>CM036559.1:48253754-48858754 GCA_020745775.1 Theristicus caerulescens | reverse complement strand
TTATATTATTTAGCACTGCCCAGTCTTTTCTGTCACCTGCAAACTCCATCAGCAATGTATCATGAATGGGTATTTTGATTTCTTTTTCCTGCTAAGTGAATTATCAGTCTTTATGAAAGATGTCAGTGTACTGTATTTCAAATATTTTAGTCTTAAATATTTAAAATCAAGGCAGGAAGAATTTTCCATGTTGTGAGACAAAAGAGGAGGCTCACAAGCCCTGAATGGTTTCCCACTCAGACAGGGGAAGGAAGGGAGGAGGAGAAAGGGAAGAGAGGGAAGAAAGGGAAGGATTCCAGTAGTGGCAAAAATCCCCTTTATCCTTAAAGAGATTTGGGGCCCAGTTCTGCTTTTATCTACACCATTTTCCACACCAAGGCAATGTGATGGACTTCACTGGAATAGCTGTTTTGCACCGTAATGAAAATAAGAGGACAACCAGGCTCTCACAAGGAAAGAGGAAAGCTAACTGACTATGTTCTGGTGGATGGCACTGATCACATGCCTATGAGGTGGAGAGAAATAGGCACCCTTAGAAAGCATCTCATCTCAACCTGAAGGAGGCCAAGTGAATGACTATAAAGGATGCTAACATGAAATAGGTGTCAAAAAGACCTGAAGGACCAAAGTTCGATGAGATGGGTCCTGCCTGTAAAGATCTACATACTTCTATACATTTATTCGTGATGAACAATGCCTCATGTTGCAGGTGATATCAAGGAGCTTTGGTTATATTTAGCATGCCAGTTGGCAAAATGCCAGTATGTAAAACATGAAGGCGTCCTGTTTAATCCAAAGTAAATATATTCAACTTGCTTTATTTTTCTTATGTGTTCATAGCTGCTACCTGATGCCAGCAAGCTGCCAAGCAAGGTACAGCAGACAGTGCACAGTCTGGGACTGTGCTGCAGCAGGGTTTGTGTCTGAGGACAAGTGCATGCCACAAGTGTGGCCAGGAGAGGGCCACCAAGCCTTGGCAGTTTCACAGTGGTTTGCTCTTTTACCAAACAAACAATCTTTGTAAAAGCTTAATTGCAAAGTCATTGAAGTTTGTAAATGTCTCACCGCAGGGAAACAATTGCACGCTTTCTTGTAGGAGAGGAATGGAGGAGAGGTGTTCCTTCAGTTCTGCTGCAAACGTTAATTTTAGGAGATGGAATAAAAAAAAAAGGAGATGAAAAGCGCTATTAAAAGTGCAGGGAGTCCTTGCCTTTCATCCTGGCAGCCTCTGTCTGATAAATGTCCCACAAGCCACAAGGCACTAATCTGTGCACAACTCCAGATGCCCTACTGATCAAGTGGAATCACTCCGTACCTCTTGCTCCGTTAGGAGCAGGTGGCCCTGCCATAGGTAGTCCCCTTGCTAACCTGCCTTGCTCTGTTAGGGCTAAGACAACTTAGCAAAGGGGCTACCTATTCCAGCCTACCCCAGACTCTCTGAACGTGCCTTAACTGAGAGAGAAAACACTTAAAATGACTGAGTAGGAGCTAAATCACTACCTGTTTCGAAGGCTGATTGTATGGGGCACTTAGGGGAGTTGCATACCTCACACAAATGTTGCCAAGAGGTTTCCACACATGGTGGAAGGCTGATGTGCCTGGCCCCATCCCTGCCTGTGCCTGGGGCGAGCACAGGTAGCCTGCAGTGCCACAGCCCCTTGGCACGGAGCACAGGCAGCCCACGTGCACACACGCTTCTCAAACCTAATTTTAAGCACCTGCAGGATGAGTATGGATCTAGTCATTCCTTCTGAGCTGGCTGGAGTTGGTAGGGCATGTGAAGAAAGGTAGCACGTTTTCAGTGCTCTAATGAGTGGAGTGTCTTGGGCTTTCTTGCTTCTCTTCATGCTCACAGGTACACGTAGTCCTCTCTCAGCCCTTTCTCACACTACCGAGTTTGGGAGTTGCTACTGTTTTTATCCAACAATCACATTAATAAACATATTTGGCCTCTACAGAAAGTAGGTGGGACCAGAACCAGGAACTGTCAGGTCATAGGAAGCAAGGTGAAAAGGGAAGTCCAGCGGGCACAGACTCCAGCTTTAGGAATGTCCTCTGTGCAGTCTGATTAAACAGGGGGTCAAGCAAGATCCATCCAGAGCCGGGAGAGCCGGTGAAATATGTACCTCGCTCTGTTTTCTCATGCATCGAGGTTCTTCCACTGCTGTGCTACTGCTTCAGCTATTGAGCAGAGGTTGATCAGAGGCAAGGGCAGCCTGGTCTGGGGCTCCCTGCAGCCCAAGTGAAACATCCCTGCTATCATGTTTCCATGCGCAGACCATTTCCCACACCAGCGATGGCAGGTCAGTGCTGAGGCAGGGCAAGATGCAGGGCACAACAGAACTACTGGGGGGCCATAAACATGTGGCTCCACTAGGATTTTCCTTGGGCAAGCCTATCATGAAGAGGCCCTTGGTAAAAAAAAACAAAACAAAAACAACACTGCTGAGCCCATGCATATGGTTCTGTTAGTATCTAGTTAGTTGTGATAGGCTCATGCATGTCCGGTTGGGGTCTCGTGTGCAGGAAAAGCTACTCAGGGAGTCTACCCATCCAGGGCCCAAACTCTACACCTTGAACCTTTGCATCTTACTGTCCATATGAGGCTACTTGGATGGTGGAGAAGACACTGTCAGTTCTGCCGCTGGTGGCAGGTTGCTGGTACCGTCAGATACCACTGTTTCCTTTTTAGCATGTTACTATATAAAGTTGTTCTCATTCTGAGGAGAGACTGGCACTGAGATGTAGATGTCTCCCTAGTCCAAGCAGGACTGAGATAAATCTGATAAGTAGGGAGCAATACTTTGAGGGACTGCCTTTTTCTCACACAGGAAGAAAGCTTCACTTGCTGCTTCCTTCTCAAGATGCTGAACTCTGCATTTAACTTATGAGTCAGATGTAAACAATACTTACTTCCAACATTTTTTCCCCATATTTGCTTTTATCTTCTTTGAGGTTCTCATGTATTAATCCTGTTGTTTAGTCAAGTTTCTAATTTTTGAAGTTTGTAGCTTGTATGAGAGAGATTTGCTTCTTTAGACAGTCAAACAAAATCTGGAATAACCATCTTTACTGCTAAAATCCAAGATAGCTTTACCAAACCAGACAAGCTTCTCCATAGTTAGACCCTCAGTGTGGTAGAAACAAGAGAAATGATAGCCATGATGACATCATCTTGAGGAATCATTCCAGAAAGCCATTCTTTGACACATTCTTTATCCTCAGCCTGCCTAATTTACATGTTTATTAATTAGCTGGAGATGATATATATCACCCAGCAATAAACTTAGTGTCCTGTGTTGTTTTGGTTTAATTTCATTTGCATTTACCTCATGATAGCATATCTTACACATATATCAAATATTTTCAAATGAAAAGAACTTGTCTCATTAAATGTCTTACCCATTTTAAGAATTAAAGCAACTTTTCTTTCCACTTAGTCAGAACACATTCCAGCTCTAACAAGTTAACGTTACAAAGCTTACTGCCCTATCCCCTAATTAGAAGAAAAACGAGCACTGTCCACATCAAGTGTAAATCTCTCTTTCCACTGTGTACCCCAACAAGGCTTTAATTCATTAGGCCTTTCAATGCCAAAATTCCTTTCATACTAATAAGAAAAGATGGTACATAGCAAGATTACTACATACACAGGCAAAAACTTCAACCGTAGGCGACTATTGCACTATATTCAGAATGCATCTCTTTACCTTCTCTGGGGCATCATCCACTATTAACTACGTTATTCTTGGGCTCAAATTTTTCCATCCATTTTCTCAGTCATTTCAAAATCTTAGTTCCAGTTTCCAAGACTGTTGGTCACTGCTCTGTGTAAAGTTATATTACTGGCCTCATCATCATTCATGATTCGTTCATGACTTTACCAGGGCAGTTCCTGGAGCCCAGCACAAGGAGCTTGAATTATAGACACAGTTCTTGAGCTACAAACTAAACTTTCAGAGGATATTTCCAGACTCTGGATTAGCCTTCTTTTCAGAGCATCTTGCAAAACCATTCTCTTTACTAAGACGTATGGATTGCCGTAGGTTAATAGAGCAGAAAGGAAAAGAGAGAATGATTGTGTCAAGTAATGCCTGCTTCTCCAGCAAAGCATCAAAAGATCCTGATGTCCACCAGGAAACATTATAGACCTAAGTTACCCATGAAATATTTTGATACCATTCTGGCAAGTGCTATAAAAGCATATAGACACAATCTACCACACTGTAATTAGACTGGAACCGTGGTCAGCGCTTATATCAAAAGTGGGCTGCATCAGCTGTCTCCAACAAGAGCCCAGGCAGTTCACAAAAGATGAAGAAGAACAAGATGTTAAAATGCTCCCTTCCCCTCCTGGCAGAGTCTTCTCCATCTCAATAGCATCTGCTTTCACCAGACCTGGGATCCAGGGATTTGCATGTATTGTTCATGGCAGTACCTTGCCACTCAGATACCATTAAGAATTTCCAGAAAGGAGCTAAGAAGTCTCAAAGATGCCTCTTTCAGGTAAATCAAAAGAAAGTAGGGATCTAAAGGTGCTACTTTACTTTAAAATTACATATCATACTTCTGCACATCCAATAAGCACCATCTGCAGTCAGGAAAGCCACTGGAATGAGAGTGTCATAACTGAAACCAGAAAAAAATCAGATGGAAGGTATTTTCAGAGCTCTTCAATCTTTTTTGTGTTAAGAAACAAAGTTTTCTAAGACTAAAGAAAATATACAGACAGATCAATCTAGCCTGCCAATATGATTTTAGGAGATTGGAATATAATAACAGTGAATCAGAAAGTTATTATTTTGAGTATGAAGAAGTGGAAGTGGGAGATGCGAAGGGAAGATGGTCAGGAATGACATGCATTGCCACAAGTATATCCTGCATGCCATTTGGTAACACAGAGTTAAATGTAGTGCAAGGCAGACTGATGCTGGTATGTCTCTGTCCTACTAGTTCAACAACAGGACTTATTTCTAATTTTGAAAAAGTGGAGAGAGAAAGAAACCTACCTCTTTCCAGTCACAATCAACTGTGTGTTGATGTCAGGTTTTGTCCTGAGTGCCACAAAGGCTGACGTTGTCATTTAAATTCATGCTTGCCATTGTCTTAGCTCATCCCTGCATGGACAAGTGCCCTGGCTCACAGAGCTCCTGAATACTTGGCCTACATGGCTTTAGCTTCAGGGCTATGAACGTAGTGAGTGTTTGTTGAGTCCTACCATAGTTTTCTTAAGACTCAGCTAATGCTTTCATGTGTTTTGATTTATTTTTGGTCTAAATCTCTGTTTACACCTTTGGGGCTAACTGCACCCCAGGACAAAAGGTACGTTGCCACAGACATGGGTATCGGGTCACAGGCAGCACATATCAAAAGTTTTTGGCACTAGCAGACCATGCTGCCAAAACTGACAGATTAAAGATTCTTCATCTGCAGTCCACATGTAAAATGGAGGGAAAATATATACTTTCCATAGTTGTTGTGAAATAATTATTTGCGATACAGAAACACCCGAAGTCCCCTATGGAGATTGGACTTGGCTGCATTTGTTAGGAAATGTACACACAGCATGTACCAATGTCCTCTGAAGTGACAGCAGAGAAAAGCACCAGCAAAAGGGTTGGTGATGTTTTCTTTCTCTTCAGTGAGCGGGCAGGCAGAGGGCAGCCTGGGATGCCTTTACAGAAGCTATCCTAAGATTATCACAGTATCATCCTGAGACCCTGGGACAGAGCTGCAGATTGAATTCAGATGTCTCAAGACACAGTCAATAACTTTCATCCAAAGCAATTTCCTTGTGTCTTGCTGACAGGCAAATTGGAAATGTGACAGATGACAGACAAGCTGGCAGGGTGACAGTAGGCTTTCAGATGAAGTCTGCAAAGAGGGCAAGAACATCCATTTTTCTCCTATGCCAAATACTCACTCCTACCTTTCCCTCAGCTCCAGTTTATATCCTGCTTTGCCAGAAAAGGCAGTTTCATTTCTTTCATGGAAGTCCTTTCAGAGCCAGTCATCTAGGACAATCGAGCATAGGCATTAAGGTAATTACAGTGAAAAGTTATTATATCCTGGCCAAGTCTTTTGCCGTGCCTGCTCAATTTTTCTGAATACAAATTCCTTGCAAAATTCATCCCCAGACCACACTATAAATACTCACCTATGGTGAGTCTTCCCAGAGCTTTGATGTGGATCTGCATGAGTCTTTTCCCTAAAGTAAGAAATCCCAGGGGAAAAAAATCAAATGCAAAAGCTAGGTTTATTAAAAAAAAAACCCTTAAACCAACAAAAATGCAGAACACAGAAAAAAAGAAATTAAAAGGGCTTCTAAACAAATCTTTGCCTTCCTGCTCCATTCTTGAAGAGAGGGACCAATCTCCCATTCTTGTTGTTAGTCCAGCATCTTCAAGTAATAAAAGTCACATAGTCCCATCTGGGTCCTTAAGAAAAGTCTTTCTTACTGTCCCATCCAAAACCTGACTGTCTGCTTTCTGTTCGTCTCAGCAGTTGGTCTCTGCTCTTGTCCTACTTACATTAGATGTAATATAACCCAAGTATGGACCTCAGGTGAAAACCAGGCATGGGCCTGAACAAAACCACACACAGGAACAGTGTGCAGTAGGAAATAATATGATAGAGGACAGTGGCTGGTAATACCCTGGCATCTCGATAAGGAGGAGGAAAACAGGAGCACCAGAAAAGTGGGGAAAGAGATCAAGAAAACACTGGGCCCACTGTGAAGCAGCGTGGGCAGCACTGTACAGAAAAAGTGCACCAAGAGTTTTGCGTGCTGAGCCTTGGCTGAAAGCAGTTGGTAGCTGTGAGTGAAGAAATAGCCACCTCCTGTTGGATTGCCCTAGTGCAGGAAAATCATGGGTTGCGCACACTGCTTCTAGGGCACTTGACTTTACCATCCATGTCTGCCCAAGAGAAATAACCTAGAAGACCCCATAGCTTGGTTAACCAACTGGGTCAAAAGGAGTAATAATATGCATAATGTAACAATTAGGTTTTGGCAGTATTTAATGTATTCATTCTGGGAAAGGTTTGGATAATAGCTCTGATTAATACAAATGAATCAAATTTTAGGGAGGTTGTCAGCTGTCCTCCCCCTAAAAAGCAGAATGATTAATGATAGCAAAATTATAACAAGAAGGTAATAATAGCTTGCACTTCGCTTTTTAAATCATAAGGAACTTTACAAACATTCACTAATTGATTTAAAGCCTCTGTTTATCCTGTGGTGTGAACATTGGAAGTGTAAGACAAATCTATTAACTAGGGAGATAGTGAAAGTCATCATGCTCCCCACTGAAATCAGTGTCCACTTCTGTGTTAGAAAGGAGAAGTATTAGAATCTTAAGCAGTTGGTATTAGAGAGCCGATCTTTTAGCTGCCATGGACCCAGAGGAAACCACAGGGTTTACACCAAAGCTGATACTCTCCTAGTGATGTTTCCTACCATTTGCAACAATAGACGGCTTCCATGGACTTGTGTACCTTTAAAGCATACTCAGGTGTGGAGAAACACGACTCTCGTCAAATACCATAATGCTATTAACACTGATGGCTAGCACTTCTATTGCCCTCACTCTGTTATGAGGTGACCTCTGAAGTGAAATATTAGTCCCTGTGTGCAGGGGTGTGAGATTTAAACTCAGCCTTTGTTTGCTAAAAGCACTCATTTTCTGCAAGACAAGCTTAGCTGTCCTCAACAAAGCTTCCTCACAGCGAGGGAAAGGAGGTAGCAGCTTGGCTTAAGGGAAAGCTTAATTTTAAGATCTGAAAGTAATTGCTACACTTGAATAGTCTAAGTGTGGATACATCTCCATTTGATCGTCAACTCCATAAATTAGCATTATGGTTTGTTTTTCTTAGAGAGGTATTAGCACTGTTGGACTGCTTGGCAGTTCTTGCTCCACTTTTGTTTATCTTTTGTAAAGGTCGTGTTCCTGCTCGCAGTAGAATTGGCAACAGAGGTTGCTAGCAAAAAGGCTTTTTTGTACAGAAGTGTGAAGGACTTTAGAAAGGAACATAACCCTAAAATAACCACTGCAGACATTTCACAGGGATTGCATGCTTAAAATTGTTCTTGGCCCAAAAGCAATGTTTTTGGATTCTCTTTTGAATGTTTTTTTTTATACCACGCTTAACATTACAGTAACAGAAGACAAAGTAACTGCAAATACTTCTTCAAGTATCAAATGAGGTAACCTTGAAAAGTGGAGCACTGGCAAACACAGCGCAGAGGAGCTTGAACTGTTTCTGCACGGAGCCAACTGGTATCAGAAGCAGTACAGCTGTGTTGCACTGCTGGGCTGAGCTAAAGGAACCTGCCTAGGAATTTCCAGCTCTGTTGCTTCAATGTCCAAGCTTATATGGACAGAGCCATGCAACACCATGGGAACTGCCTGGCTGTGGTGAGGTTGGAGATCTCTGCACAGCGCTTGTTATATGGTGTGAGCATCAGGTGGGATGAGCTTTGTGGTACATGAAGCCAGTGTAGATAGAAAGAGCCATACTGTATTTGTGCACATACCCTCAAAGACATGTTGCTGCATAGGGTACTAATTGGCATTTATTAAACTAGGCAAGCTTCATGCCCAGACGACTACGAGCCCTTGAGTGAGCAGCATCACTTCTGTTTTGTCCATTTGTATAATCCAGCTGTTTATCTTCTGTGAATCTAATCCCTCCAGAGGCAGTGCTGCTGTAGGGGAAGGAAAAGGAGCACTGCATGTTGTTTGTGTAACAGTGCTGATATGAAATCTGTACTGCACACTTAGACTGGTACTTGAGTCAATGTTTTCTGATCGTTTCAACTTACAGCTCAGATGCAGGTACTGACTAAAGAGTAGAAAGCCGGTATGTCCATGTGATGCTCCAAGAGAGAAAGCAGACCAGGGGTGGTGGTGCAGTTTTCCTTTGTAACTTTTTTTGGTACTTTGTCTGGGAAAAACTCAGACTGCAGTGAATACCTTAGTGTGAAGTGCTACCTGCTGCAAAAAAAGTCCAGAAGAGCATGGATAGACAGATGCCAGCTTTCTGAAAGGGAGGTTTAACTGGCTGGGCACAGCCTTGCACCAGCGCAGGCATGCTTCCTCTGAGACCCCAGCTTACCGGCCATTGTCCCCACATGGGATAAGCTTAGCAACCATCATCCCCAGATCTGCCCTGGGATCATACACACTTCTGAGTAGTGTAAACATGCCATTACTTGGTTTCAGGTGGGCATTGTGTGCAGCAGAAATGAATGTAAGCTACAAATAGCTGACCTTCTTTGGCACACAGGTGGCCTTTTCAGTATCGCATATTAGATCTGCTCTGTTGGTACATGATAACTCATAAACTGCCTGGACTCTGAGGAATCTGTGAATCCAGCTCTCCTGTGGGGGGGTGGGCAAAGTATCCTCCCTCAGCAGCTCCATGGTGGTGTCACAGGCAGATTTGTGCCTCTCAGGAACTCCTTGGGGCTAATCTGTGAAGTAGTAAGTCATTCCCATAGTGGGTGGTCCTTCAGGATGTCACTAGCATCCTACCTTTTCCAGCCCTAATCCTAACAACTTTTTTTAGCAGCTCAAAGCATTTTCTGTTGATGCACTTCATCTTACCCAGCTATCTTTAGCCTCCTGCCAAAATCTGCTGCTTCTCCTGAACCTGAGTAAATCCAGTGAGGTTTTTTTCAAGTGTTTTCTCCCCTGGCCTTGTGCAACAAATACAGAGCATGACACTTAAACCTAAAGCTCATATTTAATTTACTTCAACTCCTTGAATAACAAAACTTAAAAATGTGATTAACAAAAGAAGCAAGAATTAGCCCCAAAATCTGTGGAGCTAGGGATGGCTAAACAGGAAAACTTCACTTTTCAGCAGTTGAGATTCTGTAGCATTTTTCAGAAGGAAAGGTCCCTATCAGCTTCCGATTCATTCTTCTGCTTTGGAAACACCCAATCCAAATAAGCAAAACCAAGATTTGACTCCCTCCACTTTATAGAAGAGAAAAATGAGGAACAGTCAAATTAAGTGGGACAGTAGGATGCAAGAAAAAGACAGGAACAGGACTCATTGAAATGCAAATCAAATGTCTTAATCACAAGGCTGTCCTTTCTTTTCATACTGAGGGCTTACTTATTTAAATGGTTTCTTGAAAAAACAAGCTGAGTGTAGAGGAAAACTGTGGCGGGTTATGTGGGACTGTCATCACTAGCCTTTTTGCATACTAACCATTTTGCTTAACATTGTTCTTTCAGATGTCACAACTATATCGCATGGCATTGGGGCAAATGTGTGCCCACTAAATCTGCCAGTGGCTCATAAGGTACTTAATGGGGTTTGTTTTAGCAAGAAATTTTAATCACTCTAATCTCAGGAAAACAGTCCTGCAGGAAAATAATTTCTCATTTATCTAAGTATTCATTTCAACTGATGAGAGTCAGAGGACCATAAAATGAAACTTTTAGTCCTGAGTAAACTGAATTTGAAATCCAGGTTTAAAAAAGAAAGTTTAAAGAAATGCTCAGCATTTGGAGGAAACAAGGAGAAGGCACGTGTGTTACCTGCTGCAGAAGCAAAGATTATCCCAGTGTTGTGGTTTAACCTGGCAGGCAACTGAGCACCACACAGCCACTCGCTCACACGCCCCCGCTGGGATAGGGGAGAGAATTGGAAGGGTAAAAGTGAGAAAATTCGTGGATTAAGATAAAGACAGTTTAATAGCTAAAGCAAAAGTTGTGCACACAAGCAAAGCAAAACAAGGAATTCATTCACTACCTCCCATGGGCAGGCAGGTGTTCAGCCATCTGCAGGAAAGCAGGGCTCCATCCCATGTAACGGTTACTTGGGAGGACAAAACGCCATCACTCTGAATGTTCCCCCCTTCCTTCTTCTTCCCCCAGCTTTATATGCTGAGCATGACACCATATGGTGTGGGATATCCCTTTGGTCAGTTGGGGTCAGCTGTCCCAGCCGTTTCCCCTCCCAACTTCTTGTGCACCCCCAGACTACTCGCTGGTGGGGTGGGGTGAGGAGCAGAAAAGGCCTTGACTCTGTGTAAGCACTGCTCAGCAATAACGAAAACATCCCTGAATTATCAACACTGTTTTCAGCACAAATCCAAAACATAGCCCCATACTAGCTACAATGAAGACAGTTAACTCTACCCCAGCAAAAACCAGCACACCCAGTTTTCAGCCAGGTCTACCAACCAGACTTCCCTTTCAGAAGGCCTTGAGACTGAGCTTCTCGAGGCACCACACTGGATACACAGCTTCCTTTTGCACAGTTCAACGTTAAATGCAACACAGAGAGCTTGACAGAAGTGGTTTGTACAAAAAACACGTTACTGAAAACTAACCCCAAAGTGCTGGTGATGTGTCAGGAAGCTTATGTACAAAGCACTCAGATAAAATATGCCTTATAAAAATGTGTAGATAGCTTATGTCTCCTTAATCAAGGCTCTTTGAGGGTATTTTTGGACCTCTGAGTCAACAAGCATTTGTCTTCCTCAAAATGTCTTACTCCTCTCTTCCAGCTAGCCTCCTTCTTCATGCCCCTGTATAGGTGTTTTTCTAAATGACCTCCACTCTAAGTCTTCCTGCATTTTAATTACTTTAAGATGGAGTCCTGAATGTTAATGATACTTCAGTATATTAAATCTGTGAATAATTAAGGTGGGGTTTTTTGCCTCACTCCTTTAGTGAGAATGATTTGTATTCAGTGCACTAAGTTTTAATCCTTGACAGCTGAAGCTTAATATTTTTTGTAGTTTCAGAGACTGAAAGCTTTTATTAATTTAGACAGTCATTGAAAAAAAAATCTCAGAATGATAATATATAGAATTGAAGATCATATTCAGTAAATACATCCACAAAGGAAAATCATGTTCTTCAGTGTATTTATGCATAAATTTACCATTCATTTTATTTTAAATTCTCTGATGTTTTTTCTGTGGTTCTTATCAAACTTGTGCCTCAGTGCTTCCTTAGTGAATATCTTTGAAACCATAGTCACCTTACTGCTGGTTTAGGGAATTTAAAATAAAGTTGCTTTGCTAGCAGCCTGGTAGCAGTGCTAAATGTGCATTTCCATTGCTATCACTTCTAATGCTTTACCCAGCTTTATTCAAAGTGAGAGGAAGTTTTACACCTATTACAAATAGAATTGACTGGAAACAATTTCTTGAGTCTTTATCCACTCAGCATGTCCAGTTCTTTCTTGACTGACTAGAAACCCATGATAAAACTCACTATCCAAGATATTTGCTCTTGAATTTGAGTACTATTTCCATTAATGAGCTTACTGACCCTTAGCATGACAACATTTTGACTCAGTCTTACACCTGATGCCATTAAAAGCATTTCTGCCTTTGCAGTATGTAACTTGCTAGCAGTGAATGAAAGCACAATGATTTAGAGAAGAAAATTCAAAGTATCTCAAAGAAGTAAACATCAAAAAGTTTGGACCCCATCTTATACATAATGCTTTAAATATGCTTTGTTGCTTTTCTGTGTGTATCATTTATTACCGATGAACAAAAGCACTACAACTTTGAAAAGAAAATTTAAGTAAGTCTCTCAAATACTAAGCTAGAAAAGTGAAGATGGAATATCTCAGAGGTACTAATTACTGAGACTGTGAAACATAGTGTGGTAGGGGCTGGAAGTATGGCTCAGAAGTATTTGTACTTTTCCATGGTATAAGTCAAGGAAAATGTTACCAACTGGAAGAATTACAAAGCAATGAAGCAAGGCTCCTTTCAAACAGATTGTTTTATTTGAGTATGAGGTTGCTCTGAGAAAATGAATTGCATACCCCAGGATCTCTTGTGTACCTTAGTTACATCAAAACAACAGTGTAAACTTTTCATAAAGTGTATGTTAGAAGATATGAATGCAATTAAAGCCTATCACTGGATTAGGATGTAAGTATGGTAGGACCACCACTACCCAGCACTGCCCTCAGAATTAAGTGTAATGAGGTTTTGCCTGTAATACCTTATATTGACTGTAAGGTGTTTTAGGACAAGGACTTTTTTTTTGTGCTTGTACTTATGTTGAGAAAAATATGGGGCTGATGGCTCTTTAGGTTTCAACAACATAAATAGCTCTTGACACTGCTTTCAACAATATGGTTTAACTGAGAAACCACAGATGGGTTACAAGTATTTCTGCTTATATTCTTAAGTAAAGGGCAGAGTTCGAAAGGTGAATTATGTAGTAGTATGTGGGGAAGGATAAGTTAAGACAGTGAAATGGTGCTATCCAGTGCAGCCTCAGCACTGCAGCATTTACCTAAAATGATTTGAATACATGTCCAGCAAGGGGAAATCTGCTTTTACTGAGCCCTGTTAGTTTTGCAAATACATGGAGTTTTGGCACGAGCTAGGCAAGAAGTACTGGCCTTGGGGAGGTGTACTGAGCAAGAAGAGGTGAAGTAATTCTGTTCATTTCCTTTATCCACCTCTAGGTCCCCATCCTGAGAGTCCTTGCAAACATGGAAGTAGTCACCTAATCTTCCACTGAATTGTTTGTGTGCTACATCAGTGTCTGCAGATGAGAGCTTAATGGACAAGGTCTGTACCTGTTATTAATTTGTCTCAACAACTGAAAGCGAATGATGAAGGTTTTGCCATAAGTCTGTAGAGATGATTGATGCTTTTTCACTGCTTATTTCAAAACAACTTGTAACGAAAATTCTTCTTCAACACATAACAAGCATAGGACATTTTTATGATGTCAATAATAAATCAAAATGAGTCTTACAACCTTATATTTGTATGGACAGTAGTGAGATTACTAACTACGTTTGCCAAGTGTCTCCTAGAGTACCCTGCCAACATACGACTTCTGCAGGAATGACAAGCCTGTTACATTCAATAATAATTTGGAATCAGATAAGGAGAAAATTATGTAGAAATAAAGGATAGCAAGGACAGAGAAGGGTGAAAACCAGACATGTTGGGTCTTAACGATCCTAATATTTGATATGGAGGCATGTGGATGGTCATTGCCTGACCACAGTACGATCAGTGGCAGCAGAAAGGTACCAGCAGATGCTGATCTCAGGCCTGTTTGAGGAGCTGTTGTCGCCGTATTCCTGGAATGTTCCTTCCAAGAGAGGCTGAATTATTTGCCCAGGAAAGGGAAAGTAATGAGAAAAGAACAAGCAAAATGTTTGGGCCTCAGGAAAAAAAATATTTTGGATTTGCTTTGGGTGAAGGCTTGGAAACTGGCAGTTTGCCTTCTGCGTGTTGATGTCTGAGTTTGTTTTTATGTACTTTCAGGGAATAGAGTAGTTCTGTGGTTTCTTATTAAAATTTTACAAGAAGAAACTAAAAAATACATTGATACCTTTAAATTAGATTTTAAATACCTACAGACCTATTAAAAACGTAGTGAAAAAATTTTTATAACATCAACAAATTTGCCTCCAGAGTAATGTTTTTCAAGGATAAATGCTCATTAGCTTAAATTTCTCGGCATTTTAATGCTGTTAATAATTTTAAATATAGTTTTAAAGAATACATTAGGTTTAACAATTAAGGTACCCTTTCACCCTCATTCATAGTCATGGACTAGGCAGCTTCAAAAAGTGTTTTATAGGCCAGAGCTTCAGCTAAAGGCTGACTTAATGTGGTTTATGGTTTGTGATATTGTTTGGCCATCTTTTCCTAAGTAAGCATGTAATTAGAGCCCAGAAGATGAGAACAGTGATTCCGTATTTACATTTATTTGTTGCAAATTTTCATTTATAATTTTCTTGCCATTCTGTTTTGTGGGTGCTGTTATGGTGTTTGCAAACACTGAATTCTACCAGTGTGGTATTATAAATTCATATATCGTATTAAAATCACAAACTATATAAGGATTTGCCTGGTACGGAGTGCTCCTAATTGAGATGATGTTACAGCAATTCCCAATCTTAACCAGTGAGACATATGCATGAGTACATGCTTTTTGGCTTACTTTGTGCTACCTTTAAAAAAAAATTTCCCATGAAAATAGACCTCCACAACATCAGTCCAAACTTTCCTTCCCGTAATTAATTAACAATTAAAAATTACAAAGCATTCTGGGCCAGACACTCAAAGTACTTGGTAACTGTTCTTAGTTGGGATTTAGTTCACCTAGGGAATTCCAGCTAACAGAGCTTTGGTCTACAAGAAAGATTTAAATGAACAGATGCACTTTTTGGGTCATCTCACACCTGAGAACAGAGCTGACATTAAAAAAAAAAATGTTTTGGATTTAAGTGGATTTACAGAATATTACTTATACAAGCCTTTACAAAGGTATATATTTCAAGTATCCCGAGAACTTGCCTTGCTTTGCAAGCCTAATTTTTGTGCAGTGACTGCTCCTTCTGGCTTCTGGGTTAAATATGTGGGTTCTTTCAGAACTCCAATAGGAAATCTTGTCTCCTGGTACAATACCTTTCTCCTAAAAAAGGCTGTCAGAGAAACTAAACTGAACGGGTGCAGTTGCTGGTGGGTTGATTTGACTGCTCAGGACCCAGTCCATTGCCTTTTGGGAAGATTTACTGCAGCTCTAGGGGTTGCTCCAAACTCCATCCCTGCAAGTGTAGTCACTTTGCAGGAAAGGAAAAGGGGGCAGTGACCCCCCAGTCCAAGACTGATCCCATTACGAGAGGGTGAGAAATTCTTGACAGATACAGGTAACCACAGAGACTTCCAATAGGAGAATAGATTAATAAGTGTTATCCCCCCCTGACTCTGAGATACAGGGGATATTTAAGCCACTAGAAACAATGAGCATGAAAATCCACTTGTGATATTTTTTCATTGGCTAATTACATGTCTACTGGTCTAGTGCCTAATTTACACTTCAAATACTGTAATTTGCCTTCTCAGGTGCTTCTTAGAATTGTGCATTTCACTGTGTTAAAATAATTACCATCACATACTTCTAAGGGAGATTACTGTTGTTGGACCTAAAATTTTCACGAGGTCTTTTCAGTCAGTCACCACAGCCACTCCCATTGCCTCTTGCACTGTGATACATTTGTGGGGACAGGAGAAAACAGGAAAGAACAGCCAAACAATCTCTGAGGTACCCTTTACATACATACAATAATTTCTTTCTGTCCTAAATACTGCCATACTTGGAAATAGGTCAGCAGTGAATCCACTTGAAATATTTTCTTCCCAGACAGTTTCTGGAGCAGTGAGTCACTCTTACAGTCAGACTTCAGATAATTTCATAAATTAGGAGGCTATCCCATGGTTTTTTACTGTCCTTATGCACAATGCCCATTTTGGACCCACAATAGTGATCTGGAACATCCCATTTTTACTTTGGAAACTTTCCTTTGCACACCCTGTTGGTATCTCCAGTCCAACATGGAGAAGATTACACAGAAGGAAATGTTTATGAAGAAAGTTCTCAGCTGTTTTAACCACTGTGAATTAGGCTTTTACACTGTCATATGCAACTGAACTCCACTCTCTAGCTGTTTGCTCCTGGTACCACAGCACTTACCTTTGGGAGGTATCGCTCCACAGCTGCCAACCAGGGAGAGAGGCAGACAGTTGAACCAAATTACAAGCAATGCTTTAATCTCTTGCTGTTGTTATTATTGTTATTGTACAGCAGCCACTTCTATCCCTTGATTTGAAATAGCATAGGTGGTTGCTGTTCCTGGTGACATCCACGGGCTTATCAGTTTCTACCTCATCTAAATGATGCCATTACCATTGACCTCAAATGGAAAACACAACTGAGAGTTTATACCTAGCCCATCCAGTTCCCCCAGGGTGTCATCCATCTCAGCATGCAGCCTGTGCACCCATGAAGACCACCAAAACTCTAGCAAATGTACGAAGGCTTGTCTTTGCCCATCCTGAAGGCTGTGGAGATCTTTTGGATGTCTACACCAGAGATTCACCTTTCTGTGGCCAGTTTGGATGGTTTGGATATGTCAACATAATAATTTGTCCTCCTACCCCTGACTGACTTGTTCCTTGGAATGATTTGTTGTATATGCATTTGTTTACCTCCGTTGTCTGAAAAAAATACCTCTGCAAATGCAATTTATAACAGAGAAGGTATGTCTTCCAAAACTATCAGCAAGAAAATAGAGCAGGAATGAACTGCTCAAAATAGCTAGCCTATGATCTGAAGTTATTCCACTTAACAGTGGTGCACCTTTTACTGAACAGTAAGAATGTGCCACCCTGTTGAGTCAAACCCATGGTCCTTCTAGCCTCAGTTGTACAATGGTCTGCAACAGAAAAAAAGGCTAAATTTTAAGAATGGGCAACATTTCCCCGATATAATCTCCGAGCTTCACAGCAGTTCATGATCATCCTGAAGCACAGGTTCTAGCTGCACCTTCATGCTGAGCTACTGATGATGGATTTTTTCCTTCTTCATCTGAATCATTTTTGACTTCACTTAAGTTTTTGGCCTTCAGAAGTACCTCTAATGATAAATTCTCCAGTTTAATGATTCATGATTTGGGGAAAATAGTTCTGTTTGTTTGATTGTTTTAAAATTCTTGCTAGTTCTTGAATTACATCATTTTTCTGTTCACCTCCTCTATGCCATTGTGTTTTTATGGAGTACATAATATCTTTGCTGAGCTCTTTCTTTTCTGGGATTGAAGAGTACATTTTAATTTGCAACACATTTCATGGGGTTTTATTTGCAAAGGCTTTCTTGAGATACTAAAACTGAAGTGAAGAGTTTTGATAAAAAATGGTTTGCTTTACATCCTGTGCTTATACCAGGAAAGATCTTTTACTATGAGATGGTGGTACCATTCTAAAATACAGATTCTAAAGTATCCTTTAACAGCAGCATTAAACTATTTCAAGAGTCTGTCACTGAACTCCAATATGCATATCACAATGCAGAAGAACAAGCACTTCAGCTGTTTTAATATATTTGCTTTTATACTGAAGCAGTGTTTTTTCAAACCTATCTATCATCTCAGAAAGGATTTTCTAGATTAATTGTCAGTTCACATACATTTAAACATTAAATGTTAAAACAAACCATAAATTTCATTATTAGATGGCATTTTAATTACATGTTTTTCAGCATTTTTACTGAAGGTTATACAGTTAAGTGCTCAACAACCCTTTGAAAATACTATCAATGAGATGTGCAACATCTGAGACTATAACCTATTATTATTTACACAGGCTTGAATCAATTTGCTTTATTGTTTAACATCTTCGAAAAGCCTTTGTTGTCTTAGAAAAACTCACATACACATCAGTAAACTGGTGAGCCTGCTGTTTTCCCCTGGGTACATTGCTATGTGTTGTTAATTTTCAGAGAAAGCTGTTGATGGACCTAACATCTGTGAGTATATCATTATGTATGATATACTCACAAGCCTTTGTAATTAAATTCCACTGTTTGGTAGAAATGGGATCAGATTTACCAGATGACGCAGCAGAACCTTGTAGTCAGGATTCAAGGGTTTAAATAACACAGCACTCTTTTCTGCAGATCTGTCTTGAAGAATAATTTGGTAGTTTTCAGTACTTTGTAGACCTTCCCTTAATGCAGATCATTTAGAACTGGTTGAATAAATAAATTAAAAATTATTTCTGACCAAAAATATTATAATTAGCAATTATCATTACGCACATCATCCACTTCTAAAACCAGTTTGGGCCTTGTTGCATATTCCTGTAGCTATTTAGAATAAAAGCAACTGAGCGCTCTGTTGATTCTGTTGTCTATGCCAGAAATGTAAAACAGGGAACAAAAGCCAGAAACATCTGAATTCTAACCCCAGCATTTCCACAAGGACTCTGCCCATTTTCTTAAAAGGTTCATGAATTTTGCATGTCCCATTTGCTATATGACCAATATTAAATGATTTTGGACCCAGTTAAATACTTACTGAAAACTTACCTAGCTTCAGTGAACTTCTGTCCAGACCTTTGTTTAGATGTCAAAAGGTGGATTAAGTCCTAATTTAAGACACTTGCATTTAAAATGTCAGCCATTATGCCTGTGTTTCAATGCTGCTACCTATAAAATGATGAGAATAAATTTGACCATTCCCACAGGAGTTTGGGAGGATTCATCAGGATGTGCTGGTAAAACTGGAAAGCGCTTGTCCTACAAACATCTTCATCAGAAGTGTTTATCTTGGCTGTTACTTAGTTCCAAAGAAATGAAATATTGATTGTCTTCCTAGGTGGCTTTAACCCTCTCTACTTTCACTGCAGTAAGTGAAGTTCATAGAGCAGAAACCACTTAATCAAAATCTCACTGGACATGGTCACATTGCTACCCAGTGTTTTGGGTTTTTTTTTAACAAACTCTTAATGGTTGGTGCTATTTTTCATTTAAAAAGAAAAACTCTGGAAATAGCCCTATTCATTTTAGTGGGAACCCTTATCTTGCATACAAATGGCATGCCAGGATCTCAGGGAGAAAACGGCAAGGGAAACTTAAGTTTATTATCAGTATGTAGTAAAACTACATCATTTAGGTCTTCTGTAAATTTGAGGTTGGAAAAAGCTGGATCAGTTTCCTGCTAGCTCAAGATTTCTTCTCTGTGATTTATTCATAAAGGGATTTATTAATGGGATGCTCAAGATCAACACATCTGCAGGCTGGTGAGCACCTTTGGTGCACTGCTGAGCAAACCTGTGTCCCTTCAATGTGGTGATGTTTAGGAGCACAGACTGTTTTTTGTACCTTTAAATCTTCACAAACATCTATTTTCTGCATTTTAATGTCACAGAGAGAGAGCTCTTCATATCTGCAGAATGACAGTCTTGTGGATGCTTGCTTCATGGTTTCCTTTCCCCAGCTGTAATTGTTATGATCTGAACTTTATGTGATATTTCTTCATAATTTTAAGAGTAAATTCCATACATAACTTACAATTAAACAAAATAATTAGGTCCTGAAAGAAAATCTTAATGCTTTGCATCTGACAAGGACTATTAATCTTTCCCAGTAAGGGCTGCAGACACACTGGACATCAGCAGTTAAGATAGAGTGCCAAGGCTGTAAACACCAAGATAAATGACTGTTTTGCTTAAACTCATCTGCTGTTGATGGGCCTAAGAGGCGCTTAGCTTCTAAGTAATTTCATAGACTTTATCTGCCCACAACACTTTCATTTGGAGTCATTTTCACACATTTTGAAGTAGTTCTGTTAGCATTCTGTTTCATGGAAATTGTTTTAAAAAATTATTTGTAAATGCATTACATCAGTCATGTTCTTAATGGTGTTTGTGCCCTTTGTGGTGCATAAAGGCAACTTAATCATTCCGGATACCACATGTCACATCCTAGCTTTCCGCTGACAAATTTGGCAGTCTTTGGAGGCTTGGCAATGTGACATTACAGGCACTTAAACCTCAACTGCAGCTCTTTCACACGCTGGTTGAAAAGGGAGGGGGGAAGGGGAAGGACATTTTTAATGTATGGTTCAATGTACAGACCTAAGCTGGGGCTGGGAATAGGAGGATCCAGTAAGAAGTGACAGAGAGAAATGTGCTGCAGAGATGCCCGACACAACGCACACCCACTCCTCCTGCATTGCACAAAAGGGGTTGTACATGTCTCCCGGTTGCTCTGGCTGATCAGTCTTGGAGGCTAAAGCAATACCTTAAGATGGCACAGCCCAGGCAGGCTAATCCTTGGCAGAGATGCCGTGACAGCTGCCCAGGTTTCCATTTTGAGCCTCTAACCATATGCTACTATGGTCATTTGGCCAGGAGGAGTAAAACTGACGTGCCCCTTCCCCTTGGGAAGCAGCTGGGGCAGCTGTGGGCAATGAGGAGAAGTTCATCCTGTGCCCGCTTTGCATCTTATCCACGGACAGTCAGCCACAGCCATGGACAATGCCAGACACTGTGTTTTGCCGGTCTTCTGTCACCAAAATGCAACTATAATTATGAAGAAAACCAACAGATTGTGGGGTTGCTTCATATCTCCAAACCTAATTGTTGTAATCACCAGGTGATCACTTCCAGTGCTTCCTCATCTCTGGCATACCCTGCTGGTCTTCAACCCTCAGCTTCTGCATTTTTTCTAGAACAGCATGATTTGATTCTGCTGCTTTGTGAGTTGGCTCTGAGGGTGCTGTTCCCTGGGGTAAAACACGGTTATTTTGGTGAATCTGATTTAGGCTCCCATTTGGTAATTCTGTTCTCTCCAGCTACAAGAAAAGTTGTAATTGGTGACTGAAGAGCTTCCTTAGAGCAAAGCATCATTTAGGAGAAAAGCATTTTAAGAGAAAACATACCTCACTGTCAATAAAACAGCCTGCCTCCTACCTGCTCACAAGGTAATTAGTGGTTTTCCACGTGGGGGCCCTGCAAGGACCCGCTGCCCATTTGCTGTTCTCCTTGTTTGTCTCTGCCAGAGCTCCCTGCCCTGCCCTGCAGACATAGGGGCCCTTTCAAGGTCCTTCCTACCCGCCAGGAGCCGGCTGACAAGGCAAACTCCAAATCCGGATAAGCAACATTAGCACATCACCTTGGGCACAAGCTCTTCCAAGCTACCAGCTTACTCTGCTGGGTTTCTGGTACCCGCCCATCGCCGCATCCCTCCCCTGCCTTCTGCCCCTGCCTCTCCCCAACCACAGCATCGTCTCAGTATAGCAGCACAGCAGCAGAGCGGTTCAGGATGGCCAGCTTGAGGCAGCTGCCCTCATGGAGATCAGGAAACGGATGCTGCATGACCGGCTTTTCCTTGTGCTCTGTTCCTTCTCCATACGGATGCATTTTATGTGTGAATGCTGTTCCATTATGAGCAAAAAAAAAAAATTTCTTTAGATGTGTTGTTGTTTCACACTTCGCCACCTTAATCCTTTCAATTTCTGTTAAAATGCCAATATGAAATGCCAACATCCTAAGTCATAAGATGTATTTAAATTATAGACAAAATGACTATGGGGTTTTTTTTGCCTTTTTTTAAAGATGTGAAGTTATGGAAGGACCATTTCAGGGCATTTTAGTAAAGTTCAGAAATATAAATTTAAAAGGTATACATGGGGAGCAACAAGAAGATAATGCAGAATAAGAAGTAGAGACAAAGCCTAACTTCCAACAGTATATCAAGTAAGGTGAATGGTAATCAGTTCATGTATTACAGCTGAAGTGTTATTTAGAGTATACTACAGCTATGCAGGATCTAGTGTCTGATTACACAGACATAGGAAGGATTGAAATACTCTTAAATTGTCTCTCTAGTAAGCCATGTAGTGTTGGATAAGTGTTGTTAATAAGTTGCTAAGTAATAGTTATCTTGGTACTGACTCAATACTATTATTTGCTATTTGAAATACATAAAATAAGAAGTAATTATGTAATAATTAAACAAGAAAGGAAAACATGGTCTCCTGGAAATTAATGACATCCATCCTTTGACTGTCTCTCTTATCTACGCAGCACAGGATATTGGGAATAGTATTCTACTGAAAGTTAGCCAGGAAAATGCACACAGTATGAGATCTTCTGAGCTTAAACTCATTATTGCTGATAGCAATCGTGTTACAAAACTCTTTGAGTCTCAAATAGTCACCAAATTAAATACAAACTTGATCTATGCAGCAACTTTTCAAAAAGCTTAAGTGCCTAACAATACAAGAGGAAACTTCTAAATGTTTGGGGTTTTTTTCTTATCCAATGAAGCTCATTTTTGCCATGAAGTAGGGAGGTGGTGAAGGAGAAGGGAGAGCAGCAAGCACTAGGAAAGAACTAGAACAAATCAAAACAAGTTCAAATGAACTTTCCCAGAGCTGTACATGTCCCACGACACAATCCTGTGATGCTGAAATCACCCTAACCTTTCCTGTACCCTTCCCTCTATTGTTTTGCCCGTTGTTGAGTGTTATTCTTGCCTTGTGTTGTATGTTAGGTGTGCGCTCATACATACTCCTATGCATACCTAAAGTGTATGTTCCTTGCATTCAAGGCGGTGCATTTAGATTAAATCCATGGTCCGTTTTGTCCAGTAGTTCCGTTGGAGAACCAGGTAATTTAGGGAGAACTTGGCAAAGGAAGCTATTGCTTGCATAATAGCCTTTGGTCAAAACATTTGCTAGGAAATGGGAGAGCAGCATCCAAGGCAGAGCAGGGCTGAAGACAATTTCTAGATGAGAGACAAGGTGGAAGGAGGATGAGGGAGAGAGCAGAGAAGATAAGATTCACAGGGAATGAATGTGTGGGAGCACGGCTTTGTAATCAGGGATGTGGGTATTCAACATGGATGGAAAAGTCCCGTGGTCTCTTCTTTATAGGCACTGCACAAATCTACGCATGAAAAGGCTTGGGGTAAAATACAGAAGCAGTGGTGGGAGTGGGCACCACGCCTAGACCATCTCCCCCTTTGCAGGGCTCCCTCACCTCACTGCTTGGCAGACTTTCCTTCTTTGCTGACTTTTTCTCTGGCTCCCTGCTCCTTGCCAAGTGGTGTGGGTCCCTGGCAGAGCCATGCAGGGGCCTGTAGCCATCTGCTCGCAGCTGTGACTTACCCACAACCTTGAGTTCACTAAGGTGGACTGAAAAAGTTGTTACCCTTGCTAAATGACTTGGGAGGGTAGTGAGGAAGAGGGATCAAGATAGATGCTTTGGGAATTAAAAAAGAGCAAGTTGCCAGGTTCTTTATGGATCTTGGATAGATAAAAAACATTTATGCAACAGATATTTGTGTGAATATAAGCATGGGGAGTGCATGCTTTAGGAAATACAAATAGGAGGGGTTATCAAGACAGTTTGTTAGAGGGAAGGAGCTTATACTTTTAATGTTTGAAATAGCTTGTTTAATGACATATAAAGGAAGGTTAATAATTTAATTGGTTATAATAATGATAAGGGCAAATTAGACGTCATATTTGAAAAAAAGAAAAAAAAGAGAAGTTTATTTGAGGATTAATGTTTTATGGTTTTTAAAACAGACAAAGAATTAAGTATTTGCAATTTTGCCAAAAGATGCTTATAGAAAACTTTTGTAGGGAGGGCTACACTTCATCTCACCTGTGATATTTGTTGTCCCTATGTCTCTTCACTCATAGCAGTTATACCACACATAGTCTACATACAATATTTTTACACAATGGGTGAGTGCACATTCTATAGATTACCTTCAAACTACATAGACAAGGACTATGTGCAAGTGCAGTGCTTGACCTCTAATATGTACACAAAGGAAATTAGATTCTCTGCTAACAATATTATTCTAACACAGACTTCAACTGGTATTTAGTAGGCTGAGTCTAAACTGACATTTATTATGTGTGGTTAAAAAGCACCTAATGATCAGGGAAAATACATGATTCCTGGTCCATTTCTCATGGTGTGCCCCATAAACTCTTCAAGAGAAATCTTCTCATGGACAAGGTGACCTAGAATCAGAATAAACTGTCTACTTTCCCCTTTATCCTCCCTTCCTCCGTCCCTCCCTCCCTCCCTCCCTCCTTTCCTTCCTTCCTTCCTTCCTTCCTTCCACCCCTCCCCTCCCTTCTTCCTTCTCTTCTCTCTCTCTTTCCCCTTCCTTTCTTTACTAGCAAGTCATACAGATTTTGGGGTATATTTTATCATTAGACTTTACGTATAAGAAGGGAAACTAGCTGAATGAGAACATTTTTATCAATAGAACTTGATATTGGTATAGGTTAAACAAATTATGCCTTGACAGAACTTGTCATTATAATCTCAAAGTTGTTGTTTCCCAACTTTGGAAATTTAGTTTTAACAATTTAATTTGAACAGTTTAATTTGAACAATTTTGTGCAGAAATACAGTTCTGAGAAGTTTGCTTTCAATAAGGAGAATGAACTTCAGATGTTATGGATATATAAACGCAGTTCCGTTACCCAGAAGGTGAATAATGTCCTTATTTGTTGATTAGAAAGGAAAACAAAGAAATGTTGAGTTACAATGTTTGTGTTGTTTGCTGCAATTGTTTTTGATTAATTAGAGTACAAGGTTAAATTGTAATAATAATAGTATAACCGTTGGTAACATAAGTATTGATGTAAGTTTGATATAGCAGAGTGATTTGTGTTGCCAATAATAATTAGATACCCTAATGTTTTAATCAATAAGATTAAGAAATGCTTGGAAACAAATATGTAATATAGATAAAATGAGGCTTAAAAGGCAGGCTTAAAAGGTTGTTCCTTGGTGCTGTCCCCGAGGTGATGTTTCTGGATACAGCAGTGTCATTCTGCTCTGCCAGACGGTGCTAAAGATAAACAAGGCAAAAAAGTGAGCAGGCTGAAGCTTTGTTGGAAAAGAGTATTGTTTGATTTCAGCAATAAAATACTCACTTTTATTTTTGACTCCTGCTTTTCTAAGTCCATAGGTTTTTATAAGGATGTCGGTGTGATTAGTCTGAGATGATCCAACCACAGGTCACAGGTACTACCCAGTCTGCCTGACCTCAGGAGGAGCAAGACTTGAACCTCTTACCTTGAACCTCTTACCTTCCCCATCAGTAGCTCCTGTCACTTTCCAGCACTGGAGTTTTTCTTCTGCTTGAAGCCCAGCACAGCCCTGAGTCATCCACAGCTCATCACATTTGAGATTTCTTTTTCACCTGCTTATTTCTGCAATAACAGAAATGCCAAACTAGAACAGACCTGGTCCCTTCTGCACGTTTCTGTATGTCTACAGCTGAAGAGAATAATATACTGAACAAAACCAGGTGGAGATACCAGAGTTACACACCTGCTTAAATACATTTCAGTGTGAGTGTCTTGGGCTCTACATACAGATCTCCTTAACAAAGCTCTGTCCAACATGCTGTCAACTGAGAGAAATATGGCAGGAGTTTTTGAAAATTATTACTCCCAGGAACAGAATCATAGAATCATAGAGTCGTTTAGATTGGAAAAGACCCTTAAGATCATCAAGTCCAACCGTTAACCTAACACTGCCAAGTCCACCACTAAATGATGTCCCTAAGCACCATGTCTACCTGTCTTTTAAATACCTCCAGGGATGGGGACTCAACCGCTTCCCTGGGCAGCCTGTTCCAATGCCTGACTACCCTTTCAGTGAAGAAATTTTTCCTAATATCCAATCTAAACCTCCTCTGGCGCAACTCGAGGCCGTTTCCTCTCATCCTATCTCTTGCTACTTGGGAGAAGAGACCGACCCCCACCTCCCTACAACCTCCTTTCAGGTAGTTGTAGAGAGCAAGAAGGTCTCCCCTCAGCCTCCTCTTCTCCAAACTAAACAACCCCAGCTACCTCAGCTGCTCCTCATAAGACTTGTGCTCTAGACCCTTCACCAGCTTCGTTGTCCTTCTCTGGACACACTCCAGCACCTCAATGTCTTTCTTGTAGTGAGGGGCCCAAAACTGAACACAGTATTCGAGGTGCAGCCTCACCAGTGCCGAATACAGGGGCATGATTGCTTCCCTAGTCCTGCTGGCCACATTATTTCTGATACAAGCCAGGATGCCATTGGCCCTCTTGGCCACCTGGGCACACTGCTGGCTCATGTTTAGGTGGCTGTCAACCAACACCCCCAGGTCCTTTTCCGCCAGGCTGCTTTCCAGCCACTCCTCCCCAAGCCTGTAGCATTGCCTGGGGTTGTTGTGACCCAAGTGCAGGACCCGGCACTTGGCCTTGTTGAATCTCATACAGTTGGCCCCGGCCCATCAATCCAGCCTGTCCAGATCCCTCTGTAGGGCCTTCCTACCCTCCAGCAGATCAACACTGCCGCCCTGCTTGGTGTCATCTGCAAACTTACTGAGGGTGCACTCAATCCCCTCATCCAGATCATTGATAAAGATATTGAACAGGACTGGCCCCAATACTGAGCCCTGGGGACCACCACTCGTGACCGGTCGCCAACTGGATTTAACTCCATTCACCACCACTCTTTGGGCCCAGCCACCCAGCCATTTTTTTACCCAGCGAAGAGTACACCCGTCCACGCCATGAGCAGCCAGCTTCTCTGGGAGAATGCTGTGGGAAGCAACGTCAAAGGCCTTATTAAAGTCCAAGTAGACAACATGCACAGCCTTTCCCTCATCCACTAAGTTGGTCACCTTGTCATGGAAGGACATCAGGTTAGTCAAGCAGGGCCTGCGTTTCATAAACCCATGCTGACTGACCCAGGGCCTGATCCCCTGGTTGTCCCATATGTGCCACGTGATGGCACTCAAGGTGATCTGCTCCATGACCTTCTCCAGCACCGAGGTCAGGCTGACAGGCCTGTAGTTCCCTGGATCCTCCTTCCAGCCCTTCTTGTAGATGGGTGTCACATTTACTAATGTCCAGTCAACTGGGACCTCCCCGGTTAGCCAGGACTGCTGGTAAATCATGGAAAGTGTCTTGGTGAGCACTTCTGCCCGCTCCCTCAGTACCTTGGGAGGATTTAGAATACTTCTAAATCACAAGTGGTCCTGTGAGTTTGTAGTTCAGATGATAAGAGGCATGTTGTAGTTTGTTTAAATCAGGAAAAATATCATGTTTACTATTATGCATCCCTCAGATTGTATCTATTTTTTCCTCTAGTTTCCATTTCTCATTTAGAGAGAGGAGAACTGACCACAATCCCTCAAGTGCAATAATTTTCCTACAACAGAGCAACATTTTTGTAACAAGTCAAAAGATGCTTGGCAGAGCTAGCACAGTCCAAGAGATTCTCTTTGGGACATAATCAGATGAGGACAAAATGCCACACAGAGTTAATTAAAAGACCAGATTCCAAATTGGGTGATGATTGCAGTTAATCACATAGATGCTTGCCAATGGCCTATAGATAGCAGAACTTCTTGGCCTCAGATAATTGAACAGAGGATTTCTCAGCTACAGAGAGCATGTGTCTTTCACTGCACATGATTTAATTATATTGGACAAGGTTCCTATGAGAAGCTTTCTGTTTACATGTTTCCCTATATCTATGTGGCTCATCCAGTCTCCGGCAAGAAGACCTGGCCATTCAGCCAACTTCTTTCAAAGACCACCCTTTCCAGGGAAAAAAATGCCCTTCAAGGTCCAAAAATCTATCACTAGCACTAGAGAAAACGTCCTCTCTCACTTTTGGGCTTTCCTTTTAATTTGCTTTTTTAACCAATACTGCTCAATATCTCACCCAGATTGGATCTAGGAACTGAGGTTTCTACCTCTCCTTTCCCTATCTTCATTCTGGTTTTTTGCCTTTTCTTTTCTGTCCCCTGTGATATCTCTTCCTTCTTATCTGTAAGGAGGACACCTGCATATTCTGCATACCAGGAACTTTCATAACCACTGCCCTAGTCTCCCTCTGGCTTGCTGAATCTTGCACCTCTGCTTGTGCTTTAGTTTCATCAAGAGGTGTGACAAGAGCTTCCCTTCCAACATATGCCCATTAGGCTACTGTGAAAAGTGGGACCTTCCTTCAAGCACGTGTCTGAAAGAAAGCCACCATGGCAGCTGTGGCTTCTGCTATTCATGCCTATTAGGCATTTTAAAAACACATTTACTGGACACGGCTCTCCTGGGAGTGAGGTGGAGTTCAGTGACTCACTAATTCTTCTCCAGATCACGGGAGACCTTCGGCAGGATCTAGCACCAGACTGGTGTGTTTTTGTGTGTTCCCAAGCGCCCCCAGAGCTTTGCTATTGAAAACACAGATACATCTAGGTGATTGCTGGCCAAGAAGATTTCTGCAGCACTTTCTTAGGCTTGGGTGCCTAAATTCCCGCTGAGTCCCACTCTTAGGAGAGGTACTAGCACCTGGATCTCACCCTCTTTTATGAGTTCTTCCCTCAGTCAGTGCAGTCATGGCCATGGCTGTGTGTGCATGGATTTGCTCATGCAAATATGAATCATGTAGTCAGGCTTGGGCAAACCACTCTGTGCCATCAGTGTTTTTCAGGTGCGGTTGCAGGAATCATTGCACGGCTTGGTACCATGTGAATGCTCTCTGCAGCAACGTCCTCTCCATTCTGCTGTTTGCCTCGCAGCCACTTCACTGATTTTTTATAGTGCTTTTCATTCTCCCTTTCCCTATAAATTTCGCTACTGTGGGATGTGGTTTTAACTTAGTGTCTTTTACACCTAGAGCTGTTCAATACATTAGCCTTTTAAGACCTGCAGTTGAATAAGGCTATGCACTGCATTTATAGACTACAGTTAGGCTAAATTCAACCATTTCCTCCCGTTCCCAGGAGTGCAGTGAACACTTTCGTTGCAGAGGCTGGAATTAACGCTAGAATTCTCTGCCAAGAAACCAGCAGGTTCTCCTGTCTGCGTAAATGAGTGAAAATCAGGACTTTCCTGCAATGCCTCTCTCAGGACTGCCAGTGACTCATAGCTTTCCATACCATTCCCTGCCCTCCATATCCATCCATCCATCCATCCATCCATCCATCCATCCATCCCAAACAACTCATTTCCTAACTCTTTACTTTCCGTGAATGACCCAAGGCTCTTCCCAGGCCACATTCAGTGAATACTGCTCTGGTTACCACACAGTCCTGAAACTGCCTATTAAATTTGACCTCTTCATATATAATACACTATTTTTCAGTAGATGACAGGAATGATAAAGTAACCTGGAATTTAATTTTAGAGAAGAGTAAAGAGAGGGGGACAATAGGTGATAGAGCCATAAAGTGCAAAAACAATGATAATTTGAGCTAGTCAGCTTAGAGATGGTTGTAAATGATGGAAAGGTGTCATTTAAAACACCTCAGGTTTGGCTAGCTTCTGCTGAAGGTCTGGCAGTATTCCAGCAGATCCCTGCCCCATTTATCAGGCCCAACACATCTTCTCTGGGGACCACACATGTTTGAGCAGGCCTAATCTGGGCTTGGGGTTCTGGGAACAAAGGTTCTCAGCCTTTTGGCAATATCTTGCCATGTGTATCTGGAAGCAGGGACCATTTCTTCTCTCTCAGCTTCTTTGATTGGCTTGAAGGTACACCCAGATTCTGGCTCACAGGAAATGTTGGAATTTTTTTCGAATTCAAATGGAATTTGAGTAATAAATACGTGAAAATGAAGTGCCTGATGATTAAGAAATGTTCAGCTCCAGAAGCAGGAAGAGAAATGATCTGTGGCTAAAAAATTGACAAGATTTAGCCATTATGGGCTGAGATGTATGTGTCTCACTTTACCTGTTGATGCCTATTGGGGGACAGGAATGAATCAAAGCTTTCCTAGCTTGCATGTATAGCAGTATTAAAAACTAAAGTAATGAGGAAGAAGCTGTGGGCTGTTTCTGGTGGGGCTGAGTCACCAGGGCCTGGAGAGCTCTGCTGTGCTGGTATGACTCTCTCCCAGCACTGCCTGCAAAAAACACCTTCCTCCCATCCAAGAGGTTTCTCCAACTCTCAGAGGGAAGATAGGGCCCACATTAAAGCAGGTAAACTAATAAATACTCAAGCTGTTTCATTCCTAGGTGCTTGAGGACTTCTGAAGGATGGAGAAAACCAAACAGGGCAAGTGACCAAAAAGGAATAGCGCTTCCTAATACAGGACTTGATGATTAAAATGCTCTGAGGATTGTTGTACTGTGATAAGATGTCCTTGTGTAGCTATTTCCAGCTAAACCTTTTAGAAAAAGAGAAGACATTTCCCCAAGTGAGGGAGAACTTAATGCTGAAAAAAAGGTCATTGCGTATTTTCTGCAGATGACAAATCCAGATTCTCTGCAGAATTTAGGTAGTCACTGTACCTAGTCAGTGACAGGCCCAGTGGAATAGGTTAGGAAAACAGAATTCATTTTCTGCTGCAAATAAAGTTGTCATTCAACTGCTCACCCCAGAAACTCTCGGCCGAGAAGCTAACAGGCCTGCTTGTTACAGAATATATTTACATTTTAACTACAGTAATAAAATTCCCATAGCAGGACTTCAGTGGAAGCACAGCTCTGCTTCAGATCCTGTATGATATCAGACTCTGTGGGCAGATTTGAGGCACTGTTCACATAACACGTACCCGAGCATATGCCAGGGCACACAAATTGATGTACAGAAACAAATCTACATGGTCTGCACTCTATTGCTATTTTCTTCTTTGGGAGACAAAATGCTTGATGAAAAATAACTTGCTTTTATGGTAACACATATGTTAAAGAATACAAAGCAATTTATATTCTATTTAAATTTTTTTCTTGCCTGTCTCTGCTTTATATACTATGTATTTGTCTGCTACCTCCTACTAAAACCAGAGTTAATTATGCTTCTTTTAGTGACTATGATGCTAAATTCCAACTGACTTTCATCACAGTCTATAGCTTATCATCTGAGGGAGGAAAGAAGTGACTCACCTTTTTTCACTAGAATGAATAAACTCATCTCCAGAAGATAAAAGTTGGCCCAGACTATTTCCAATCCCTTGAACCAAATCTAATGCATTTTCAAGTAGAGAAAATTTGCTAAAAATTGAGAAAAGTCTGAAACGTTTTCTTCCTGGTTGATTTCAGCAGGACCAGGTTAGCCCAAGTCAGAGAGCTGGGACTCAATATAAAAACGTATTTTAGCTAAGAGAAAGGACATAGGGACAATCTTAGTTATGCATGTTGGGTGATCGCATTGAGCAGGCACAAAAGGCATGCATACTCCAGAGTACCAGGTGTCTGCATGTCGATCTTATGATTCTTCTTCCCTTTTAATTCCCCACAGACTGAGAGGAATAATTGCACTTGTATTGCAGTGTATCAAATCTCTGTCCTTTCCTTGCCTTTCCTTGCCTTGTCTTTTGCTTTGCTCCACCTTGCCTTTGCCTTTCCTCATAACAATTCAATTTCATGGCTACGGTAAAATTGTTGTCCAAAAAGTTTTAATTTAAGAGCAATTATTTTGTAAAAATAATACCCAGAGGTTCTCTTTGCTCTGTCTCAAGAGCTCCTCTAAGAAATTAACTTAAATTACAAGCAGAACTCTTGTGTTTTGTTAGCAGTCAGCCCTCTAAATACTTCTCTTGTTTCCAAAAATTGTGATGCATTTTTCCTGGTTTGTCCATTTTCATTAGTGTTTAATAAAGTCTCCACAGACTGTGTGCAGCTGCTGTTTGCATCATGCAGTTCTGGTACCTTCAGTGATTTTGCGTCTACCTAAAGCAACCCAGAAACTGAAAATGGTGGAGGCTTTGTGGTTGGTGCTGAACCTGGAAATCAATTAATGTTTTTTTCTATACATTTTCTTCCAGAGTTGCATGAATTTTGCATGTCTGATGTGAGCAAAATATAATCAGAAAAGCAGGAATGTGACCATCGCTGGTAAATGAATGTATGGCTAGAAATGACTTGCTGGGGCACAAAACACTGTAGCTGTACTTTTTGAAGTAGATGCTTTTCTACTATTTATTGGGGTGAGTCCTGGCCAGAAATGGAGGTCTGGGCTGGGACTTTCCCTCCTCCTGAGTATGGTTGGAAAGAGATGGGATGTGTGACAGGGCCCTGCCAGCAGCGGCCGTGTACCTGCCCTGGAAAGGTGCCCCCATGGGGCCATGCACAGCCCCAAGCAGCAGCCACCCCGAGCTCACCAGGGCACAGCCAGGTGGGATGAGGAGAGGCTCGACTCTGCTCCCAGTGGCTGCCAAAGCCTCACAGGGCACCTCAGCCCCTTGTTGGTGGATTTCTTTCTTCTGCCCATGAAAGACCAGCCTGGCTGTGTGCAGGCTGCAGGTGGTGTAATGCCTGCTCTGCAATGGATCCCAGGGTATCGGCATGTGGAAGGATGGTAATACTTACCTCCCTGTGAACTGCACTCAGTTAATATGCATGAAGGAGCCTCATACAGCAGTACACAGAGATACTCAGTCCCCAAAGCAATAAACAGCTGCCAAGGAAGAAAAGTCAGCAGGCATCATTTGCTCTTTTTTAAAGGGCTGACGTATAAAAGGGAATACAGGGTAATCTGCAGTTACATCAGACTTTTGTAACACAGTGTGGGAGTCACACCTTTTGGAAGTTAAAAAGTAGCAGGCTTAAAGGCAGCCAAGCAAACAAGGAGACTTAAGCTCTCTTAAGAGTATAGGCATGTGTGAGTGGTGTTCCCCAGGGCTCAGTATTGGGGCCGGTCCTGTTCAATATCTTTATCGATGATCCGGATGAGGGGATTGAGTGCACCCTCAGTAAGTTTGCAGATGACACCAAGCTGGGCGGGAGTGTTGATCTGCTGGAGGGTAGGAAGGCCCTACAGAGGGATCTGGACAGGCTGGATTGATGGGCCAAGGCCAACTGTATGAGATTCAACAAGGCCAAGTGCCGGGTCCTGCACTTGGGTCACAACAACCCCAGGCAATGCTACAGGCTTGGGGAGGAGTGGCTGGAGAACTGCCCAGCGGAAAAGGACCTGGGGGTGTTGGTTGACAGCCACCTAAACATGAGCCAGCAGTGTGCCCAGGTGACCAAGAGGGCCAATGGGATCCTGGCTTGTATCAGGAATAGTGTGGCCAGCAGGACCAGGGAGGTGATAGTGCCCCTGTATTCGGCACTGGTGAGGCTGCACCTCGAATACTGTGTTCAGTTTTGGGCCCCTCACTACAAGAAAGACATTGAGGTGCTGGAGTGTGTCCAAACAAGGGCCACGGAGCTGGTGAAGGGTCTAGAGCACAAGTCTTATGAGGAGCAGCTGAGGTAGCTGGGGTTGTTTAGTTTGGAGAAGAGGAGGCTGAGGGGAGACCTTCTTGCTCTCTACAACTACCTGAAAGGAGGTTGTAGAGAGGTGGGGGTCGGTCTCTTCTCCCAAGTAACAAGCGATAGGATAAGAGGAAATGGCCTCAAGTTGTGTCAGGGGAGATTTAGATTAGGTATTCGGAAAAATTTCTTCATGGAGAGAGTGGTCAGGCATTGGAACAGGCTGCCCTGGAAGTGGTACAATCACAGTCCATGGAAGTATTCAAAAAACGTGTGGATGTGGTGCTTAGGGACATGGTATAGAGGTGGACCAGGCAGTTAGGTTAACAGGTTGGGCTCGATGATCTCGGAGGTCCTTTCCAACCTTAACGATTCTATGATTCTATGAAAGAGCAAGCTGGCACCACACCAGAAAGGTGAATAAGAAGATTTCTTGGCTCCAAAGAGACTGATCCCTGGGCATCCCCTACTAAAGTGCTGATGTTGCAAGTGTCTCTGCCTTGAGGAGGGGATGGTGGTGCACAGTGATGCTGGCACACACCTGGTAAATGGCACTCAGCATCCATACCTTGTCCTGAAGAAGGTGAAGGTGACCTGATGCATGGCTCCCGAACACCAGGGTTTTGGTTCCCAGTACAGTAAAGGTTAAGGAAAGCTCTCTTACAAAAAGCTTTTACTTTCTTTTACCTTCTGTGGAACACTGCTCCAAACCTAAACTTCCTTAGAGGGGAAAAAATGGGCTTTTGTCAAGGTGAATGACAAGGGAAGCTATAATCCCAAGCACTTTGCTGGCAATACACAATAGTCAAATGAAGTATAGACTTGACATTATAGGCTGTAGCCTACAGTGGGTAAATAACCTGCTACAGCCTGCTACAAAGACTGGCATGAAGTGACCTGCCAAGACTTGTCTGCCAGCCAGTGTGCAGATGCCTCTGCCTTTGTTTTCTCCTGACAGCTTTTATTCTGTGGCTAAAAAGGATTTTAGCCTGTGCTCTGTGCTGCTGATCTTCCACCTGCTGGGTTTGCTCTGATGCCTACACCTGGCATCTGTGGCCCTCCAGGTCTCAGATTCTTGAGAAATGCTTTCATTTCCCCAAACCTGCAGCTTTCCATGTGAAGGACAGAGAGAAAAGGTAGCTAGACGAGAAGGTCAAAACAGAACAGGCTTTTTACTGTGGGACTGTGAAAAGTCTTGTTGTATGAGTCCTTTATAACATGGGTAAAGCACTGGCAGATATGCTGAGGAGAGCATGCCTGACTGGTAGGGAACCTGGAAAAGTCTCCCTAAAGCTTTCTGCTGCCTCTGGGCTCCTGTACAGCTTGTTCAGATGAAGTTAATCAGTGATTTATACACTGAATTATGTTTGTTTGAAAAGCTAGTGGGTTCAATTTTCAACAGAAACTCTCACTATCTATTTACAATAATGCAATTCTGAGTTTTGTTTAGAATAGTGACATTGAGTTTAGTTATGTCACTCTGGTATATTTTCTCTCTTTCTTCTATTTATAATTTAGAAATCCTGAGCATGTCACATTTCTCCGCAAGTCAACATACCCTGTTATTTGCAGTTACTGAAAATAATATTTTGGCTACAATTAAAATGGCAGCAATCCGCTGCTTCTTGTTAATGAAATGGAGTGATTCATATCTAGAAAGTGAGAATTCATAGCTCTGAAGAAAGAAAAGATTTGTCATCACATAGTAGTAAACAAAATTAAATTTAGTTTCAAGTGTTTACAAGGGGAAGCTTAGAGGCTTAATTGGAATATTTTACTGGGCTTTTGTGGTTTGTTTTTTTTTTTTGCTTTTACTTTTAGCATTTTCTGACTTTTGTTTGTCCTGTTTTACACTGTCTCTCTGATTAATATCTTTTTATGGGATGAATTCTGTTTTCCTTCACGTAGGAATGGACCCATCAAATGATATTTCCACTAATCACATCTGGATTTATTATTTTCCTCTTTTCACATTGCCTCAGATGCTTAGAGATAAGGATGAAAATAAATGATTTGACATAATTTCTAACAAGACAGAGGAGACAGGCCATGGCTGTCAAGGGAAGTGACAGCCACAGACAAGATATATATCGCTTTGTTCTTCCCTTCAAAGCCTTTGGTTCATCTCTAGCGTTTCACTCTTGATTACATACCAGATAACTGTCTTACATGGGGGTTTTTTGGACAAGAAGGTCTCTCAATAGACTCGGTTTTTCTTTTTGTATGAGAATCATGTTGTCTGTGTACAAAAGCACTGGACCAGCACCCAGATTTCAGGTTTACTCCTATTTGGTCCTGGGCTTTCTGTATGGTCTTGGTTGTTATCACTCAGAAGACAAATCATCTCTTTTAAACCTAAACATTTGAAATGTAGCTGTCACACCTGGGCTTCCCTCCAGAGCACATGGAGAGAGGAGGGGACCCACAGAGCTGTCTGCCCTGGAGGAATTACCCCCCAGGTGCCTGTGGGTCTCCTACATTGCTGCAGAGCAACACTGTGACTGCACAGCTAATGCGATATTCAAATGCCTGGTTACGTCCCCCCATTTCCCACCTGGAAAATGACATAATAGTAGTTCCTTTTCTCAGTGAAGAGGCACAAGTCTGTAAGTTGGTGACTATCCAGACAATATGCTGATGGACCAAAGTTTTTCTAATTTTGGCCTTGAGCCACAGGGGAGGAGGGTTACTCTGAACTCAACAGTTTTAGCAGTGGACAGCACTGAGATACTCTTGCAGTGTAATCTAGATTTTGTGGGCACACAGTCTGACAAACCTTGCAGTTGCTAATGCAACTTGCCAGTGTCTGGGCATACATCTGCAGTAGCTATCAGCCCAGATGCCTCTTATTCTTGTGTTCTATCAGTCTGTTTGTTAGGATTTCTTTCTCTGTGACTGCTGACAGCATCTGAACTGTTATTTCTTGAGGCCAGAGGCAGAGCATGACCAGGAGAAGACAACATCTCATATCAGACACCCTTGCCTTGGGAAAACTCTCTTGAGCAGTCTTGCTCACTTAATGACACCTCATTTATTTATTTGTGCTGATATTCCTAGAGGAAAGCTGTTTCCCACTTCTATTAATGATGCTTGGATATCTTAATGTAGACTATAATGTTAACAAAAAAAAAGTAAATTATGTCTGAACTGGAATGTGCTTGGTCTTGCAAGAACACAGGCATTAAGCCTAAATCCTGTTCCTTTCAGTGATGCTGAGTTTCTTCATTCCAGGCTGATAAGACTGTCAAGCAGATTTGTAAGTTAGAGTAGCTCCAAGGTAAATTCCAGTCTTCCCCTAAAGTGTCATTCTTCATCTCAAGGCAAAGTCTAAGAGTCTGGAATAACCTACCCAAAACACCGGGCTTCTGCCTCAGTGCAATGAATCTTTTTTTCTAATGATACCAAGATACATAATCTACTAATCATGTTTTAAATAGGTAAAAAATGGCACATAAAAGTTACATAAATCACCTAAGCTGGTGTTTGACTGTTATTCGGCAGCTAATTGAAATGCCTTCATTTTCTAGTTCTGAATTAATTACTTTCTTCTTCCCAGGTGTAGATTTGTGTATTTTGTTCCTCAGTGTCATTTTCAGAAATCAGGGTGTTTGATTTGGATACTAAACTGGTTTCATTTAGAAGGCACAAGGATACAGTAATGAAAAGCTATTTCCTTAAGAGAACTGGTAGCTGAATGAAGAGAAGTCTTGAAAGGAGAGAAAGTGCTTATTATTCACAGACATATTTGAGTTGTCTTTTGTGTTCTGCCAAAAAGAAACCCATTCTTCTTGCCTTAATGGCATTTAGATTTCCAAGTAGATTGCCCACTTAATTATCCAGGGACCATTTATTAGGCCAGGAAAACATATTAACAAAAGATATTTGTAAAATCTTGTGGACAATTATTACCCTGAAATTAATTCTGAATGAGATTTTCTCATCTAGTTTTACTTAACTGTTGTAAGGAGTGCTTTATTTTGAAAGAAAATCTCACTTATTACAAGCAAAATGAGCAAAAGTGACACATTTTGTAACATTTAAAAGTACCACTGTTCTGCACCTTCAAGCCATGTAGCGACACAGATATAGGAGGATGTAACTATGGCAGCTCTGCAGTGAAAAGCGCTAGTGAAGTGTTAGTATTCAGCTGCCAAATAATAGCTTGAATTTTGAAATTCATTGGCTTGAATGTCCTTTTAGTTGGCTGCATTTTACCTGGTGATTTAGTGGGTTAGATTATTATTGTTACATAATTAACACCAAAAAAAGTTTTTGAGACACTTTCATCCAAAAAGTAAAGGAACAAGCCCTTTGCTTAGTAGTTTAAACTCTAAATATAAGCATGACCTTCCTCCCTGAGCCAGAGATGATGGAAAAGGGAAGGAAAATTGTTGCTACTATAGGACTGGCTGGTTTCTCATGAAGGCATAGCTCCAAATGCAGCCAGGGCTCTGTGCAGGAGAGTTGGGGAGCTTGTCCCCATAAGGTGAAGCAGCAGCTCCTGGAGGAAATGGCCTCTGGGAGACAACTCAGGTATTACTAGGTCATCCCTATTTCACCTGGGACAGGGAGAGAAAAGAATTAATCTCTCACTGCCTTTTCTGATGTTTGAAAACCTCCTGAATCCTCTCTGCCATGACTATCGCTCGCCTCATTCACCACCTAACCTGGAGACAGCAGCAGGCATTTCAGCCTTGTGCTCTCCCCTTATTTGCAAGGGGAGCAGAGCTGTGGTTCAAACACACTTGCTGAGTGGGTTTGGGGTAGAAAAGTCTGCATGTGGTGTCTGCACTGAAATCCAGGTTGTTCTACTATTACTACACCTGGGAGTCCTAACTCTTTATTGCTGCTTAATGAGTTAGTCCTCGTTACACATCCTACATCATATGAAGTGTTGCTGTGCAAATTGCAACAGTCACTTCTCATAGGTAATGCAGGTTATACTAGTTTATGATTTTAAAGACTAGCTATTATTTGAGGGCAGATGAGGCAAGATGTGCCTGACAGTACATTTTCTCCTTAATCTAGTGGAAAAAAACATAGTGAAAGCCCAAAGCTGAAATAAGTCAGAAATTTTCAAGATAGAGTAGGTGCTCAAGCACTGGAGCAGTTTTCCTGGAATCATGATGGATTTTCTGCTGCTTGACAATGAGGATGGGACCTGTCTGATCAAATCTTGACAGTGCTGACAGGTAAACTGAGCCAGTCACCTTCTTTTCCCTGGACAAGCAACGTGGAGACAGAGGCATATTGGGCACACAGTTTGTGTCAGTCCAAATTGGACAGTGGAAATAGTAATATGAATTGTAAGATGAAAGTGCCCATTTTGCCCCACTGACTGTAAAGGCAGTTTTGGCCAACTGATTCATCTACGAACTTTTGTTCTGTAGGTACCACAAGACAGACAAAATGAATTACAGCCTAAATTCCTTCTTACCATACTGCCATAACTCAAGCTTGATGTATGGGCTTACTATGCAAAGGATAGTGCAAAGCTCTGATCCTGGTGTCATGTAGGAGCTCAGACTGGATGATGGTCCTCCAGTGGAACAACCATCTACAACAGAAAAAACTGCACTAGGAAGACCCTGAGATTTGTAGGAGCAGCAAAAGCTTAACAATACAGCTGGATATGTGGACAAGTTACCACCATACTGGTCAGAAACAGAAACATCAATCTTAAAACAACAATCCTACTGGAAACTCTGAGTTTAACTTAATTCTCCTCCTGAATTAGGTTGGTCTAGGGAGCAGGGCTGTCGGTGTCCATGGAGCAGAGGAAGATGTTAACAAGGGGAAAGATGACAAAAAGGGTGTTGATTTAGCGCAGTGTCTAGAAGGTGAAATTATGACAGAAACCTAAATTGATACAAAAGTAAACAAATTCCTTAGGAAGCACTCAAACTGAAAAAAAATCTCAGATCAAAATATTTGATTTGGTAAATAGAATTAATAAATAAATAGCTAGATTTAGACAAAGCATTTCCCATAAAACCCTAGGATGGATTCATGCACAAACATCTTGTTCCATGGACTGAATGAATTCATAATGTTGTTATCAATGTCCAGAGGAGCCGTGGCTGAGTTTGCCTTTGTGTGTGTTCCTTGCTTTCAGAATATTGTTTACTGAACTGAGGAAAAAACCCAAGGCAGTTCTGCAAGGCATTTCCAGCAATTAACCTGAAGGTTCTCATTTAAGTAGCCCCTGCTGAACACTGTTGGAGGCACTTTATCGAAAATATTTGCATAACATCACAGGATAGTAGGTTTGATTAGGAAGCTTCTGAAGAGCACAACCATTCATGTAACTATTCAGTTTGCTGCTCAAAACTTCTACTGTGCAGCCAATAATACAAATAGGAACTTGCTATATTTTTACTTAGATATTTCCAAGGGTTTATTTTAAATTATTGTGGTGGGTTGACCCTGGCTGGACGCCAGGTGCCCACCAAGCTGCTCTATTGCTCCCCTCTGCAACTGGACAGGGGAGAGAAAATATAACAAAAGGCTCATGGGTTGAGATAAGGACAGGGAGAGATCATTCACCAATTACCGTCACAGGCAAAACAGACTTGACTTGGGGAAATTAGTTTAATTTATTACCAGTCAAATCAGAGTAGGGCAATGAGAAATAAAACCAAATCTTAAAACACCTTCCCGCCACCCCTCCCTTCTTCCTGGGCTCAACTTCACTCCTGATTTCTCTACCTCCTCCCCCTGAGTGGCGCAGGGGGACGGGGAATGGGGGTTGGGTTCATCACATGTTGTCTCTGCCGCTCCCTCCTCCTCAGGGGGAGGACTCCTCATGCTCTTCTCCTGCTCCAGTGTGGGGTCCCTCCCATGGGAGACAGTTGTCCACAAACTTCTCCAGTGTGAGTCCTTCCCACGGGCTGCAGTTCTTCACGAACTGCTCCAGCATGGGTCCCTTCCACAGGCTGCAGTCCTTCAGGAACAGACTGCTCCAGCGTGGGTCCCCTGTGAGGTCACAAGTCCTGCCAGCAAACCTGCTCCAGTGTGGCCTTCTCTCTCCATGGGTCCACAGGTCCTGCCAGGAGACTGCTTCAGCGCGGGCTTCCCACGGGGTCACAGCCTCCTTTGGACATCCACCTGCTCCAGTGTGGGGTCCTCCACAGGCTGCAGGTGGATATCTGCTCCACCGTGAACCTCCATGGGCTGCAGGGGGACAGCCTGCCTCACCATGGTCTTCACCATGGGCTGCAGGAGAATCTCTGCTCTCATGCCTGGAGCACCTCCTCTCCCTCCTTCTTCACCGACCTTGCTGTCTGCAGGGTTGTTTCTTTTACATATTCTCACTCCTCTCTCTGGCTGCAATTGTGCAGGTTTTTTTCCCCCTTCTTAAATATGTTATCCCAGAGGCACTACCACTGTCACTGGTGGGCTTGGCCTTGGCCAGCGGAGGGTCCGTTTTGGAGCCGGCATTGGGTCTATTGGACGTGGCAGAAGCTTCTAGCAGCTTCGCACAGAAGCCACCCCTGTAGCCCCCCTGCTATGAAAATCTTGCCACACAAACCCAATACAATTATATTGTAGGAGTCTTGACTTGTTACATGTTATTTCTCCATACTGCATAGAAAAAAATCTCCCAGGGACTTTTACAGTAGTTTGGCAGCTGAACTCTGCACCATAACTAGTTCTCTCAAAAGACTGAATAATTTTTCCCTGCTAATGATTCGTAATTTTCTTTTCAGAGGAAATAAAATTCATAGTGAAAATCATTCTTTATTAAACAACATTTGTAATAAACTAATAAACTGGGACACAGAAAATGAGACTGAACCAAGACTTTTTTTTTTTTTTTTTGCAAACTGTTTGTTAGCATTCAGGCCTCTCCAAATAGTGAGGATATGTATATGGTCTCTGCTATTCCTTATTTCTTACCAATCTGTCCAGAGTTGAGGCAAAGGAATAACTCTTACTCATTTCTCCTTTCTAGTTCCTTTTGATGAGAGGATTATAGTGTGTCCTCCAAGAGGAAGTGGAGTTTCTGGACTGCTAAAGCCATAGAGGAAAAAAATGAAAAAGACACAGTGAGAGGGAAAACAATGCTTTCAAGGAAAACCTCAAGAAGCATCATAAACACTGAAGTCTTATGTTGTTATGTGGGAAACAATACCTAGAACTTTATGCAGACTTCTGGAGTTTTTCTGACTTGTAGCTGTCACAGTTAGGGCATAAGAAGAAGCGAGATGCTTGGCAGGGTCAGACCAGGGTCCCCTCTAGCTCTGCCATCTGCCTCACTGCATGTGAGCCTGGGAGAGCACCTGAGCCCATCTTCTGTGGGATATTCCCTTCTACTTCCAGCACCCACAAGGATTGGATTAGGGATGCTGGAAGCTACATCCTTGACTATTCCCTTTACTACCTGCTTATGGGCCTGTTGTCCAAATTTGCCCAAACCCCTTTGGAGCCTGCTGATGTTGCCTGCCTCCTTCCCAGGGCAGCACATGCCAGAATTTCATTATCCATTGCTTAAAAAAATACCTCCTGTTGTCCCCTTCAGGCTGGTCTACTCATTTCCCAAGTGACCTCTTGTTCTAGGATTGCAGGGTTTGGTGAATAACAGTCCTGCATTCCCCTTATTCATCACCTTGATTTTTTTGTGAACCCCCATCACATCCTCTCTCAGTCTTTTCCTTGGCTGACACCATGAACGCATCAGCTCTGCATGCATTGCTGCTGTTTGCACCCTGTTGAGCCCTGCCTGAGTTGGATGGTATTGCTGGAGCTGTGCCTGATCACTAGCAGCTTTGTGAATGTGTCATTTGTGAGGCAGCTCAGGTCCCCCTGCCCCCTTGCAGTCAGATAAATGTAGGGGTGTCACAAAGTCTGTGCTGGCCTTCTGCCCCCTCAAGCAGATCTATAGGCTTCTGCATTGTCATCTTTCCTGGGGCAGCTCTTTTCCTTCCTGAGCAGCAGTTTGGGCTAAGATCCTAAATTTCAACAGGACTGACTTTAAAGCAGCGCATGGCTCATGTCAGCAGCACACCAGTGAACAGCTGCAGCAGTGCTCAGTGACAGCCATCTAGAACAAAACCTCCACAGGAAACACCAGTTGTTTCAGATGAGCAGCAGAACCCCCTGCTTTTGCTCCTCTTGCAGTAAAGGTACGCCCTTGGCTCTCCCCCTCCTCGCTCCCCTATTCCCTGTAGGATGGCCACACCAAGGAGGAGGCAACAGCGCTGGGACTGGTCTGGAGGGACCAGGGCCCCACCGGCAGGTTGGTAGGTGGGTGCCAACCAGATGCTGCCAGGCAGCATGGGTTCAGGCTGCGTGCTGTCAATGGGGACGCAAATCTGATTTTGCCTCTACCTGGCTGCGGGTTTTCTGGAAGCACTTTGTGTCCTTGAGACTTCCACTCTTTAAACCTCACTCCTATTGAGCAAGTTCAATAGGTACTGGAGAGGGAATGGGGAGAGAGGATGATGGCTAGATGAACAAACTATGCAGCTGCAAAATTGAATTTCCTTTGGAAATCAATGTATTAACAGAAAACAGTGAGCAATCTGGCTAGCAAGGTATTACTCGTTGTCCATAAAAGACTGCAGCAAGAACCATCTCCCATCTGTCACTCTCCAGACCGTGTCAGAGTGCCTTCAAGCAGGTCAGATCTGTCTCCTTACAGCAATTACCATGGTCTTTGTCAGACCTCTTGAACAAGGACGGTGCAGCGTGTGCTTTTCAGGGATCACTCCCTCTAATGAAACATCCTGGAAAGCCCTGTAAACACTGCACAGGAAATTGTAGCATGCTGTGTTGAAAATGATGTTAAAACCCTGTGTATGCCTTTCCCTTGGGGGCTGTCATTTTGTACCAGGCACAGGTCACTGTCAAGATTCACACTGGCTTTCATCTTTGGCTACACATAAGCAGTGTGACTTCGGACATAAATATAATGGTCCTGAATTTCTCATGCAGAGCAGCATCACTGGGACGTCTGGCAGTGAAACACCTAGAGCTGGATGCTCACACCCAGGCATTTGCCAGAAGTGATTCGTGGGATCAGACAGATTTTGGAGAACACCAGGAATGCAAGCCGTGAGCATGCTGGGAAGCCCTGGGGGCAGCCAGCTTATCTGCTGGGCCACCCAGTGATCTCCTTAGTAAACAGACAGTATTAATGCTTCCTCTCTAAAGTATCTCTGAATATACAGCTGGAGAAAAACAAAATATGCTGAGTAGACAATTAAAAAAATCTGTTCCACATAAGTACTGTTTTGTAAAGAGCTCTCTCTCTTAAGACTTGGGAGAGGACAGTTGGCCACAGGACAAGGATAGGGATTTATGTTGATAACTTTTTTAACTTAATGTACTAAGACATGAAATATACATTATGGCTTTACTGGCATGTGAAAGGAGCAAATTAGGAATTAAAGTTTTGGATCCAATAAAGGTTCAAGGAATTATGGCTGCTAAAGAGCTTGTTCTCATTGAAGAGACCAAGAGAACAGTGTGGTGCAGTGCTCTAGTGCCTACTTAACCAAAAATCTAGGCTAGAAATATAGTGATTTTCCAACATAGATTGTTGCAGCCTCCATTACATGATTCATCTCCAAAGCTGTTTGAGTCTCTAAGCTATGCCGTAGGAGTGACAAGAAAGCTTCTTTCTCACTGCAGCTTCAAACTCACTCCCTTCACCTTCCTGCTTCCTCGCTCCTGAAATAGCTCACACTCAGCAACACTTAAGACCCATAGAGATCCTCAATATATTTTGAATTGCTGGGTCATTTTGTGAGGTGTGGTGTTCTACTCCATCATCACATTTTCTAGCTATATCAGCCTGGATGAAAGACCAGGAGCTCCTCAGTGGCAAAAGCTAAGACCTACAGTGTCAGATATTACTTATATGCAGGTAGTGCTAGTAAGAGATCCTGACTCTAACAGACTATAAAATCTGAGAATAGCTGTGCTGACCAAAGGTCGAGCTACCTCCAAGTCCTGTCTCTGACAGTGATTACATGTGCATGCTTACAAAAGACTATCAGGACAGGCCAAGCATGTAGTGATACTTCCCTAATGTGTTCTTTAGTCTCCAGGAGTTTGTGGTTCAGACACTCCTGAACCTTAAGCAGTATCTTTGTATTTAACAGCCCTTAATGGATTTTTCTTCAATTAATTTGTCTCACTGTGTTTTCAACCCATTTAAACTTTTAGCATCCACAACATCATAGAATAGAATCACAGAATCATAGAATTGTTTAGGCTGGAAAAGACCTTTAAGATCATCAAGTCCAACCGTTAACATAACACTGCCAAGTCCACCACTAAACCATGTCCCTAAGCACCACATCTACACATGTTTTAAATACCTCCAGGGATGGGGACTCAACCACTTCCCTGGTCAGCCTGTTCCAATGCCTGACTACCCTTTCAGTGAAGAAATTTTTCCTAATATCTGACCTAAACCTCCCCTAGTACAACTTGAGGCCATTTCCTCTCATCCTGTCACTTGTTACTTGGCAGAAGAGAACGACCCCCACATTACTACAACGTCCTTTCGGGTAGTTGTAGAGAGCAAGAAGGTCTCCCCTCAGCCTCCTCTTCTCCAGGCTAAACAACCCCAGCTCCCTCAGCCGCTCTTCGTAAGACTTGTGCTCTAGACCCTTCACCAGCTCCGTGGCCCTTCTTTGGACATGCTCCAGCACCTCAGTGTCTTCTTGTAGTGAGGCACTTCTTGTAGTGAGGGGCCCAAAACTGAACACAGTATTCGAGGTGCAGCCTCACCAGTGCCGAATACAGGGGCATGATTGCTTCCCTAGTCCTGCTGGCCACACTATTTCTGATACAAGCCAGGATGCCATTGGCCCTCTTGGCCACCTGAGCACACTGCTGGCTCATATTCAGCTGGCTGTCAACCAACACCCCCAGATCCTTTTCAGCCATGCAGCTCTCCAGCCACTCTTCCCCAAGCCTGTAGCATTGCCTGGGGTTGTTGTGACCCAAATGCAGGACCCAGCACTTGGCCTTGTTGAACCTGATACTATTGGCCTTGGCCCATCGATAAGGCAATAAGCGTGGTAGCATAATTATGCAATGTGTGAAGAAGAAAATTCTTTTGCTTATTCTGAATCAGCATTCCCCTAAGTTCATTTGGCACCTTTCTTTTTACACTAGGAAACAGTGTACAGTCACTGCCTAGTCAGAATCTTAGTGTTACTCATGATTTTATAAAAAACGGGTGCATCCACTTCAGTCACCTCTTTTGGACATAGAAGACTCCTAACTTACTTGGTTGCTCCTCATATAAAAGCTGGTCTGTAACTTCGATCATCTTTGTTGTCCTTCTCTGACCTTTGGCAGGTGTTCTATCTGAGGTGAGCAGTTGAGCGTGATATGGGTTGCATGGATTGATTTTTGAAGATATGTGAATTCATATCACTTAGCTGTTGAACTGAAAATGCAATCTTTCTGGCACAGCACCACTATAAAAATGCAGATAATATACTCTTTCAAGATAGAGAACAAAACTTCTAGCAGTCTAATTACTTGCAACATCAGTTCATTTAAAAGGTCTTCATTTCATAACATAAGAAAGATATCTATGAGCTACTCTTTCACATAATTTTCTAACAGAAATGTAATGTCTAATGCACAGAACAGGACTATTTTAGTAGGAAATTAATTTAGAAGTAAACATTCAGCTTAATCATTGCAAGTAATTAATGGTTATGCTGCTACACTGACACCTGAGATAGTAGAGATAGTATTTGGCTTGTGAGAAAATTTTCTTTTAGTGAGATTTTGAAATTATTAGAACGCAAAAAGTGTAACTTCAATATTGAAGAGTTATACTCTTTGTTTTACCGGAAAACAGGTAACCAAAGAAAATCTTCTAGAAGCACTGCACAATGGGTCCTTCAGGGCTCTAATTTCTATGGGTACTCAGCACTCAAGTTCACTTGAAGTGAGATCATTTCTTTCAGGTAAGCTGAAGGTAATGCTGCTTTCACAGAAGGAGAGTGAAGAGTACTTTACTGAAGCTTGTGCAGTTAAGGAAATTATAGCAGTTCTTAAAAACAGCCCTGAGGTTCATACTATTATTTTAGCACATTGAACAGCTGTGTCTTGAGTCAATTTAATCAGCAAATTGTATGTCCTTTGGCTTGATCACGACCCAAACTCTTTTAATTAATTAGCCCAATTCTGTTCTTCAAAGCAGTGGAAATGAGGCATATCTTGAGTGAAATAATTGTTATTACCTGATGGGTCCCATTAGAAAAACTCCTGATTTCAGATAGGACAGGCAAGCCGAGGACCTCTTCTTTTTTGCACACACTTTGAAGCTGAGTGCCCTGCTGCAGGTGTGCCCCATCAGGGGACAGCTGCTCTCACCCCATTAGGTCGGGTTAGATATATGGCACTTACTGCTTGTGGTCACTGCCTTTTTCCCTTCCTTACATTTCTCAGCCTCCCAAAACAACAACAGAAGGGAAATAGAAACTTTGCATTTGCTAGGTTTTCTGGCCCTCATTTGTGATAGTAATACCTCTTTTCTACAATCAAACAATATTTCTCTTTTTTAAGGTAAAAATTAACGTTTTTGCCTATGCTCACATTAACAAGTAGCTCAGGGCAATAGGAGTGAATCCATGAATTCAAAAATTGATGCTGAGACCGTAACATCTGCTCCGTCATCAGTCTGATGGACCTACTTTGGCCTATTCCCAAAGGCTCCGATCCCGATCCCCCACCCCACATGTGGGTCAGAGCTGGGGCCAGTCTTTGGCTCAGACTCTCATGTTCCCATTAGGGACTGGAGCTCAGCTGATGCCTGCCTGGAGCAGAGGCACCAATCTAGTTCATGTGGACCAAAACTGCTTTGAGGACCGAACCAACACACACCGTAAGTGGTCATGATCAGGAGATTAGCCCCAGAATGGCTCTACTGCTCTAGACCACAAAGTGAGCATGGACTTGGCGTTTGTCTCCCTGCAGGTGCCTTCTCCATACCTGTGCAGTGCTTCTAACCAGATGCTCTTTGCTTCTACCCTCACCAGTCCACACTCCCACATTTCCCCAAACACATCTCTGGCATGGTTCCCATGGGAGTGTTGGGGTTGAGGGTATCATTTCTGCAAACAGGCCAGCTCAGCATTCCTCTACACTGGTTAGAAAAGGGTTGAAAATACAACCCCAAATTATAACAAAGTGGAAAATGAGAGCAATGATTCATTTAACACCCAGCAATGAAAGCAGTGACTCAGCTGAGAGGGAACAATGAGAGTTTGTCCGCACTTCTCCAGTATTGGAATGAACTGGTATTTGCTCTCTTAACTATGGCAGTATTGCCATTTTGCAACCCCATATTCATTCGATGTTTTTGGCTTAATTCTCAGCTGGGGCACTCTCCCCTCCCTCTCCCCCCTCTTCCTTTCAATAGCCTCCAGTTACCTAATAAAAGAGAGCCACCTACACTGAGCTGTTTATTGTCTCCCACTCTCTATACCGGTGTGATGGCGGTGAGCAGGGGACAGGTGATTTAGTGTTAATTAGACCTTTCCCACACAGCAGGTTTCCAAAGTGCTGCAGTTAGGAGTGACACTCTCAAATAAAAGCCCAGACTGGGGCTGCAGCTACAAAATACTCACAAAATAACAATCCTTTAACCCTGCCTTTTCGCTTTTCTCTTCCGAGAGCATCCCCATGCTGGGACGGTCTCTCAGGGTAGCGGTACTGCTCTAATAGAGCTCCCCCATGCTGGGGATCCCTGCTCTAGGCTGTCAATGTACTCTCCTCCGTCCCTGACCCCTACACAATGGTTCCTGGTTTCTACCTTTTCTCCCTTTCTTCCTGGCAGTCGTTTCTTGAATAAGGATAAGTAAGATATGTTGCTTCTGCATCTGTCTTCATATTCTGGATTAAATGGACTGTCGTTAGCACATTGGGATGGGACTCTGTGACCACATTGCAAAACCAATCACCTCTTCCCATTCATTGAGTGTGAGGAAAAATAACGTTAAACCTTTTTCCAAGGAGCCTGAGATATACCCAGAAAAGATTCTGACAGCCCAAATTCTGGCTTGCACAAGGAAACAAGTTTCTCTAGCTGGACAGTTTCACCAGATGAGTGAGATTTTTTTTCTCAACCAATTAATACCACTCATAGATCACTAGGTCAAACCTTCAGAGAATCCAAAACAGACTTTGCTGTTGGTGGCAGCTTGTGACCCAACTGGATGGTAGCAAGAAGACTGGGACTGATTCAGACTATTTTTTCTGCTTTGTGCAATGGTCCTTGCTTTACCTATACCATGTCAAGAAAAAGCACCCTCCACAATTCTGTGGTGGCATGTCCTGTGCTGCCATTGCTGTTTTTATTCACCTTCTTTTCTGTACAAGAAGATCACCAAGGGACTCTTCTTACCATGAAAAGAATGGTGGGTGATGGTTTTGCCAGTTCAATGGTTAGTACAGGTGAAATCCTTAATCCTACCTTTCAGGATTTAGTAAAACATTTATTTGTGTTTAATGCTTTGTTGAGGTCCACAGACTCTATTGTTACCATCGCACATATTGATTATGAAATGAAAGGTAAAATGCATGCCTTGATCCATTGCCATATATTAGGGCCTTATTATTTGAGCTCAAATAGTCAAAAAATCCCAGTGGCTCAAAGGGCCATTACTGATATCTTCCAGAACTTTGTTTTTGCAGATCCTTTATGCTAATCTCTGTCTTCTCAAGGGACACCTGTGATGAAAGAAGGATCTTTAGGATAAGGTATATGGACCTGGCAGTCACTAGCTACTTGCATAGACAATGTACCCTAGACATTTAGATCTCCTAAAACAGATTGTCGTGGTTTAACCCCAGCCAGCAGCTAAGCACCACGCAGCCGCTCGCTCACTCCCCCCACCCCAGTGGGATGGGGAAGAGAATTGGGAGGGTTACAGTCAGAAAACTCGTGGATCGAGATAAGAACAGTTTAATAATTGAAGTAAAATGAAATAGAATAGTAGTAATAGTAATAATAATAATATAATAATAATATACAGAGCAAGTGATACACTATACAATTGGCTCACCATCCGTCGACCGATGCCCAGCACGTCCCCGAGCAGTGATTGCTGCCCCCCGGCCAACTCTTCCCAGTTTATATACCGAGCATGATGTCATAGGGTATGGCATAGCCCTTTGGGCAGTCTGGGTCAGCTGTCCTGGCTGTGCCCCCTCCCAGCTTCTTGTGCACCCGGCAGAGCATGGGAAGCTGAAAAGTCCTTGACTAGTGTAAGTACTACTTAGCAACAACTAAAACATCAGCGTGTTATCAACATTATTCCCATACTAAATCTAAAACACAGCACTACACCAGCTACTAGGAAGAAAAATCAATGCTATCCCAGCTGAAACCAGGACACAGATAAAGACTATTTTTCCTTTCCAGATACACTGATTTATTTTGTGTAGTAGCTTTAACAGCTCTGTCTGGAACACACAGGACATAAAAGTGTGAATAGTGTATTTCCTCCATGTTTACCTTAACTCTGTGATGAAGGAAACCTGAATGTAATGGATAAGAGATGTTGAGAAGAGCTTGACTTTTAAATTGGGACTGAAAACAGGGCCTGTTCTAAAACGAATGAAACCAGATGGTAGTGATGAAGAGCAGGGTTCTCCCAGCCTCTTCACAGCCCACTGCTCAGGCCAGACTCATGGCTTTTATGGGTTAAACATGTCCATGTCTCCCATCCCTACCACAAGTGTGAGCATCTTAGAAGCACAGGAGGGAACTGCCTAAAGGTTTTATCATTTTTAGTTTGCTTTGACCTTCTCTGTCAGTGATCAGAGTCCTCCACAAGAGGAACAGGAGAGGGGAGGAGAGACAGTGTGGTGGATTGACCTTGGCTGCCACTAGATGCCCACCAAGCCGCCCAATCACTCTGCCTCCTCAGCAGGACAGGGGGGAGAAAATAAGATGAAAAACTCTTGGACTGAGATAGAGGCAGTTTAATGAAAAAAAGCAAAGGCTATATGCAGAAGCAAAGCAAGAAAAAATATTTATTCTCTACTTCCCACCAGCAGGTGATGCCCAGCTGCTTCCTGGGAAGCAGGGCCTCAGTACACATAGTGGTTGGTTCAGAAGGTGAACACCTTAATAACGAATGACGCCCACTCCCCCTTGGCTGTTATTGTTGAGCACGCTGGACTGGACTGGTCTGGACTATCCCTTTGGTTGGTTTGGGTCAGCGGTCCTGGCTGTGTCCCCTCCCAGCATCTTGCCCACCCTCAGCCTACTGGCCTTTGGGGGTGAGAGGTGTTGGAGAGGCAGCCTTGATGCTGTGCAAGCGCTGCTCAGCAGTAGCTAAAACACTGCTGCATTATCAACACTGCTCTAGCTACAAATACAAAGCACAGCACTATAGGGAATGCTATGGAGAAAGCTAACTCCATCCCAGCCAGACCCAGTAAAGGCAGCACAGCAGCAAGCTTGTCTCTTTCTGTCCACCAGTCACGGACAGGGCGGCTCAGTTAAATCCCAAGTCCCCGCCAGCTGCTGCTGCCTGCCCACCGTAGCAGAGACACCTAGGAGCCAGCTTCGCCCAAGGGGTCTCTAGATCCATGGGATCTAGACCTTTTGAGCCAGTGGGCTCAAAATTGTTCAGGGTGCCCCACACTGCTTTGTGCCCTGTCCTCCAGAAGGAAAGCGGTGACTCTGGTTTCTGAAGCCATTCCTAACACCTGGCTGGGTGCTCCCAGACCTGCCCTTGCTGATGAAGTTGATGCCCATGGTGCCACGTGGCAGGAGAGTGAGCAAGAAATGCCAATGGCAGAAACATCCCCTTACACTCTCCTGCTTTGCAGGCGCCATGCCAAATCTGTCCTCCATTTAGCAAATACCCCTCCTGAGCTTTGACATGAACCCAGTTGAGCCTTGATAGTCAAACTACTGAATTTCTTTTGCAAGTAATTCCCTTCTAGTCATCATAGAAAGATTACTTTAAATGATATTGTTTCCACAAGTTTGAATATATATTTTTTAAAAGGCACAAGAAAGAACTTTATTACCATTCCCAGACTGCATCATGATTTCACTTTATTGCTATTTAACTTTCAAATAAGTCTTCCTGGAAGAGAGAATAGTCTTGGTGTTGCAGAAACAGATCCCAGCTGAATGCATCATAATCACAAATGCTTTTTCAAGTAAGCAGAATATATATCATCTCAATGGATCTCCGTTTTCAACTTGAAAAGAAAAATAGTCTGATCCCAAGCTGTGTTCAAAGAAGGATGTGCAAGCAGGCTGTGGCAAAGACATTAAAGAGAACCGCTATCATTCCAAGATTTGTCAGCTCATCTTTCACTTATGCACAGTGTCATTTATCACCCAGTTTTCATAAGAAGCTGGTATCTGTCACTTAGTAAACACTGAAAAAACCCACTGATTTAAAAAAAAAAAATTGTGTAAGATCTTTCAAGGGGAGAAAAGCAATAATTGGATAAGTGCAATTAAGCACAGATACTAATGGACACAAGTCCCCAGCTTTTCTTTTAATAAATATAAAATATAAAAGAAGAATTTAATAAAAAATCAAATTTATTTCTAAGGCATGCTAAGAACCAAGGTTACTCTGTAGTACGGCGCTGAGATTACTGTAGTCATGGTGAACACCTGCCTGTGCAGGGAATGTGCTGAGAGTATTTAGGAGGTGATGGCTGTGGATGAGGCTCCTCAGAAGAGGTCACTGAAACAAGCTGCCTCCTGGGCAGCAGGGGAGGTGTCGGCAGGAGCAGAGCAGCTCAGGCAGCAGAACCACATATTAAACATTCACTCCCAAAAACTGTTGACACCTTTTATTCTCCAGTTTTGCTCATATAATCCTGCCTCCTCTTTCCTGTTCCTGGTTCATTCCATCGCTTCTTGTTTACTTTTTTCCCTTTGTGTTCTTCATGCCTTCCCTATGGCCTCGCTTCCTCCTCTTTGAAAAGAGCTGTTCCCATTCTCTTGTTCTTTCCCATTTTCTCTCCCATTCTCCTGGATTTTTGCTTGGTCATTTTTTTCTTTCTCTGTACTTTGTCTCACACAAAAATAGGAGGCTTCAGAAAGATCACTAAATATTAAGGGCATCAAGTCATGAGCTAGCTTGTTCTTTATTCAAGTATTTTTAATCCCAGGAGAGCCAAGAATAAAGCCAGAGGACAATCCAAAGATCCATAAGGCAGGGATGGGCAACTAGCTGTCACAAGCAGTGATAAACAATGTCTATATCTGGACACACATATGGACTCATCAGTTATTAAGGGCATTTTGTAGTGACATAATCTGGAGGATTCATAAAATATCCAAAGAAGTCCCAGATAAACTGCAGGAATAATAACATCAGTGATGGTCAGTTAAATCTCTGTTTTAGTTAAAGCATATTCTCACAGAGGAAGAAAAAAACAGTTAGGGCATGATAGAAATAGATATATTTTCAAAGTGACAGGTAGGCATCTGCATCACCTTCAGACTACTTCAGAAATATCAAACCTCATCCCAGGAAACTGCAGTAGAGTCTGGGCCAAGGAGTGCACCTGAGCTATGGTGTGAGCATATCAGCTGCATAACTTACTTCATACTGTATTTCTCCTCATTTCTTATACTGACAGAGTGATGGTGAACCTGTGCAGCATGTGATGCTACTGCCAGTGGCCCAGAGCCAGTGCTGAGGAAGTGGCAAAGATTGGGGGAGGCCATGCTGACTGCATGTCCAGCCCCATTGGAAATAGTGCTGAGGAATGTGCCAAAATACTACCACCAGGTAAGGTTAGTTAATTGTCTAATTAACTAGTTAATTAGGCAATAATTAGTCTAATTAACTGGTTAATTAGACCAGTTATTGTCTGCACCCAATGCTAAAATGCCAATGTGCCTTTTCATTGCAACATTTGATTGAAATGATACATATGTTAGCATAGGGTGATAATGTGGTTCAGGAGATAAGGTATTTACTCAGGTGTCAAGACACTCATTCAGCCTTCGAGTTGTAAAGAGCAGCAGGGACATGGAGCCCTGGGGGAGGGCTGGAAGGACAACTGTGAGGGATTGTCATTCAGGAAGTATATCTAATATGCTTCAAGCACTAGTGGCTATCTGAGGACCAGAGTAGAGCTACTCATAAGTATAACCACTGAAAATTGTATAGTGTGGATGTCAGGTCCTCACTAACACCAGCTGTTTCACTCCACAGACCTGAAGATCTGACTGCTCTGCACTGCTTGCTAATGTGGACATAGCCTCAGTCACCCACTGAAATATTGCAGGGGAAGTAGAATCTGCTATTTTGCACTCTGCATGGGAGGCCAGTCGCAGAAGTCTTTCTTTAAGAACCCAAAAACATGAAGGTAAAACCCATTTGTAACCAATGAAACACTACATCAAGATCAGAAGTATAGGAACTACTCTTCTGTCATTCGAATCTGAGGCTGCCTCTGTAACCATAAGTAAAATGTTCCTGGGACCTTCTTCTAGCATTTAGGCCAAGTGGCACAAAACTACAAAAATCTTTTCCCCCTTTCAGGCAAGGTGGCCACATCACAACTGCTTTTTGGGAATGGCTTGTCCTAACTCCCAGACTGTGCTTGGGAATTGTTTGGGGAGTGCTAGGTGGCTCAGGGCAAAAGCACAACAGAAACTGCTCTTACATTTTATAAATGATCTGGGTTTTGATAGTTACTTTACTAGATAGTACTTTACTTTGATTTATTTTTTAATGTATGTGTTTACTTTACTAGAATAAACATAACCCATAGAGCTCCAGAGATCTAGGATGACCTAAATCTGTAGAGAACAAGAAGTGCAAGATCTGGGTATGCAATACTTTCAGTTTATGATTTTATCGTAAGTTGATTGTGTGAGACAAGGTGTTCTTCTTAGATGCCCAGCTCTCGGCCACCAGTTTCTGTGTGAGAATCTCAGCTTTCAGTACCAAAAAAAGATTTCAAGATTCATAGCTATTGGAAAAGGCCTGAAAGATTGAGTGTGTCTGAAAGATACTAGAGAGTAGGAAAGAAAGAAAACTAGGTTTGTTTTTAAAAGTCTCCTGATCTGGAGGAAAATAACTCACCACTTCAAAGCATTTCATGTTAGCAGTTCTCTTATTCGGAATCAAATGTAACTGAATGAGTGGGAAAAAAAATACCCTTAATATTAATTGTTTAATATTTCAAGGTTGTTTATTCCAAGCTAGAATTTCAAATGTTCCTGAAAGTCCTGTAATGTGAAAGGATGGTCATTAAGTCAGATCTGGAGGACTTGATAAGTCTCAGCTGGGTCCATCTTCAGGAATGAGAAAAGCAAAGATGCATACCCAGTAACACTGTTGTCAGTTTGCACCACTGCTTTGTTCCCCCTATGAATCATCCTTCCAGCTGCAGTCAGAAAAGAGAATGTTTATTGAACCCTCTGTCATAACAATTTTTTATATTTTGTCCTATTAATCTGGGGCTGAGTAGCTCAGAGTTGAATTAAGGGTATCATTACGAGATAGCATAAAACACTCTTGTGATTTATTCCTTGACAATGGACTTCCTCACCTAGGAAAGAGCATAATTTCAGGGACCCCGATATAAATCTGACACAGTTTTCCATTAGATTTGAGGGACTGTTCTCACACCACCTTTCCAATGCAGTGGAACAGACTACAGAGCAGGATTACATGATTTGCTGCCCACGGAAATCTTGCCATCATTAAGATGCTGAGAGCTGGATTCATCTCTCCTATCGCAGCTGATCAAGCAGCAATTAAAGATTTCTTACAAGTCCCAAGCTGCTGCCTTACTGTGATTTAGCTCCCTGGGAGGGAGGCCAGTCTCCTGCATCGAAAGCACCTATCGGCCCTGCCAGTGCCCTCGTACCGTCCCCTTTCCAGTCCCTTTCACACCCTCCACTTAGCTGCTGTCACAAATCACAACATAACACTCACCTGAGGACTGCTATCTGAAAACTGATCCCTTTGGCAACTGTCCCTTTTGTGAGTGTAAAATAGATGGCCTCCATTGAGACAAATATTTACAGTTTTAAATGTGAAATATTAAGGCAACAATTACAAATTTGCTAATGCCTAATGTTTATGTGTTGCATATACAGTTGTGAATTTGTTGCCTGTTTTGTTCAATGAATTAGCCACTAATTAAGGTTACCAGATTAGAAAAGGCCTCCCTTCCCCTGACTGTTAGCCCTACTTGAATTTGTTCAAAGGCTTTGTTCAAAAGGCGAGAGAATAAAGGATAAAAAGCAGAACTGCAAACAGACTCTGAGATTTATAAAACGTGACATTTTACTATAAGTAATAAAGTCAACCTACAAAGCAAAGATAAATGTTAAATGATATAGTTATGCATTTTATTATCCAGGCAAATATTTTTTAACTGTGTCTGTTTTGGCTGGGTCTACACAAGTTCTGGCTGACCACCTCCTTGAGACAGAGAATATATTTCTTCTGCTGATAAGCACCACTTTTCCTGTGAGTTATCACGCAATCATACTTGCAGCCATTTCCTTTAATGTATTTAGTTCCAACTCTCACAATACATCAGGGGTCTTTTTACTTATTGGTGCATTATACTGCTGTTAAACTATACACATTGGTTGCTGTGATTTTTTTTCCTTCAATTCTGCATTTTAATCAGTATTCCACACATGTAACGTCAGTCCTTCAGCTCCTACCAAAAAAATTCCCAAGATACTTTTGCTTTTCAGGGTCTGTCAATCTTAGACCCAAAATTTCTGTTTGAGCCTTACGAATATTCAAGTGATATATGACTCTCTGGGTGTGTGAGCATATATATATATATAAATATTTCTAAATTCATAATCCATAAGAGTTTGGATTTATTCCATAGCCTAATCCCCTAGATCAAAGTAAACGTAATTCTAGGCTTTACCCGTAGTAAGGCTAAAATCTAAATGTTTTTCTTTTCACCTGCCTTGCTTCACTGCTACATTTTAAAAATGATGAACATAGCAAGTGAGAGAATATTAAATAGTCAGTGCAGGTTAACTTTTTATGTTAACATTCTTGCATTTTACAAAGTCAGGATCATGTATTTAAACATAATATCCCCGCGGTGTTGGATAGAACAGACAGTTCTTTTAATGTCTCACTTTAATTTCACATAGACATCAAAGCTGCCACAGGGAGAAGGAAGGGTTAGATTCATCCAGTACCGACATTCATCTGTCCTGAAGAGTATCAGAGCTCAGCTAGTATTCATCGGTGCCCAAAGGACTTTAAAGAGCTGGTTTGCTTGAGCCGATCACCCCATAGAGGATGCCGATGGCAGAGCTGTACTGGGTGCACAGGAAAATTTGAGAAGTGAGTTTGTTATTTTTCGTTTGGATTGTATTCAGAAACATGGTAGTTTATTTTCCAACTTTAGTATTTTTTAGCCCTTCAGTCTCCTTTCCTGTCTCTCTCCAAGTATGATGACTCTCAGTTTGCTTATTGCATTCTTTTTTCCTTTCCTGTGACATAATTGTCTCTTAAACAATGTAGCAAACTTTATTATCAGCCCCTAATACCCCATATGCATACATTATCTTCCAGTATCCTCCTTTAATAGTTTTTGGGATAAGGACCAGTTTTTATGTCTGCATTAGTATAGGACACTGCACTGAGGAGTATTGCATGTGACCATGTACCGTATGCGTTCCAGGTCCCTGCTGAGGCTGCCTGGTGGGGGCTATGCAATGGGCTTATCTGCCCTTACCATAGTCACAGTCTGTATTCATACCTCTTGGAAAGCCCAAAATTCGTATTCTGGTCATTTGATCACTTGATTGATACATTCAGTCCCACTGCAACAGGCTCCTTTTAGTCCTTTTCATCCTGTAAAACCTTTTTTTATCATTTGTGTTAGAAATTACAGTTCTGCCCCTTTTTTTCTCAGGGTCCTTGCATTAATTTACAAAATACATTTCGGTTTGTCTCTAAGCTTGCTTGTTTTACTAGCTGAAGAGTTGTTGCTAACACCATCACTTCCTTGACTCAAGTGCTGTTAAAATGTTAGTACTTTCTATCTCTTTGTTGTCCGTATTTCTACCCATTGATGTTGTTTCATCCCAAGGATCTTCTTACTTGCTAGAACACATGTAGAGATTTCCCAGCCTCCTCTTACACTTGCCCTGCTTTCACCTTTTATGGTCTATAGCCCAGATAAGATACTCAGGACTCAGAATCTTGTTCCTATAAATGTCTAACAGGATAAAAAACTTACGCACTTCTTCGTAACATGTTAACCCTAACAACGTCCTGTTAAGCCTTTGTCACCCGTGCTGACTGGAAGCATTTCACAGAACACTGGTGCATTGCTAGTGGTAGGAGTTGTAACTCTTAAATGCATTCTTGGTTTTAAGGACATGCATTGCCCCATCCACTTCAAGAGAACATTGATTCAGCTATAATAGCACTTCGCTGTTTTTATATATGAATAGGAGATTCTTTACAACAACTCTGTTTATTGTCATTTAGCACCTCTGAACTGACACTGTGAAAGTTTTTCATTCAAATTAATGTTTCTGTTGTGCTCCTACTGCTGTCTTAAATGGTGCAGAAAATATGTTTTTTCAAATTAGAAATAGGTTTATTTACTAGAAACAGGGTTTTTTTTACTAGGTTTAGAATAGTTTTTTCTGGACTTAAATCATTCACACAACCAAAATGAATACCCTCTTTAATTATCTTTCAAGCATGGCATCATTTTTAATATATCATTTTTAATCATGAACAGATGAGTGCAATTATTATTCACATCCTGATTTTCTTCCCATTATAACAACTATTTCGTCTGCATTAAGCTACTCCAAAATAGTTCATCAAGGTAAGAAACAATGTCTTTTGTGACTGAAAATCATAATGATGAAATGCTGAATAACACAAAATTTGTTGTATGATCAGTTATAAAACGTGACACATTATCTTTAGATACAGCAATGCAAATGGAATACAGGTGAGGCCAAAGGTGCCTTCTAACCCAAATTAGTCTATAACCCAGTGTAGGCAGAGTAGTTTCTTTTGTTTTTTTCACGCTCCTTGCATAGGGACTATTCACAACTATTTTCCTGTATTTCCTGAGCCTGGCTCAGCTTAAAAACAATATATCTGCCCACCAAGTTGTGGGGAGTCTCTTCTGCTTCTATCTCTGCCATCTGGGCTAATCGGGTACAGTAAGGAATATACTCACTCCCTGTGTAATGTAGGGTAGTATGTGTGTTTCTTGTTCACTGTGCCTGTTAAAGGGAGGAAATGCAATGTCTTCCATGGTGAGTTTCATCTCACTGAACTTTAGATGTGTGCAGCAGCTTTAGCTTCCTTGACCTGAGCTTGGTGCCTAGCCTTCCTTTGCAATCAATGGGGAGAAGCAGGCATTTCTAGGGCATGAGTCATCTCATCCTAATACAGACATCTAAAGTAGGTCAGACAAATTTCACCCTGTTCCCTTTCTGTCTACTGCCTAGAGGCAGTCAGTCTTTTCATCCATTCAGCTGGAGAACCCGATCCATCCCATTTTAGGTGAGAAAGAAATTTTAATGGCTTGGCATCAGGTACATTTTGAATTCCCAGCACCTGCGCACCTGCATACCTTAATCTATCATGTGCAGTGTTTGCAAGTCATCCTGTCACAGGGATGGGCAAGGCTGTTCAGACCTCATGCCCCCGGAGACCTGGACATGTCTCAGGGGTAAACGTGCCACTGTGGCTGGAGAAGTCAGGAACCACCAGACATCACTGCCAAAATGTACTGTATTTTCCATGTTGTGCTGAAAAAGCCCAGCCAGTACCGTGTCCATCTCCTTAAGAAATTACTCTTTTTGGAATACGTTAACTTGACTGATTTCACCAAGTTTCATGGAGGTGGGAGCTCTTCGATACAGGTGAAGTGCTGGTGCTATTTTGTCTCCCTCACATCTACACATGTCTTCTGAGATGTGATCAGATGCAGTTTATTGTACGATTGAGATTTCATTACCTCTCTCAACTAAATGAACCTGCAATGCACTTTGATAATATGCTCTCAAATGAACTCTTTATAAAACTGAAAAACGTGTTTATAGATGATAGCTTTCGGATTTGCTTTTTCTGAGAACCATCCCCCTTTCCTGACAAAAACATTACAATCAAGGTCTCAAAAATAAGTAATTTTTTTACTCCAGGTTTTTAATGCAAATGCCTAATCTGGAGATGAACTGGAAAAGCATGCTTAAATTAATGTCCCCCTCCCTTCAATTTTTCGAAGCCAAACAAGTATTCAGCTATTTGTCTTGGTATTTTGATGGAGAAAAAAGTGAATGTGAAAATTTGTGTCTTTCTGGTCACAGTTTTTCAATGCTTTGGTATAGATGGATTTCTCAGAAGAGAAGAAGAGGGACCAGAGCACAATGCAGCTCAGCAAGCATCAATGCTGCAGTGAGCTAATTGGGGCTATAAAGTGCTCCTTTCTCTGGAATATTCACTTTGGTGACTCTGTTTCAAAAGGTAGTTCAGAAACTAGAGTCATTCAAGAGTGGGGCATTAAAATCACTGTGGTGAGATTTCCAGGTGAGGACAAACTACGGAGACTGAGCCTCTTCATTTTAGAGAGGCTATAGAGGAGCAGCACATTGGAGCTGCACAGCGCTACCTACAGTGGGGTAAATTAAAAAGAATCACCTTGGAGGTGCAGTGCCAAACGTTCAAAATTTAGGAGGTGCAAGCTGAATCCAGCTCCTTGAGTGTTTCCATCCTGCCCGCGGGCCTGCCTGCCCTGCCTCCCACGCAGACGCGCTCTGCGTTGGTTCGAGTGCATCCTTGTGGCAGCCCCGGGAGCTGCCAGCAGCCATCATATTTCCACAGCTACCCACTGTGGCTCTGCAGCCCTCCCTGAGGTGTCTGGGGCTCTGACTGGGCTGCTTTGGGTAGCTGAGTTAACTACTAGCTCAGGGATGCATTTGTTTGACTGCTTTTACAGTACCAATGCCAGTGCAGGCATACCCACCATTGGTAATTCATGATACTGTTTTTTTGCTGGGCACTTTAGCTTTTTTAGTACAGATTTAGCAGCTCTTTATTGCCGTGTTTTGCTCTCCTTTCTCACTGTTTTGGCTCCATGTTTTACCTGCTGCAGGCTGCTGAAACCACACACTGGAAGCAGAATTATTCATTTCTTCACATGATGCCTATTGATGCTAGATCTGTTAATGACTTTTATTTTTGTTACACACCCAGCAAATGAGTAGGGATCCATTTTGCAAAGAGGGAGCTGAGACACAGCTATTAGAGTAAAAACATATGCATTAATTTTGAGTACCCAATTAGAGATACTTTGGACCTTATTTTTTCAGAGCATTATACAACACATTTTAACTCAAGCAGTAGCTCTGAGTGTCCAGTGCTTTGATAAACCTGATCACAGTGTCTCAAATCACATACCACAGAAAATGAGGAACACACCATTTTTGACCATGTGCCTTGCCTGGTCTTGCACAGGAGCACAGTGGCAGAGGCAATGATTGTAGCTGATCCTCCACAGCAGCACTTAACCTCAACACCATCCTTTTTCCTCCAACAGGCTCCTGCAACTCCTCCCATGATCTTTATTGAGTGGTGCAGAGATCTTACAAGGAGCTGTCTCCTCTGCTACATATCCGATATTTATTCCTTAAGAAGTTCAATTATGTGTTTTGACTGAGGAGGTGACATTTGGCCAAAACAACAATTCGTCCATTCTTTCCATTATGATGGGGTGCTGGGGTTGGATTACCTGCAGGCAACTTAACTGCAGCTCCTGGACCAACTCCTGCCCTATGTGGGTCACCATGGCTGGGCTGGGATACCCTGGCCATTGTCCCTCATCTGCCAGTTGGAAGCACAAGGTGGGTGTAGCTGAGGTTTTCAGCCCTCTCCCATGCTGTGAGGGAGTCTGATTCCTCCCAATGCCCAGTCTTCTCACCCAGTTAGGTCCAGTTTCTCCCTGACCTGACTTTCTCCTCCCTTCTCCCCCTTCCAGCCTCAGTGTCCTCACACTGGCATTTCCCATCCCTGCTTCTGCCCAGGCTGAACTGGGAGCCACGAGGGGGTGAATGCCTCCATCGCTCCGCAGGGAAGGAGACGTGAGACCTGGACCTGGCTGCACAGAGCAGCAATCATAGGGTGGATGTTCAAAGGAGAGGAACCCGTTAAGCTCCTAGACCTTTACTGAAGGTGGAGAGAGCGGGAATTCCTCAGAGTGAGGTTGTAGCCAGATCTGCACGGATTTCCCCCCCATGGCAATAGGTACATTTCTGATGGAAAGCCCACAGGTCCCAAGACCCTGAGCCAGAGGGCCTGGGTTTAAGTCTCTCTCAAAATGAGATCATGGGGTTTTTCTTAACACCGAAAACCAGCTGCTTTCCTCCACCCTCACCCAGTTGTTTTCTTCATTCTCAGAAGTGGGTAATCTGCTTTGCCTGAAACCTTAAAAAAAAAAATTCAGCTCAAGGCAGGCATATAGCACTGACATTTTCAGCCTGAAGCATTCATGTCTGACAAAGTTAGAAGCAACAGAAAACTGGGCATCGTAATAGGAAATACCAAGCAAACTTAATAATAGGAAGCTGTACCACCTCTGCCTGTTGTAATGAATGATCTAGAGAAGGTAATTCAAAGGACTGTCATTTGCCCTTTCTCAGAAGACATGAACAAGGCGACATTAAATGAAATGGAAAGGCTAAAGGGAAATACTTCTCACATAGCACGCAGCACATGAAATTCACTGCCACAGGATATTGCTGAGAACAAGAATTTAGCAATTCACAGAAGAGTCAGTTCCACATAATGGAACATCTGTGATTGCATTTGATAGGACACATTTATAGAGGACATTTTTCTTCGTGCTTGGGGACATATGGCAAATGCTAACTGCCTGAAGAAGAACCTTCCCTAACAGACTAGCTGGCCATTGTCAGTATGAGATCTGCTCCTCCAAACCATTCAGCATTATTGCTGAATATATTTTGACTATGAAATATTCAGACCTACCAGTCCATTTATGCAGACCTAAACAGTCCGTTTGTCAGATCCACAAAGGCAATCCCAAGGACCGTGATGAGAAACCTTGCTCTTTTAGTTCTATCATTTTCCCCTATTTTGATAATCCTTTTGTCTTTGTCAGACACTGGTGGGTGGGTGGGTATTTTTTTTCAATTTACAAGCAATTTAAAGGGAGATGAGTTGCTCTGTTTAAATGATGAAACATTTACAAGTTTGTGACTTTGGATTCTCTCATGAATGAAATAATTACAGCTTTAACATCAACATTCAGCGTTCCCAGAATAAATTGAAATGACAGCTATTTATTTAAAATTGTCCTGGTCTCAGCTGGGATAGAGTTAATTTATAGATTTTAGTTTTAGAGACAAAAATTAATTTCATTTTAGAGACAAAAATATAACCTCTTTTCTTGATCAGTATCTCACCAATGGTTTTAAATTGTAACATATTCAGCAGACTTTGTATGATATAATACATTTCAAAGGAAGAAAGGTCAAAATCACTTTTCACAGCAAATGTCTAAAGGCAGCACACTCTTTAATTGCCAGCTTGCCACCAGATAGTTGCTGTCACTTATCTAAAATACTACTGAATGTTGTCATGAGCGGTACAGATGACTAGTAATAAACCAAACACTTTTATCTCCCCTAGAAGCTGTCCACCCTTCCTAGTCTGATATGATTAATATGTACGGGCATTTTAGTTAGAATTTATCCTTTAGCTACATGGCTCATTGTATCTGTGCAATAACGGGCCTTGTATAAGCGGAATACATTTCCTTTGAACCACAACAGCTTATCACACACTAGCTGTGAGTTTGAGACAAAATCACTCACCGTTATCAAATTGTGCCATATACATTTGTCCATATAGTTTTCTTTATCTGGTAAACCTCTAACTGCAGCTAACAGTGGCTACTGATAGTCTTATTCTTCACAAAAAAAGTTGATATGTGGGTTAGTTTAAATTAGTCTTGATTCAGCAATTCCAGCTGGGCTGGAAGCAATCTGAATAATGAGTTTCTCTCATTAGAATATCAGTGTTCTGGTAGGCTTCAAAATGAATACTTGTGTACAACTCAGGTTAGATATAAATCATATAAATATTACCAAAGTATCACTTTATTATTGTCATCAGACTTAAAAAAAACAAACAAACAAACCCACAAACAAACGAGAGAGCAGAAATAGCTTTACATATCTGGGATTTTTATCTAGTTTTAGATTTATCAGGCTTTTACACATAAAATTGAACAAAAATTGATAAAATCAGAACAGTTCATCTCTCTGTCATAGCCTCTGTTTCTCCAGCTCTTGGGGGCAGAGGGCTACATAGTCTAGTGGAAAAGCTCTCCTTTGGACCAGAAGTTGCATGCTACTCCTGATTTTGACAGGACATGCAAACAGGCTGTAGTAAGCTGAACCAGTGAGTGCTGTGTCTGTGTGATTTCTGCAATCCCCAGTGAAGTCAGCTGAGCCCCTGGAAATGAAAAGTCAGCTGGTGACAGCCCTGAAACTGTAAAAGAATGTTAAAAAATGCACAAACTAATAATTTAAAGGCGCTCAGGGGAAAAAAAGTTGTTCAGAATATAGGGTCATTAGAGGTCATCAGATTTTTTTTAGTGGCAGGATCTACCAGTCTGTTGCAAAAAAAACCCCAAATAACTTACCTTATCCATTCTTCCTGTGGGTTCGTTTTGTTCGGTTTGTTTTTTGGTTTTTTTTTTTCTCCTGTACTGAATAATCAGTATAATAATTCAATTCACTGAAGCAAAGCTGAGTAAGTGCAGCAAGGATGCTGAGACTACAAAAAGCTTCTGCAGGGCTACATAAGCACCAGCAATATGGGTACGGCTTCACTGCTGAGAGAAAAAAGTCAGAGGGAAGCAGCTGGAAAGGATGACAAACTGAGAGAGGACTGGGGCAATCTGATATTTTGCTACTTCATGTTACCTGGGCTCGCCCTCATGTCTAAATTGTTTGGTATTATTTTCTTCAATTGGTGGTAAAGTTGACTGAATTTTAAGAATGTTAATTATACTGACATTTGATTTCTCATTCTAAGTAGAAGATCTAAAATATCTGGAGGAAAAAGGACACATAATTAACTTTCAGTGCTAATACTGCCCAAAAGAAGAATACGTTCTCTTCAAGATATTTGAAAGGGGGAAAAAAAATCAAGAATATTTCACAGACAATGGGACTGAACAGGGGATTCCATATGTATGATAAGTATCTCTGGCTACTGCTAGACCCTATGTGTGTGAGTATGTATGCATATATATATGAGTATATACATATATTTGTATCTAAATATGCATGAGTATATATCTCTATACACATAAGATGTATGAAATGACTGGAAAGCCAGATGTTAAATTTTATAAGTGGGAGACATTCTGCCTATGGAAGCCTTAATTTTCTTTCCAACCTATCACGAAGAGCAGTCAGGGATAATTATCCAATGCTAAAGTGATGCCAGTGGGAAAACAGAAGCGAGAATTTTCCTCTTTGGTTGCAAAAACATGCAGAATGATGGATATATTTCCATTTTTCCTGGGGTCCTGTCTCCTGGCTGAAGAGGTTCTCATCACTGACCATTTAGCTGTGCTACTATGGAGTAATTTGCTGCCCTTTCAATTAAGGCAGTCCACATGTTTGTGAGACTGCAATGTGAATTACACAAGGGAAATCATCTTGGCTGAAAATAACACACACCAAGTGTATTTTTTGCATGAATATTATTAACCTAAATTATTCCAGCATTCTGGTTTGTACAGAAACAAGGAGTTGAAGGGAGCAATAAGGTTCATTTGGGCAACAGGAATGAGCAGGCACAGAGGGGACCACTGAGGCCAGATCTACCCATGTACAGACATATAGAGTTAAGATATATAGAAGTGAACCAAATAGATTGAAATGACTTTGAGAGCTCCGAGAGCAGCTGGGAAGCGTCCTTGTCTTGGGGGAGGCATCTGACTGTGCTGTGAAAAGTTTCTGGTCTGTGGGGTGGCCTCTGAACTGCAAGCAGTGAAACCTAAACGCGAGGGGTTGTAGGACCACAGCTGCTGATGCCATGCAGCTTTGCTGTGCTGGTGTGAGCCGTCCCAGCTCCTTGCCCGTCAGCATGATTTAACTTAGCTTGATCACTGTTCAGAAGTAAACTTCAGGTCACATCCTCTTAATTTTTATCAGTGGATTTCTGCAGCAATAGATGCACATGCCAACCCAAAGGCTGGCCCTGCTGTCATGGGCAGGGCAGGTAGGAGGCAGCACAGGCAGTAGCTGGGCACAGCTGAGTGAGGGAGGTGGCAAAGCCACCCAGGGAGCAGTGTGATGGGCACCTTGTCCCTGCTGAGGACTGGCACTCCTGTGCCCTTGCTCATCACCAGCCACCTGCCTTTCAGCTACTCAGGGTTGCTCCAGTACTTCTAGTACTATTTGAAGCTATATGCAATGAAAGCAATTATTCTGCTTGCTTTTGCCCACCGTGTGCTGGCTGTTAAGCCGACATCAGCTTATACCAGTTTACAACACTGTAACTCCATCAATCTCAGCCATGTTGCCTGTGATTTAGAGCAATACAAGTGAAAACAGGCTTGGGACTCAGGATCCAGTTTGTAAAGGCTCAGGTATCTTCACAACAAGGGACCTTATGAAGCAGAAATGCTACCCAGTGCCCCAATGGGCAGCTCAGATCTAATTTCCCAATACAGCTGTCTTGTTTACACTCAAAATCCTGACAAAAACAGTCTTTTATGGAAGCATTAAGAAGCTCCAAAGAGAAAACTAAGCCATTATGTCACTCCTGATGAATCTACACGCTACCACAAGATGTCTTCCTGCTACTTCTAATTTTACATGACTTGCAGTCACCCCACCTCTGTTCAGTCAGTAATGCTTCAGGATCAGCACATCAGCTGGGATAAACCAGCACAAAATCACTCACCTCAGTAAAATTTTGCCAGTCTGCATTCACCATCAGGCCTAAGGCAGTTATTATGTCTCTTATGTCAATAGTTACAAATTTAGTTCAGTCGGTTTTACTTATCTGTGACATACCAGCTGTTAGACACCACAGCTTGTTTTATTTTTGATTCTTACTGAAAATGGTAAAGTACCTGGGTATTTTCAGTACAGTTTGACAAGCTTTGGAAGTGCCAAATGGTCCAGTCTTACAGATGGTTAGCACTATTCCACCAGCCTGCCTAGAAGAAGCATCTTAGGTCATGCTTAGTTACAGAGGTTTGCTTTGGTTTTGTTTACTGTATGCTACAGTAACCTGGATTTGAACTATTCTGCTTCAGTGTAAGCTTTGTACATGACAGCATGGCTATATGGAGTCTATAGCCTTTTACAAGGTGAAAGTCAGCTTCTGGAGAGAGCTTCCCCACCACCACTGGGAACATGCTGGTCAGTCCTAGTTCCCACATTAGTCCATTGCACGAGATTTTAATGCTGGCTCTCACTGCCTAACTAACGCTGGCCTTTAAAACTACACTTTTTATGGCAGATGAGAAACCTGTCAACCATATTTTTACCATACCTTTTATAATGATAATGAAAAAATGCTTAAAACACAGCTGTGCCATTTAACTGCGGACAGCATTCTTCTTGCTTCCTGAGAAATGTCTGTGATTCAGGACCACCTACCTCTGGGGCCTCCTTGGACATGTCTACACCAAGGAAAGATAAGACCAAGGAACAATCCCTGCATCTGAGGCCAAATGGCCTAGAGCTCTGAAATGGTCAAAGTACCTGAAGTGATGCTGGGGCCATGTGGTTGTCTGTCAGACAGTGTTTCATCATATCAAACCGAACATGTGTATTGCACTCTCTGGGGCGGGGTGAAAGTACAGGTGGAAGTTCAACAGTTTATCCGAGGAAAAGCTGTTAAAGTGCAAGAGATCCCTACACTCATACAATCCCATCCTCTCATCCAGGTTAATTCAGCTTTGGGACGTAGGAAGGTCTTTGCTATTTCAGCTCTTTGCCATTGTTTCCATAATGAGCTGTCATCTTTGAATTTGTAGGTGTAATAGCTACTTTCTGCTTATTTTTATTGTTTCATTGCAATTTAAGAGATGGGTGTTGTGGTTAGCCGGCAGCTAAGCACCACCCAGCCGCTTGCTCACTCCCCGCAGTGGGATGGGGGAGAGAATCGGAAGGGTAAAAGTGAGAAAACTCATGGGTTGAGATAAAGACAGTTTAATAGGGAAAGCAAAAGCTGCACATGCAAGCAAAGCAAAACAAGGAATTCATTCACTGCTTCCCATGGGCAGGCAGGTGTTCAGCCATCCCCAGGAAAGCAGGGCTCCATCCCATGTAACGGTTACTTGGGAAGACAAAACGCTGACAAGACAAATCACTCCAAACGTCCCCTCCTTCCTTCTTCTTCCCCCAGCTTTATATGCTGAGCATGACGTCATATGGTGTGGAATATCCCTCTGGTCAGTTGGGGTCTGCTGTCCCAGCTGTGTCCCCTCCCAACTTCTTGTGCACCCCCAGCCTACTTGCTGGTGGGGTGGGGTGAGGAGCAGAAAAGGCCTTGACTCTGTGTAAGCACTGCTCAGCGGTAACTGAAATGTCCCTGTATTATCAACATTGTTTTCAGCACAAATCCAAAACATAGCTCCATACTAGCTACTATGAAGAAAATTAACTATCCCAGCCAAAACCAGCACATGTGATAAAATTGACAAATCAATCCCAGAAGAAACAGCCATATATCTGCTGTGTAAAACTGTGCTAGTGTCAGCAAATCCACAGGGGGATGTGAATAATAAGAGAAACGTAGGAATAATAAGAGAAATAAGGGAAATATTTTCATTAAGGTAATTTCCCTGCAAACAGTTATTGCTTGAAGCAATATAACAAATGACATTTTGTTTAGAGCACAATTTAAAGAAATTATTTAATGATTCCTGTGAGGGTTCTGTGACTTTAAAATAAACACAATATGATCTGAGTCTGTGCCCAGGGAGTTAATGACAAAACAGTCATTCAGCCCGGCTCTCACTGACATTAAGAGCATTTTACATCACCCTGCCAGTTTCAAGAAGTCGGACTTCTGCTAGGCTTACAATTAGAAACTGCACTTTTGCACATTTGGATGAAGTCCAAAAACTATCCCAATACCATTTTAAGCAGCTTAAGGCAGCTTTACATGATGAGAACAGTGGAAAGGCTCATTAAAGCAAATGACTATGAGGTACAACAGCTCGAGAGATGCACACTCTGGCCCCAAAGTCTTAACAGCATCGTGCCGGTCTTACCAATTCCCATTCTTGTTATTTAGCTACTTTCCAAGGTCAGAGACAGCCTTGGGTACCAATACCACTGGGACAGATCGAGATGTGGTGTTTATGACTGCTCCAGAGAGCAAAGAATTGTACTTTTATTACAGAGTGTATTAGCCACAATAAACAGACTTGACATCTGGAATGCAACTGGTAAGAGAGTTTCTTTTTCCAGATTTATGTGGTTTTGCCTGCAAATTAAAGCAGTACCAGGGAGCTTTCCAGACAGTGAGTCCTGTTCACCCCCACTGGCAAATTGTTAGAAGGGTCCCACGTGTGGCTCTGGTCTGGGCCAGCTGGTACCAAACAGCCCCAGGCGCCGTTCAGGAGCCAGCATGGATCAAGGCCACCTACAAAAGCCAGCAGTTTGGATAGCACTGTCCCATTTTGGAGCGTCCCCCAAAAGCATCTGATGCTGTGGACACAGGCTGTTTCACACTAGTTTGATTTATAAGCATAGACATAGACTGCCTGTACAACTTGAGACTGGTTCTCCCATACATTGTATCAGCAAGTCTCCCTCTCTCTCCCTCTGTCTCTGCTTGATGTTACAGCCTGATGTCAGCACCTAGTACAGATTGAAAATAAGAGTCTTCCCTTAGGGTGTTTTCAAGGAAAGAAGGATTTTTATTGTAAGATGTGATAGAAACACACAGACCCACACTTTATGCCTGATTATACACTAATGTCATGCAAAGGTCTTCAAACTGAAAGGACAAATCAGCAATGTTACTTTGGAAATACCTCCCAGAACTAGCTCTGCACAAAGTAAAACATGAGGTAATAACATACTACAAACTATTCTATCAATATTTTTATGAATATATAAAGAATACTTTCAAATCATAACACCAAAACAGATTTGGTAAGTAAGAAGGCTTTCAGACATCATGGAGGATTACGACAATGCTGCAAAATCTTTATCTTTTCACAAAGATTGAAAACTCAGCTATATTACATAATGAATGAGTAGAGTAAGAAACCTCATAATTACAAAGAAAATTAAAAAATGCTCTTTTTTCTTTCAGCCTCTTTGAGACAGAAACAGAGCCAACTGCTCAGAAATGTTTCTCGTGAGCTGTGTTCAAGTGGCAATGATTTACATTTGAAGTCTCCCTGTCTCACAGCTCCAAAAGTAGGCATGAATTTAAAACTGAATTTAAGTAGTCATGTAATCTTCTGAATTAGTCATTTTTTTTCCGTATTGCTCCCTTCTCTGCCTAGATGCAAAACCAGTCAGTTGCAGAGTAACTTTTGCATATGTAGATTGAAATACAAAGGTGCATGCATGCTCATAAATGTCAGGCTCCTGTTTACTTACATTTCTGCCTCTCTCAGGCTAAGTTCCTGAATGTTTCACTGCATGGTATGAAGAACTGCTCCTCTAGACCTGCAAATGGAAAATGGCTTTAATTCTGTAATAACCTGCCTAGAGTCTACATCCTTCTGGAGAACTGCATCCTATAAAAAAAAAAAAAAATCCGACAATATAACAAAAAGAACAGAGAATTCCCTGATTAGTATAAGAACGCCTCAAAGTCTGGAGGACATTTCCTTGTTGCTTCAGCAGACTAAGTCTTACAAAGCTTAATAGAGTTTCTATTGCATTCTAGAGACTGATAGAAAAGCTTTGATGGAAAAGGTATTCCTTGGTAATTCTTTGTTAGATTTTGTATGTTATTTTGTGCAATTTCTTCTGAATTTTAATCCTGCTTTAATGCTGAAGCTCATTCTTATGAGAACTTAGAACAGTAATGGGAGCAGGTTGCACTGTGGAGTGCAGACAGACACTGCTCTCAATTACTGCTCTAGCTACGTTAGCCTGTTGCAGTGCTCAGGCTAACAGACACTGCTGAGAGAGAGAGAGAATTATTTCCAGCACATTGTGGACCTAATCCATTTAGTCTGCTCCTGGAGGTGACTTGGTATATCCATAGAGAGCTTAATTGGTGGTATATATGTGTCTCAAATATATTTAAGCATTTGACACATTTAGACAAGTCTGAAGAGACAACCTGTCAGAAGACTGAGTACATATGTATATTCTTAGTATGTTACCTTGGAAAATGTCTTTTAACATTTCTCTCAAGACATACGAACACCAAAATTGGGGGAGTGGGATTTGTAAACTGTATTTGTATGTGAGTCAGAGCCTTTCATGGGCTCCATATCAAGCCCTTAACAAATTTTGCATCCAGTCACGTCATCCCTGGTGATACTTCTTTAGCATTTCATGCTAACAGCCCTCAGGGGAACCCCTTCGCTAAAATTCATTACCCACCTTAAGGATGGCCACTTCATAAACTGGCTTCAGAGGGTGGTTGTTCAAGAGACACTGACAAATGAAGCCTGGACCATCCTATGTAAGGAGGGGACCTGAGTGAAAAGCCGAAATGTTATTAATGATCAGGGTAGAGGAGATCTCTGTCTCCACAGCTGCCTCATTGCACCCCTGGCTTGCCCCAGCACAGGCCAATAACAGCAAATGGACAGAAATCTCATGAAAATGTTACCATGCCTGGGAGCAGCTGCCTGTTTGTCAGAGCAGCTGCAGCACAGCAGGCAGAGATATCAGCCCAGGCGTAGGTGCAGGAGCCGCAGCTCAGCACTGTGGCCACAGAGCCCTGCTGAAGATGAGTGTGGCAAGAGGAAGGCTGGCTGCCTGGGAAGGAGCAGTGGGAGATGCAGCATTGCCTCTTTCCCATTGCCCTACGCAATTCAGCTCCCCAGCCCCTGGGCTTGCTTGGCCATTCAAAGCCCTCTCTCCCAGCATTTTCCCCGGGACCTGAGCCGTGGCCCCTCACCTACCCAGGGCTGGGCTTTCCTGCAGTGCAAACCCCTGCAGGGGGAAAGATGGTCCGAGGCATCTGCATACTTCTCCTGTAGACCTAAAAGCATTATCTTCTTTGTGGCAAATTCCATTAAGACCTAACTGATATTAAAAGTGACTATAAAATAGTAGGAAAGAACTTATCCCTCCCTTGAAGGTGATTGCTCTTAGAGAAGCAAAGCTGCAGCAGATACAAACATTGCAAAAAGAGATTACTCCCTTATAACTAAAATATAAACACCCTCGTTGAAAGAAGAAGATATGTCATAAAACAGCCCGAAGCGATCTTTTGCTAAAGCAGTGAAGTCTAGCACAAAAACATGAGCCAGCTGATCTCTGTTGTGAGGGCGTAGTGAAGGTTTAGCTCTGTCTTACTCTGCCTATTCAGAATGTCCTCACCTAACAGCATGACTACAGTAAGTGGCTGGCACGTCAAAACCTGTTTCATCATCAAGAGTCCAGACAAAGGGTGTTTCTGGGGCAGTCAGTACAATTTGCTGAGGATTTTCCCTAGGACAGAAAAGAAGCATGGAACTAATAGTTTTGATGGGGAATTGTACAAACCAAATTTCTCTCTACTTAAGTGTTTTGAAGTTCATTCTCCTATATGCTCTTTACATGTCATACAGCCATCAGCCATCTATGTATTCTCCTGCCAGAAGTTAACATGACATAAGTTTCCACAAAGGTGAGTACAGTGAGTCCCACTCTGCACTGAAAAGATTTCCCAGAGGACACTAATGACTTTTTGAACTATCCAACATTCTTTCAGACTGTCACAATATATCCATCAGCAACCTTTTTCCACATGAACTTCATTGGGTTCATTTACATTTAATAGAAAGAGCGGGGCAAGAAGCACTTCAGAAAAGAAATTAAAATATTCAGAACATCAAACAAGAAACTGCACCTGCCTCTGATTTGTGCTGAGATTTTATTTCCGTATTTACTGTCCCCCATCTGGGAATGAGAAAGAAAGGAAGAAAATAAAATTTATTTAGTTAATACACACATGTTAGTTACACATAGCATCAATTGGACTTAGTGGTGTTGAGCAGTTTGGGAGGATATCATTAATTTTAGACAGGATTTTGAGGTGGTATTATGCTATGAAACATGCGTGTTTGCTGGTTTTGATCTGCAATTTCAGCTTGCAAGGTCCTTTTCACAAACCTTTGTAGTAAGCTCCCCATTCTCAACATATGATGCAATCACTACATCATATATCCATGAGATCTTGGTCTCCAATTATCTTCCCCCACTTTAAATGCAAAATAGTCAAGCCATTCTATCAAGACTGTCTGTCCATCAATGTCAAAATCATATTTCTAAATAACAGTAATTTTTTATCATCAGGTGCTTACTTCTATTACCTGCTGTCTGAATCATTGCAAATAAAACTGGTAGTAAATTTACTCCTGTTGCAAAGCATTTATGGAATCATTCCATTTTCTACAAACACATTTAATTTCTATAAGCAGCAGCAAATGTTTTCTCTGAGATATATCAACAGATGTTTTTTTCATTTTTCTGTCTCCCAGAGCTGTTGATTGAAAACTGGAGGCAGATGAGTAATGACTAGCACACTCCAAGTGTTTGAAATGCAATATGGGCTCCATGGTAATGCATTAAATTAGGTAAGAATTCATTAACGTTTTCCCAAACTTCAGGAAGCTGTCCTCATTACTATAAGTGATAAATACTGTTATGAAAATAAATGAAAACTAAATCACCACTTTTATTCCTCAAAATATTCACAAATCACTCACAGTAATGAGTCAAGATTAAATACTTCTACAGTCTAGCGGATCCAGAGTGTCTAAACTTCAGGCACGAAACCCCCATGCTTCCTGTCTGCTGCCAGAGGCTTTGTCTAGGGTGGGATTTCAGACCTCACTAAACCGTCCTTGCCCACCACTGTAGTGTACACCAAAAGGTTGGATTAAAGAGGTGTCATTTCCATTTGAGAAAACTTGGTGCAGTTTTCTTCTGAAAAAATTGTGCTCCTTGGAGATCTGGCTTACATCGACACTAGGGATCATTGCTGGTGGCCAAAACTTTAGAAATAGGCATGATTTATAAGGCAAGCATGGGAAATAAAGTTGGCAGCTCTGCTGGCCCCTAAAGTCCTAGTCCCAGTGGGGATGCTGGCTCAGTGGCACGTCACACATTTGCTGCACGGCACCCGTGCAGAGCAAGCCCCACAGGTAATCTTTTTAATACTCAATTTTCTAATTTTGTTTCCACCTGCTCCACAGGGATGAGCTGCCCTTTCCTCTCAAATCATCCAGCCAAAAGCACATTCAAGCCCAGTTCAGCATGAAGACTCTCTGCCTGTCCTCAACATTTGGGTTGGAGGGCATCTTACAGAGCAAACTTATGTGACCAGAAATATGTCCCTTTTTTCCTGCAGAACAGAGTGCTGTAAAGTTAACATCGCTGCTTTTAGCAAGACAGATAACATCTCTGATGTCCTGCAGCACTGCTGAGTGCAGTCACCGCATCGTTCGACCCTGTGTGGCAAAGGTAGGTAATGGTTTACTGTAAACAAGTCGGGACTTCTCCCCTCTTCTGCATCTGAAGCCCATGGGCAGCAGGAACAGTGTGTAACAGCTCCCGTGTGGGGCCGTAATGGATCAGGAGGGCTCGGGAATGGTGTCAAAACGTCGTCCAGGGCTGGCAGTGAGCTTTTGGGAGGCCCAAAGGAAAGGAGGGTTTCCCCCTCTAAGGACTGAAAAGGAGAGTGAGAAGGGGTTGCTATGGAGGAGAACAAGGAAGATTTGCCTACAGGGTGTTCAAATAAAATAAAGGATACACTAAAACTTCTCTAACGGGGAAGGAAAGAACTGTCACCAGTTTAAACATTTAAATAAACACTTCTTACAATTTTGGTCATGAGGCATTTGCTGTGACTTGAGACAGTAAAGAGTGACTCTCACAGAGCAGGATTTCTTAGTTTGTGAGCTGAGGCTCCTGAGAAGTTTAAAGTCCAGACATTTTTCCTTTCTTACTCTTCTTCTGAGGCTGGGAAAAGTGCAAAGGTAAAGTGTGGACAGGGTCACGCACATGGAAGTGGTCAGTGGCTGTAAATATCTCCAGCCTTACTGTAAGTAGGCAAGTAATTTTTCATTTTGAAGGAGAGCAATTGAAGATTTTAGGAATATTTCCAGCCAGACTCCTTGACTGCAGCAGCCAGAGGCTTGAGGCAAAATCCTGCCCTTCACCTCCACTTCTTATGGGATTGGACTGTGTTTGGAAACTGAGAGCTCAAATGGAAAGACAGCTTTAAAGAAAATTGTCCCAGGTCACAGAAAGGAAAGAACATGCAAATGGAACAATCCATAAGAAAAGAATATGATCTTGATCCTAATTGCTCTGAGCATGCCATCAATCTGCCTTACCCACTACATGAAAAACATCCAATATCTTTCATGGGTTGTTTGTGGACAGTTGGTCATGGCAGTGTGTTACTGAATGAATATCAGCTATTTCCAAGAACAAGGTCATGGGACATTTGATGGATTGGTTAAAGATAAAGAATTAGCTGGTAGAAGATTAAGAACAAGAGGCTCATTGCCTCAAAAACAGATAATACAGCTGGCAGGGGGCTGGTGAGGTGGAAGCAAAAACCGGGGTTTGTTGCAAGTGTTCAGCTGGTTTGGAAGCCAGCTGAGATTTCAACAACCAGTTATACTGAAGTGAACAAAAATTCCTTCAGCACAGCCCTGATTTTGCAGAGGTACCAACGTTTTTATCAAAAGCTGTGATGTTGATTGACAAAGTGAATATATCCTCCAGCCATTGGCACATTAATTAGCTGGGGGGAAAAAAAAAAGAGGAAAAAAAAGATTAGTTGTAGCAGCAAAACTTCACTCTGTGGTAAATTCTGCAAAGTCAGTGTGGTCAATTCATCTGAGACTGGAAACATTCAAATAATTGTATAGCACCAAGCTTCCTACCCAGACTTATAAAGAGCGTTCTTTAGAAAATAGCAGTAAAGTCTGTATCAATTAAAGATGCACTGTAGATGCTGGCCAAGAGAAGAACTGACACACTTCATTGCTTTAGTTTCAGAAGTGCTGAAGAGTTTACAGCATTGCAGATAAATCTGACTAAAAAACTATGGCTGAAGAATAACTACTTGACTTTTTTGTTCGAAAACACTGACAGAAGGACAAGGAAACATGACGCCTGTAGGGATGAAACCAACAGTGAGTTTCTAGCAGTACCTATAGGGACTTCAGTCTGAAAAATGCTGCTAACTGAAAGAGCGCTTTGTCAGGGTGACTGACTCCATGTGTCTCTGTTATTAAAGAAGCACTGCAGGAAAACAATTAAGAAAATAAATGATACAGAGAAGTAAACTGTCGTCATGGATTTTTCTATCTGAAATAGTTACAGCAATAAAGAAGATCTATCTGTCTTTAACTACACCAAAATTTATCTTTTAACAGAAGAGTATGTTGGAGCTTCTTAACTGCACTGAGCTTAGACTTCGAGCAACTCAGCAATCATCTTCCAGTCCTGTTTAATATCTTTATCGATGATCTGGATGAGGGGATTGAGTGCACCCTCAGTAAGTTTGCAGACGACACCAAGTTGGGTGGAAGTGTAGATCTGCTGGAGGGTAGGAAGGCCCTACAGAGGGATCTGGACAGGCTGGATCGATGGGCCGAGGCCAACCGTATGAGATTCAACAAGGCCAAGTGCCAGATCCTGCACTTGGGTCACAACAACCCCAGGCAATGCTACAGGCTTGGGGAGGAGTGGCTGGAGAGCTGCCTGGCGGAAAAGGACCTGAGGGTGTTGGTCAACAGCCAGCTGAATATGAGAAAAACTTCTTCACTGAAAGGGTAGTCAGGCATTGGAACAGACTGCCCAGGGAAGCAGTTGAGTCCCCATCCCTGGAGATATTTAAAAGACGGGTAGATGTGGTGCTTAGGGTCATGGTTTAGCGGTGGACTTGGCAGTCTTAGGTTAACAGTTGGACTTGATGATCTTAAAGGTCTTTTCCAACCTTAATGATTCTATGATTCTATGATTCTATGATCTTGGATGTCTAAATGCCAGACATCCCTTAGCTTACATATTCAGTTTATAAAAATGGCACAGAAAACTGATCTTAATTCTCAGTAATTAATTAGGTCATTAACTAGATAAAAGAAACTCACTGCTGAGAACATCCATCTCTCTCTGTTTATTTCTGTTGTTCTCTAGATACCTTAGGAAAATTTGAGCTCTGTTGTATTTTTGAAGGTCCCATGCCTTTCTCTAAAAGCCATATTCTGGAATTGCTGCTTTCATTGTCCTTATTTTTTTCAGGCTCTCTTGGATCTTTAGATTCAAAACCTCATTGTTATAGGTAACGGATGCAAAATACAAAGCCAGCACTTAATGCGACATCAGTGCCGCAGAGAGGCAGAAGTGCTCTAGTACGGAGCTGTTTGTGTCAAGGATGCCCCTAGGATGAATGGTATAGAAACCTAGAGAAGGTTTGGCAAAACAATGAATGAACCGACATAAAAGAAGCTGCTTAAGAAGTTTGACCATGATGTGGTGAAAGAGGACACTTCTTAAATGCCCTGTATCAAAGCATAAAAAATGTTCAGAAAAGGGAGGAAGAAACTTGAAGGGAAAGTATCACCTAATACACAAAGGGAATGTACCAACAGCAAAGGGGATTGAGTGGACCAGTGGAAAGGACACAGATCAGAAGGAGGGCTAGAGAGAGAGCAGGTCAAACACAGCTGGTTTTTAAAAAGGAGGGTTGGGACGAAGCATTTGCAACACATTCTCACTTAACGTATAACACGAGAAAAGATGACACAGATCCAATTCCCTCTTTGGAAAGGGCAAAAGAAACAGCAATTTTGGGCAAACGTCAAAGGGTGTAATTGCTCTGTTTATACTGAATGAAAAATGTTCTGCAAAGGAGCCAATTTACATAATGTGGAGGCATTTGGTATGATTTATAGCCCTGCTTTAAAGGCAGTGGAGTGAAAAAAGCTGTTGTTAAAAAACCTGCTTTTTATCAGAGGAATAATTGCTGTTGGAAAAGAAACTTCAAGGAACACTGGGAGCTTAGAGACTGGGGAAGTGGGTGGCAGCGTGTTGTTGCACAGTCAGACGGGGCACTGCAACGACACCTTTTCCCTACTACCATCATGGGGATCAGATCATCATGGTGCTTTGCTCTTGCAAAGTGACTGCCTTCCCCGGGAAGGTGCTACCCCAGCACCCGCATTGTCGTTGCTCTCTGTGCCGATCCCTCTGTCCTTTTCCTGTTCTGCAGCTCCCGAAGGAAGGCTGTATTAGCTCTTTGCCACTGGCTCGTGGCTGTTCCCGTGGGTTCCGCGTGGCCTGCGAGGTGGCCTCCTCTCTGAGCAGAGCCGGTCTGCAGCACTGCTCACCTTCCAGCTGAGGTGCAATTGGTCGTGTGCTTATTTTGTCTTGGATCAAAAAAAGGTGATCGTCTCCTGATTTGGCCATGGATACTATTTAGTACAGGCTTTTAAAGGAGAGACTTTTTGCTTTGTTCTGCAAGATGTTGAACGCTCCCAAATCTCACTGATCTAAATGAGAAATCATAATCCCCCGCACAACAAAGGAACTGTCTTGACCATGTTCTGGTGACAGTCACCGAGAAATGAGTGAAAGCTAGAGCTAAGCATTCTTCTTTTCAAACTTAGCATACTATTTACTTGCCTGAAAATGTGGGGATTAGGTTTCCTCAGCTGAGTGCTAAATAATTGCTGCCAAACAACTACTTATGGAAGAAAGCTGTTCATGTATTTTTTTGAGAGGGGTAAAAAAAGAATGAGAACATTTTTGTGAAAATTGCCACAGATAATGTTTTACTGTTTACCTTTGAAAAAAAACAGCATTAAGCTAAAGACTCTATCTCTCACAGTGTCAAGAATTTCTGCTAGCTAGGAGTTAGTCAGTTGATAGTGTGTGTAAAATCAATACCAGATAACTTAATTGTTGACTAATCTCAATTCACACATTCCTAAGGAAAAATGTACTATAGAGCCTGCTGTGATTTTTGTCCTGTTTGATTAATGAAAAAGGAAAAGATTCCTTCCAAAAATACCCAGACTGTTCATTTTATAGGTTGTCCTGTGAAAAACACTGCTCTGCAAAAGTGAGGAAAGAGGAATTACACATCTGATACAAAAGGCAGCTGGGTAATTCATAATTTGAGCTTCCTTCATAAATGTTTTAGCTTTATAAAGGCAGAAGAAGATTTACCTTCGCACAATCTAACACATCACACAATCTAACTCATTATCCCTGTCTGGTACTATAGTCTCCACACTTGTCATTTGAGCACTATTTAAATAATTTAAACTCCTTAGGGACCACAATACCATCACTTACAGGGAGCACTTACATCACGAGTAGTCTCACTGATCTCACCTATGGAATAAGGTATTGACCGACATACAGATAGTACAGATAGTACAGATAGTGCAGCAGGGTCCTGGTGCAATGATGCCTATAGCAGAAAGAGCAATAAAATGTCAAGGTATTATTATGTCAGCATGAAAGGTCTTCTTGTTCCCAGTCCAACCCTCTTTAGTCCTGAACATGTTCCCGTCACACACTTGCTGTGGGATATTCAGGCTATTTCAGAGTATCTATGACTCAGTTATAAATCTTCATAAACACCAATCATTGTCAGCATGGGCACAAGTGAATTCAGCATTTCCAAGGAGAAAGAAATAGCTATTAAGAAGCATAGTTCTTATTTCACATGTCAACTCAAATACTGTCTCACATCAATCAGATCTATACACTTTAAAACCTGTCCAGAGAGACTACGACTGCACTTGTAAATAGGAGCAAAAGCGCTCAACGAGCTGAAATGGAGTCACTGAAACACAGAGAGAGAGGATGTCACTGCGCACAAAACCTGGCAAAGAAAGAGACTCATAATGCAGTACGACAACATGAGAGCCTTGACAGAGCGTGGATTGTGTCAATGGTTTACAGGTGGTTGTTTGTTTTTTTTTTTTTTAAGGAGAAGAATCTTTATTTCCAGAGCGGTTAAGAGTTTTCTTTATGACTTCATTCTGTTCACTGTATAACAGCACTTCATTCCTATTTCTTTCTTTGAATCCCTCAGACAATATGCATTGCTGCTCTGAGCAAGCATTTCTGCCAAAGGTAACACACCTAAGCCTGATAATTGTCTTGCAGGGACATAGGTTAGATTTCAGCCATCTCTCAGTCCATCCTCTTGTCTGTTTCTCTCTTCAGTGAGAGAGAAGTGAGTCACCACATATTTCACAGGGCTTTGCTCCAAAAGCCATGAAATTGCTGGATGATTACACTGATAAGGAGTTGCTTATCTGGCTGAGGCTGGTATTTCTATTAATCATTAGTAAATATCAGCAATTCCAGAATTCGACATTTCTCCTCCTTTGTCTGATAAGAATTGCATTTGTAAGAGAAGTTACTTACCTTTCATGGTGTAACCCATTAGCAAACAGATGCTTACCTCTTTATTTATAGGCTGTGATGCCTGAACCTAAAAAGAAGCATCACCCCATTAAACCAAAAAAAAAAAAAAAGAATTACATAAAGGAACATACAACATATCCTGCATCTCTTCCCATGCTGCAGGGGCGGGGCCTGTGGCATTAATCTAAAAATCTGAAATTCTTTCCTCTATTTCTAATAAATAATGAACCTGGGGGAGATGAGGAGAGGGGTAGTTTTTCGAATCCTGATATCTATTACAGAAAAGGTGGTAGTACTTCATCTCTGACAGGTATCTGCAGAGAGTTTGCCAGTGTGCCAATTCCTCTTGATTAGGGCCATTTGGGCCAACTCCAGTGAAAATGTTAATGATGCTATTGAACCAACTGCAGGAAGGATAAAATGAGAAAAATCGTTATTGATGGGCTGGTTGGAGCAATGGCCACTGCATTCAGGGAAGGTGCAGAGCCAAAGGCGTTAACAGAGAGTGCAAGGCCCAAGAACGGGAAGAAGATGAAAAGCCAGGGTGAGAAACGTAAGGATGGCCAGCTGCGGTGCTCTGCGCCCTGGTCCTGGAAGTGAAGCACATCCTAACACATGCTTACCTTCCCCATCTTCCCACTTGTTCACTCCTTCAGTGTGCTGCAGATAAACAAAACAAGCTACAGAAGCATCTTATTTTCTGTCATCACACAGTGCTTTTCACTCAAGGCCACAGGGATGAAATTCTGACTGCACTGAAGTCAGTGTGCATTTTACTGTTGGTTTCTGTAGGTCCAGATTCTCACCAGCCTTGCTTATTTCCAAAACTTAGCAATCGTTGCTAATCATTTCTTGGGGGAGAAGGTAGGGAGCTGCCTTTTTCAGAGACGAAGAGGTTACAGGTGAGAAAGTCTCTCTGGAAGTGCTGTGCCTCCATCGCTGCTGAGCTTGGTGGCATTTAGAGGTCCCGCAGCTACCGCTGGGACCTGCATCTGTTCTCAGGGTTCAGTTGGGTGGACGTGGCTGCTCGGAAATCCCACAGTTTTATAAACCTAATTTGCTGAAATTACACGTTTCAGACTAAAGTTTACAGATTTGGAAACACTGACAGACATATACTGAAACTCCAAGCAAATTTCCTGCAACTCTGAGTAAGAGTCTTTGAACTCCATGGACAAGTTGATATGTGATTTCTCAAAGTGGAAGACTTTTGCTCATAGCTTTTTATTGTCGGTTAGTTTATTCTCATGAAACACTGAATGAGCACTGTTAATAACCATTCTGAGCAAAAGAACAGCTTGGGCAGTGAGGTGAAGTGCCTCCACCTGCTGTGTTAGCCCAGATAAAAAGAGCACTTCAGATTGCCTTTACATACACAGAGGTCACTGTCAAAAAAGGTATTTTCATCTATCAGCTCCCTCACAGAGATTTCATAATAACATTTTCTAGCTTTTCTGGTTCTTTAGTCTCAAATCAGAGCTATTCAGATGGGAAATGTAGGGTGTCTTTCTGTGTACAAGTTACTTGATACTTTTTAGTCCCAGTTTAGGCAAGGTTTTCATGGCAGGAAAACAGAAACAGCTGTGGTTAGACATTGGCAGTGTTCACAGTTCAGCCTGCCAGTGTTAATGGAAAACCTCCCATTTGACTCCTGAGAGTTTGAAAAAGAATCACAAAGTTTGTACTGAATTTTCAGATGTGTCTGAAGCTTTACAGCTGTGTTGGGTCTATCTGAAAATTGTTTTAGATACTGCTGTGGACATGGTCTCATTTTACCTGCATCACATTTAACACACTTGTAATGGTCCATTTGCATTACACATTACAGAGAGCAGCCTGAACTATTACTGCTGTAAAATGTCTTCTCAGTTCTACTGATTGTTTTTCATCTAAGGGACTGAATAGTTTTTAGATTTGGAGGGCAAAGCATTTAATTATTTCTACTCTTTCTTCCCCTAGTATTTTTCACATTAGTATGACATCTGTATTTTGGCACAGCCAGAAGATCAGGCTGGATTAGACTAAAAGTTTAACCTCACAGAAGGTGAGTGAAGGATGCTCTTGTTCTCAGTCATTGCTCAAGTTCCTAGAAAGAATTTGTAGTGTTACAGCATAACTGGTGTGCTACAGATGTTGACAATTCAAGGTCCTCTGCTGGCTTTCTTCTGTGCGTCAAATAGCCGACCAGAACAGTTATTTTTCTGAGGGTGGCTATTCTCCTTCACTTTTCAAAACAAATAATTTTTGCTTTGCAAAATAAATACCTACTGAAGTTCTTATCTTTCCTGTCAGATTTGTTAGGTGGAACCTGAGGACCCAGATGTTCTGCCAAAATGTTCATATTGTGTAAGATTTTAACTCCTTTGCCTGAAAAGAAGTGAGTAACTTAGCTCCAGCTGCATATCAGCCAAACCCAATACTGGTATTTGGGTATGCGTCAGTCAAGAATTTCTGATGTTGATTTAATTTTAACAAAAGACACACACAGCCATTTTGGGACAGTCAGTATTTACAGTCAATAAAGTGCCACTCATGAGTGTGCAAGATAATTTTTTGCTTTTCTGGCATTATCTGCACTGCTAAATGCTCCTGGTCTGGAAATTGGTTTCTGACTGCCAGGATTCACAGGGTCTCGCCCTCGCTGTTCAAGCCTGTCCTGCACAGGTCAGCTGGTGCATCCACACTCTGGATGTGCATCCACACATCCACACTCGATGCAGGCCTCCTCTGGGTTCCAACTCACAGCCTAATACTCACATACTTTGTCATGTGTTTTCTTAGTTTGTAGTGTCTGAAATGCATGAAGGTCTGGGCTGCAGCCCACCAGAATGGTATTTTTATAGTGGGACACCAAGGCCATGTAGGACATGCTTTGGGATGTGGTGGCATAAAAACATTTGTAGAATACGTAAGGGTGTCAGACCCACAAAAATAGTGTTGGAGGACTGTGTTGGGTTAAAGGAGGCAAACTTGATGAAGCCTACTGACTCATTGACTGTTGAGAGTGGTCCCTGGTGTTGTTTGGGAGGAAACTAATTGGTTCAGCCTTGGGTTCATGTTTTATGCAGCACGGGCAATCAGTGGACCAGGATCTGGGAATGAACTAAAGAGCTGTCTTTTGGATGTATAAACATACTTTATATCTTTATTGTTCAGTCTACTCACCTGTGACTTTTTGGAAGATACCGTGTACATGATGGTACAGCACCTGCTCATGATGGTGAACTTCCTTGCCCTTTCTTCCATCCCAGCTTTCAATGTAAGGGTCAGAGATAGTTTGAAAGTGAATTCAGCTAGCCGGGAAACTACCAATGATCATAAATTACTTAAGGGGTTTACCTCATATTTGACATCTGAGTGAAAAAATGTGTATTCTGTACCACCTGGGAGCCCTGTGTTGTGTGAGTATTAATGTTGCAGCTCCTGCCCTATGGCTGCTGAAAGGTGAAGCTCTTCTAGAATTGACATCTACTGAGCATACAGGACCATATTATGATCAAATCTGTTTAATTCAGATGGAAGCAATGTCTGTGAGCACAAATTTACTGACAGCTATTAACAGTTCTTTTGCATTTTCTAGCACAGCATGTCGTATCCAAATTAACAACCCGGGCAAACTAGAAGTAGGCTAATAAGTAGATTGCATGGAAAATCACTCCAAAGTAAGTAAATGTCCTATGTGTACAAGTCCCAAGAAAAAGGATCAAAGCAAAGGGATAAAGGTGTGACAACTACAGCTCCAGTTGAATGATTGCATAGAATCATTTCTTGGTAAAGGATCCTCAAAGCATTTGTCAGATGCTTTTGTCTTTTCCTTTATTCAAAGTTTCACTGAACTTCCAGGGTTATATATTCACTTTGTACTTGATTTCCTGTCTCTTCTAATATTGCAGTCTGACAGATAATAGGATTACTTCCATGAAATGCAGAAGAAGCAATAGTTATTCTTGTTGTTGTATTGTATCAGAAGCCACTTATTTGGGATTTCTATGAATAGGATGTTTGCTGAAGCACAGTGCTAAGCTGAGGAAATGATTCAAAGTAATTTCTTTTCCACCCACTTGTCTATCTGCCCAGAAAACTAATAATTTGTTTATTCAGTTAAATAAAATAAGACACCGACTTGCCAAAACTTAGAAAGGAGCATTGAGAGCTGTCAATAGATACATGAATACACATAGTTTTTTACACGGACTTTGATTTAATTTTAGCTGAGGGTTTATGCATCTTTCTGAAAGATTTTTTCCCAACAGGACTCACAGTGAGGCATTACAGCCACTGTTAGGGCTGTAAACTCCAAGGATCTCCTGTGTCTCTTATTTCATATAGATATCATCCAGCGTAGGAAGCTGTGGCCAAAGAAGAGCTGTATTCTAGTGCAATGACATAACTGAATTGAGGTCTTGGTAAATTATATCCATTGGCACATTCTCTACAAACCTTTTGCAATCTGATTTCCCAGTGAAGTTTAGGAACATGTTTATGAATGAATTCTCGGCAGATGGAGTGGGAATTGCACGCTGTGCCCTTCTTGTTTACGAAGGGTGGTGAGCTTTCTTCTCCTGATTCAGGGCTGGCTTTTCCAAGTGCACGCATAGTTCTGCATCTCAATCTTACCTCTCTCTGCAGTTGCTATAAACGCAGAATTGAATTTGCTGAACATCGTTATGTGCATTTTTGTGGTAAGTCAAGACAATAAACCACTGAGTTCAGGAAAGTTATGTCATTAGAAAACCAGTGTGGTATCTGTCTCATTGCGAGCAAAGCTGTGCTCCAAATAAGACAAGGCTTGACCAATTTCACACTTTCAGGTTCCTTTCTGATGCAGTATCTGTTCTGGGGATAAAAGCTCAGTTATTTCAGCCTTGTAATTCTATTTCAAAGACTTCACCTTCCCTCTGTCTTCACTGTAGCTAATCTAATTGCTTGTTGCAAATGATTGATTTTCCCCTTTTTTTGCTTCATTAGTTCATCATATGTTAGATGCTCAGAGATATCAGAAGACCATTCTGAATACCTGTCAACCCATATATTTTCAGAAGTTGTTTATATGAAGCGCTTTTCTGAATACAACATCTCCTTGTCCAGTTAGCCTTGTCTTCCTCTAACAGAGCCTGTCCTTCAGTTGAAACCACTGAGACTGAAGCAAGGGTGCAATTTCACATGGGGAGGGCTGCAGCAGAGGTCCTGGTGTGAGGAGGTCCCACTCAGTCCCAGTCCCCAGGTGTTGTTCCCAGCCCCACACCAGTGTGTGTTGCCTCATGGCCGTGCTGCATTTTCCTCACCCACCTTTCTCTTCCTTCTCAGCACGATGGTAGAGGAAAAGTTCTTGCTGGTGGAGAGGAGAGGGGAATTATTTAAGCCTCTGCTGTTCTTAAAGCCCCCTCTCAGGGAGCTACTGAGTTGGGTCTTATGTCAGAGAGAGCATGCACAGACAGGTAAAATAATAAGATAATTTCATCCACTAGCCTGCTGGCAGCTTATCACCATACTGTGAGTACTGAACACTTTATTAAATTGAGAGCCTGGTTCAGTATAGCTATCTAAGTTTTGAATAGCTGTTCACCTGGTCATAACCTCCAACTTTTTGCTTTATTTGGTTTTTAACCTCTCCACTTCCTGAAGTTTTAAATTGCAGAAAGTCCAAAATCCTCTATAATTTCCTGTCATCTTGTGGTCTTCATTTGTTAATGGAGCCCACTGAAACCAGTAGATCTTTAGCTGCAAATTTCTTTGACAGTTTTGCTGTCAGATCCACTCATCTATGTCATTATGATTTGGCACAGTCATCAAACATTTCCTTCAACTGTTCATAAACTGATAAAACGGTAGTTTGTTCCAAGCTACATTTAAATAAGCTATAAAGCAATCCAAGAGTCTGTTCATTTCTTTTGCATTAGTCAGTTTAGTTTTCTTTTCAAGAGACAATGTCTTACCTTTATTTATTTGAGCCTGAATCTTCTTCCCCTTCAAGAGCAGAAGGATGACTGCGCAGTCTACAGCAGGGACGAGGACAGCATGACATATGTGACACGTTACAGGGGGTCTTGTGGTTTTTTGTAAGAATGACTTTCTGACTGAAAATACAAAATCAGATTTCCCATCAGGAAACTCCAAATTAAGTCTTTAGATTTGGGTTGGTTCAAACTGGAATCTTCCATTTTCCTGAACAGATTAGAAATGTTTCATTCAGCATCAATTATAATTGATAATGCGGCACATGCAGGACAACCGGGGGATCAGGCTCAGCCAGCATGGGTTTATGAAAGGCGGGTCCTGCTTCACTAACCTGGTCTCCTTCTATGACAAGGTGACCCGCTTACTGGATGAGGGGAAGGCTGTGGATGTTGTCTGCTTGGACTTTAATAAGGCCTTTGACACTGTCTCCCACAGCATTCTCCCAGAGAAACTGACTGCTCGTGGCTTGGATAAGTGCACTCTGTGCTGGGTTAAAAACTGGCTGGACGGCCAAGCCCAGAGAGTGGTGGTGAATGGACTCAAATCCGGTTGGTGGCCGGACATAAGTGGTGTTCCCCAGGGCTCAATATTGGGGCCAGTCCTGTTCAATATCTTTATTTATGATCTGGATGAGGGGATTGAGTGCACCCTCAGTAAGTTTGCAGACGACACCAAGTTGGGTGGGAGTGTCGATCTGCTGGAGGGTAGGAAGGCCCTACAGAGGGATCTGGACAGGCTGGATTGATGGGCCGGGGCCAACTGTATGAGATTCAACAAGGCCAAGTGCCGGGTCCTGCATTTGGGTCACAACAACCCCAGGCAATGCTACAGGCTTGGGGAGGAGTGGCTGGAGAGCTGCCTGGCGGAAAAGGACCTGGAGGTGTTGGTCGACAGCCACCTGAACATGAGCCAGCAGTGTGCCCAGGTGGCCAAGAAGGCCAATGACATCCTGGCTTGTATCAGGAATAGTGTGGCCAGCAGGACTAGGGAAGCAATTGTCCCCCTGTACTTGGCACTGGTGAGGCTGCACCTCGAATACTGTGTTCAGTTTTGGGCCCCTCACTACAAGAAGGACATTGAGGTGCTGGAGCGTGTCCAAAGAAGGGCAACGAAGTTGGTGAAAGGTCTAGAGAACAAGTCTTATGAGGAGCAGCTGAGGGAACTGGAGTTGTTTAGTTTGGAGAAGAGGAGGCTGAGGGGAGACCTTCTTGCTCTCTACAACTACCTGAAAGGAGGTTGTAGCAAGGTGGGGGTCAGTCTCTTCTCCCAAGTAACAAGAGATAGGATGAGAGGAAATGGCCTCAAGCTGCGCCAGGAGAGGTTTCGGCTGGATATTAGGAAAAACTTATTTACTGAAAGAGTAGTCAGGCATTGGAACAGGCTGCCCAGGGAAGCGGTTGAGTCCCCATCCCTGGAGGTATTTAAAAGACAGCTAGACGTGGTGCTTGGGGACATGGTGGTAGACTTGGCAGTGTTATGTTAACGGTTGGACTTGATGATCTTAAGGGTCTTTTCCAACCTTAACAATTCTATGATTCTATAAAAAAAATATTAAATTACATGCCATATCAGTCCACTCCTGCATAGAGCTGTATTTTGTGGCCCTGTTCTCTTTTATGGATCCAGCTGTATTTTCCAGAGTGAAAATGTGTTTTTTCTTGTGAAGTCAGTGATGTGAGGCATCACAGAGGATGCTGTAAGATTTGGCTTACAAGAGAGAGTTATGACAGTTGCCTCTCTAAGAAAACCTTTCACACAAAATGGGAAATGCAATGAGTTATTTAGCTGAATTGAAACCAATTAATTTGAATTTATTGGAGAACACTAAAATGAAATGTTTTGAGTGCATTGTCAATTGTCCTCATTTGGGTTGAAAAAAAGACTGAGCTATCCCAGTTTATGGTGGGAAACTGGGATTTCATTCAGGGGAACTGAATGTGAAACTAAAAGCATGGTTGCTATCACAGAAAGCCATATTTTTCTGAAATTGTAGTTCCCTTTCATTGCCTTTCTGTCTAGCTAATTAGAAAGTCTAATAATGGTGATAGCAGATACTGACTTTTGAATTTTTATTCCTAATATTCTGACTTCTTAAGCTTGTAGCACCTCTAGCAGTCAATGTAAACTTCACTGATGAGCAGAGCTGTGGAGATCTTTCAGGTGTCACTAAGGTGGTGATTACATCAAACATCGACTCTCTCCTCTGAGCCCAGGAATGAGTCCTGATAGACTGTAACCTTCATCTCAGCTTGGATTCTGATGATATTGGGATATTCTTGACAGTGATGCATTGGTTAGCATATGGCAGACCCCAGGGCTCATATCTTGTCTTTATAGATGAAATGAGTGTCCATCAGAGAATGTAAGCCTTAGATATGTCAATATGTTAATTAGCACAAGAATGTCAAGAGCATCCAAAGATCATTATTTAAAATTTAATCCATGTTTTATCAGTTCTGTTGATCTATAGCCACCGAATAAGAAGTCGGCTGCAGATGACTGGATTCACAAAGCATTTAGGTACTTAACTCCCAATGATCACAATGGGACTTATATTCCTAAATGTTTTTGTGCATGTGAGCCAATGGTGGTTATATGTCTTTCCGATCAGCCTGCAGATGAATTCTGGAGGCATGGACGATAATGCCCATGGTTGTGGTAGCACATAACCAGTTTCTCAGCATAAGACAATGTAAGTACTTCAATTTGAAAACACTAAAAAGTAAAGATTGCCAGCCAATGCTTCAGCATTGTCCCATTTTCTGCTGTATTACAAATAAGTATGTCCCAGCAGCTTCAAACACTACCATGGGATAACTGCTGGCAAATGCAGATTAAGGCATTTCATGCCACACAGAGTAGTTCCCATTCTTTAATGCAATTATTGCTACAGTTTGTAAGGGACAGGAAGCCCAGGCATTAAAATGAGTGACTTGTTCCCTCCTTATTCCTTCATCGTTCCTTCCTCGTTGTTTACCTCTAGGTCTGTATGCACTGAGCTGATGTTTTCAGAGAGTTAATCAAAGTGATTCCAAGGTTGCTTTTCTTACTGGAAACAGGGTGTTTAGATCCTATCAGATATGGGTATGATTAGTCAAAGTCATTTATTCCCATGAGTATTACATTGTGTTTCTTGCCCTTTATTGTCCGTCCCCTCAACCCAAACACCAAGTTTTTCTGCCAATCTTAGCACTCAGCTTTCCTTGTTACTGCCTTGAGCAACTCAGGACCACCAACAGACTTTGGTCCCTCACAGATCACTCCCTTTTCCAGATCACTTCTGAATATTTTGGCCTGCACAGAGTGCAGGACTTCTCCCCAGACTGCCCCTGGTTGCCTTTCTCCTTGGCAAGGAGTGGCTTATTCCTACTCTTTGTTTCCTGTTTTGTAGCTGTTATTAAACCGTAAGTTTCTGAAAGCTTTCAGAGAGTCCAAGCACATGTGTATCGTCTGATTACCCTTATTTACGGCCTCACTGATGCCTAACTTACACAGCATTAGGTTTGTGAACGATGACTTCCCTCTATGAATTTTGTATTGATTTTTCCCCAATACCATGTATTTCTCCACATAGCTACTGATTTTAATTTTTAATATACTGTCTTCTTCAGACACCAGAAGCAAGGTGTCTGTCCTGCAGCACCCTAGTTCTCTCTCCACACTTTTTGGACATCCATGTGACATTTGCACCATCTTTCCTTCTGTTACCCTTTGTCAGAGCAAACTCATTTCTTGGTACAAAGCCCAGCCCTGACGAATTTATAGGAGGCATTTTAAGAAACTAGACTACACTGGTAGGTGGCTTTGCTTTCTAGAAAAACCCATTCTTCCCTTCCTCCTCAGACATGCGCATATCTTAAATTCAGCTGGAGTTAAGCAATAAGATTGGAGGCAGCCAGGCAGATGCTCTGTTGATACTCAAAGCCACTAAAATGAATCCTGCGAATGGGTGGTGGGGATAAGGGAGCACAGCCCACCAAATTAAACCCAAAGTTAAATTAAACTGAGACAAGAGAGGAAGCTCTGTCCAATTTCTGTGTCTTCCTCTCACTGCTGTAGGAGGATCCTCCAAATCTGTCACCCATCAGCACTGCTCAGTGCAGCGGAGTAGTTTGCTGGCATCTCACTTTCCCATTTCTCTGTGTCCTCCCAAGAGCACAGTGACATCCTCAGAGTCATTTCTCTGTCCCGAAGTGTGGGCTCGTTTTCAAGTGCTCATGTGGATGCTTTCCAAACACCTTCACATCTGGCTCTCCATCCTTCTTACATGGCTTTATTTGTGACCTTATTAAAGATTTTTTTTTCTTTTGTTCTTTAGGGTTTGCTACCTGTTCCTTGCCAGCTTATCTCTCCTGCTGACACACTGACTGCAAAAAAGGGGCAGTCTCTAACAACCCACTCGTGCAGTCTCCCCCAGCTCTTGCTACCTGTGGTCAGATGTTACTAGGGTTGCTGCCCCGATCAGGAGGGAGAAGTCCCCGAGATAAACACCGGCCTGTGCCCTCCGGGGCCTTTTTTTCCCTCGATGAGAACACGTGTACCCTGCAAGGAGCCACCCCAGGGAGCGGGAGGAGCCACCTCCGCATCCTAGCACCTACACGCAGCCGCCGCACCGAGGGGGAGCCCGGCAGCCGCCGCCGGCCCCGGCCCCGCTCCGCGGAGCTCGGCTGGGGAGGAGCCCGCCTCAGCCCCGTCCTCTGGCGGCCGCGCTCCCCCGTCGGCCGGGGGGAGCGAGGAGGGGTCCCCCCTCTCCCATGGGACGGCAAAACCTCCCACCCGCCAGCCCCGGGGAGAAGCGAAGGCGGTCCGGCCCCGCCGACTGGCTTCTGCACGGGGTCCCGTCGGATCAGCCTGAATAAAGCACAAAAGACTTTCTCAAGCAAAACTCCGGCCCTCAACGTTTCTGTAAGGGTTTGGTTTTTTTTTTTTTCCCTCCCCACGGGAAGCCGCTGTGGCACACTGCAGGGGTGCAGGTCTCGGCCGAGGGGTGCAAGGCTGCTGCTGGGATTCACACAGGGCTTAATCCAGAGCATCACCAGGGGCTCGGCCGGCTCCGCTCCCTCTTACTTCTCACAGCTGCAGCCATCCTCCCTGGTAATTTAGGAGGCAAATCATTGCCCTTATCTGTGCTCTGCTCTCCTCATGTGAGAGAAGATACAGAAAGCAAATCAGATGCTGGATGTAGAGAAAAACAATTTGTTCAGAGTTATCGTTATTGAATGCCTCTATATTATGTGATTTTCTTTCTGAAACATCCCTCAGGTACAATACAAAGATGGTAAATGGTAATATTACATTGCTCTGTTTCTCTAGTACATTTCTTGGTGATTTTTGCCTGCTAGCTTTGGAATCACTTCTTTAGAAAAAAAGTTTTAACAGCCTTGTTGACAACGAGTGTTACTGTGGTTTTTTTTCTTAAAATATCTATTTGATGCTGTGTTGTTTCACTTGTTCCCCTCTCCCAGAGTACAATTTTTATTACTAATAATAACAATTTTGCCATTTTTGTCTGTTTTCCTGTTAGGTGGGGAATTGTCCTCTCCCATGACAACTAAGACAAAAAAAAAAGAAGTACATCTTCAGCACATCTTTCCTTATAAAAGGGAAAGAATAGCATGCATTCAGCAATAATTTATTGCACCAGCTGCTTGTCAATGACAGCACTGGAAGAAAAAAATGTTCCAACCCCAGGAGCCCACAGGAGGGCACTGGGATGTAGCAGGGAAGGGAGTGAAACCAGGGGTGAGCTACCAGGGAAAGAACTACAAGGGCTGGCAGGGCCTGAATGCTGCTTCTGCATGCCAGGGGCCAGGAGGGAAGATTTAGTCTTCTTAAATCAGCACCTACAGATGCCTGTGAAGTGATACAGCTAAGGGCTGATGCTCGCAATTCAAGGTCTCAACGTAGATGTTATTGCCTTTAGTATTCGATCCAGAGTTACTATTGCCAGAGTTACTATTTGATTAAACACTCAGGCTGACTCTGCCCAGATTTCACCTACCAAATAAAGTCTTTTAAATTGGCACTGAGGTAACCCGTAATGGTCCCAATAGAGTTCAGCGGTCTCTGGCAGTAGGTCCTGAAAAAAAAATGTGCTAGTAAGATGGGTTTGTAGCCTTGAGGTTGCTGTTACAGCAGGCATGGTGTTCTGCAGCGTGTGCCATCCTGTGCTCTGCTGTCCTCATCTGTCTCTCCAGGGAAATATTTCCACATCCCTGCTAAGGGCTAGCAACTGCAGGCAAGTGCTGGCTCTGCTGACAGCCAAGAGCAGAAGCACCCCTTTCAGGTACTTTTGACCAAAGTGCCCAGCTATGAAGTGCCCTCCGGGAAGAATTAGGGTACTGAGGACAAGCATGAGATATGTGCACTTTCCTTGCCCTTTCTAATGCTGCTGTCCCCAAACTCCTTGCACTCAGCTTCTTTTATTTTTCTCTTACCCTGGAAAACAGACTGCAGGGAAGAAGAGAATCTTCTTTTCCAGCTCCAGCCCAGACTTTCAATCTGGCTTCCTCCCTTTCCACTGCACTGAAATTTTTTCACAAAAGTCTATAATTCTTTCTCTTTAGCCTAATCTAGCCTAAACTGTGCCACTAGCCTCACCTTCCTTGGCCAGGTAGTTACTTAGGATGATATATCTGATTATATACTTAACCCAAAATCTTGCCTTCCCCTGCTTTCCTCAGCAGCCCTCTTTTTTTTCTGCTCACTGTTTCCCTTCTGCAGGATCCTTGATGGCTTCTTTTCATCTCCTTTCAGCTGTTTGTGGGATATTGGGATGCCCTTCCCTTTGTACCCTTCTTTGCCCACAAACATGTCTTCTGTTCATGCAGATGACCTTCAAATCTCTGTGACTTTGCTTTGCCTCCATCTATCAGGATGGGAATCTTGTCCTGCAATGTTTCCCTGGGAATAATCAGGTGCCAGTAGGAGCTCAGCATGGTTAAAAGAGATGTTAACGTTTTCTCTGCACCAAGGTGGCAGCACTTTTCTTGATTGCTTATCAGTCAAGCCCGCTTTCTACTTGTTCCTCTCTCTGCATCCTCAGGTCTATCTGTCTTGCAGGGGGAGTTCTGTATAAAGTATGTGGGATGTAGCTTTTCCTGTCCCTTTTATAGCTAAGGTTCCTTGCCCAGATGCCCACTATCTCATATCTTGCCTGCTATAGCCCTCTTTGCTCTGAAAAAAATGCAGTGTTGCCCTCCAATCTGTGCAGAGGGCTGCCGCCAAGGTCTTTTTCCTTGCAATTGGCTCACACCAGCACTCTTTGTGCACTTTTTCCAACTGCCCCCTCCTTGAGAGCACCTCACACAGGCAGCTCTCTTCATTCTCAAGTTCCTTCTCATCCCTTGTTTACCAGGCACAGGCTGGTTCCTTGCTCCTACTGGCCCACCATGCAACCTTACTCTCTCACTTGCTGCGTTTTCAGATGCCGTTATGCTTTTGGCTGCATTACTTTTCAAGCCTGTCAGGAGATTCCTGTAAATAAATATCTGCATGGTCTCTCCTTCAAATGCTTCCTTCTCTGTGAGCACGCATCCTAGGTTAAATCCCTTCCAGCTGTGTCAGTTTTTGATGACTGTGTGTCATGATGAGATGCTGGGAGTGAGTAGAGGATTTATGAAGTTCAATAACAAACTGAAGGAGTTGTCTAATTTAGGATGAATAAGCTATTTTCAAAGGCACAGTGGGAGCACTTCACATTGTGTGGCCTGCATCTTCATTTACAGTACAGGCTGTGCATCAGCAAGGCTGCGCGATGGAGGAGAAAACTTGACAATGCTTCATTTCCATTTTTACACATGCAAGAAACCAGCACATAGTATCCACTCAGGGGCCTTTTACACTGTGAGTTATATTCAGTTCCCTCCCCAGCCCCTCTGACCTTCAGTCATGCAGGTATGAGCCCAAATCACTGCTCAAAAAGAATATATATTTTAATGTAATTAACTGTCTGTAAAACTCTGCTATAAATCAGATCCCTGGAATGGACTGGGTTAGAAAATTACCCTTTTGTGAACAGTTATTGTTAACTTTGGTGACTGAAACGGAGTGGTGAACTGAGGCACGAAGCGTGATATGAGCAGGTAGGGGTGATAAAAATAAAGCAAAAGGAGCAATAAAAATGAAGAATTTGCTTGAAGAGATTATAGGCAGGATGCTTTCCACCACTTTGTTCCCTCTGGGAGATGAGCAGTTTGCAGAAGGAGAATATTTGGTAAATCAGCAGATGTTGCACTCCACAAGCTCAGCAGGGAGTAATCCCTTGTTCACTGGCTCCCAGCCCCAGTAATCCAGTTATCAGGAAACAGCGGAGCCCTGAGCACGGGGACTTCTCTCCTGACACTTGGCTGTGGAATGGAGTTTATCCATCTTCTCTGAGGAGATATGCAAGAGGCCACTACAAAGGAAAGTCACACTGTGGCAAGGTAACAAACGTGACACCCTTGGTGAAGAGCCATGCCCTCCAGGAGATGATCCCCATCGCCCCCTTGTCACCTGAGTGCTGGAAGTGTCTGGTGTGGAGGATGCTGCATGGGCTGCCTGCCCTGGTGCAGCTGGTGTGCTCCTGCCCTCCCGGGCGATGGCTGTGCCAACCTCGGCCAGCCTCGGGGTCTGCAGGTGGCCGCAGCAGCTTCCTCTGGCTCCCATCACCAAAGTGTCTCCCATGGAACCTCACAGGGGCTCAGAAACCCCCTGTTGCACTGGATTTTCAAAAGAAGTCCATTTAGGTACGTAGAATAAATGATAAGTGTCTTTCAAAAGACCTCGGTACACTGGGTGTTTGGTCTCTTTGAAAATCTGCCTGTAGCTGTCACTGTGGCAGCTGCAGCTCTCCAAGTGCCTTTGAAAAATGGATCCTCATGTACTTTTCTCAATGCAAATTGCATTTGTTTGAAACTCTGGCTCCATTTCTGGGTGGTGAGCTCATGAGCAATGTAGGAGCCTAAATTTCATTACCTTTCAAATAGGTTTAAGTGCTTTTGAAAATTTTACCTGTCTAGCTCTTTTACAAATCTCCCCCATTGTGCACAATTAAGGACTAAGAAGATTGTCTCTTTGCAGCTGTCATTTAGAGGCTGGATAAAGGTTGAGAGCTGAAAAAAAGCATCTATTGGAAGTATCTGTGGAATCTCTCATTGTCCAATAGAAAACCATTACAATGCAGGACTAGGTTCGCGCGACCTGCATTATTCTATTCACAACTCTGCCAACAGCCTGTTAAGTAACTTTGTGCCAGTCAGTTCTTTTTTTTGTGTGGATGAAGGTTACTCCACTGGTGAAATACGGGTATTGATGCTTACCTTCCTTTGGAGAGAGGCTTAGGAGCTTGAAATGAACACTACAGCAGAGGTGGCTCTGCTCATACAAATGCCCAGACATTTTGCCTGCTTAGGGAAGATAAATGCTAGAGTGACATGATGAACAAGGTACACTATTTATAATAAACAAAACCTCTCATGTGCAATTTACGACAAGACAAAAATATCTCTGGGTTGTAACATTTCTAGGTTACTTCTGGGGAACACCTACAGGCTAGGCAATTGTGAATAAAACCTGTGTCCTTCATGTTGGTAGTAGTCATGTGCCCTGAAACAGTATTACATCTGACATGAATAATGAATGTTCTTGTGATCTAAACTAAGTTTCAAGATACACAAGATCTGTTGTTTGTTTGGTTGGGTTTTTTTCCTTTTCTGCATTTGTCTTTTCAGTTTCTCATTCTCTGTGGCCAAAAGAGGTTGTCTTAAAACCTGAAGCCTTGGTTTGCCAAAACTAAAAATTAGAAAGCTGTAGCTGTAAACTTTAAGTGCTTCCTGGAATGGAATATGAGCCTTGCAAAGGTGAAGGTGAAGCAAATCTTCTCAGAGGTCATGAGAGCCCCTTCCATCACTGATGGAGACACCTGGGACATGGTGATCTGCCTACACTCACCTCAAAGGAAGAGAAGAGTGATCAACACCACCGTCAGCTGGAAGATAAGTAGTGGTGCTAGCATTACTTCCCTGTCCTCGCTTTGCTCACCCCACATAGTTTGCTATGTAATGGTGTGAGAGATTTCAGTGTAGAAGAGTTTAAACTGTGATGAATGATGACTTAGTGGTTCTGTTAGAGAGTTTTTGGCAAACAGACCATTTTGTTGTCCATCTGGACCTGTTATGTCTCTGAGTGGTGGGTTTACAAATGCCAGAGTCACCAAGTCATTTGAACGGGAAGGGACCACAGGAGGTCTCTGGTCCCACCTCCTGCTTGGAGCAGGTCACTGCCAACTGCCGACCAGGCTGCTGGGCATGGGGGTCCATCAGGATTGCACTGAGCGACTGCTCCCCCTGCTTATCTCACTTCCAGCAATGTCCTTTCTGCTTTATCGCAAAGCTCGGAAAGCAAAGAGGGGGAAATGTGCGTCCCTTTGGCATGCAGCCCCTCTGACCGGTCTCCCAAATATCCCGGGGGAAGTTTTGGGAGAGGTGTCCCACCACGCAGCTAAAGCTGGGCTGCTTTAGCGTAGAGGCTCCACGGTGCCTCTCCATGCCTTCGGTACATCCCGCTGCGCCGAACACGGCGCTGCCTGTGGCTGGCCTCTGCCCAACCTGGCAGCCTTGCACAGAGCTGGCCCCAACCCACTGAAGCACTTTTGCCTGTGCACCCTGATGGGACTGCACAGTAGCTCTCTGCGTCCTCTGCTTTTAATGGTGGCAACTTCAGGTCTATTTTTAAAAGCAGGCTTTTGAAGGAAAGGAATACCGGAAAATTCGGCTTCTCTTCTGTTCCCTCGAGCTCTCGGCACAGCACTCTCTCAGGTGTTTGACTTGGAAAAAAAAATGTAAGTAGCCCTACTTAAGGGTACACATAAGTGCTTTGTTGACTTAAAGTGAACAGCGGCAAAGCAGCTGAAAACACTGACCCGGGTCACAAGAATGAGGCAGAAAAACAGCTACTGGAGGCTCCCGCTCAGAATCCCACCCTGGGACACGGCTGCCGAGTGCCTGGAGATTTTCCAGACTGTGTCCTGAAATGCTTCCTTTATGTAGAAACAAGTGATCACGCTTTAATGTCTGATTTTAATTACCTCCCCCCCTCGCTTCCGAGTAATTCTAGCAGTTGGTAAAACATTCTTTTGCCTGCAAAAATGAGCAGTTGCAAGGGGAAATGTAAATTACAGCTTCATTTAATTTTGCAGGCTGTTTTCCAAATTACCTGTATTTCTCCGCAGTCCAGAAAGTCCTTGTATATAATCATAAATAGCCTATCTGTTGTAAAGCAGTAAGGCATCAGTAATAGTTATATCTTAATTAAGCTCTAAGAAAGAGCATTTTCAGGCTGTTATAAGCCAAGCAAGTTTTCCTCTGCTGTGTCTAAACATGCATTACCTATAGATGCCAGCGTGATGGGTACCTCGTAAGTAGAAATGATCACATTGAACGGTAAACTTTGTTGCTCGTTATTGTTACCTCCAAATTAAAACATTAACAAAAAATGTGCAGCGTTCAGGCTTCCCTGGTTAACTGCAGGTGCATAGTGCTAATACTCATTTGCCTACCTTAACTATAATGTTGATTTTATCTTAATTGGCTTTATTCAGTTCATTTGCCCTGGGGGATGAATTTGGCTTCATATCATTATTCTCTTTCATTGGAACAATGGAATACCAGAGTGCAAACAAAGTATGTGTGCTTTTATTTAAGAAGGTGTGATTGCTTTTCTGATCACATTATTTGCAGTATGAAATAAACTATTTTTTTTTTTTTTGGCGAGGCAGTGGACATCATCTCACGATCTATGAATGAGCAGATTTTTTTTTTTTTTTTTCATCTAAAGAGTTAACGGTGATTTCGGTGTGGTTTTTATTTCCTCTTCTACCCAGGCAGTGATTCGCTTGTCCGGTAGGTGGCTGGCATTCGCCAGCACTCACCGGCGGCTCCCCCGGAATTACCGCAATCATTTAAGCAAGCCTGCTGTCAGCATGGGAAGCAGGGAAAGAACTGACGTCCAGAAGATCCTGCCTGTAGCATCCGAGCCGTCAGCGGAGCCCTGCTTTTTCCTCACTTTAAATCCAGCTGGCGAGTGCAGGTGCTGAAAGCCGGGAGAGACTGGCAATGCAGCGTGACAGCAACTACCAAAAGTTCTTGCTTTTTGTAATTCCCTTGTTTCGGACTCGGTTCTGCTCGGCAGACCTGAAGCTGGGAATTTAACAAGCCTCGATTTTGAAAATGCCTCCCCCTCACTGGTCTTTGAATTTGATAAATGGCCTTCCAGAGCTCAGGAATACCTAACAGCAAGACAAGTCAATGAGGAAAAAGCAAGTTTCAGGATTCAAACTACGCTAAAAGATGTTCTCCTTTCACCTTATGGAAACAGTACTCTTGAGCAAGCTGCAGTTGCTTTTTGGTTTGTTTACTGTCAAGATGTGTCACAAAGTGATATGACTTTTAAACTCTTCTGACTGTTTAAAGCCAGCAAGCAGCAGCAAAATTAAAGCAAGAAATCTACTTGAGGATTTTCAGACAGCTGTCTTCTGAGAAGAGCAAGGTAGGACAATGGCATCTGGAGAATGCCTTCTGCTAGACCTAGAAGCAGATAACTTCATCCTCTACAACATCTCTCTCAACCAGAGTGGGAACCTCTCCCTCCTCAGTGACGACTGGTTCTACCCAGCGTTCCTCTACGCCATCCCCACCATCTATGGGATCATCATTTTGATAGGCCTTATTGGCAATATCACTTTGATTAAGATCTTCTGTACTGTGAAATCCATGAGAAATGTCCCTAATTTGTTCATCTCCAGTTTGGCTTTGGGAGACCTGCTGCTTTTAGTGACTTGTGTGCCTGTGGATGCCAGCAGGTACCTTGCTGACGAGTGGCTGTTCGGCAGAACTGGATGCAAACTTATCCCCTTCATACAGCTCACTTCTGTAGGGGTGTCAGTCTTTACTCTCACTGCTCTCTCAGCTGACAGGTAAGCTGGCTGCTGTAGCCTTGAAAAGAAGTCTGCATAATTGCGACTCCATAAAATGCATGATTATGAATGCGTATTTTCAGGTAACAAGTATATTTTTAAGCTAATGAGGGGAAAAAGAACAACTTCTGTTAATTTCTGGTGGTTATGAGCACACAGCTTGAGGAGGATGCAGACTGAACACAGGATACTTTGTCTAGGCTAAATGAAATGTTTGTGCAGTTTAGCTAATAGTCTAGCTTAATTAAAAGAAAAACAAGAGCAGATCAAGCTAAAGACCAGAGAGAGAAAATACCATTAATGAAGCTCTGTTAAAAGATAGCATGTTCATATTTGCCAAAAAGATAATTGATCCATATTTCATGAAGTGTGAAGGCACTGGAGCAGCAATTTAAAGTGCAGTTAGAATCAATTCTTTCTAGCGGCTTGCTTCCTTAAGGCTAATTACATGTGAGGCAATATTTCATGAAATATTTTCCAAATGTTCAAATGAAGGTGCCTGAAGCCAGGCATCTCAGTTCACTATAGCCAATATACTTCCCTTGATTAAACCGTTTGTCCCTTATCCACTCAAAACTGATTTGTGCTGTTGGTTCGGAAGCTTTATCTTCCAATAATGTTTGGTAAAAATAACATGTAATAGCTATGCCATTTTAGAACATGTGAAAACAAGTTCGACTTTAACAAATGATATGCTTCTAATAAGCCAGCTCTATTTTAGATTTCTGTGAAAACTATCTCAGGGCATTCAGATTTAAATTCAAAAGACATTTTAATTTGTATGTTATTTGGAAGGATGAAGCCTACCTTTCTGGAGATGTTTTAAGTATTTACTAGACTGTTGGCTTTTATAGAAACTCCTATGTACGTCAGAGAAGTCAGGATGTTTTGTTTCTAATTTGGATGCTTCAGAAAGAGATTAAGGAATACATTGTCACCATGCTAAAGTTATAAAATCTCACAGAAGTATGAAGATTTCCAATGAGAAAAATTATTTCAGTTTTGTTTTGCTCAAAAAAGAACTGGAGATTGTAGTTCTTGGTCACAAAGAAGTGAAACTAGGTGTGCTTTTGGTAGTCCCTTGCATGCCACTCTGTATATCTCCTCCTAACCTCCTACTTTAAAACATCAGACTATTTTTGTTCAGTTTTCAAGGTAGTTCATACACATATTTCAATATACAGTATGTGGTCTCAATGAAAGCAGATGACTCCATAATGTTTCAGAGACAGAATGGTCAATATGTTTATTAACTCCTCCATGTTAGTGTACATATAAAAATAGCACTGTCTGCCCCAATAGCAGATGACAAACAGGCCTATGTGTAGACAAAATTTTTCTACCAATTTGCTCTAAAAGGGTTGGGAGAATAGGAAAAGTGCACAAATCCTCTAGTAAAGGGCCACCTACACTTTCACTCCTGAGTTTCATATGGTTGCTGGACCCCCGGCCTGCTCTGAGGAAAATGTTGGGAAAATAATAAGTATTTCTCCGGGAAACTCATCTTTCCAAAGCTGTAATGTAAGTTGTTAAAGAGTATCAGGAAAAGAAAAATACATCACGAAGAAGATTACGTTAGAGAGATTTGTTACTATCTGATCACGTGCCACATAAAGTAAACATTGCAAGTGCTTTTACTGAGCAGCACATCAATAGCTTTTTTTGCCTGAGGTGAGTGAACAAAACAGAAAACAGCAGCTGTAGTAAGTTTGGGGTTTGGTGACTTTAAATTCTCAACTTCAGCTTTATCTGGATGCTGTTAACCATCATGCTGGATTGGTAATCAAATGTTACCACAGTTTTCAATGCCACTTGGCTACAACGGAGACAGGCATGCCTGTGGGAAAAGACTTTATGTTCCCATTTTTAAGGGTTCATTTTACCCTCTTCTAATGCATCTGCTGTCCACTGCAGAATGTAAAGGAGGAGAAGGAGATAATAACAAAACTTTTACATTTATTAGATCTATGAATCTTAAATGCTGTGCATTGTACCACAAATGGGCCTTATCTATTATGTGTACCGAAGTTTCTGTTTTGGTATATTAACAACAGTGCTGGGATAATGTTGTTACAAAATAATACAGTCTCTATTTCGTCAGCTCACAGCCTGTTAATCTGTCTTTATTTTCTTAAAACTGTCACCCTGAACTCTAGGATGCGTTATTAATCATGTCAGAATCATTGGGAAAATAAACTTAAAACGTGCAGGGAAAACTTCCAAGGTGAGAGTTGGCTGTGACCAGCATGGCGATGCCTGTCTGGGTCTGTGAAGGGACTGGCAGCCCAATACCCTGCTGTGGCCCCTGGGGCAGGGAGCTGCTGAGCCTGGCACCTGGGGTGGTTTCACAGACAACCATTTCCAAGGTCAGACGTGGCGTTGCAGGAAGGTTAAGCGGCAGCTCAGCCCTGCAGGGAAACACCTGCAGCAGACAGGGGCATGGTGGTGAGAGCAGGGTAACATGAGGACTCAGGAGTCCAGCAGCTATTGCTGCTCAGGCATGGCTCATCTCACTTGGCTTTTGCTGTATGAGGTGAGGAGCTACTCCAGGATAGTCAGCAAGGTGTCCCTGAGTCCATGGAGAGAGACACTTCCAGAGGAGACACGATAAATCACCTTGTCAAGGATACCTATCTCCCTTCTTGAGTGTAGAGGAAACCTTGCTGTTTAGCACAGATTAGATGCCCGTATTTGAGATAGCCAGTGTTCAGTGATGTGAACCCTACCTGAGATGCTCACATGAGGAATGTGAATGTCCCTGTTCTCATGAATCCAAGCCATGGACCATGGCAGAGAAAAACCTCCTAAACCTTCTTCTGTGAATAGCATCGCATGGCACTGTCTCCAAGGAAAGGGAGACTTCTCAGTGCACCACAGACCTTTTGTCTATAATTCATCTTCTGCAAAAAATAATAATAAAAAACCTTCAGTTCCTGTGTCCTTCGATTGACAAAAGCAAGTGGGAACAACTGCTCACATTACTGAAGGTATTGTAGTGATGCCTAGAGAGACCTGCCATCTCTGGGATCAGAAATCTGCTGTGTAAAGAAAAGCATTGGAGTGTGATACAACAGGGTTGTTTCCAAAGAGGTGGTCATCAAAACATGAGATGAAAGGCAGTGGGTAGGTGTGATGGGCAGATACAGTACATGAGAGAGTGGTGAAACATGTATACTACATGTTACAACAACAGTACAAATCATCTCATAGAATTATAGAATATCTCAAGTTGGAAGGGGCCCAAAAGGATCATCAAGTCCAACTCCCTACACCTTGCAGGACTACCTAAAACTAAACCATATGACTAAGAGTGTTGTCCAGATGCTCCTTGAACTCTGACAGGTTTGGTGCCGTGCCCGCGTCCTTGGGGAGCCTGTTCCAGTGACCGACCACCCTGTCAGTGAAGAACCTTTTCCTAGTGTCCAGTCTGACCTTCCCCTGACGCAGCTTCATTCCATTTCCTTGTGTCCTATTGCTGGTCACCAGAGAGAGGAGATCAGCACCTTCCTCTCCACTGCCCCCCTTGAGGAAGTTGTAGACTGTGATGAGGTCCCCCCTCAGCCTTCTCTTCTCCAAGCTGAACAAGCCAAGTGACCTTAGCCACTTCTTGATTGCTTTGGATCACCTTCTGAAGATGAGTGGCCCAGTTTTAATAGATTTTTGCACAGCCCACATCATGGGCACAAGGGTATACCTTCCTGAGGTACAGTTCCATTCTCTCCATTCTTTTCCATGGTATTCTTTCCTTTTCCACTTTCCCATGTGTTAGGCAGGGTTAATAATACCATTTCTATGATCTCCTGGTGACTGCGAACGCTCAGCTAAGTGCCAACCTCCACCATAGAGCACCTAAAGCTGCTCAGTGGTTTGACCCGCCAAGACCTAGTGGTTGTCCAGAGGACTGACTGCTGACTTGCAAACTTTTCTCAAGGAGAAACAGAGGGACAAACTGCTGACCTCAGCTTTTCCTGCAGTGGGAGCCTCCCAGCCTGCAAGGTGCTCTGCATGCATATGGATGCAGATGAGCATGGATGCAGATGAGCATGCCTGCACAGGTTTGGTTAGGTAGGGCATAGCCAAAGGATCCCCAGTTGCTTAGGTTGAGTCTGTGTACAATCATGCAATTGCATCAGGCTAAAGTTAAATTATTTGAGAGAGTGTGCGAGAAAGGGCAAAAAAGAGTTAACAATATTAGAAATTCATTTTCTGTGGGACTGCTCCACTGGCTGCAGGGAGGTTGCATCTGTCTAGCTGCGTTTGCAGGAGCCGTGGGAGCTGTCTGTGAGACCTGTTTTCCTGCGAGCTTGGCAAATATGCAGAGCAACCAGGAGAGGGTTAAGGCCTGTGGTGTGCTTACAGCCACCCTCCATGAGCGATAAGGCGCCAGGGCTGAGTATACAAGAGCAAGGAAACAAGCAGTCGATGCATGTGTATGCATGTTTGTGTGTTTTAGAAGAACTGTAAATGACGTTGGCAGGGGAAGGACATCTGTCTGCCCTGCTGCTCTGCTCTGTCGAGGCAGCGGATTTCTTCAGCTCATCCCAGCAAAGAGGGAGTTTGGGTTTGCCCACTCGCCTGCCCTCCTCCTCCTCGGTGCAAGGGAAAGGGGTATAGAGGCGCCTGTGAGAGCAGTCACACCTGGGCCTCTAGCCCAGGCAGAAAAGCCAAGGCTGGCTCAGCAAGTGACAGCAAATTAAGGAAAATCTTTGCACAGTAAGAGGAAAAGCAGCTCATTTAATTGCCCTTGTCATGGGAGATGTCTTTATTTAATTGACTGTTTCTCCCATGACTGACAGGGTTTATACATTTGCATTTGAATTACCCAAGCTGTCAAGCACTGATCATACTTCCCCACTGTTTTGCTGACATTGTAAAAAATCAAAATGCCCTGGTGCTCATGCCGTGAAACCTTCCTGAAGTAATGCTGCTTTTACAAGCACACAGCAGAGTAAGTGTAAAGCTTAATTAGAGTTTACGAGCAGCATCTTTACTTTAAGCACCTTGGTTTACGTGGATTTTAGTGCTGGAAAATTGCAGCAATGCCTGCCAGCCAGAGCTTCCTGCTGGCCTGGGGTGGAAGGGAGTGACGGTGTAGTGAGACTCAGGGGGTGACATTACCTGTGAGGTTAGGTGGCTTACCTTGGTAAGACCAGCTGCAGACAGCAGAAATTGCAGTCGTGTGGGAGACCCGAAATGAGGATGTTAGCTTTGGAAATGTTGACCTCAGTGCTTAGATGCTGGGTCCCTTTGAGTGGGTCACAGCCACAACTTTTGATGTTCCTCTGAACTCATATGACAGTTTGTTTATCTAAATAAAAAAACTTCAAACAACCCTTTCTCCCAAAAAACAGTGGTGGGAGGAAAGAAACAAATCCAGAATTTCTAGGAAGATTCTTTTAAATATGCAAAAATCTCTGTTGAATGGACTCACCTCTTCTGTGGTTCGGATGTCTTTAGCCCCTACTATTAATATTACGTACAATACCAGAGGAAGAGTAATACCTACATGTCGGTTCATTTGTATTACTTTATAATCACTGGATTATGTCTCCACAAGAGGATTAAGGGAAGTGTGCCACCCTAAAATAAAGCTATAGAAAGCCAAACTGGATTTCCATTGAGCTGATTTACAGTGACACTTTTTCTTTAATACCATCAGTTGTAAAGTGTCAGGTCCATAGTGGTTATGAATTTATTCAGGGCAGTCTAGTCACAGCATTCATAAAATCTCTTTAGGTTAGTAAGGCACTATTTTGGGGCAATTTACTTGTGCTGTAATTTACTGTGCAGCCTCGGGAAGGTCTTGAGAGGGTGGTGGAGAAAGCCACTCTCCGTGCTATCAAGACAGCCTCTAATGTGGTCAATGCGTGTCGGCAGCATGACACCTGGATCCAGAGATCCACTGACATGGTTTCAGCCAGAATATCAGTCCTTCCAAGCCAGGGAAGAAAACCAGAGGAGTTTCGGACCCCAGCCCAAAGCCTTCCCTCCCACTGAAGCACCGGGCAGCCCCTCCTCAACCCTTGCCACTGGCACGGTGTCTCTGCCGCTGCTCTTCCTGTGCTGATGGCACAGGGTACGTGCAGAGAGAGACACACGTATCTCTTTCAGCTGATATACAGAGTCTTAGATCCTGTGTTGCTGGCCACTGTGTCAGTATAATACAAATACTCATAACACCCTTGGTTTTAGCTCTCATTTCCTTGGCCCCTGCATCCATCTGCGCCAAGAGAAACAGATCAAACAGCACAAACTTTCTGAATATCTTGATTAGCCGGAGCAGATGGCCAAAACACAATAGATGCACTTCTATAACCAGGAACATCAGAGCTCCATTTATATCGGTGGGACTGGTGCGCAAATCTGAGGTTAGAGTCAGTGCTAATGTGCTGGAAACTGTCAATATTTAAGCAATCAAAAGGAAGAAAAGTTGGATTACCTATTGTTTACATTTCAGTAAAACCTAAAAACCCCAATCAGTTGTCATGGTCTCATGGCACGAGGTGCTGTACACACCGTTAATAAGGAGAGCGCCTGGCTGCAGAGAATTTGCCGGCTGTGTGCCAGACTGAACGCGGTGGGCTGGGACGCCAGCATTGCTGCAGGAAGACGAGCCCACGGTGGTCCCATCATCTCAGGCATTACTACTTGCGCTCAGATCTGGACAATAGCCTGGCCAAAAAGAGTAGAAGGGGGTTGAGCTGAAAAAGGAGAAGCAGGCACAGCCTGTCCTGTATGTGCGGTGAAATATCCAGTAGCCGCTTTGCTCACAGACAACCCTTGAAATAACCTGTTTTCCTTTTATTTTTGAAAAGAGACTCCAGCGCTAGCCCTACGGAGTCCCCTTGCCTTGTTTCTCCTCAGTTCTGCACCCCCATGCCACCCCACCCCATACCACATAAGACAGCAGGGGCCATGAGATCCTGTCCGAGCTCCTGCTCATACCAGGCTTTTCAATTCACACCCACACCTCCTGCTGCATATGACCTCAGATGGAGCAGGGGATTTTGGTGTCCAGAAGACCAGCCTGTGCCCTGGGGCAGAAATAGAGGGTGGTGCCTGGGCTCCTTGCAGTGGTGAAGCACCAAAAGGCAGCAAGCCAATTGCGATGCTGTAGCTAAAGGCAGAAAGCTGGACACCTTTGCAGGAAGCTCCCCTCCTGACGCCAGGCTAGGGATCGGTTTAACCAGAGTGCAGAAGACTGTGGAGCGTCAAAGGGAGAAGTGTTGCCAGTGCTCTGCCCATCCTGTCCTTGCCCACCCTCCAGCTATGGCCAGTCTCTGCAGTTCCATGGGAAGGCAGAATGGAAGACAGTACCACAACACTCTGGGAGGCAAAACCATTTCTTCGCACCTACAGACAGACCTGAAACATGAAATTTAGTCATGGACGTTCGAATGACCTGCGAGAGCCAGAGATGCAGATGGTGGGCTAGCACCAACTGCACTAACCATCCAGTTCAGCAGCTCCTCTTGCCCCCACCCATGCACAGAAGCTGCTGAATATCTCATAGCATTTGGATTAAAACAGAACTTTTCAGTGACACCAGGCAACTTTCTGAGTATTCAGGCCAGAGGTGCACATATCACCCTGTCCCCCTCATGTGTCTGGCATCCTGTTATCCTCACTGCTTAGAAATTATGTCATATTTCAAATTGAAATTAATCTGACATCTAAGCACTGCATAATAATCTAACAACATGACTGAAAAGCTGAGAGAGCTGGGGTTGATCAGCCCAGAGAAGAGAAGGCTCCAGGGAGACCTTGTTGTGGCCTTTCAATACTGAAAGGGGCTTATAAGAAAGATGGAGAGAGACTTTTTACCAAGGCCTGTAGTGACAGGACAAGGGGCAACTGTTTTAAACTGAAAGAGGGTAGGTTCATATTGGACATAAGGAAGACATTTTTTATGATGAGGGTGGTGAGACACTGGAACAGGTTGCCCCAAGGTGTTATGGATGCCCCATCACTGGAAGTGTTCAAGGTGAGGTTGGATGGGGCTCTGAGCAACCTGATCTGGTGAAAGATGTCCCTGCCTATGGCAGGGGGGTTGGACTAGATGGTCTTTAAATGTCCCCTCCAACCCAAACCATCCTGTGATTCTATGATAATGGAAGTCAAGGATAGCACTAAACTGTTCAGCCCCAACATGCAGCTGAAAATTCATATGGAGGTGATGGTCTTGTGACACCTATGTTTACATAGCCACAGAAAGGACTTAAGCTTCATATAACTGACTTAGCTTTATACTAGCTAGCAGGTACTGATTACACTAAAGCCATGACATGGTGGGAATGGCACAGGATATCTCATTTTGTCACTCAGACAAAACAGACACTCCAATGTCTTCTCTTGGTCTCCTTCTTCCTTGAAAGATTCATCAATTTTTTGGCATAATCTGCTCACTTGAGTCCTAGATATACTATTTTACACGTTGCTGAGTTAAAATGGCTTCTGTTAGACTATGGCCATTTATCCCAATGACTCTACAATATTTTTACAGTCTGGTCAGCCACTGTGTCATCTGCAAACTTTCCCAGCAAAGGGTTTATAGGCTGCTCAAGGCAGCTGATATATGCAGTAAATAACACTGCAGCTAGAGCAGGTTCCCAGGACCCAAGCTAGAAATGCCTCCACACACTGCTACCTTTTTACCTACATGTTTGAAGAACTGCTGGGGAGGCCATGGGGCTCGGGGTCGCCATCTGGCTTGGCTCCACCTCCCAGGCCAAGACTGCTAATTTTAACCCTTGTCCCATGGGAGAGGGGCTGGGATTGCATGAGCATGGATAGGGGAGGGAGGACCATGAGTGCCCTGGTACACACATGTACATATCTACGTGCACAGTCACCCATGCCAATGTGCCCATGCAGGCTGCGCATCCCGTGTACACCAGCATGGCCCACACCCTTTTTACATCACCTACAATGTTGTGACAAAATTTAAAAAATACTAAATCTGGAGTGCATTAAACAAGACAGGCATATAAATTGCCATCTGTTAGTAGGATTAACCTCTCCATTATTGTATCTACAACTGGCCTTGGGCAATCGAAATACTTGCAGTTTTCTCGGTCACACCTGAGAAATCCACCAGCTTTCTGAACTTCACAACTTTGGAGCCACTTCTTGGGAATTTCTCCACTTTTTTCAAGATTTGTAAAAAAATTAACACCAGTTGTTCCCAAGCTGGTTCCTTTAATATTCCTAAGTGTAAATTACTCAGGCCTGCTGGTGTGAAAGTGTTTTGTGTTAGCAGATGTTGGCTCACATATTCTTTAATACAGCTGACAAGTTTTCTGCTACTTCTATACCACTGCACACATGGTATAGATACCTCCTCCACATTTGATCTTGAAGACAAATATCTAGTCATTGATTTTTCACTTTGTCTCATCATTGTTCATATTTTCACTGTTTACGTGTATGCCTGAGTTACTGATTTTTTTGTTCCTGATGTATTTAAAAATGCACATTTGTCTGTTACACAGTGACCTTTGATATTTTATTGGCTCCTCCAGCTTCCCTTATCAGTCACCGACATTTTTAAACTCCGATATTTGTTTTTTTTCCCCATCTGTTGTATATTAGTTTTTTTAATTACTTCTTTGAGGTTTTAGCATGACTCCTCATTTTCTCTTATTCAGGGCAGCTTTTTTCCCTGCACAGTTTTTTCAGGGCAAGGTGGGGGAGACAAGGGAGGAGGCTGTGGGTTAGGTACTAACATATCGTTAGCATGCCTCCTTTACATTTATGTTCCAAGTCAGTTGATCTGGCAGCTGTTTTTAACTGTAGGAAACCTGCTTCTCTAAAGTTCCATATATATATGGCTTGTTATTCACTTTCCACAAAATTAAGATAAGCACACCATGGCTGCTATAGCTTAAGGAACTGCTAATTTTTAGGTCAATGATGAACTGTTCTTTCTCTGTCAGAACAAGGTACAATATTGATTTATTGCACATCACAGCAGGACTTTTTGGGTTGAGAAACTGCCATTTTTAGAAACTCCAATGAATTTCTATAACTGGCTCTGTGAGATATCCAGCAATTATGCCACCTGTTTAGGTTACCCAGTGATGTTGTTTCTATGCACCAAAGGTGGTGCTTTCAGGAGAAATTAGGCTGATTCTGTAGTGAGATGAGGGGTCTGTGTCTGAAGCCTGAGCTTTAGTTGCCCTGGTAAGAGTTCAATCTACAGGCATGCCAAGCCCCTGGTCCCATGCCATTGACAACCTTGATGACTTGGGCTGAGACAGCAAAACCTTGGATGGAAAGCGTCATCAGGGCTTGCTCCTTCCCATGCCCTGTGACCCGTGTGCCAGCACCTTCCCTCCCAGCTCAGCTCCGGATGCACACCGGATTGCAACCCCCACACCAGCAAGCTGCTCCACCAGGCTGTGATCTGGCATCACGGAGTGTAAGCATGGGCACATCCATCTGCCTGTACTGGGCGCTGAGCACGTAGAAAGGTGTGCAGTGATTAGGTGGTGCCAAGGCACTGGGGCATTGGCTGTGTGGGGGAACCCACTGGTTTTGAAGTCAAAGGATGTTTTTAAATGAATGGGGCCCCATCCTCCTTCAGACAGCAGGTCTCACATCCAGTTGCAAGGACTGTGACAAACTGTGAGGCTGGCCCCACTGAAATCTTTGATTTGGGATCAGGCTTTCATTCAGAGACTTGGCTGAAGATCACCTACAGGGAATAAGCACCCTGGGTGCAAAGGCAGTCCTTCTAGTAAGGAAAGCATTATCCATGGACTCCCACTATTTCCTGCAGTAACCTTTACATCCATTGTTTTCCATATGTATAATTAATTTCTGAAATATTTTATGCTCTAGGTGGTCGTGGTTAGGAATAACACAGTCACTATCAAAAGGTTACTATTTAAGCTCTCTTCCCCCAATGTGCAGTGCAGTTCAACGGTCTCTAAAACACTCTGTCTCAATTTTGACCTTAGTCATCCCTGGACTGAAATTCCCATTCATCCAGATTCCACGATGATGTAGCAGTATGCAGGTATACAGACTGAAATTTGAACACATGCTTCAAAAAGTGAGAACTATGCCACTTCCATCAATGCCTCCTTTCTCTTTCCATTTATATGTTAATTAATAAAAAGAGAGAGAAAGTAGGCAGTACCTGCCAATGTATGTAAGACTAGCCCATTAGAGATGTCTTTGTGCCCATACGCAATTTACTAAACTAAAGATTTTAATAGCAGATGTTCACTCAAGAATCATGCATAATAATGATAATCTTAACTAAGTATGCAGAAAGCAGATAGACCCAGAGTAGACTGTCAGAGTGTGTCAGTGTAGCAATTTTGTGGATTTATTGAATTATTTGTCTTTAGAGCTATAAATATTCATAACATTCATGGTGGAAACAACAAAGAAAATTTGGGGCATTGCATTTCTCATAACTTTCTTCTTAGTAAGACTTTTTCTTTATTTTCCAAGTGGACCTTCACACCCAACAAGGCTACACATGTTTCATTTATGCAGTCTTTCCGTAGCATCAACTTTTTCTCTGTTGCTTGAGGCTTGTTGCATGGTAATTGAGCCAGTCCTTCATATTATGTAGGCAAAACAATAATGTGATATTAGTAGAACATAATTACAAAATTTTAATGAGAAGATTTTCATTCAGTCTCTTCATGGGCCAAGACCAAATCAATGTGCACACATTAAGCTTATAAATGGGAGCAGATGACTGGGGACCAGAGGAACTGTGAATTGCACATCTTTTCTCCCTCTTTCAGTTACAGGTGCAAACAGAAGAAATATGGGGACGTGCTGACCGAGAGGCAGTTCTTTCGTCATTACAATAGGAAGTGGTTGCAATTTCAGGAGCTCATTTTCTAGAGCTGCGAAGAACTCAGCGTTTTCACTTCACAGTAATTTACATGACTATTTTTGTAAGATATCAGTCCATTCCAACTAATCCCTGCTTTTTTATTTAAGTTTCAGGTTCACATTAGCCCAACATCTGAAAATAGAGCTCAGTTTAAACAGATTCAAAAGTTTGTAAGTGGATTTCTTACTTCAGAGAAAAAACAGAAAGCAGCAATATGGCAAATCTTTCCGCCAGCCTGATGCAGTCTAAACAGTGGGGTGGGTAATGAAGCAGGGGCAGACAAGCCTTCTGAAATTTTGTTTGAACAGGTTTTAACACACTTGTTTTTTTAAACCATTATATAAATTCAGGAGTGGGACCCAGGATCTTTTTATGTAAACAGTGTAGGACATAGTAATGGATGGTACTATTTAGAGGAAACTTTCCTTCTCTAAAGTACTCTTTCAAATTTATTTCGGAGAGGCAGTGTCCCATTTCCCTGTAGGAAGGACGGGGAGGATTTTTTTTCTCTCTTTGTGTATTTCTTGCAATAGAATATTTCTTGTAGCAGGCACAAGTAAGTGGATGAAGGTGACAGGAAAAAAACATGAAGGATGCACTGGAGCTGCCACCTTAGGGATAAGGTCCTATCTTCCCCATTGTGAGAGTAAAATTGCAACCCTTCGTATCTCTATGCTTAGGAATGTATAGGCAATATGGCTTTGAGAGCAAAGTCTGTTTATCCTTCAGTTGGTTTGTATTTTCTTGGCTCAGCTGAGGACCACAAAGATGGCTAAAATATTTTGCACCAGCAGAGAAGCTTCATCTAGGAAACTTTGACATCCATTTGGAGCCTTATTTTGATCTGTGTCTTTGGAGAGTATATCTGTAACTGTCGTTTTCATGATAAAGCGACTTCTGTGTTTATATATGAAGTTGCAGCTTTGGGGCTAAGTGTACGGTATTAACCAATGTTTGCATAGTCACAGTTTTAGAGTACATTAGGTGGTGTTATTATTAGTTACATTATTATTAACACAAGGATAATGACATATAGTTTTCCAGTTTCCCTGGCATATTAACCTCAGTGGAAAAAGTATTTACCACAGAAAATCCTTGTGTGTGTCACATTTTCACAGTTTATGGTCATTTCAGTAGTTTCAATTGTGAGAAAAAAGTCTTCAATGAGCACGGTAGAGATCCTAAGAGATGTGTATAAGACATTTTCCAGGATTCAATGGAGAAGCACACACTCTGTGGGCTCCTGCCAATCCCCAGTGAATTTTGGGGATTAGGTTAAGAAGTGATCATGCATTATATGTTACTGAATTCTGGCATTCTGGGTTGAAGCAACCCTCTCACTAGGCTCATCTTGGAGGCCTGGAGACTGACCTGGAGAAGAGGGACGGCCCCAGAACCACCATAGCCAGTGGAGGGGAGGATTGCCCTACAGGGTGAATCCTCGTGGTACCGTATGAACTGTGATTATATTAATTGCTCTTAAGATAGCCCCATGTGCAATTTCTTTGTGTGGACTTCTTTGAACAAGACTGAGAGACACAAAGATGACTGGCATCCCTCCTGGCCGGAAGGTCATTGGTAGCTGCTGTGCACAAGGCAGGTTGCTGCTTCACAAGCACAGTGGGAACAAAGAAGTTCAAAGTCTGAGCAGTAGTAAAGGTCAGCATCTCTTTTATATTTCCTACCAGATCGGCAACCCAGTCATTTTCATCTGGGCTGTTTGACAACTGAAGAGAGATTGGAGTTGACACAAGTTCTTGACTGTATCTTTTTTTATTCAACTGAATCTTCAGAAAGCATATTTTTCTTTTTAAGTTTTGGCCTTTGTTGTAGGACATGAATCATACCTCTGGTTTTTAATCTTTTCCAAAAATTTCTTTAAAAGCGGGTTGGGAAAGGAGTTCAGCTGGAAAAAAAAGTCATATCAAACAATAATTAGAGAGTGAATGTGAGAGCAAGCAGAGGTGATAAATACAGGGCTGTGTCTGGATCTACTGCAGACAAGCTGAGCATGCAGTGTGACATGTCCTCTCAGAGCCTGTGTTACTGCATGGGTTGAAAATAATGCTGTTGTAAGACCTTTGCATGAGCGCTCACTCGGCTGGCCACCTCGGTCCATGGCTCCACTGAGGTATATAGGCATGTTCATCAATCTCCCCTTCAAAGTGGATTGGATTATTGAAATGCTGGATGTTAAGTATGAGGAAAGTTATGTGCCTCAGGCTAACTCATTGAAAAAGAAGTTGCAGAGGACAAAGCTGTGGAAAGCTTGAAATACTATTTGACACACAAGCTGGAAATACAGATGCTGAAAAACAGGACCAGCTGCTGCTCAAGTCCAGTCTACCTTGCTGAAGTTCTTCAGCAATGTCAAATAAATTATAAAATCCTATCAGGAAAGTGATGTGGAAAAGTAAAGAGGGAAGGAGTTTCTGAGCCCCACTCAGAAACCAACGAGGAGGCACAGCTTTTTCACTCCCTGAGCCCTAACCACAGGTACACCTTCCAGTGGTCTCCCAGCCCAAGCCCCAGCCTGGGAGTCCAATCATTCATGTGTGCCCTGCCATACCCTTACACAGAGCAGCCCCTGCAGCTGCTGTCCAGAACCCAAGCTGGTGTGGGAGAGTAGAGCTGCTGAGATGCAAGCTGAGGAGAGACCCATCGACGCATCGGCAAGGTGACTGGAAATGGAGACTCCCGCCGGCTCAATACTGATCAATTAAGCATTACTACTCAGAGGATAACATAGATTACTGAAGATTTCTGAATAAGTTAGCCACCATCAAAGAAGTCATGCAGATAGCAAATAATTTGATTCAATTGTCAGGCTCTTAAGAAAATGTCTACCTGTGTTCCTGCATCTGAGAACTTACATTTTCAACAGCTATTTTCTAGCTTTGTTTTTTCTGTTTTATCTTTTTGTGCTTTCGACCTCATGATTTGGGTCTTCACTGAGCCCCTTGCAAGAAAATAGTCTCTCAGATCTTCTTTTACATTTGCTGTAGCAGGCTTTAAAAAATAAACTAAATACCTCACAACCAGTGCCAGCATTCCTAGCCATTTCTAGGTATGTTCTTTCAAAATTATATTGTTTGGAATGCCATCTCTAGTTAAAATGTACTAAGTTAAAATGGATTCAGTTTCTGACTCTCCCTACTCTATTAATGTTAATAGAAATAAAACAGAATCTCTCTTTCTCTGCATTCTTCAATTTGTTCATGTTACTGGAAATTAATACTGGAAAATATTCTCTCAGCTGGCTATATTGTGTAAGAAAATCCCTGAAATAATTATGCTAACATGCCATGTTGATAAGTGTACAATAAGCATCTGCTGAAATACCTTTGGATTAAATAAATTTATGAATACCTTGATATGTAATTAATTTCTTTTTGCATTTATCGTCCCTAGGGTTTACTGAAGATGTTCAGTTAGCTAGTGTTTCTGTCAGTAATCTATAACTGGTGAATCAGACTATAAATTGAGCTATTTCAGCTACATTGTTTTAGTAATCTGCCTAGCTCTTCCCTTTTATTACTGCAATAGTCATAACATCATTTTTAAGTGCTGTGATTTTCTTCACCTGAGATGATGATCTTGCACTGGAAGATTGTGCTTTGTAGTATGACACTACTTAATCCCCAGCTTCAGAATGCAAGTTAAAGAGGTGCTAAGCAAGCCTGAAAAATACTGTGTCTGGCTACTGCAGCTGTATAGTGGGAACAAAGGGGAACCAGAGAGCTTGGAGAATAAGTGGTTAAACAGAAGACTATTGAGCAAGGTGTTTGCAGTCCATTAAAGGAAACATCATCTACACAAGACACCTGTGGGATTATATGAAGAAACATCTGCAAATTACGAGATGTCCAGATACAGCCTTTATAAAAATAAATATAAATAATTGTAAATGTATGTGTGTACTTATGTATACATGTATATACATGCATATGTATAAAATATATGCATATAATTATATGCATATGTATATAAAATACACACACACAGATGTATACAGGTATACACATACATACGTACATAGAAGGAAAAGGTAGGCATGCTGAACAGGGTATTGCTTATAACTAGAAGTTGAATGTGTCCTTATCCTGCAAATAAGGCAATTACCCAGTCAAAACAGCACAGGACTGATTGATAGAGTCCTCTCTGAAATGCTGAGCTTTAGGATAACGCAGGCTACAGCATGCAGGGAATCAATCGCGTATATGAAGTGTCCCTGGTTTGGGCTGCCAGGCGGATGGACCCTGCTGCGTGCTCCCTGCTCCCAGGCAGGGCGTTATTCTTGCTACCTCCACTCCCGCCCCAGTGGCAATTTGGCTGGCTGAAAGAGCTGGGATCCTGGTAGGAGATTAGAAATGAACTCTGGAGCAGCTACATGGGAATGGGGGATGTACCCCGCCATGCCAAAAGTGGGCTAGGACAGCCTAGGACCCAGGTACCCATCAATCCCCAGAGAGCTGACAGTGACCAAGGGACCAAATGGGCCATGGGCAGTGTGAGGTAGATCCTGGAAAAAATATCCGACAGATTGTAATTGTTATGATAATGACCCTAAATAGTAACTTATGAAACCTGTAGATATTCCTTCCTAATTATCTTTTTTTCTTCTACTGTGTTCCTTATATGCATATGTGAATTGTGATTTACTTGGATTGTACACTCCTGTCAGCGCAGGGCTCCAGCATATATGAAGCTCTTCTGTTTTCTGGTCCTCCCATTAAACACATCAGGTTCAAATAAGTTTGCTTCTTTCATTTTCTTGGATTCTAAAGTACAATTTTCTGAAAGGCTGAAATCATAAAAGACAAAAATGCAAATGAAAAAAAGTCTTCTACATATCTAGCATGGCAAACAATAATATTTTTTTTCTTCAAGAAAGTCAGAAGCTCTGGCTACTTAACCTGGATGCATTGAGTTATGGACAGCTCTTAATTGCCAGCTACACCACCGAACAGCAATTAAAGCAGGCAACATGCTCTTTGTAGCTTGAGAAAACATAAGATTTGGTTTGCAGGAGGCCAGCATACTCACAGCTCAAAATGAAATGCATGGCAAAATCTCAATCCAGTTTCCTTCAGCACCATTCTGTGAAGGGGTGTAAACTGCTATATGCTTTTGAAGAGAAGTCTGTGATTGCACTTCCTATCTTAATGCTATTTGGATACATATATATTAATGTCAGGCAGCACCGTGCTTTGTTGGGTCCATTACAAATTAAATGAACTTGGAATCAATACACATGAAAATGAATGGACCCATGACAGGTGGCTCTGGATTAAAATGAAAAATCTATTGAAAACATCAAAATTTAAAACACCAGAAAAAAAAAATCACAGTCTTGAGTAAAGAAGGATTTTGTCTGGGATTTTTTTCTAAATAGAAGGGACAAGTAAGAATACAATGCCTGAGTGTTGCGGTCAATAAATTCTTTCTTTCTTTTTATTTTTTTAGGTATAAAGCTATAGTAAGGCCAATGGAGATCCAAGCATCCCATGCACTGATGAAGATTTGTGTGAGAGCTGCTATGATCTGGATTGTATCCATGTTACTTGCCATCCCTGAAGCAGTGTTTTCAGATCTGCACCCTTTCCATGACAAAGGGACTAATAAAACCTTTGTCAGCTGTGCTCCTTACCCGCATTCTGATGGGCTGCATCCCAAAATTCACTCAATGGCATCATTTCTGATCTTTTATATCATTCCCCTATCTGTCATTTCAGTATATTATTATTTCATTGCTAAGAATTTGATCCGGAGCGCTTACAACATCCCCGTGGAAGGAAACGTGCATGTGAGGAAACAGGTAGAGACTTGACTTTCTTCAAAAATCCACATTCCCTGTGAATCTGGAAGTAAAGAGTGTGCATTCAGGCAAATATACACTGAAGCAGACTGCGTCTGTTGTGCTAATTTTAATAGATTAGGTGGGCTGAAAAAATTAAAGTTGTTGAAACGAGACATGGCACAGCACTAAACAGTTAAAGCATCTTCTTGTGTTTCTAAGTTCAGAGACTTTGGCAGGGTGGTTACCATGGCAAACACAGCAGGAGACCCATGCCAAAGCCTGGGAAGATATTGACTAGGATGCAGGGAAAGAGGCAGAGCTGGGGACAGTGCTTGGAGATTGAAGCTGAGGAGTGACACAGCAGAAAATCAAAAGTTCTCGAAGTTGCTTTGTCAGAGAGGGGACCTTGGATAAAGCCTTGCTCCACGAAGCGGTCCCTCCTCACGCAGAGGGAAATGCTGGCTCTGTAATTTGGTCCCCAGGACTGAAAAGCAAATGGGAGACAGCAATGGGGGAGTGGAGGTGGGCGAAGCCCCTTCCACAAGGGGCCCCCAGGGTCAGGAGCACCAGTCAGTTAGGGCGGCTGCTCTGCAAGAGCGGCAATGCTTCCTGCACTCACCACGGCTCCAGCTCCTGTCCACTGGTGCTGTGCCATGTGGAGAAACCAGTACAGGCTAGAGAGGGACTGGGGAAGTGGAGACCAGAGGAGGAGGGTGGTGGGCACCGGGTCCCCAGGAAGGAGGACAGAGCAGGACAGTGTGAGGTCCTCACAGATGCGCTGAAGTTACGTGCCTTGTGCATGGTGTGATCTTTGCAGTGTGGAATCTCAGGAGGAGAGTCCTGGCTTCTTCCCTTAAACACTTTGGTCATTATAATTGTCCTTCTAAAAATGCCTCTTTTGCTAGGGTCTCTGGAGGGGAGTGGTGTTGGACAGAGTAACCTATCCACCTGTTATTTGCCAGACTGGTCAATCTTCTGCTGGTCCAATAACTGATAGCTTCAGGTTCCACCTTAAGACAGTCTTTGATTTATATAAGCATGCCATGCAGTCTTTTAACTTCCCTTTGTACCCTTGAAAGCAGACTTACTTCTGTTACTGTCACTCATGAGTGGGGTTTTTTTATAAAACTCCCCAAACTGTCCCACCACAGAGTTCATGGTTGGGCTGGCTCAGCTGGGACCCATGTATTTCAAGTGAGTTTCATGCTCTGGTTGAAAACGTGTGGCTGAAAATGTGCGAGTCCTGAACCAAGTGAGGGGATTTAGCCAGGATTTGGCCAACCTAACTCCAGCCTTTCAACTGGAGACTGTTTCCTCTTGACTGCTCCTGTTGTAAGCAACTGGAGAGAAAAAGAGTATTCTGCAGGGGGAAATCTAAATTCTGCATGAGCAACTGGGTATTTCAGGTCACTGCTTAAATTTGAGTACATCTGAGCCTTAGGCTGTCCAAGTAAGAAAACAGCAACAGGGTAACTTGTTTCTAAACAACTTATTTACCTTGACATATTTACCTTATTTACCTTACCTCTTCCTTTCAACTGAGGTGTGCTTCAACCTAAGCTAAACTGACACAAGCCATTCTTCAGCTGAACAAATGTTCATATAATTGCACCCAGCTGACATCTGCATCTTAGGCTGACCTAACTTAGTCATCTCACATAGCCTTCAGGTGCTACGGTGAAACAGCAGGGCTGGAAAGCTGTGTTTTCTGCCCATTAAATGAAGTGTGATCCCTGAAATCCTTATCCTTTTCCCCTTCTGAATGTGTGTAAATCTTTCTCCCCTGCAGGCCATTTTTCTGCTGATTCGATGACTGTTTTGATTAGTGACAATAAAGTGAGTAGTAAAAGCAGCCCTTTCCCCCTTTGGTTTTGGGGAGAGAACTCTAAAGAAAGCAAAAGGCCAGGCTGCAGTCTAGCACTGTCAGTCCATCATTCCCGTCCTGTAGTGCATTCAGAAGCTATAGGTCTCCATCTGAGATAACTGGTATTGATTTCTTTATTGCGTTGCTTCCTTTCTTTATAGTGCAGATGTGGCCTCAATAGCCCTATATCAAATTAAGGATACATTTTAAAAGAATATATGGTTTAGCCAAGGAGAGCCCTTTCTCAAAGGATTTAATTTTCAGCCTGCTCACTGGAGACATTATCATCTGGTACATGTCAATCCTTTCTAAGCTCACAGGCTGATTTTCAGTCAGTGCTGTTAAAGGGGCAAAAAATAAAGTCAAAATGGGCTTGTTGGGTCTCTCCTGCCAGCTCCCTGCTTGCAGCTGTCCTGAGAAAAGATCCGCCTGTGTGAGCTGCTCGGTTTCGATTTACTTGTGCAGCTCAGAAGGGGAGTGAGGATGGGGAATTGTCCCGGGAGCCTGGCCAGGTACTGTGGCCACACCAGGGCAAAAGCAAGGGCAGCAGGGCCAGGGGAGGTTTCAGGCCATTCAGGTCATACTCGGATACTGGGAGCGGGTGGCAACAAATTCCCTAGGAGTGCCTGGGAAGGGGTGCAGGGATTACCAGAGAGGAGGACATTATGAAGCCCTGAAAAGTCAGCAATGTCACACTTTGCACGCCTGCAAACTTCTGGCTGCTCAACTTCTCTCAGGGAGCAGGGTATTTCAGCAGGTCTTTCTGGGCAACTCTGTCTGTCCTCTCCTTTTGGGCGACCTCCATCATGGCTCTTGCCTTTGTTAGGAAGAAAGATGTGTTTTTCAGTGGCATTGTTATCTTAGTGTGCAGCACTGGTGGACAAAAGACAAGGTACAGTTTACCTCAGCTCACCTTGGTTAAAGCAATATGTTTGGGTTGACTCCAAGGCTGTACATGTAAGTAAAACAAAAGTGTGGCTTGTCTGCATGAAGGTTATACTGTGTGCTAGTTGACATTGTAAAAGCACCTTTCCCTGACAAAGCTCAAATTATGCTAAGAGAGGTGGTTATCCATCTGTTCACCACATACTGCCTTCTCCTCGCGGCCTCAGCTCTTTCAGATGAAGCGCCCACCTCGCCGCTGCCTCGGTGTTTCTCTAAGTACAGAATTTCCTCCCTCGGTGTCTCCGGCTCCTTCGGCCTCTGAGTGCTGCACTTGTTCTCTAAGGGCCGTCAGCTGTTGGCAGCACTTTTGTGTACATATACCATATGGCCCCAAGGCAGAAAGTCCTGCCTCTGGGCTCTGTGAAATATCCCAGACCCCTACCCCATAATTAATAGCTATAATAATAATAGTAATAATAATAAGTTAATATATATAAATTGCATAAGATCATCTATATATTATGTGCAGATAACTAATGCAGATGTCCACACTTTTGTTGCCTGAGCTGGGATTTTACGAAGTGACAAGCCATTGGAGTTTTGTCTCTAAACAGGAAAGGACAGACTACTCCCTTATGTAATAAATTTTCAGAATTATTTTTTTTAGGGGAAGGGGATTGAGGAGACACAAGGAGGGATCTTGACTGTGTGTTCACCTGAGCTCCAGGTTGCCCCTCTCTGGCCGTGCTGCCTGTCACGCGCTGGCCCCAAAGCTGCAGCACCAGGAAAAATAGTTAGCTACTGGTCTGAGCTAGGAATAGCTGCTAATCTGCATTTCTCTTTCTTCTTCCAGATTGAATCCCGTAAACGCCTGGCCAGGACAGTACTGGTCTTTGTGTGCCTCTTTGCCTTCTGCTGGCTTCCCACTCACATCATCTATTTATACCGGTCCTACCACTACTCAGAGGTGGACACCTCAGTGCTGCATTTCATTGCCAGCATCTGCGCTCGGATCCTGGCATTCACTAACTCTTGTGTCAACCCGTTTGCTCTCTACTTGCTCAGCAAGAGCTTTCGGAAGCAGTTCAACAACCAGCTGTTCTGCTGCAGAGCTCGCCTCCTCATCCGGTCCCAGAGCATGGCCAGGAGCACCACACGAATGACCTCCCTCAAGAGCACCAACCATTCCCTGGCCACCTTCAGCCTTATCAACGGCAACCACGTCTGCCATGAAGGCTATGTCTAAAGGGCACAGTCAGGGACTGCCACATCACATACCTAGCATGGCTGCTTCATTTTCCTCCATGGGGATGGTGAGTAGCACACACACGCACGCACGTACGCATGCACGCACATATGCATGCACACGCGCATGCGAGGAAGTCCGATGAGAACTCAGAGGACCTTGAAGCATCCAACATTTCATCGTGGGCTGAGGCATGTCTGGAGCAGCAGATCACTGAGCACCAGCTTACAGGAGCTCCCTGGGAAGCGCTGCGTTGCATCAAGACCCACTGTTTTTACTGAGAGCAAAGTGAGCTTCTTAAGATCAAATCTAGTTTGGCTCTGCAGGTTCTTCATCACTTTCTGCTCAATCCCGAACTCGGGCAGACTTACAGCAGTGACAAAGACCATACCAGCTGCACAAAATTTGTCAGAACAGTTGCATCCAGCAGTTCATGGTATAATATATTTTGACACCAAAATAAATCCATTTAAATAAGGTAATTACTTTCACAAAGGAGTTCAGTGTAGGTCATTTACAGACTTCTCAAGTATTTATTAATGTTCTGAGTACAGTATTAATTCATGGTATAAAAGCTATCAAGAGTTTACTGGGGCATGTCGGTGGCCCCATCTGAAATGAGCAGTATCTTGCACCACATCAATGTGAAAGCAGTAACATGAATAAATGTAAGTTGGAATATGTTTACAGTTTTCAAACGTGTGAGCTTTTGCCATGTCATGGAGGAGACAGCAGGGCATTTTCCAGGCATTACTATTTTGCTCTTCCTGTCTTCAAGGTGTGAGATAGATAGTGAATGTTTCATCACCTAAGGGGTATCACGAAATTTTGGTTGGGTTTGGCTAAGGGCAGGCAATTAACAGAAAATGAAGCACAGCTATTTTTCATGCAGTAGTGCTTTGTAAAATACCCTAGTTTTTCAGTAAAAGCTATCAGCAATGCAAGGTCTGATCTCCAAGCCACAGGTTTTTTCCTTCTATCTTCACAGAAATCTGTGGAGACAGAGTGCCACAACTGGCTAACAGCTTGGAGAATCAGGTCTTCTGTAATGTTCACTCCAGAGCAGTTCCTGTGCCAGGTACTAGCTATTCTGGAAACAGGAGCACAGTGTCCTGCAGATAACAAACTCTTGAAGTGCGTGGGCTATAGGACAGGCAATGAAGCCACACACCTAATAAAGAAAGCTGCTGCAAAATGAGGCCATAAACCAACCACTGTAGCACAATATTGAGTTTTTAATAGCCCTCATCCTCTTTGATGATGATCCTTTTCCTTACCATGGCAAAAGAGAAATGAAAGCCAGTAAAACTTTGTGTTGGTCTTTCTCTGTGAATGTAGAAAAAGTCACGTGTGCAGTGTAAAAACACTCAGCCCTGCATCTGCTGCTGCCCAGGGATGCTGGTGGGAGCTGCTGTCTCCAGGGACGGCAAAAGGGCTGCGATGCCAAAGGCAGAGCTCTGAAAACTTTAACTGATTTTACCTTTGAGAGCAGTGCCCTCTGGGTGAGGCTCAACACGCAGATACCCGAGCTCAGGATGTGGCCACACCACCACGCTGATGTGCTCCTAAGGGCAGTCCTGCCCTGTTCCCCCACCATCCCTTGGCACCACCACCTGTGTCACCCCCTCCTGCAGGCATGAGTGCCCCCCCACCCCAATCAGCCTGAAAACTAATGCGATGGGGTTATTTTACAGGTGAGTCAATTCCCTTGCTTAGCTGACTGTGTAGCTATGGCATTAATTTCAATTTACAGGGCTATATGAGGTCCTCATTTGCTAAAATTTTCAGCAGAATGACACTTTCCCTGATCTTTAACATGAAGCCACATACAGTACCAGAATCCCAGTCTGCAACCATGTCAGAGAGTTTGGTAGAGTATCAAGCTGTTTATGACATTTCAAAATGAGAAAAATTTACCTGGGCTGAGATATTTTTACTAAATAGCCTTGTAAGAATTTAATCAAAGGCAGGCAGGAATTACATACTTCAACAGCAGCCACACCATCTGTGCTACGTGATGCGTCCTCCTGTTCGGTAATGCACACCAGATTACTGTTGCTCTACAAGAGGCTCAAATAGTTTCTGAAGTTTTGTTTCTGAGCAAAAGGGGAAAGCACAGCTATAATGTAAGAAAATTATAAATATGGGGAAAAGAGCGTTGCTATAGCTCCCTCAGGGCTAAGCTGAATACAGATCCTGCCTCCCCGAGAAAGATGCTGTTTTGAACACAGGAGAGTTATGAAGATATGGCACCGTGTAATTAAATAAGTGCTATTGATTTTACCCTTTTCTTCCTAACAGAGCTAGCGACTCCTCCGAGGACAGAAAAGATGGTTTTGGCTCTGATCTGGAAAGCGCTTTCCAGAAATGCAGCTGCAGGTGTCCACGTGTCACAGCCTCATTGCTTAATTTGCTCGGTATTCCTTTTCTCTTTGTTTTGGAGCTGATAGGCAAAAATTTAGGGGGAGTTCCATGCAAAATGTAATCTTTTCATCAGAATCTAAGATACCTACAACTTCTAATTTTTAGCAACTTAGACCAAGCCTTTTCAGATGAGATGTAAATTTTCATTAATATTCTTCGTTTTGTTCAGATCCCTGCCCCCCATTTAATAGCTTTAAGACAATTAGGCGGTTCTGTGGAAAAAAAAAAACATTGAAAAAAGGTTCCTTACAAAAAGTATTTTGGAATGTATTTCACAAACTTGCCTTCATTTTTTAATACCATAGAAAGTGCAAATCTGAGGCTGGAATTGTTTTTATTTCATCCTCGTATTGAAATAATGAAAAAATTCAATGGAGCAGTTGAGGTCAGGGAAGGAAGATTCAAGAAAGTTTTCTGAAATAACCCAGCATGTAATTTAAATATTTGTAGCTGTAATTGGTTTCATGTTTCTCGCTCCTTGTCTCATTACCTTGGTTTCAAAAACACAATGTACTTTACACTGCTGCAGCAGTCTAATCCCTTATCTAGAGCTATCTCGGTGTTTGCTGGCACACCCGCAGCGCTGATTCTTTCAACCTGGAGCGTTGTCTGCAGCGTTTTGTGTGTTTGATAAATTTTCAAAGTGCCCAAGATAAAACCCCTGCCCTGGCAGGCAACTCCAGAGCCGCGCGCTCCAATACTGCCCAGTCCTGGGAAGCTTTGCGGTCCTCGATGGGGAGAGCCCCTTGCTGTGACCCTGGGATTGCCTGCACCCTGATTCTCGGCTCGGCTCTCTCCACCAGCACCGGGAATGTTGTGGTGGCATCTCAGACCACGTTGTTTGGGAAACGCTGAGTTTCAGGGCTCTGAAAGACAGCGTCCCTGAAATGCCTGGCTCCTGGGAGGCTGAGGAATTTTCCAGTTGTGGTCCACATAAGCCTCCCCCAAAGCTGGAAACACGTGAAATTCCCCTTGAACCAGATGGCCCTTTGGGTTCGGTCTGCTCTGTCCCATCCGACACATGGCAGTTGTGTTATGTTCAACCAGCTGCAGGGTGTGGGTGGGGGAAGAATGGTCTCTGGGTCAGGATGCTGTATGTTACACACCAGGGGAGTATTGCTATTTACTACAGTGCAGCTATGCTTTCATACCAGGTCAGAAGTACTACAGGTCAGAGGGTTATTAAAAATATGTAGCTGACGTTAGATGAATTGGTTGTGAAATACGAAACTAATATTTAACAGGGACATATTGAGTTATGTCCATGCTTTCTCAGGAGAAATTAAATAGGATGAAACATTGTTTTTCATTAGGAATTTGAATTTTCTGGGATTCCTGAATTCCCTTTGCTCCCATTGAACATGGTGGGAGATGAAGATGCTGAGTAAATCACAGCTTTCAGCTGTTCTTGCTTTAGTTTAGGATTATTCAGTGCAGTTTGGCTCTAAAATGATTTCTTATAAGTTTGGAAAATCACTGCAAAGAATCAAAAACTATAGTAACTTTCTAATATTGATACCAGGTAAAGGATTCAGAGTTCTTCAGCTCTGCCTGTAAGGGGCATTTGTGTTGCAGTGCTTCCAAATAATGCCTTTTAGGAAATGTTTAAATATGAAAAATCAAAGGTGTCTGATTCTGCTGCATGGCAACAATAGTTGTAAGCAAGAAAAAATGTCACATGGTGGAAAGGAAGGATTGTATTATTGAACACAAATATTTATTTATGGAAATATTTGTTGAACACAAATATTTATTTTACTGAAAAAAACACCAAATAATATATAAGGTAATGAATTTTTCTTTGTTTTAAACAAACAAAAAAAAAGAATTCAGAAAGCCTCTATTTACCTAACAATAAAACAGTAAATCTGTTATTGATATGTGTAATTCTGATTCTCCCAATTAGCTTGATTTATATGGAAAGAACGTTATAGTTAAAAACCAGAAAGATTACAGTTTTATGCATGGTTTGGCAGAAATAATATACCTTCTTGCTCATTTTTCTGACAAAATACAGATTTTTTTTTTACAGCAGAAAGCCATCTGTGTGTATTCAGTTGGGAAAAAACCCCTCTCTTTCAGCTTTCTTTAAAGGCAAAAAGTTCAGTGCTGCTTATCTGAGCAGTAAGCAATCCCTTGAATGTTAACTGCATGGCTCATTGTTAGTGCTAGGCACCACGAAGATATTGCGGTAGTTTATCCTCTCCATCCTGGGGAAACACAGCAGGTGATGGGCCTGTATCATTCACAATAAATCATTAGAGATTTCTTATATTGCCCTTTCCAAGAGGAAGGAGGCAGCAGTTTAATGAGGCAAGGAAATAGTTAGATGGCATTACTCAAAACTGAAAGTTTTCTGCACCTTTACTGAAATATTTGTACTATCCTTACTTCATTTTAATTTTTTTTATGACACCATCTTTATACACAATACTATCTTTTAAGCCTGAAAAACATGCATGTAGAGAGATAGCTGATTTGGGTCTTCTGTAAATTAATATTTATTTAGGAACAGAAAAGTTGTTGTTGGGATGTAAAATGTATTTTAGTTTGGGTAGCTACAGACATCCCTCACAAGAGGGTTCAGCCAGCCTGCATCTGGGTCTCCAGGACAGATGGTGAGCCGGACGAGCTGCTTTTGCTGCAGCCCTCCCTTGCATACAGGATTTCTCGCACGTGGGCTATACAGCTCACATGCACAGACCTCAGCCAGACTGCTCCTCCAAAGCCAGTGGCCCTGCGCCAGCTGCGTGCCCGCACAACTCTTCTGGGAAGACCATCTTGTCCCAAACCCCTCTCTCTTCCCAAAAGAGCTGGCAGGGGTTTGCCCCTACTTATCCTGCCTGCAGCTGGGGCTGTAAGCAGCCAGGTGAGAGGAGTGCTGGGATATGCGGAAGGTGAGCATGGCATCCTGCAGGACCCCTGGAAGGAGAGATGCTACTCATCTCCAGATCACACTTCAGGCATTCCAAGTGCAGGTAACCCAGGTCCAGGATCTCCTATAACTTATTTCTCCTCTGTAACAGTTTCCTTAGGAGGCCCGAAGTTTAATTGCACAGGCCACCTTGAAGGCTCAGCACCTTGAAACAGGTGGAGCTGGATCTGGATTCACACTGAACCCATGAGTCCTCACCCAGGTAGGGCATCTGTGTAGGTCATACCACAAAAGGGATGAAAGAGTCCCCTTTAGAAAGAGTCCCCCATTGGCAAGTCCATCACTGCTAGGGTGAATGAATGAGTATTTATGTGTCTGCCTTGTACTTCATAATAATTGATCACTGCAATTGTAAAAACCTTTTAAGAACAGAGACTGAATAGCACTCTGCTTAATGGTAAGATTATCAATGAAGACTATATCTGATTTTATATTAAATTCACATCCAAAACTCATTTTAAAGGTGCCTAATTGCTTGCTTATGGAAATAGCTACTTCAAATGATTTCTCTGATTAGTTTGACTATTTTACCAGAAGTGGATATGAATTAAAGAGAATTGATCATAGAATTATTTTGAAATAAAGGATTTAATCTATCTTAATGTAAATTAATTACACTTAATGGTAAAATGCCTGCCTTATGCTGAACATCTCTTTGTAAGTGCTGCTCTGTTTTCAAAGCAAGTCAGTCCCTTAGGTCCATCTAGTATGTTGCTTTGAAGTGGATGGACCTGGGCTTTGTGTCAGGACTTCCAGCTCCAGAGTCAGATGGCATATTATTGCTGTTCACATCACCATCTCCCTGCAGTTGCTTTTTGGCAGGAGGTGGGTTTGACACCAGTCTCTGCACTGTGAGGCAGAGAACAATGATTATAACACCTGGCCATTGAACAAGTCGTCTTGTCCAAAGGGTTCAAGGAATTTTGCCAAAGAAAAAAGTGGTGTTTCTATCTATGTTTTATGACTGGCCTAAACCCAAGCCAAAGCAGGTAGAAATGGATGGTCTGCTCACCCTGGAGGTCAGCAACACAGTTAAGCATAGTTCCCAGGGGTGGGGTGTCTCTCTCCTACCTGTTGCCCCAAAAAATCAGGCACCCAGCCTCAGTGAGCTGCTATCTTCTCTCCACCATCCATGGAGATGGAGAGGCACATCCAGTGCACATCATACCTCCTGTTTTGGACACCTCCCTTTGCGTGAGATGCAGCGCCCCATCTCTCACTACCCATACCAACTCTAGGTGACCAACATAGGCTAGATGCCTAACTTTGAAATGGCTGATGTCTGTCCGGCCAAGTCCCACCACATCTCTCCTGAGTGTCAGCCCAGGGCCCCTCGCTGGCCTGCCCTGCCTCCGTGCTGGCCAGCAGAAGGGCACACATGATGCCCCATTCTTCTGTTCTTACTAACTGCTGCCTGTAGCCCTGTCGCCACCATCTGATGCCATGTTAGGCAGGCTGTTAAGAAGGTTTAACAAGGAGAAAGGGGCTTTTACTCCTCATAAGTCACTTTAATGAAATAAATAGGAGACCTCCTCAGATAGTAATTCAGTGTTTGCTCATTTGACTGGCCCTCTGGGGTTGTCTAGCTGCCTGATGGCATGATAGAGGGAACCTGCTGTGAATACACTCCTAATGGCCATAGTCATCGTTTGGGATGACTCTAGACATCTCACTCGGGCTGTGTTAGACCATAAGTCTAATAGATCAGTGGCCTGTCTCCCCTGTGCCATGTGGTTACTCATGTAGCAGACTGAATAGGAGGAAAACTCAGAAGAAAAATATCTTATTGCCATAGACTCATTCAGGAGAAGATAATAGCAAATCCAGAAAATTCTCAGGCCAATCTTATGTCTACAGTGCTTACACTTTTGCTATCTATGGCAGAGGTTGAAGGTGAAGAGCAAGAGCAATGGCTAATCATGGCCCTTGGTCTGATACACACTAATATTATATCTGCCATGAAAGGGGCAACCTGTAGGAACAACATAATTTATTGATGTCCAGAAGGAAATGTGGTGCTCTTTAGGAAAGCTCTGTGTGTTTCTCCCTGTAAGTGTTGTGTTGCATTTCGGGGAAGAGGTAAGTTGTGCTGTGCAGTCTGAGGGACTGAGTCTAGGTTGAAAAAAAACCTCTAATTTTACAACTGTAAAACACTTCCCTCACTCAGCGGTTAGGAGTCTCCAAGGGGAACCCCTCTCATTTCCAAGAAGCAGAGTCCTATGAATGGTAGGTGAGCACTGAATTCCAGAAAGGCATTTCCAGTTCAGTTGATTGCTCCTGGAGGAAAAATCATTGTGTGCTTCTAATTGTTCTGAATGTGCATTCAGGACCAGTTGCTGGCAGTCTAGAACAAGCCAGGAATCGATTCAGGATGGCGATCCATTACCATGACATACACTTAAAAATATCTTAAAGAGACCACACAGTATTTGCTTTTTATAAAAACTATGACAGAGTGAAGCAGTCACATATCATCGACTGGCTTTACCAACAGTGCACTCTGAAGACAGCTGAAGACACAACCCACTTCATATCAGTTTCCAAGTGCATGTGTGCAAAAGCTTAGTTATGAACTACAAGACTGTACCTATTTCATAAAGTGTGTGTAAATTTAATATCTCCTATGAATATTTCTTATTGCTTTGTAAAGTAATGTATGTATGCATTCAGCCATCCGTATAGAATGCACATGTCTTGAATTGCTGTGTACAGAGGCAATGCAGTTTATTTTACTTGAAACATGCTTTGCTTTCTCTTTTCCAGAGGCTGTGTAATCTGGTATGAAAACCACTGAAAAGTAATTTCCTTATCAAATGAAAATTTGCATAAATGTTAATGCTTTAGCTCCCTTGAAATAACATTTAGAAGGAAATTTAGAAGAAAAAAGTCAAAAAGTGAAAGCATGTCTTCTCATTTGGAGTTTTTTCTTTGCCTTTGGATATATTTTCTAATTTTATACACCATGCTTTTAAAAATGCTCATAAATAGCCTCTATAAAAATATGGACTCAAACTGAACACTCTATCAAAAGGTAAATATTGAATTACACAAAGCTTACAGCTAATAAAGCATGATAGACAAAATAAGAACGCTTTTGTTGCTTTTTAGTTAGAAAAAATCTCAAGTTTCATAAGCATTTTTATTCACTTGCTTTTTTGTCTGTTTTCAAGCATTAGAAAGGGTTATCTTCCAGTGACCAAATAGAGAACGGCAGAGGCAGTGTCACCTAAACAGCTCGGGAATTCTCTTTTCCTGCCGAGAATCCTCATCCTGGATCCAGTTTGCTCCTATTGACAACACTGGACTGACAACAGATGTGCAGACTCTAAGGAGTTGGCAGAGGTTTTTTAAATTTTTAGTACTCCCATTTCTGCCTAAGACTAAGTGACTAAGTGACTAAGTGACTAGTGACTAAGAAGTCACTATACAGTCACACAAACAGATCTTAGAAAGTACTATAAAATTCAAATTAAGGCAGAGGATCTACGAATACATTCTCTTGCACTGAAAAAGGAAATATAACATATGGTGTTGGGGGAAACAAACAAATGTCTGCTGACAAAAATGTGCTCTCCCTGCTGTCTTGCCAGCCCAGGATAACTTTCTGCAATGATGTTCTCCAAAGTCTGCCTGATACATAGAACTCTTCTGGGAACAAAAATGAGTTTATGGAGGAAGGACCAACTGAAACGTTGCTACAACTGAATTGTGATGTGTCAGCAGTCGGGAAATGTGAGCTGAAACATTTCTGACTTTGGAGATAAAATGTTCCCTATGGAAAGGAAACACCTCCTATTCGTTCAATCTAATCTCATTTAATGTAACCTGTTAGCAAGCCTCTCTGAGTCCAAGGCTGTAGCGGCAGATCAATCTTAAAATGTCTCCTGAACCCTACCAATGCACCTAAGTCTTTTTTTAGCTCCATATAAGACAGCACAAAGGCAATTCTATAAAAGCGTACGTCCACCTGCACAAACCTGTGCCACTCTGCTGCTCACACAGAAAGCTTTCTTTTACTGCAAACAGCGGGAGCTGAACCAACACTCACTAATGTTGTAAGACCCTATAATGCACCCTTATTGATTAAATGTGTTATCTTCTCTTTGCTTTCTGTAGCGGGGCCTTGCTGCTTTGTGCATAGTGTATGCATACAAGCAGGTATGGATGGCAAACATCAAAACTGATGAACCACTGACTGGTGATCAGGAGGGGAGATCAGAGGATCAGCTGTGAGCACACGGGGTGTACGAGCACAGAGGTGATGGAAAGTCCCTGTAAAACAGTCCCTATCAGCCCTTTCCAGCAGCACTGACTTCTTAGCAGATTTCTTCTAGACACCATGTGAAAATAAGGCTTCAAAGAAAACTGGAGAAGGACAAGTGGAATCTTCTCAAGCAATGCAAGATGTTTTTTGAGAAAAGCAGGCCAAGTTGCTGTGCCTGGGGAAATGGGCAGGGAGACAACTGAAAAAAAGTGATGGAGAAATCCAAGAGGCAGGCTGAAGTTTGCAAAAGTGACTGGCCATACAGGCCAGCATTACTTTCAGTGAAAAAACAGGGTTACTCTACTCCCTTTTTCAGAGTCAAAACATCAAGACAGTTCTCAAAGCATAGCAGCCTCTGACATTACCTTGAGCATGGGCGCTGCAGTGAGCTAAAGCTGTGCCTTACCTAGTCTTGGCTGAAGCCTGTTCATTGAAAAGAGGGAGTCACACTGATTTCACTCCTGCTAAATATTTAAATCCTTTTCACTACATTATTTGAATGTGCATAATTGTTACGCTGACTTCTATGAGCGCAGGATCAGCTTCTCATCTGAACATAGCTGTTGGCAGCATATGGAGGATGTTAAGGAGGGTCTAAACATAATTTCCAAACAAAAACAAAGGCACATGACTAAAGACAAAAATATGATTCTTTGCTTTTACATTTTGCTTCTCACTGCAGTGAATTTTATGATTAAAATTGGTGAAGTACAGACAAAATGCAAACACCAGAAAAAACCTTGTTCTGTGCTTTCATAGCCACTGTTACCATAAGAACTACATCTCCACAGATATCAGGGAAGGGTTTGGCTTTACACCAATATGAAACAAAAAGCTAATGTTAATTTTCATGCTTCTCAATTATGAGTTGTAGGAAACCTTGACAGCTCCTTTATAAAGTAGTCTTTTTCATTTAGCATTTATCAGTTTTGACAGTCAGTTTAAACTATAGTCCCAATGACAAACAAAGTTCATCTTCTCCCTCTGTGCTGCAATGGTTATGAGCTGAACACACAGCAGAGGACAGCACGACTTCTAACTCGCTTTGGGGATGGATGGTTCATCAGCTTCAAGGATACTGTGAGAACCTGTTAGACTCTTCTTACAGAAAGATACAGGGAGTTAGGTGTTGTTTTGGATTGAATATAGCCTTCAGCACCTTCCAAAGTGGAGAAACATGGGTCTGTCTTGAATACTGGAGAGGCATGTGAGTGTGGGCCTTCTCCTGGGTGTATCTGAATGGTCCTTGCCTACTGATGGTTCCTCCTGTGTTTCGCTGGCAGCGTTTGAAGGCCAGAGATGCAGACTGCCACATCAGCAGATCTGTTTGCATTTGGCACTCTCAGATCCTTTTACTTTCTAAGGTGGCTGTGCAGGGTCTTGTCAGGGCACTTTACCACAAAAGGTGAAAGGCTGAAGGGAAAGTTAATCAGGGTGGTGTGGATTTCGAGATGTAAAAAAAAAGTTCTCAAACTGCAATTTTAAACTGTCATTTGAGCCATGTACATGATGAGTCATTCCTGTGATGAGTGTTTGTTAATAGTAAATTCTCACCTTAAAGGGAATATTCTTAGTCACAGATATTGGTAATGGACTATCCTGAGGCATCCTGAAGCAGCTCCCATTCTAATCCTTGGTGTTGATGCCACCAAGGCTGAAGACTTGGATCATAGGTTCAAACTTCTTTTCAGCCGTGCTTTGGTGAATACATGTCCCAGATAGTGGTTGAAGGGCAGGGGATCAGCAGTCATGTTTGATGGGGTACAAGTCTATCAGCTGTCACAAGCTTGTTACAACTCTGTATCCCTAGCCTTTTCTGGTGTCTCATTCCAGTATTGTATTTTGCACAAAGTTGGGATTTTTCAAACACTTCTATCTAACTGTGGTAATTGTTTTGTCTCAAAATGCCTCTAGTCTGCCTACAGCTGATGGTGGCATACCTGCCTTCTGGCAACCTGAGGTAGGCGTAGAACCTAGCTGGTACTAGCACATTGCAGCATTTTCCAAAGGAAGCTCCAAGACCTGATTCTGTCAGTGCCTACAGAAATGTCTAGGAGCCTTTCCATGGGGAGCTGCAAACGCAGCAGCAGTCATGTATGGACACCATGATACCAGCCCTTGTACAAGCTCTTTGCCCAAGGGACCTGACTGTAAACACGAGGTACCCTGATCTTCTCGCCCTGGGGTCAGCAACCTCACACTTAACCACGGAGACAGAGCATGCATATGCTCTGTTATATCAGAGCACTGCAAACTCACACTCCAGGTTACCTTCCAGTAACTTGCTTGCATGGCAGTTTTCATAAGGAAAACACTAAACACCAGTTGCGCTGAGAGATTCAAGGGCATTTTTCAGTGGGGACATGCTTGTATTTAAGATTTATAGCACCCTGCATAAAATCATGACTTACTGCTTATGCCAAGGAAATTTCAATTCCCATGATAATCCAATCTTCTTCAAACCTTGTTAAGAGATGCCTTATTATAACTCTTGAAGTATATCACAAAGCCTGAAATTCCCATTAGATTAATTAAGTAACGCTTTGAAGGCACGCTTCTAAGACTCTTTGTGAGAGCCCAAGATGAGAAATAAATTTCATCATGACACCTGCTCTGGTACCACCTTCCAAAATGCCTAAGCCTTTCAGGGTAGCTCATCACTTATGTGCCATGAATGAAACACTTATTAGATGCTCTGCATCTGTCCTCCCTGTCTTTGCAGAATCTTTGCTTGAATCTCTCTAGGCACAAATTCTATTACTATTTCTAAATTGTCTTTCAGAACTTGTTAATCTTTCGGATTTTTCAGTAGTTATGCGAATCTCTCTGCATTCTTGAAGGATTATTTTAGTGTCATAGATATCAGAAATTTTATTTAAATATAATTTTTAATCTGAACTTTAATAGTGAATTATTATTATCAGCAGGAAATTAGGGTATCATCCAGTACAATATGCAGGAAACTAGGACATGAGAAACCACAGTGAGCAAAAATCCTTCGTATACCTTCAAGATAAATATTTGGGGTATTTATTTCTTGTTGTCTTGATTATTTGCTATATTGCTATCTTTGGAGATGCTGGAAAGAAGTGAGAGAAAAATCTGCTGTGCTATGGTTTTGTCTGCCAGATCTTGCTGTCATTCAATGTGACCTGCAACAGATGGAATGGTAGACCCAACTTCCCACTCTTGTGACGTGCTGCCAAGTCACAAATATATATTACTTTTGTCCCCCTAGTGGATGTTTGTGTTTGTGGAATCAGAGGAGGTGAAGCAAAGCTTAATGCATCATTTCTTTTGTATGTGCCAGCCGAACTAGAGCAGACAATGTAAAAGGGTCTCTGGTGCTCTTTTGACTTCAGAGGTGCAATTCCCCCCCCCGCCCCCCCGAAGCTAGAAGAAGCTTTTACTTTGCTTTTTATATTTTGGACTGCATCCCTTTGGACAGCCTATCAAACATCCAGCATTACCTCTCTCTCTCTTGGAAAAGTTTCCCAGCTAAACCCCATCCAGTTTGCAAGGTATGACACCAGCTTTTGTAGCTGTGCACACCCCATTCATGCTCCGCTCCAGCTCCCTCTGAGGTCAGCTGGCCTCATGGCCCCCTTCAAAGGGAATTGATTCTGACAGTTGGATCTGAAGACTTTTGCAGCTAATAAAAAAATACCCCTGCGTCTTTGTGACCTGTAGTTCGTGCCCTGATTCCTTGAAAGCTCTAGTAATAAGTTTTGCTACCTCACACGGTGATGTGCAGTGAGTGGTGTTCTCAGAGCTAAGTCAGTCTTTCACAAAAATTTCATTACTCTGGTTCACCAGGTCAAAAGACTTAGGAAACGAGATGCTTAGAGAGCTGTGACAGAAGGAGCGGTGAATGGGCAGGAAATGAAAAGTGCTTCTTCCCTGCAGCAGTTCCCGCTGCACTGACCCAGGCGGAGCTGGCCAAGAAGGGACTCGACTTGTTCTGACATCTCCATTACCAGGGAGAGGCACGAATTCCTCACTGCAGCACCTCACCCAGGAAACAGGGCCAGAGCCCCCAGGGTCAGGTGGTCAAAGGGAGCAGAGTATGTCAGACTGCCACGGCCAGCATGTACCTGCTGCTCCTCCTTACTGCCCTGGGAATTTGTTCCTTCTCTCTTCTGCAGTCGTGGTTACAAGGAAATACTATGGTCTGCACGTATTAAGTATTTGGTGATCCATATGCAAGTTGTACCACAGTTGTACATACTTTATTGTAAATATAAATGATACTCAGTTGTCTTGTGTACATTTAAAAGCTATATAAAGCTTCTATGTAACATTTTGGTTGTCTGATTATTCCAGCTGTTTATAGATGATCTCTGAGCCAATTAAATTACAACAGATGTAAAGTTAATATATTCGAGAGACTGGAGACAGGGCTTTGCATGTTGTTGACTGCAGGTGAGAGGAGGGAAGAGAGCAGGACCACACAGTCTTATGTAAGGAGCTGTCAGCAATGGGTGATTTAGATTGCTTAAAGAATCACTATTGAAAGTATTAGCAAAAGTGGTTTTAATATGATGTTGTAAAAGTACGACTTAACAGAGTTCAATGGCAAAGTTCACTCTATTAATTACTGCATGGAAGAAACATACAAAGGAAAATTGAGTTACACTCAAGTTGGAATGATTCACAGAGAGACCAGGGATGCAATAGGGTATGGAGGACCCTCCTGTTGAGTCACGAGGTTCAGAGTGGACCCCCTTGCTTTATAAACTCCTTCTTCAGAGAGGAGTCTAGGTGCAGCTAGGTCCAAACCTAGTCTCAGACTTGGTCAACGGTTTATGTCTAAGGGATTGTCTATGTAATGTTTCATTAGCTTCAATTCAGCATGCAATCAAAGTTGCCAAGACACAATCAAAGTTACCGTACTACAAGGTTATGCACGATATCGGTCGCTTACCAAAGATCTGCTGTTGATAAAAGGTCTCCCTGCCTCGAGGAGCAACCTTGAGAGACATCCCAGCTCAAGGGATCACCGCCCTGCAGCCACATTGCCTAGCAGGGAGAGCTCAAAGAAGGATCGCTTAGGCTGTCGTATTTACGGGGTAAATTGGTTGGCTCATAGTCAAATTACATGTGATGGAGAAGGTATGCATGAGACTCCTTGTACCCACAACTTTCTTTGTTCCTTGATAAATAAGTCTTGGAAAAGCCACCCACTATTCATGCGTTAATTGCATGATCAGTGTTCCAAGCTCATATGCATCAATGCTCACTGTGTCACTCTGCTCCTTTGTGGGTTTTCAGAGAACAGATTGGAACTAGAGAATTTCACGGCCCAGCTACGGCTCAGGCTTTCACCTCTTCTGAAGCGTGCACCAAACCACCCCAGTCTGGTCAAGGGGTCAAGCGCACCTGTCATGCTCCACCCTGTGACTGCAGTCGATCCACTTTGTTGACTCATAGAGTGGTAGTACGGTTACCTCTTGCCTCTATGTTATAAATATGTGGCGTATTGCAGATCAGTGGTAAGAGTCCAATTATTTGATAAGCTGTTTCATTTAAGTGTCATAATTAATGTTAGTTATATACCATTTTACATACAGAATCAGTTGATTGTATACATTTTGCATGCTGGATTGATGTAACTTATTTTATTTTTTGCCAAACTTTGATATACAGAGTGATTATAAGCAATAAACATAATAAGGTTAAAACTCAAAAAGCTACAATTGGATGCAGCATCAAATTCAAAATTCCAGTTGCTGTTGGTGACCATCCAAAAAGAGTTTCCCAGCAGTGATGTTCTCCATCTTTTTTCACTCTTTCTACGACACGGTGTATCTTCTCTGCATCGTGATGGATGGTAATCAGGGCTCTTTGTTCGTTGTTTCAGATTCGTTTTAGCAATTGACTTAGATCAGCATGTTGCAACAGTTTTCTCACCAATGTGAGATTCCTTCCAATAGGGGTAGGTAATAAATCTTGATGCAATGTATAGTTAGATTGTAGCAGTTGTTGGGTTGTGACAGGAGCTGAATAGTTAAAGTCCCATCCCATAATTTTGGTAAAATTACAAATGCAGATATTTGAGTGATTATATATATCTACAGTGTTGTTGTCTATATAGAATCACAAAGGGTTCTCATACAAATGCATCCATTTCCAATATATACAAGTACAGTCTCAGGGTTTTCATCAGGATGTATTTCAAAATGACATTTTGTTCACTGTCAACATAAATATCTTGGGCCTTAATGGTATTACTTTCACAAATAAATCCTTGTTGTTCCTGTACAACACGTGCATCAACATCAATAGTTTGCCATTTGTTCCCATTTTGTTGGGCCCGTACTCTGTGTTCTAATGGATAGAGTACAGTTCCATGGTGATTTAATCCCAGCGCAATGGTTGGGTGTATGGTGTATACCAAAGCCTTGCATATTGTCAAAACAAAAGCTGTGACTTTACTGTCGGTGGGGTCATAAGTGAAATTAACTAGATACTACCAATACTAGAAATCTTTTTCAAATTGAGATGCATTATCTCAAATTACCTTTTGAATCCCAGTGGGCAAGGTGCCCTCATCGCCTTCCCTTATAATTGCTGTTACAGCAGATCGCACCCACAACTGAGAAACATGTATGGTGCATGCACAAAATCCAGGTGCCTGTGTTCTCCACTATCCTAAAGTATCCATAAGTTGTAATTCTTTACTAGATTGGGGCATCTGCAATTGTTCCATTTTACTTAGGGTGTCCGGTGGAATTGCTGCACTACCTGCAATCCACCAAGTACCTAAAAATTTTACTTCTCTACTTGGTCCCTGATATTTTTCAGGTGGAACTTCAACTTCTGCTTTATATAGTGCCTGCCACACTGCTGCTGCCGTTTCTCCCACTTTTTCAGGGAAGGTTCCTCTGATTAGAATATCATCTATATATGATATCTATCATCTATGGCACAGTTTCACATCTTGAGGGAGTGAAACTGTCTGTAGAAGTTCAGCAAGTGAAGCATGAGCAATCATGGGTGAATGTTTATATCCCTGTGGGAATCTGTTAAAGATATATTGTATCTCCTCCCAAGTAAAAGCAAATTTCTCTTTATCCTTTTCCTGTAAGGGGGCCATAAAGAACATGTCTTTCACATCTAGCACTGCCATCCATGGGTGTGCGGCTGCTTGTAACATGGCTGTTAAAGTTGTAATATTGGGTACTGCAGCCATTAGTGGACCTGTGTTGGCATTTAAGCACCAATAATCAATTGTTAGATGCCACCTCCTGTTCACTTTTTGGACTGGCCAGACTTGTGAATTATACGGAGGGTGGGTTCTGGAAATAATATGCTGTTTTTCCAAGTCTGCTTTTATCTCAGAAATTCCTTTTTGTGCAGCAGCAGAAATCAGGTATTGCAGTACATTAGTAATCTTTGAATCAGGGAGTGGAGGGGCTGCACGGAGTACACACACTGTAGCCTCCTGATTTCTATCAGGGTTAGGGTCGACATTTGAACCAAAGGACCACACACTGCCGTCTGGCAGGCGCCAGGGTCGACCACTCAAAATGTCAAAACCTAAAATATTTTCATTGTGATCTTTAACTGCAAAGCAAGTAGACAACATGCGCTTCTCGCCTGGGAGCCATAAATTAACTTTTGCAGTTTAGCATATAGCACTTGTTCCGTTCACTCTGGTAATTTTAACTCTTTGCCATCCAGGTCATACACCTAGCATGTTGGAATCCTGTTGTGTTAATATTGAAATTTGTGCTCCTGTATCTATTAGGAATTTTACCAATTGTCATCAAGGACCAACTGGAATCAAAATATATGGGCCATTATTATTTATCCATTGATAGGATACCACTTGCCAGACAGGCAGACCCAGTTGCCATCCTGGCATTACTCATTTTTGGCCTCATGCTTTGCAATTCATTCCTAAGGGGGAGGAAAGGGTTATCGCGCTTTCCTGGAGCTGGTGATGGCACCAGAGTATTCATAGAATCATAGAATCGTTTAGGTTGGAAAAGACCCTTAAGATCATCAAGTCCAACCATTAGCCTAACACTGCCAAGTCTACTGCTAAACCATGTCCCTAAGCACCACACCCACCCATCTTTTAAATACCTCCAGGGATGGGGACTCAACCACTTCCCTGGGCAGCCTGTGCCAGTGCCTGACTACTCTTTCAGTAAAGAAGTTTTTCCTAATATCCAATCTAAACCTCCCCTGGTGCAACTTGAGGCCGTTTCCTCTCGTTCTATCACTTGTTACCTGGGAGAAGAGACCGACCCCCACCTCCCTACAGCCTCCATTCAGGTAGTTGTAGAGAGCAATAAGGTCTCCCCTCAGCCTCCTTTTCTGCAGGCTAAACAACTCTAGTTCCCTCAGCCACTCCTCATAAGACTTGGGCTCTAGACCCTTCACCAGCTCTCTTCTTTTGCCATCATCGCATTTCTAGAATGCTTGAATTAGACTCAGAGTAATACCAGTAGGCTGTCTCTGAATTGTGGCTCTGGGAATGCCTAGTGCCCATGCTTTCCCGCACAGTTCATTTCTCCATTCCCAAGACTCTGCTTATAGGTCCTTAGGCATATTTTCCTTTGGCCTAGTTCCTGTTCCCTGTGGGGGTGTTTGTTTTACTGGTCGCACTTGGTTTACTGGTTGCACTCAGTGATCTTCAGGGCCTTGGGTCTGATTTTTTGGCTAATGGATCGTCCCACCGCATTTCATGGGCATGGTTTACAACAATATGTTGTGCATTAATTCCACCCAGGTAGGCAGCTGGTTGCAGGGATCATTATCACCTAATCCCTCATTGTGTTCCGTGTCTCTTTTAATTCCATCCTGTTTTGCGATGAAGTAGAGTTTAAGAACTGTCGGGGCTCCTCTAAGTAGTGATTTTAGCATTGCATGTTCAATCGTAGCAGGTATTGGGATATCATTGTATTCTCATTTATGCATGGTTTGTATGCAGGCAGCTTTTTTTGTGAGGCTGTAGAGAGCTTGTTAAGAGACTTCATGGGGATCATGGAGGATTCACCTCACTCCCTAGCATCTATTCCCCCAGCCCAATAAGCTATCCTGCTGGTGATAGAATGGGATCCATTTGCTGGGTTGGGTCCTAAGTCTAAGAGAACTCCTGGACCACAAAAACCATTTGCTTCATCTCCGCTCAGTGTTATTTGGTCACCATCACTTAGGCAGACCTGCCACAAATACTCTGTTTCAGTTTCACCTGGCTTTCTGCCATATTTTTCTTGTATATTTGCTAATTGTAATGGATCCCAGGACATGATTCGCACAGTATATCGCGGAGCACCACCCTGAGATCCTTCAGGCTGTTCTGTTTTAATGATGGGTCTGGCTTCATATTCAGGGGGATTGAGGGAAACAAAGAATCATCCTGGCTTGCCATCATCAGGGTTACCCCATATGTTTGTTATCCCATTCTTCAGGAGATACAATTAATTTCCTTATCTGTACAATGTCAGAGGGATGGGGAGCCCACATAAGCATCATTTTGACCTTTTCTTCCAACTTTAGTTTTTTCTCCTTTTCTTCCTGTAATTGTTTCTGCAGCTGCTCAATTTTCAAAGATAGCATTAATTCAGCTGCCTTTCTGCCTTCTATTTCTTCCTTTAGATCCTGTTCCTTTTTATTGTTATTCTTCCTATCCTGATAAGCAGCTTCTAAACAGGTATGCAGCATTTTGCAAATAATTACTTTCCCTTTTCCATCCTTTATAGGCCCTCTGGCCACTTTTAGCTGTTCTTCCACAGCTTCCCTATCATGCCAATTATTACGAGCCCATTCTCCTGAGCATTTGGGACTCAGGCTTATTCCATGCTTCCATAAGTAATCAGTGATACTACTTGCCATCCTGTGCACCCATCACAGGAGATAGAGGTGAATGGTGCTGAGTAATCGGGAGACTGGGCATGGGGAAATGTCAAGGGGTAAAGTCCTACTAAAGTTATTTGCTGTCTGCAAATAATGGGTTGGCTTAGTGATAGGGTTTAAGAGTGGTAAGTGAAGCTTCCTCACTTCCATTTTGCTTATATAGCATTTACCCCATTCTCTCTATATAGGCAAAAACACCAAATAAACTATTTTAGCTGCTTTTATATTTCCCTACTACAACACAGGACCCACAAGTTTCAATTAGCATAGTATTGCTGGGGCAGTCCCACACATCTGCAGTGGGGCAAAAATTTGTAATAGACTTTGTTTGTTCATGCAATAATCATGTTACAAGTCACATTAACTACAATGATTAAAGATTTTCAACTGCTGTTCTCTGTCACAGTGACTGGCTCAACTGAGAAGTCTAGAAAACAGGATAAACTTCAGAGAGATGCATGAAGGGGTATGAGTAGCTTCTCTATCACAAGCATAAGCCAGTGCTGTCTCAGGTGGCTAAATACAGAAATGTTGCCAGACCCCTTTCTGAACTGCTCTTTTCTGTATCCAGCAGTAAATCCTTCTTGTGATTTACTCCTTGGATAGCTTCACTCAATGAAGGGTTTCTGTTTGATCCACACTTCATGCCACCCCACTTTGCAACACCACCCCACTCCTCTCCTGGAAAAGAGGGACATGGCTGTGTGCTGAGGAACAGGGCTTATCTCACCACACCAAATGTGAGGAACACCAATTCCCCTCCCCGAATCCCTTTGGGAGCCTCATGCTGGCTCTGGTTTATCAGGGAAGAGGGATCCATCCACTATGAGTGCCTTCGGCAGACTTCTTATCCCAAGGAACCACGACACATTAATGTAGCTGCCTTCCTCCTTCTTTTCCATCCAAGCCACCACTCAGTTTAATACCTTCCTTCCTGACATGAGCCCAAGTATATCTGCTTTGTGGAAAGGAATGTGTACTCCATCTTCCCTGAGTGATGCAAGCGCTGAATATGAAGATTTTGGTGGGTAAATAATGATGGTAGATAAAGCGAATTCCCAAAGTATCACAGGGGGAATTAGACGAAGCATAGGCTCGACACAGTGCAGTGTCCGTGGCAGCGCTCCATCAGCAGCAAGTGGACCTTGGAGACCATGCGGTGATCCTCATTGTCTTCAGTGGCCACCATTCCCTTTGTATCCCCAGGAGGGAACAGCCCACTGTTGCATCCTGGTTGCCCCGCTGTGTGCCCAGTCACCAGTAACAGCTCGAGAGCAGTGATGGGGACAGAGTGCAGAACTGTGCTGCTTCTTGTACCCTGATTCCTGGCTCCAATGTGACCTTTTTTCCTGCACCATCTAATGGGGTGGGGGAAGTCCTGCAGGCAAGCATCTTTATAAATATACAGTCATTCCTGATCTGTAAATACCACAGACCAAGAAGAAGAGAGAGGAGGAACAGAACCATGAATATCATATGCCTCCAGCTGCCCCAAGGAGAGTGAGAAATTAGTGCTCTTGTGGCTAGGTACTCCCACTGAAAGCATCCTCTTCTCTGTGCTGGGAGCGTCTCAGAGGCCTAATGAAGCATGCCACTTCTTGATGCTGCAACTGGGACTGTATACTGCCATGGCATCATGCCTGGGAAAAAATGTAATTACTGAAGCCTGGCCTCAAATGGTGATGAAAAGAAAGGAATTGAATATGTGTATGTCTCAAAGCAGACATTAAAACTGAGATATGGTTGACAGTACACCAGGCCCCTTGATTAAATACAAAGCTACTCTATACAATGCAAGAGGCTTGGGAAGGGGGAAAAGCTGCTGACTACGAATTAGCTGTTTAAGAGGCCATCAACAGGTCCTTTCTGAAAAGTTCTTTATTATGCAGCCCTTTCCTGTATTTGGGAGAAAGGGCAGTGGTGGGGCTGGAGAAATTCTCATCTGTGCTATGGAGCTAGTGGAGCAAACAAAAGACATGATGTGAAATTTGAAAATACTATGGTGAGGCATGACTTAGAGACTTCTCATGCTGTGACATTACAGGTGGGGAGTATAGGATTAAAATGAAAAATATATCTCTGGGTCAGATGATGAGAAACCTAAGTACAATATGGCATGAAGGACCACCACAGACCAGTAGCACCCATTGAGTAGTAAAGGAGATCTTGCCTTGATACAGAGCAAAGCAGATTATTACACAAAAGTAGCACCAATGCAATAGTCAAAGAAGTAAAAAGCAGAATCTTTAGAAATATTCAGTGATATCCTCTGTAGATATTCTTCCATCTGAGTCCCCAGAGAACCACTAAAGTGGTTCATAGCCTTTGCACTTTGTAGCTCTTTGAAAGGATCTGTGGTGGAATTCATGTTATCCCACATGTTCATAAGTCATCTGGAAAAATGAAGTAATGAGATTTCCTGATGATATTCTATTATTTAAGGCAATAAAATGGAATTCAACTGTGAAGAGTTGCAGATGGCTCACAATACTGAGTGACTGGGAAAAAAATGGCAGATGAGATGCTGATAAATACGAAGTATTGCACATGGATAAAACTGTTCTTAACCATGCATAACAGCAGTGGGCTCTAAATTAGCTATTAGCACGCAGGAAAAAAGATCTTTGAGTTACTGTTGACAATTCCATTAGAATCTCAATGCCATGCTCAGGATCCATCAAAAAAGTAAATAAAACATTAAGAATTCTTAAGAAAGGAACAAAGAACAAACAGAATAATAATCCTCTGCCACTGTATGCATGTAAAACATGCTCGTGTCAAGGAAGTTATGTGCTGTTCTGATCCTTTCTTCCTCCAAGAGGACAGAAGTAGAAAATACAGAGAGAAAGGAGAGAGCAGTCAAACATATGGAATAACTTTTATACGAGGAAAGGTTAAAGAGCTCAAAATGTTTTCATGTTTGAACGAAAAGGCTCAGAGAGGAGCCTGTGTACATTTGTGTGTATATAGTCATGAATAGCATGTAGAAGTGAATAGGAACTCACATTTACTATTTCTCACAACAAAATCTGTAAAGGTCAACTGATTAAATTCTCAGGTAGCATGTTTAAAACTTTAAAAGGGGGGGGGGGTGTTGTAAAGTGAATAATTTATCCATGGATTAATCATCACATGATCTTGTGTCTGCCTGAAGTTTAGATTGATTCAGAAACTGATTAGATTAGTGCAGAGAAAGCCCATCCAAGACTACTAAGCAGTCTTGGTGTTATCTCTGGCTCAGGAAATATCTCTTCACACATGTGCTATGTTTATACCACTTCCCTAAACCTCTTTTACCAGCCCAAATCAGGGGCAGGACACAGGATTAGCTGAGACTCTGAAGACACTGTGGTCACACAGTCCCAGCATGTCATGTAGCTTTTCTCCATTGTGTTCCCAGGGTGGCTCTCTCTTGTGGGATCCTGCAGGCTTAGAACAGATTTTTCCAAAGCATCCCAGGGAGCAGAGATACAAAGCTCAGGCCAACTTGACAAAAGCAAGTGCCAGCCACCTCTCAGGGTCTGTATGTCAAGGGCAAAAACTAGAGCCAAGTACCTTCCCTGGGCAACACAAGAAGAAAAGACCCAGGTGTCACACAAGGTATCCTTGAGGAGAAGGCAGAAGAGCTACCTCATTCAGATTAAAAATTTTCTCACTTACAAGAATGGTGCTCAAGGAACAGACCCATACAGGCGCTCCTCAAAAAACAGCATCTCCATGTCACATCATTATTTGAAAGCTGCTTGGCACATTAATGGGACAGATTCCCCCTCTCTCCTAGAACACCCTCTCTGAGCTTTCCGAAAGCAGACACTTCAGGGAGAGCCAGCCTTTTCTCACCTGGACCCTGAAGCAAAGAGCCCACAGCAGCAAGGGGAGCCTCACTGTATACGTTCCCCTGAGACAGTATTTTGTCCTACAAAAAGCTGGAAGCCTCTCTCTTCTCCTATGATAGACTCCAAATCAATTTAAAGAGCTGCCTTTTGAACTACTGACTCAATGTAACACAGGACAACTGACACAGAAAAAAAAAAATACCAAAGAAATCAGTATACCCAGATATGGCTCGAAGGCCCGTTGTTGGCAACCACAATGCATAGTAGATGTTTCAGTACAAAGTCTTAGTCTTCTTGGTCTAAGTTCTCCACAAGAGTTGACTCTGGAGATGATCTAAGACCTCTTCACAAAGTGTGTATGTGTGTGTTGCTCTACACACCAGTGAGACTCAGACTTGTACTGATTTCAGACTAAATGGATGAAATCCACAGACTCTTCTGAGGGTGAAAGACAATGCTAAGGATCATGTCCCAAAACTATTACTGGAGGTATTTATTTCAAAGAGTCTGACCAGTGTGCACAGACAAAATCTCTCTTTCGTATGGTGGTGCCAGGCATTTCAGACCAGGGTGAAGGTCATAAAATCAGGTTCTGTCTATTTTTATGATTCAAACAACATCAGAGAGTATTTCTGGGCTGTAGGTTTTAGACCAGTGATGTGAACAGCCACAAAGGCAACCTGGTTAGAAGGGGAAAATTACTGAACAGAAGAAAGTGTCTGCTGAAATATATTGACAGAGAAAATGCCTGCCAGCCTGGGAGCTGTGATCCTAGGAACTAGGCCTGTGAACCAGAATGTCCTTGAAAAGTGCAGCTGACCTCTTTGAAATACAATCAGGGTACCTAGAAACAAGAGACATCCTGAGATACCACTGGTAAGTGCAAAAACAAGGGACCGTAATGGCAACTTATCATCTGAAAAGGTGGAAAAGAGTCTGGAAAAACAAAAATTGTTCTGAAAAAAACAGAAATCATCATCATCTATTGTCTGTTACATGTGAAAAGTCGAAATTTACAGCATCTATTGGCTGCTTGAAGTGATGATGTCTACGCCCTCTTATGTCTCTATGATATGAAAAGGACTTAAATTTTATCCAAAATGCACATGCTTTTCCTTTCTTAAACAGGTTGAATTCTCCACGTGAACTTTCTATAAGATCTTGGACTTTCCCCAGGGGCCTGGCTGACTGACTCCAGGCTCTGTGGTGTGGAACAGCTTTTTCCACTCTGTTTTATCTTATTGGTCACCCTTTGGCCCCACTTTTGGGGTCAGTTTGGTTTGTCCTTCCACCTCTGGGATGGTTTGGCCCCTTGTGAAATCTGTCTAATTCACTTGACACCAGTATTATACATTCACATAAGTAACCTGTCATAAGAGTATCTGCTGCTACATTGTTGATAAGCTTGCTTCACTAATGGTAAGTTTGTAGTAACCTGTAATTGTATATACACCTATTTAGTTGTTGCAACTAAGTTGTTGCAACTAAGTTGTTGCAACTAGTGTATACAACCTACTTAGTTGTTGCTGTTATTGGTTGTTGGCTATTGGTTGCTATAATATTGATTGTTGCTATAATATTGATTGTTGCTATACAATTGATTGTTGCTATACTATTGGTTGCTACTATATTATTGATTGCTGATAGTAATTTGTAATAGTTTGATATATATATATTCACTTTATTAATAATACGTATACTTGCTAGTGGTGATTTTGTGTGGCATTTGTGGTGATCCATACTAAAGTAGAGAAATTTAGAGGATAAAGCCTCTGTGTCCTTGTGCATTAAAGAATCCTGCAAACCCATGATCATGACCCTTATATACCCACAGGCTGAGTAACCCTTTAGGTCATGACAACCAGTCATGGGCCCAGTTTGGCCTGGATCAGCTAGCACCCTCCTGGAGAGCTGCAGGTCATACCTGATGAGTTAGTGCAGGCCAAGGAGCTGTCTCCCTACAGCCAATTTTAGATGGTAAAAGAGTTAAACAGTATGGATGCACTCACATTGCTCTTCTTTTGGCACTCCCCAGTTGGCCTCCATCTTCATTGAGCTACTGTGCCCAAAACAGTGCCCAAAACCGGACAAGATATTCCTGCTCAGGCTTTACTGATACATTAGGTGTTTTGCCAACTCCATGTGTGTTTGTATGTCATGGTACGATGTTTGCCTTTTTCATAATAGTACAACATTGTTGTTTTCTGCTCCTGATCCATTACAGTCCTGCAGATCCTTCTCCGAAAACAGCAACCTGACTACTTCTTAAATATCATGGTGCCCATACGGTTGAGCACTCATCTCTTAGAGCATTCTCTTGCACTTGTCCTTGGTTTTCATGCCCTTTCTCTACTTTATCAAGATAACTTTGAACCCCAAATCTGTTTTCCAACCCAACTTTGTGTCCTCTGTAAGTGTATGAGCGGGATCGCTGATGCAATCACTGAGCAGAATCAGAGCAGAAAGACCTCTGGAATAGCCCTTGATGCGTCTTTATATTTTGCCATTGAACTAATTCTGAATGTAGATACAGAACAGGTTTTGTATACACCATCCAGTGATTTTATCCAGACTGTATTTCTTTTGCTGGTTTATAAGAATGTCATGTAAGATCAAATCAAAAGAGTTCCCAAAGTGAAGTTCTATAGGTTAGTTCCACATCTGCTTTTCTGCTGCAGAGGAAAATTAGATTATTTTTATACAATTTGCTCCTTACAAATCCCAACTGTCTCCTTAACTCTTTCTTTACCTTTCAGGTACTTTCTAAATACTTCATCATTTGATTCAAGTAATTTCTTAATCTCATTGGCGTATAATTCTCCACATCCTCTTTTCTCATGTTTATTGGGAGAGTCACTACCATTGACCTGAAGAATTGAGATGGCTCCTTCTAAGAAGAGGAGGGAAGCAAAATGACTGTTATGGAAATCATATGCTAGATCAGGTGATCGTGTCTAGTATAAATGATGAGAACGTTCACCATTCATGGTGGCCTCTTCCTCCAGTCTCCAGATCCATAACCTGACATGATAATTCTGAAACACATGCTCAGAAAAGGCATTGACTAGCAATGCCTTTTTTCCACTCTGCTTTTTAGCCAAGCTCATGTCAGATCTGATCTGTTGTGGGAGGTGGACTTAGCATGGCACTAGTGTAAGTCAATGGTGTGGATAGGCATGCTGAGACACATCATCACAGAGGGCAGAAGTTGGGTAAGGTGGACAAGGAGGAAGAAGGGAAAGCAGAAGGGCGCAGAAGAGCAACTGTGCAAGGGATGACTTGAGTTGTTCCCACCGATCCTGCTGAAATGTGGCCACGGTCTTGGCTAGGCAGGGTCAGGCTGGGATCAGACACAACTCTGTTGTGCACAGTCAGCTTGCTTTTCTGCTACTTTCACAATTCACTGGCTGTGGAAGGAGAGAAAGCATTGAGTTAGGAGGGAACAAGGCAGGCAGTGACCTGGGCACATCAATATCTCAGCAGCAAAGTACTTCATACTGAATAAAACACACTCCTGTTCCCGTACCACATACTTGCATGCCTCTGCCTCCAGCACATATACAAGGTTGTCACCTGCTGTGGTGGCCTGTTGACTCCCACTGGTTGGGAGGAAATGGAAAAAAAATTACCCGTGGCACAGGCTGAAATGTCAGGCTCTGACTTTCTGACAGCCCTTCTCAGCATTTAAGATGAGTATTGGCTAGGCAAAGATGGACCACCTGTCAGCCTCCAGGCTCAGCACGCCTCTGGTCAAAACCAGGGCCCTAGGAGAGAGATGACAGTGCAGGAACCACACTGCTCTATCTTAGTATGTCTGTGCTTGCAACTGTGGGGCTAAGGCCAGCTCTGATCATGGTCACAGCTGTCATGTTGTCCAACTCCAGCAAAAAATGCCATGTGGGCTTCCCCCATATGGTCACATCACTCCACATCAGCTCTCCAAGGCTAGCCCAGGGGCCCTGCTCCCAAGTGCTCTCCGGCACCAACTGATATTCAAGCAAGGGCACTCATTCAGGCTCTGCAAGATGTCTGAGACCATGCAGATCCTCAGGGAATTGAGCCTCAAAGGGAAGGCTCTAGTGGGACATGCACCATTACTGACCAGGGACCTTCAAGTGGATTTGGGTGGGAATAAAGTCATATTTCCCAACAGAACATCTAAATAAAATTTAATAGAATGTTAAAACTCTTGGCTTATCAAACACAAATTTTACTTAAAAGTGGGAACAGCCAAGAGGTCTGGGAATGCCCAGCGCTCTTGCTTTGAAGAAAAGCAGATAAGCAGTTATTGAAAGGGTCTGAGCTCTGCAAAATAAATATTTGAGTGAAAGCAGGGTTTCTTCCCAGAAACTGTTCTATAATAATACATCTAAATAAACAAATAGAAATAAATACTATTCATTAATAATTCCATTATGGGATTTTCTTGGCAACTCTCAAACAGAATGTAAGCAAAATTTTATCAGTTCAATGCTCTGTACTTCATCTTAAGAAAGGAGAAAAAATTATTCTTCTATCTATCTTTGCCTACTTTGGGTGAAGTATTTTTTATATTATTACTAAGCTATTTTTCCAAAATGCCTCAGTTCTTATAAACAGATTGGGACCACCTTGGGCAGCACTGTGCAGAACAAAGTGCCTAATGAGGGATGGGAGAGAATAACCTCCTATTTTCCCCATTCATGGAGCAGTTTTTTGTAGCCCAGCCTGACATAAATTGCAGTTAAAATAACAGAAAAGGTAATGTAAGGATTTGATTAAAACAGAATTAAATTACAGAAATCTAGTTAGTGTTGCTCAGCACAAATTTCTGGATAACAAAAATCTGGTCAAACAAATATGATTTAATTCTTCAACAAGATGACATATTTAATGATTAAAGATAGCTGCATTGATATAATAGACTTACACTGTGTAAAGGCATTTGATTTAATAACTCAAAATATTCTGATTTAAAATGTGGAATTATAGGAGAGAAAAAAGCACAGGGTGGAGAGAAAAATAATTATCTCATTGACAGACTTCAAGCTTCTGTCAGCAGGGAGGTCGCTGAATGGGGATATATATCTTCCTCATGGATCTGCCCCAGGTACTCAGCATCCTCATCAGTGATCTGCAAGCAGATATACAGTCACTTCTGGTAAATCACAGGCATGACAGAGGTTAGCAGGGAGGTCAACAAACACTAAGGACTGGGGAACCGGAGCATGTTGGTCATTCAGTAAATTCCCACATTGAGGAAAGTGCATTCCAGTGTAGCTACATGCAAGTTATACGTCAAGGCAGGAGAAAAGACAGGCATTCCTGCCAAAGAGGGACCTGTGCCTGGAAAACCAGGGTGTCTGAAAGGTGTGTTGGTCTTTCAGAGGAGAAGTAATCTCTATGGAAAATGCTTTGGCAAAACGGGTGAACAAAAAAGGTCATCCTGAAGAATGAACTGGGAGAGATCAATGCTCAGTGGTTCCTTAGTACCACAACTCTGGGGAGCAAAGCCTAACAAGAGCCAATAGCTGGAGAAAAGGGAGCTGGACCCAGACCTTCCAACTGGGAAATTAAAGAAGAAAGACACCACTGGGAAGTGACTATTGAAGTACTTGGAAAAACATGTCTCGGCTTCAGGGCAACAGTGACACTGGAAGAGTGAACTTGGGTTGCTTCTGAGGCTGAGCTGTGCAGGTACCCAAGTACCAAACCACCTGTACAGCCTGTAAACCAGTTAAAGACAACTCATGCTGAGACATTCTCTTACACTGGGACTTTATATGACTTATTAGTGCTACAGATGTAATGGGTTCATGCTATATGGAGGGAAAGCAAGGCCCTAAACAAGAGAAGTAACCATTTATGCAATTGCCAGAAAAGTGTAACACAGATTTATAATTTTATCATTGAAAATTATACTGTGATTTTTAAATATGTGTCTGATTACTAGTTTATTCAATGTGCTCATCTTTCTAACAGTTATCATGAACAATTTGTGGAGGTAGATGACAAAGAAAGTGCTCTAGCCAATGGCAAAGGTGTTTGGAAGCCAGGCGGCATTAACTGCCCGACTGCAAGTGGTGAGCAATTGCAGTGCTTGCTGACTTCAGCGTATGGCTTGGGCTTTCCGAAATTCAGGCCATAAGTTACTGTGCAATGAACTGAACCTGCCAAGACAAACAATTACATGCATGTGTCTGAATTAATCACAGGGACACAGGGTATTGTTTAGCTGTGATTGATATAAGCTGAAACTGACTGGAAATAAAGCTTTAACTAACTTTGTTTGTGGGAAACCTGGACGCATGCTGCAGAAAGAAACAGACACAGCATTACCTCTTTCATCTAGGTGGCCAGACTGCCAGGCAGAGCAGCCTGCGTAGTTTCTTTGAAGTTAATGGCATTAATTATGCTGACTGAAGATGTGCCACTACAGAGGCGTGAACACATGGGCACTGTGGTCCTAATCATCACCCCATCCACCTGTGAATTCACGTGAGGGTGGGATGTGTCTCTGAGCTGCACCCTCTCAGAGTGGTCATCCTCCAGCTCCCAGGGGAGAACACCTTCCCCCAAGGTTGTTCCCACAACCCCATTGTGAACAACATCTCTCACAAGAGAGACAAACACAGAATGGCTGCATTAACAAGTGACATCATGTCCAAAGTGGCTGTATTTATAGGGACATACAGAAGCCCACATGGGGACATGACAGCGAGGCTGGATGAGAGACAACAGCCAAGTGAAATAATTCACTAGAGGATACCTGAGGTTGTGTTTCATATGAAAAGCTCTGCTATATGCTTTGATTCCTTTTCCTTCGGCTACTCTTTTACCTGCAAATCACAACTACTCCATGTCACAAATACCACATGCCACGGGTTTTCTGACTCTGGCCTAAGGGGTACTTTTCATTTCACCAAAGAGTCCGTTCTTTTTGGTAAGTAACAAATGCAACAGACAAATAAATGTTTTTCCCTTCATCTTTTAAATTCTGGGTTTGTTTGTTGTTTTTTTTTTTTCCATGCCTTGCCTTGGTGTGGGTTCCTGCTTCTTGTTTTAAATTATATACCAGGCAACATCCTGAAGTTGCAGATACTAAACTCCACACTGCAATCCCATGCATGATTTCCTGGGAGTGGGGAGGAAGGATTTGGGGAGTTAATACATTTGAATTAACTAGCCCAGCAGAGGCAAGATGTGGGCGAGCTTCTTGATTGGTATCAGGTGTCCAGTTTGTATTTGCTGATTGCATTAGAAATCAGCACTGGCCTATTAGTTAGACAGAGCTTGCTTTGTTTGGGTAAAAAGTTATAAACAGAAGCTGAAAGAGGCATCCTGATTTCTACTGTTCATGAACACTGACAAAAATGTGGAAATAGAGATTCCGTGGATTGTTGTTTTTTCTTCTGATGATTCTACAGTAAAATACAGAGAAAAGGAGTTTTATTGCATGTGGGAATGTCAGCACAGAGATTACAAGAGTCTAAGAAAATACTTTGGAGGACTTCTGAAGCTTCAGTGTTCACTAGTCTTTTGAATGATATCTGCTATAGCTCTTTTTACTTTTTTTTTCCTTAAAAAATGACCAACTGAAGTGTTTGTTAGAGACTTAGAAAAGCAAATCTCTCCACTAGAGGCTATACAACACCCTATTTTGTCTTCTTTTTTTAATGCCTTCCCAAAATTAAGCTTTCAAACACAGGTTTACCCACATCAGTAATTGGGCCAAAAGTTATAAATACTTACTCTTCAGTGCCTTATTGTTTCTGGAAGCCTCGTTTTAACTATCCACGTTTTAAAAAAATGTTACCTTGAGTAATAATATCATGTATGCTGCCTTTAGTTTGGTCCAAATGGAGTAATTTTTACCATTCATTTCTAGTATTTCTTCGCTGCAGCATGCTTAGTCTTTGTGTGTAAGATATCTTCAGGAAAGGCAAGTCTCTTTGCATGTAAATGTAGAGTTTGGGAGGAGGGATGGATGGTAAAAAGTTTCTTCTTTAGCATATCCGACAGGCAAAACTCTAAGAAGTTAGCGTGTCCATTAATTTTCCTGAAGAGCATCAATAAATGAACTTTTCTAAATAGCTACTTCTGAAAAATTGGGTGTATTTTTTGTGGTATTTGGATAGCAAAAGATTTCTGACCACATGAGTACACCTGTAAATCTGATCTGTGAGAGTGATCTCATTCTTGATTTGACAAGTTTGCCTCTTCCTTTTCTGGCTGTTAGCAGTAAAGGCATCCCTTATTACAAAAGCATGAGTGCAGATTAGCCTTCTAAAATTAAAGAACTTTGTCAGAATATTGTGTGCACGGTAAAAAAGTGTGCACTTGTTTGACTATATCTCAGTGTAAACAACATGGATGTCTTAATTTCCTGTGCAAAATAATTTGAAGGAAGTGATGACCACTCTGGGGTCTGGGAGAACCCATTCCAAAGTTACTGTGAAAATGGCAGGCAGGTGCCATAAATGATGTGCAAGAGAAACAAAATTCTGTTGACAGAAGAAGACCAATTCGTCCAATAGTTCTCCAGAGGTGCATTAGAAGTCAGACTGGGTTTCAGCATTGTCCCCGGCAATCCTTAACAAATCAGAAAAAAAGAAAAAGAAAGGAAAAGAGTACAAAAGGGCATATGTACAGCACCCGAGACTGCCTGAGAAACATTGACAGAAATAATATATTTATGGCATGAGCTTCCATATCCAGCAAAAATGCAGCTTTGAATCCAAATGCACTGAGTCCCGAAGAACAGCTAGTCCTCCACCTTTAGGTACACTGTATCCTAGAAATGCAAAAGCAGACCATTAAGAACAATGATGATATAGACAGGCAGAGTGTGAGACTATTATTCCTCTCCACTGGCCCTGCAAATCTGTTCTGTGTATTTTTTGTTGAATCGATTCCCTCAAAATCCCACTGAAACCCTCACAACAAAATAACAGTAATCCATTTTTTTTTTCCCTGGTGTCATCCTCATACAGTCATTTAACTACTTTGAGAGGTACAATGCGCTTGAAAATGTCAGTAAAAGTTTGGAAGTGGTTAGAGTACGTGGTATAAAATTTCACAACAACTTGTTGGACTTTCAATTGAAAACGTTCATCTTTCTCTTCCTTTCCAAGGACAGTAAAAGGAGATGAGTGGGTTAGAGCCCTGAAGAAAACTGTGTTCAGCTGGATTCACTACAACAGTCCAAGCTTCCTCCAGGGGTGGTTAAGTGGGCTAAACTGGAAAATAACTTTTATATTTGTTATTCGTTGATTTACTTCAAATCTTACTGTCCACTACTGTGGTATACAGCATATTGCAGCTAGAGTCCCTGAGTGATAGATGCTCGATAAATATTTCACAGTCTTCAGCCCAAGATTGCAGTCTTCTGAGAATACAGCTCTGAACACAGAACCACAGCAAGAGGGTTCAACCTCTCCACGATAAATCCTGGTCTAACAAACTGTTCTGGTTAATGAGTATAATGGCAAGATTTAATCAATTTCTGCACATGCTTCTGTTCTCCCTTTTGAAAGCATGTGTTAACAGTCTAAATGAGTTTCTATCTTTCAATCTTCCCCAAGAGATGCATGGAAAACAGGGCTGACATGCCATAGGACTGTCAAAATTGCACCCCTTCTCCTCTGAACACCTGCAGGATGCTGAGTGCTCATCTATTCCCAGTGCTTACATACCCTCTAAGCTGCACTGTACCTGAACCTGGAAAGTATCAAGCCTTACCAAAGTTTTGAATCTTGGCTTGTTTCACTTATAATGGTGTCTGTTGGTCTGCAGCTGGTTTTAGTAAACATAATCCCTCCAGATTTCCAGGGAAAGACCACTCCTTTTCTGTGTTTAAGATCTGTCAGAAACCCTGGCCAGTTCTTGCACCTTGGCTAGCCATGTGAGATTACTGTATGTCTTCGACTTTGAGACAGTGAGACAACACAAAATGCCATATACACTGTATGGTATTTGTAACCTGTTAAACAAATCTAGTATGCCCTCCTTACAACCTGTTCGTGGGCTTTGTCATGCTGGGAAGTACAGACATCCAGTGGGCTGCAGTGGGTACTCTGTGCTGGAGGTCTTTTGGAAAGACTGAGTTACCGAACGGTAGATTTTTTCTGCTGAAAGAGTCACCACCACATTCATGTTAGTTGGAACATGGTATTTAATTGGCTGGTTCAGATGGATGGTGATAGCCCAGGAGTGAAGCTTTCAAGGCCAGCACAAGAGGATCATACTGCAGTGCTCTCTGAACGTTATCCAAGAAATCAGTATTAATGAAGCTCTTTCATTGCTCATAAGCTATGACAGTAAAATGCAAAATGAGCAAAGATGATTTGAAGTCTAATAAAGTTAGGGAGAGTCAGCTTCATTCTGCTGTCTGAAATGCAGTCCAGTTGGGAACAAAGGAGGAAGCAATAATACACAGTAGAGCAAAAGCTGCATTTTAGTATACCACCACTGCAAACAAAGCCTGAGGTCTTCAGCTCTGTCTTACAGAAAAAGCCAGTAGCTACGGAATAAGTAACTTTGGTGAATCCAGTATCCAGGACAGGAATACAGCAAAGCACAGACAATCCAGCAATTTCTTGATGTTGGCAACAGCTTTTAACAACTGAGAGCTGAGAAAGCAACTGAAAAGGAGACACTGCAAGAACCGTAAACATTAGAAACGAATTGGGATCAGAACAGGGAGGCAAAGTGGAACTAAGGGGAGGGTGACCATGAGATGACAGAATCCACATTCTTTAAGAAAGGAAGAAGGAAAAAAGCAAATCAAAATCAGCTGGCTTCAGAAAGTCAGCCTTCCAGAAAACCACCTGAGATCCAAATCTGGAAGGGAAAAGGGAGTTAAAGGGAGCTAGAGTGTCCTCAAAGAAACAGATCACACATATGTGTTTTGTGGTGCAGCTGGCTAACCAGACACTGGGCAGAGTGAATGAGGATCTAACCAAAGATAAGATAATAATTTCTTGTTCTTGGGGAGGACAGTAGCAGGTATACCAGATCTCTGATTAGTGAGGAGTTGGATTCACAAATTAAGGGTTTAGACAGCCATTTCAAGAGCCATTTACACAGTAGCTGTGTAGTTCAACATGCCTCTGGACAATTCCCAAAAGGCCAGGTGTCTGTGGATATCTCCCTGTCCAAATTGGAGGCTGAAGTCAGAGGGGGTTCAGATGCCATAGTGTGGCAGGAGCTAAGGAGCTGCCCCTGTACATCGGTTATCATGAGGCAGGTTTTGCTTAAGTGCTTACTTCTAGGGATGTTCAGTGTGAATATCCTGTAAGCTGGCATCTAACCAGTTGTCATCTCAGAACAAAGTCCATATCAAGGTACGCAAAAAAGAAAAAATCTCTGGAAGCATCTTACAGGTACTGTCCCACCTCAGCCTTCAGGCTACTCTCTTCCCTTTGTCATGCATTTCTTCCCAGCACATTCCTTCCCTCCTCTTTCATCTCCTACCACCTTTTCAGGATCTCTGTGACCAATTTTAAATCTTCTGTACCTTTCATTGTCCTCCTCTTTCTGGCAAATATCTAACATGACAGAAGTGTTAGCTTTTTATTTGGGAGTCATGATTTAGCAGCTCTCCCTCAAATCACAGATCTAAAAAAGCTGGCTTGTTCATTCTAATCCATTAAATAAGGAAAAGCTTAAAATAATAGCAGCAGTTTCCTCTGGCCATTGCAATGCATCTTCCTTAGCAAAAGAATGTGGCAGTCACTGGGAGTTTTGTTATTGCCTTTGGCAACTTCCTTAAGGTTTTAAAGTATTCCACACATTACAGTGGATATTAACCTGTACACAAGATTGATTTATTCTGCATTTCCTGTAAAATTTCTTTTTTTCCATTGTGACATTGTGGTCATGGGGTTGATACCTGAGAATGTGGATTGAGGCTCCTGGGTGTTCCCCTTTTCCGTTACAAAGCTCTTGAATGCTCCCATTACATAACAAGGGAGAGTCCTTGTGGATAATTAAGTTTTGGGCCCCTGAGCACTTCTGTCTAGACAGCTAGGCGACACAAGAACTGAGTCTGCGCAGAAGCAAAGGTCAGTCAGCGAACACGGTGAGGAAGACTATGAGCCTTCGTCTGAAGACCCCCAAGGACCACCTGAGGTCCACCACAGAGGATGACTGCGCATGCGGATCGGACATTTACATATGTTAATAAGTTCCAGGAAATCTCATGTTTATGTAGATGAATTCCCGGAAATCTTATGAATATGTATGTTTTCATGGTATATAGTTGCTGAAAGTCCGTCAAGCCGGAGGAGCACTTATGGTGGAATTATCCCCAGTGCTGCCCGGCGCCGCAATAAAGAATGCCTGCTTTCTAAAACTCCAAAATAAGTTTTAGGGAGTGAATTATTTTGCCGCTTTCCGGTAACAGGGTAGAATTGAACTTCTTGGTCACTTACACAGATAGGAAATTTTGGCTTCTATTTCTGGATTCTGGTGAAAAATTATTTCGTATATATATATATTAGAAGTTAAATCAGCATAACTAGAAAGGAATACCTACCTTCCACACAAGGCAGAAGAGGTGAGCAGTTTTCAGTGAGCAGTTTCATTGTCTCCAGCCCCCCATATCCTCCATCTAAGTATTTTATTTTATAGTATTCTTGCAGCAAATCTCAAAATCAAAGCATTGCTGTTTTCCAAACTGTAGAAACCGAGCCACGGAGCCTGTCATAAAGAAGCTGCAGTTCAAAAATAAAAGTTAACTGAGACTGAAGTATGTATCAGATTCCTGTGGAAACAAATAATTGAAAATGCAGGTCATGAGGAGGACCAGGTGATGGGGAAGGGTATTGAATAAGTGGAATCAGCAAACAAGAAGTGAAGATACTTCTGGCAGGGATGGGTAGTGGGGTGGATTAGAGTCAACCCCCAAGCTACAAGATGTCTAAAGAGAGACTGAACCATAATGCCATAATGGATTTCAAAGATGCAGTTGTCAGGAAGCAAGAGGGAGCATCCAAACCCATGGGGTCTAGGATTCCTTGGGGGGCTGTTTGAATGAGGCCAAGGAGCCAGTCAGACTTGCTAAAGGAATTGAAATTCCCTTAGCTGAGATAGCCGATGCAGAAACAGAGACAAGAAATCCAGCAGACAAGAGCGAAAGAACTGGGCTGTTAGGGAAGAAGCAGTAACAAGACCAGCAGGCATATGGGTTGGAACAAACAAGTAGTTTATTACATTAGAAAAGGGGAGGAAAAGGCAAATCCTTAAATATATGTCCTGGTTTCAGCTGGGATAGAGTTAATTTTCTTCTTGGTAGCCGGTATGGGGCTGTGTTTTGGATTTAGGACGAGAACAATGTCGATGCTAAGTACCGCTAAATAGTCGCTAAGTAGCGCTTACATTGGTCAAGGACTTTTCAGCTTCCCGTGCTCTGCCCCGTGCACGGGGGGCTGGGAGGGAGCACAGCCAGGGGCTCTGACCCAGACTGGCCAAAGAGTTATCCCATACCACATGACGTCATGCTCAGTATATAAGCTGGGGGAAGAAGAAGGAAGGGGGGGACATCTGGCGTGATGGCGTTTGTCTTCCCAAGTAACCGTTACGCGTGATGGAGCCCTGCTTTCCTGGGGATGGCCGAACACCCGCCTGCTGATGGGAAGTAGCGAATTAATTCCTTGTTTTGCCTTGTTTGCGTGCGCAGCTTTTGCTTTACCTATTTAACTGTTCTCTTTTATTTTACTTCAATTATTAAACTGTTCTTATCTCAACCCACAAGTTCTCTCCCTTTTACCCTTCCGATTCTCTCCCCCATCCCAAAGGGGGGAGTGAGCGAGCGGCTGTGTGGTGCTTAGTTGCTAGCTGGGGTTAAACCACGACAATATATTACTTTTTCTGTCTGGTTTCTTCAGACATTGCCTGTTTCTTAGGGAAAGACCTCCTTCCAGCACCCATTCTGATTAAAGGCTGTGGATTTCTTGTAACAAGAAAAATTCTATTAGTCTTAACCAGTACTTCTCCACACAGGCAAATAATGCTTTGCAAATGTCAAACGCTGTATTAAACAGCCACGTTAAAAACTCTAGGCAAAGAAATATTCACACAGGAGAGATTGTGCAGATGCAGACTGAAGCATTTATAAACTTCGCAACAACCTACACAAGCCCAAAAGCATTTCTGCCAATTATTTGAGTAATAATTTCCAAGGATATTGGCCAATATCCTTGCTTCATTTTCTTTTGGGAACACCTGATAAAACTCTCTGTTTCTGAGATGTGGCAGGAACTGGGTTTTTTTATTACCATTGCCTCCAGTAATTTCCCCTTTCTCCAATCTTCCATCACTCCCATGAAGACGGTGATGACAATGCTACTTTTTCTCAGCAGCAGACAAGTCTGCCACATCATGGCATGGTAAGGATTCATCCTCAAAAAGTCCATATGTGCTCTTCTTAAAACTATCAAAGCCCAAAAATATGACCTTGACGAACTTTAGTCTCTTATTGTATGACCCTACAGGCACCTGTGAACCTCCGTGCACTTGACCGTAGTCTCAGTGCTGTGTTTCTGTGCTTGTCCCTGACCATGCTGGTCCCAGCACCCTGGTGACAGCACTCTGGGGTGTCTCACCCTGACTCCTGGCCAGGACACAGGGCTGTGACATTTCTCCCCTGAGAGCCTTCCCTGGGTAGCTGAGACACACCAGCACAATTCTTTCCACAGAAAGGCAATTGTAGCTGCCATTTGCTTTTCTTTCTGGCCAAAGCTGAAGTGCAGCGGTACCATCTGTTTTATCCCCAGGTTGTTCACTTACTTAGGTAATAGTGCAGTGATAGCACCGGTACCCAGGCAATGGGAGACCAATGCATTATCTCCTCCTTCACCTAATGCTGTATGTCTTTGTGAAAGCCTTTTAGACAGCAATTGAAGTGGTTTCTGATGGTGCACAATAAGGCTATTTTGCAAAGTACTGCATGCTTAATGAACAGCAAAGGATCAGGTGACAATTTATTAAAAACTTCCATCAGGTGATGGATATACTCTCAGATTGCACAAAACAAAACTCCAACCAGTAAAACAAACCAGAGCTGCCAAAGGGCTTCCTTAAGGGGTGTGAGTTACAGTGCTGACACTTTTGTAGTTTAAGCCACACAAGTTGTGATGGAGGTGCAAAAAACAGCGTCTGATCCTTGCTCACCTGGAGATCAAGCATAGTTAAACAGCAGCTGCCTGTTTATCTTTGAGAAGATACCTCTGAGCCTGCTGAAGAGTAATAATGCTGAAGGATATTTTTGCTTCTCATGTTTAGACTGTAAACTGTGCTCAGTATCAGCTCAGTGGAAAGGATTGCCACTACGCCTGACCTTAGAGAATGATTCAGCTCCAAATGGCAGACTCCTGATGGGTCACTGCAGGAATCAAAGCTAGCTAATTCATGATTAATCACAATTCCTCTTTCTTATATACCACTGCCTGTTTTGTTTTGTTTTAAATAATGAAAAGGTCAGTAGATTTCTGTTTCTTGTCTTTCCCTACTCTGTCGTCTTCAGCTACGACCCCAGGGCATCTCTTTGTGGTAGTATCTCCCTGCTCATCTCACCAAATGTGACTTAGCAAGATTTTCATAGGTATACAAAGAGGGAAACTCTTATCTTGGAAATCATGGGGCATTTTTCTCTTTTAAGCTACTTTCTCTTTTTAAAGTACTGGGAACTTACACTGGTTGTGAGTTTCATCTCACCAGGGGTAGGCTTTTACATTATAGATGTGTACATTGAAGTTGTCACCCTGGGCTCCCTTTATGGTGAAAGAAGAGAAAGAGGCATCTCTACAGAGTGATTCATCTCTGTTCAAAGAAAAATGAATTCAGCCTGGAAATGCCTGTTTCTTCCTGCTAGCCAGTGAGGGAGCATGGGATTACTCACTCATACGCCATTCCAGTTTTGTCTGGTGTAACTCCAGCAGCAAGATGACTTTAAGCCTAAATGTTAACTCAAATTGTCCAGATAGACAGAACAGTCCAGACTCATGGACACCAACTATCCCACCCCTTTCTCCATGCCAGTCTTGCCTACCATTTGCATCACACATGAGATTTATTCTTGGACCCTGGCTTTTCTCTAAGGTAAGAAGTGAAGTGCCTGGGCACATCCAATGATTTTAGACTCTCATCTTTGCTGACCTTATGAGTCAACATTGCCAAGGCTGAGCATGCCACAGTACAGTCCTACACAATATATCCAGAAATCAGTTTCTGGGCCTTGTGGATACCTCACCAGGTCCCAGCTGAGTTATTGGGCATCAAAAGGAGGCCCAAGCACACAGATGTATCCCCAGGAGGTTAAGAGATTGACCTTAGAGCAGCCCCTTTACAGCATACCATTAATGATCCTGTGCGGTTACATTGCCCACAGCACTTTTACCAAGCTGTGTCAGTTGAAACAGATCTTTTATTCAGCATGCACCATATTAACATATGGAGAACAACACTTGAAGCAAATTCTTGTTTCTCTAACCAAAAGAGAGAGCATATATTCATTTTGGCCTCTTGCTAGTTTAATTCCTCCAAACTCAGCAGATATAGATTAAATTAACATTGGAATGATACACAGGTGAATTGGGACAAAAAAAGGAAGAATTGTTACACGTGACGTTGACTTCTCAAGTACTTGATGCCTGATGAGCTGAGACGTCTTCTAAACAACAGCCTGAATAACAGCTGAGCTCCTTTGGGAAGCCCTGATTCCAGTTGTAAGTGGTGCACACACCAGAAAACTCACCCCTATGTGACAACAAAGGGTGCGGCTTGGAGCATCTGTCATTTTCTCTTCCTTCCCCCATAAAAATCTGTCAGGCAGCTTCATCTGCAGTGCAAAGGGCATTTAAATCAACATGCTCAGCTGGTGCTGACTGGTCGAGAAGGTGCTCATCATTACAATAGGAAGTTATGCCAACTGGCACTCATCCATTGTGCTAAAATCTCATACATAATGAGAGACTGTTTATCAGAAGGATGGGATGCAAAGCAGAGCAGTCTTTTTGTGGTTGAAGGGGTGCCAGAAAAGAATAATAATTTTTAAAAAGTGAACCCTGTTACAGCTATATTTTTATAATCCAAGTGCAGAACTAACAGATCAGCTGGCATGATGTCTAGCATGAACGTGTACCAAACACAGGAGGGGCTGTTTGCATTTACATGTGTTCTGTGTATACACTAAAAAAAATGGTCAGCATTGATAATGTGTATTTTTCTAGCAAAGTATTTTTGCACAAGTGCTGAAAGGCTCCTCAGTAGGTCACTTAGTTGGGAAAATTCCTCCTACGCATGTGCACAACTGGTTCCTCTGCTTGTGTATGGTCTTCTTAGTCACGTAATGGACAGAATGACTGTGAGAACCACTAAATACTTCTTCTTCAAAAGAGAGACTGAAATAACATTTCAAGGGTTGCACTGTATTACAAGAGCTGTGGGGTGAGGTTTGCTGATTGTCTTTGCCTGCCCCCAGACAGATCCATTAATCCTCTACTTCAATAACTATTGAACACACTCTAAACTTACAGCAAACCAAATTACTTTTGGGAGGAATATTGACTTTCAGGGAAAGAGAAGTAAGGTGAAAGAAAAGGAAATGCATCCTGTGTAATACTAGGGCTTTTGTATTCTGCAAGTGTTAATAAGTAAACAGAAGCTCTGGGGTTCTTTAAAGAAACTACTGGGATGAGGTTTAGGGAAAACAAATTTCCTGCAAAGACAACTTCCTCCATTATACATGGCAATGAAAAGTTGTCAGTGCAGTGCCTGTCAAATCAAAAATTCATATGTATTTCACACCTAGAATAGCAGAACACCCTAAAACTCACAGAAGCTGTAACTTTTCCACACATGCACTTCCAAGCAACTTCTTCTCACCAATTTCAATCTGTGTAAACTGTGTCTCTTTTCCTGCAACTGGGTACTCACTCGTGTGCTTGCCTACCTGCTGGCTGCTCATGACTAAACTTAGCCTGCAGGCTGTGAAAGATAGTAGGGCTCTCTTTCATACCTGTTTTAAACACTAAGTTCTTTCCTCCTTTTCCTTCCTCAGCTCATGATTTATCTTTTTTTTTCCCCTTAGTGACAAGCTGCTGCAGTGGTGCCCCTTGCTAGGGAGCAGGAGGGATGCTGGGGGGATTTTCACGCCTGGCTGTGCTCCCCAGGCAGGAGGTGCACTGCGGTGCAGTTGCCCTCCTCCAGCCCATCACACCCTCGCTCAGGGATTTTCTCTTATCAGCAGGCAGCAAAGCTGCCCTGGTGCAGATGTCATGTGCAGCCCTGGGTAAAGGGTTTCAAGGTCGATGCATTTTTCTTGTAGTATCATGAGAAGGGAGGGGGAAACCTACCTGCAGACGCAGTGAACGCCCAGGAGCGCTCGCTGCTAGCATGCAAACGAGAAGTGTAGGTCTGCACTTGCTGTGGCTGGTTTCAGGTGGCTTTCTGGGAAAGAGCCAAAAGCTCAGACACCACTGGAGCTATCAGAGTTTTTGTGAAAAAATGTTCTCCTCCAATTTCACATCTGTAAATGAGAATAATTGTGCCATCTCATCAGAAGCTTACAAATGCTGTGGCAGTGCCACATTAAACAGCACACACCTGGCCATGTCCAGTAGAGTATTTAGGTTTATGCTTGTATCTGACCTCTCACTTTAGCATAATTCAGGGATGAAGCAATTTCTTTGTTTTGTTTCTCAGTCAATTTAATGAGAGGCCTTAGCCCAACAGTGTAGTGGCACCTCAGTCAGGGAAGAGGATGCAGGAGTGAGTGTAAAAACATCTCCTTCCTCCCCCCAGCACCACATCATGCAGGAGGCCTGTCCTCTCTGTATGTGACCGGTGGAAAGCTGAATATTCTTTGTTCTACCAAAAGCAGGAAACCTATCACTCATTTCTTCTATATTTTAGAAGACAACTGTTTTTTTTAAGACTTCCTTGAATTTCTATCATTAAAACTATCTGATTCTATAACCTCGTGTTCCTTTTGCACAGGAACAATTTATAGCAATAGACAAGAGCTGATTTTGCTGTCATCATGGGAAAGGAGGGAGGGAGTAAGGAAAGCAATTAACAGAGCATTTGGGGATATGAAGTAAACAGAAATCCTTTCTCTTCCCTTCCTTCTCTACTACACCCACACACAAGCACATGGTTCTCTAATTAGCTCTTTTGCATGAGACAAAATTTCAGACAAGGTGTAAGACCGGATACTTTCTATTTAAAATAAGCAACAACTAGCTGAGAAATTGGATTTTAGGCTAACAATATCTGCAAGCCTAGTCATTTGTTCCAGAACAAACTTCAAAACACTGTGGGTGATGTAATGTATGACCTGAAGAATAAAAGAGCATATTACAATTTAGGCTACATTTTGGCCTCATCACCTTTATGGAACGAAAAGTTCTTTCTCATTTTCTGTTAACAAACTGCCTCAGTTGTTCATTCTCTTTGCTGAGATGTCTTGATACTTTTGCCAATAAGAAATAATCCCTGCCCCAAAAAGCTTACAATCTTGAGTGGTCAAAATGGGGAAAAGGAAGGTGCTGAGGCAAAGATGAGAAAAGGACATCAGTTTTCAAGCTCGACAAAGCTAGCAAGGCAAATTGATTTACTATCTGTAGAAAGTTTTTCAGCTCCCTCCAGCTTTCCACCTAGCCCTACTTGCCTCCACTGCAGAAGCAGAGAACTAAGGTGTAGAGATCCAGACACGAAGCACTAGTGTGCTCAGCTGGTTTGCACGTGTTTGTCAGGGGTAGGAGGAGGAAAGGCCTTTGGCCAGCTTTGCTGTATTTGCAGAAATGCCCTATCATAGGTGGAGTCTGGCAGCAGCGCAGTGCTCCCACTGGTTCTTTGCTCTGCTCATACTAGTATGGGTCAGTTTGGTCACAGGTGTACGACATTTGCCTGTCACAAGGGCAAAATAATGCACTGAAAAGGAGATGGAGTCTAAAGTACCAAGACATCTGCAAGCTATAGCAATGATCTGCATTCAGCATTTTAAGACATGGTAACACCATATCAGCCCCTGGCCAAGGGCTTTTGTCAGGGGCTGAGCTTTTTCCACCAATACAGGTTCTTAAGTTGGCGAAATGAATGACTTTAAACCCTTCTTCTACAAAATCTTGTAAATAAATATAGTCTTGTCAGAGAAGAGGATTGAAGACCAAACCACACCTCTTACCAAAGTTTTTCAATAAAATTTCATTCTTACATTTTCATTAACAACCTGGGTTTTGGTAATATTTTTCAGGTAAGTGGAATGTCTTAAAAATGGGAGAACCGAGATCCCATGTTTGGTAAATAAACAACTTAGAATGTTATTTATCTCAAAGCAAATCAAAGATCATTTAAATGAAATGATCACTTTATTATTTCTATAATGTACAGTGTTAAAGAGAGCTTTTGCTTGGTGAAAATGGTACCATGTTTAGTCAGTGTTTCTGGAAGATCTGAATAGAGCTAATGGATTTGGTTTTGATTATTGAATGTGACAAAAGTATAGATCAGGTCACTCCAAAACTTCCCACCATTTTTGGCCAAGTTAGTTATGTCGCCACAAAGCAGCCAAGAGAAGACATGCCCATTTAGGCAGCATCTCAGCGGTTAAAAGCACGGGTCTGGGTTTAGGACGGGTTCAATTGTTTCTCCTGGCCATGGGAACCTGCCATGCATGTGGCCTCTCTGCTCTCCTCCAGATTCCTTGCTCTGGCTGAAGCATCCTGACACAGGAGCAGCACTGGAGCTGTTCATGGTATCTTCTGCAGACATTGTTCTCCTTTGTGCACATGAACTTCTATGAACTCTTTGAACTCTTATTTTAAACTATTTAAGTGCTTTGTCTCAGACACCTCCTTCTAGGCAGCTCTCCCAGTCTGCCTACCCTGACATTTTGAAAATTTCTCCTCAGTTCCAGACAAAATGTACTAATATCTCATTTGGGGCATTTTTGCCTTCTTATTTACCCTAAAGACTACTTTTCTTGCCCTGATATTTGCTCTTACAAAGTTTTTAGAGGCAGCAATCTTAGCTCAGCCTTTGTTGTGCTAGGTTGAACAAGAGAAAAGCTCTTTCATTTTCCTTCTGTAAAGGTGTACCCATGATCCTTCAGATAGACCTATGTACATACACCTCAGTTTGAGTCTATCATTTTTTAACCTCGGAGAATGGAGCTCCACATAAGGTCTCATCTTGTAGCTCATATTCCTATATACTATTTTCTGGTATCCTATTTAACATAACATGGAGATTTAGTAATTCTATTAGCTAACATACCCATATCTTCCTCCTCCCTTGTTTATTCCCAGCCGAGCAATCCTTATGTGAAACATTTATCACTTATTCAGAACCCCTCCTTTTGTAACAAAAATTGATTTTAACTGAATTTTTAGAGCTAAACAAAACCATTCAGCCATGGCATTCAATCTCCATCAAGTTTTCTTATTAGAATGCGGAGAGATTTTGAAAAATCAAATGTGCCAAAAGTTTTCCTCCTTCTGTTCTTCCCCCACCTCTGGCAAAGTTTAAATGGTTCTCATTTTTTGTCTCTGAATTAATGCAATGAAGACAACTTTAAATCTGAAACAAAAATCAAGACTACAGGAAAACAACTGATGAAGGAAAAGAAAACATACACATCTAATAGGTAGCATCAGTTGAGATAACCGCTGTATTATTAATTTAAAAAAAAAAAAAACATTAAGAAGAGAAACGGCAGACAGAAAATTAAGACTACAAAATTATGTCAGGATCCGTCTTTTAAAGTATCATCATGTCAAAGGATAATTGATTGTATCCAAGAAGAATAAAAAGAAGTAATAAAACAAAGGTTAACTAAAAGGCATTCTGCAGTTCTGGAGTGGAGGATCAGTCATGTGAATCCACAACAGTGGAAAGATCAGGCAGCCACATGAGTCCGATAGCTGTGGCTGGGACTGTCTTCACCACAAATTCTTCTGCAGGTGCTGTCACGTGGATACAAAGTTTTCTCTGTTCTCCAGTGAGAAGTTTTCGCAGTTTTCTTCTGCTCCACCGAAACAAGAGGCTTCAGCAAACTAAACATCAGAATTCTTCAAGGGACCAAGTGCTAAGGAGGCCTTACAGCCAGGACAAACTTGCTGAGCTGAAGAAGCTGGGAATACTTGAACTTCATCAGGCTTTGCACCTTGAAGTCAGTCCTATCCTGAAGACCAGCCTCCAGACACAGGAACTGCCGGGTTTGGGCTGGAACTGTGGTAACTAATGCCTCAAGTGCATGATCATTAGTTATTTCATGATAGCCAAGTCACAACAGCCAGCAGAAATTTTCCATATGTGCATTGTTAGCCTATCCCAAATATGAAATGCTCCTTAAACCTTCTCTTAACTTCACGATGTTTGGCCTTCTGGATTTTACCAACTCAACAGATCAAAGATATCTATAGTATTTGCTGTTTTGAGATCTTTTTACTGAGTATGAACTTCAATAAATGATAAATAAAGTCTCAGAGAAGTCTGCTTCATGCTGGGCTTCTGGGAAGGCTCTGGCTGCGCGGCTCATGATCTTGCTCCTGTCACCATGTGAGATATCACTCTTCATTCTGTTAGCTTGCCCATGCAAACGTCATGAAGTTCAACAGGGCCAAGTGCAAGGTCCTGCACATGGGTCAGGGCAACCACCAGTATCAGTACAGACTGGAGGATGAATGGATTGAGAGCAGCTCAGTGGAGAAGGAATTGGGGGTACTGGTGGATGAAAAATTGGACATGAGCCGACAATGTGTGCTCCTTGGTATGGGTGGCTTTCTGGACTGCTTCAAAAGAAGCATGGCCAACAGGTTGAGGGAGGTGATTCTGCCCCTCTACGCCACTCTCATGAGATCCCACCTGGAATACTCGGTCCAGCTCTGGGGTCCCCAGTACAAGACAGACATGGACCTGTTAGAGCGGATCCAGAGGAGGGCCATGAGAGTGCTGGAACACCTCTCCTATGAGGACAGGCTGAAAAAGTTGGCATTGTTCAGCCTGGAGAAGAGAAGGCTCTGTGCAGACCTTCTTGCAGCCTTTCAATACTTTCAGGTCCCTTCCAACCCAAACCATTCTATGATTCGATGATTCTATAGATTCATGCAGGAGGCAAAAGCTGAGGGAAGAAATAACAATTAGCTATTTACAGATTTAATTTTCAAAGTTATACAAAGTATAAGAATTACAGAAAACATTTGTTGTTGTTGTTGGACAATGCAAGAAAACTGCATGTAAAAAGTTGGATAAAGAAATGCTTTCTTGTAGCACCGGATTTCACAGGAAGTCTTGCCAAAAGATTTTAGATTGAAAATCAGTTGAAAGGTACCTGCTGTGTATGGACTGTGTTGAGACGAAAGAGCGCTGCCTTTAGGCTGCTGACCTTGGAGGACTGTAGATAACATTGTAATGACATTGGAGAGGAAAAAATATTGACAACATGATTTTGTTCTGTAGAAGAGATAAAAATGTGCTTACTAAATGGATTTTGGGAAGGTTTAGAACATGGGTTATCTAGAAGGAGTTTTTATATGCAAGCAGTAAGTTGCCCACATTTGCTGATAAGTCCCACCATGAAAGCAAAGACAACTGTAGCTTAATTTTTCTTTATCAACTACTGCTATTTATTCAAGCAGGAAAAGTAGGGGGTGGAGCCCAGAGCTTCTTTTCTGGTTCCTAAAACAGCAAAGCAGACGTAAATCTGCCCTAATGGATAGCAGAGGAAGTTGCAATAAACTCATGCCTTCCACGCTCCACTCCTGCCCTGGGAAGGATGCCTGACCACACGAGCACATGCAACAGCCTGCCTGGCCAAGGGCAAGGCAGGACGACAGGTAGTTTACAGCATGGTTTTGCCATCCCTCATCTCAACTACACCAAACGTAAAACTTCCAGATGACTTATTGACAATAGTCATGTTATCCTCTGCCTTCTGCACCTACTCAGAGAACTGCCTGCCAAGTTTGTTTTTTCTTTCCACAGTTTCTCTCCAAGGGCAAAAGAAACCCTTTGCTGCTGCTGTTTCATGGTATTTGCAACACACATACCAGCAAGGCAAGGAAAACACAACTTGACTTGCAAATGGGAGGGCCTGTTCTGATCTGGTACTTTGTTGCTTATCTTCTTTGTTTTCAGATTAACATTTTTAATGATGCCTCACCTTCCTATGCAAAGATCTAAGCTCTGATTATTGGCAAACAAATGCTGTGTTGAAAATCAGATGTGTGTTTGGATTATGATTAGACCATAATGAAGCAGGGAAAATATCAAAAAAAAAATGCAATGACTTGTGGAGATTGTTTACACAGGGAAAGAATTTTCAAGGCATTCACAGAAGAATTAACCTCCCTTCAACTACTAAATTCTATTTGAAACTATAAAGGATATTGTTTACATTTCTAATTAGCACTCACTTACTGGAGGAAGGCAATCCACCACTGAGGGAGCAGCTTTTCTTTTGGCTCCTCTGCCTTTGCTATGCACAGGTATCAAGGGTGGAAACCTCAGAAATATGGACAGCATGAAACAAAAGCAGTAAGTAGAGGCATAATTTAAAACTCTTAAGATCTAGTAAAAGGAAGCTGTCACTTGTTCCAGTTTGAGCTCCCCACCTAAAGGAAGGCTATCCTACTCTGGGGAGTGCCAAACTTTCTTTAAACTCCACTTTTTCCCCTCCTGTCTATTAGACATGAAATATGAACAAATATGAAATACATGCTAGCAGATCTAAAATTATGCCTTTTTTTTTTTTTTTTCTGTACAAAAGATAGACAGAAAGAAGAAATGTAGGGAATCAAAAGCATATTGAACTGGGAAATGACAAAAGCAATGAAGATTTAACAATATGAATCAGCAACAATATGAAGTGACTAACATTAAAAGAACAGACAATCAGGATCCCCTGTAGGTCTGGTACAGATTCCCTAGATACCTACTTGATATCCAGCTAAGCTTCTGGTGATCTTTGCTTCTCTCTTACCAGTGAAGCCTACTGCTGAGCATATATTAAATACTGCTTTGCCCAATACAGGTTTATGTATCCCTAAGCAAACCATCAGTATAAAAATGTGAACTGTATTACTGAGTGGATGTTTATGTACTTCCTTCAGAAAACATAGTTTAACTCTCAGCACTCATGCAAGTTGTACTGTCCCATATGTACAGAGGGAAGGACACCACTCGTACAGGGTGTCCCAGCATGTCAAACAATGCTCAGGTCCCTTTCCCTGTGTTTGCCACTCTCCACTTAAATGTAGCAGCATTAAGGCAAGTCAAGAAAAAAAAATGAGGGAACTTACTGTCTGAAGGAATATGTCTCTAAATTCCTAACTACAAATTCAGGACTTAGATTCTTACTGGCCACTTTTTAAATATGTAAAACAAAATGTGGGGAAAAAAACTGTACTGTTTTAGGCTTCTTAACATACAAGCTAACTTAACATGGAGCAAGAACATCTTCCCGTGTTGCCTCAATCCTGAGCTGGCTATCTCTCAGCAAGGTAAAGTGGCAGATTTGTCACTAATCTAAAAAGAAAAGGCTTTCTGACAGAGTGGTAATAGTCTCTTTTTTTTACCAACTGATGAAGTGTTTGCGTTCCTGACCGTGACCCCTCAAGATCCACGGTGATTTTGCTTGAGGTATCAAGAACATACTTGAGTGCTAATAACTTAGCCATGAGCAGCCAAGCAAGCATTGCATTTCTAGGACCTGATCACCAGGCATCACACATGGTTCTTCTCAATCCTAATGCGTTCGGTTCTCAGGCACAACTAACTTGCAGTAGCAAGGCTGCAAAAGAGCATCCACTGAGTGGATGCTTAGAGCATAGTTGCTGTGTTTGAATCCAGACCTGTGCAATAAGACAATCAAGGCACATTATCTTTTCTGTTAAGCAAGAGCACAAGACTTCTTAAGCAATAGTTCATACTCCTCAGTTCTGAGATTGTTCTGGATGTGTAACACTACATTAACAACTACAATTTACCTTGGGATTTAGTCTGGGAACAACAGGTATATGACTTGTGCTATATAAGCACATTCACAACTTAGAGTTGCACCAGAATTTTATCCTCTGTTTTAACAGGGGAACATGTGTTGCCCATGTTTGTTATTCAGAGTTTTTCAGTCCTACCAATGGGAATCATCAGTCATCTAGGATTACTCAATTTACTCTCACACATTCACTACAGAGCTTTTGGTGTAATTATTTCCACAACAATAATATACTGTGATCTCACCAGGGGCTTCTCTGCAAGTCTTTCTCTTTGAGTCTTTTTTTATTCATGAAGGTCTGTCCTTGGCTTATTCTTCTTCTCCTTTCTTACACTCTCTCTGGATAATCTCACCCTTCAATTCACATCAACATCTGCAAGCAGATGTGCAGATCTGCTCCATGCTTGCCTGCCACTCTCAATACAAAGCTCCTGTGGCTGTCCTGCCATCACACAGAGGCAATGTTATTTTAGCTGATTTTAATCACTGGTGGCTGTAGAAAATACTCTGGGATTCTGGAAACCAAGATCATACAGGTTAAATTAAATTGAAGGATAAACAAAACTAAATGTTATAATTAAGGATTCTGACTTCCAAAGGATTTTTTTGAGAAATTGAGGTCTCCAAATGAACACACAACTAATGGGAATGAGGTTATGAAAATTACCACAACAGATCTGGAACAAAAACTCATTAATGCAAACATGGGAGGCCTGAATATTTCCTCCCCAAAATGCTGAAACAGAAGAGGAAAACAAAGATAGAAGATTAACTATTTTCTACTAAATCTCTGAAATGAGAAGTGGTGTCATAAAGAACAGCAAAAAATAAACTAATTCAAGCGACAGAGAGGGAGAGAAACAGAGGAAAGCAGATTAATGGCTTGGGCAACAATGGCAAATATTACATCCTCGGTAGTATGCACGGCTTCAGGGCAAGTCTTGAATTTTTGAAACAGAGCCAAAGAAGCAAAAGGAAAACAGGATAAAATGTAATATGAGCTATCAAAGGTGGCTCATGCCACATGATATCTCTCTTCAGTAAGAATCTGATTTAAAAAAAAAAATATTTCTAGACTCTATGATGGATATTATCTATGTGGATTTCTATGGAGTAGGTGACAAACTGCCCCATATCATAACTTATTGTTGAAGCTGGAGAAGAAAATATAAACACAAGGACTATAAAGTGATCAATCTGGTGGCTATATTTTTTGTTTCTTTTTTTTCCTATCTTTGTTTACTTTGTTGTTGTCGTCATTATTTCAGAGAGGAAATTATGTCTAGTATTAAAAAAGGAAATACTGTCATATTGGGAGTTTACCAGGGAAGGCTTCAAAGATAGGGATGAAATCTTGAAATTTCTCTTACTTTGTACTTTCACAACAGACCTGACATATCCATGGGGTATTTTTCAATGAAGTTTACTGATGACAGGTGTTTGGGGCCATCTTTAGTTCAGCGAAGGTTTGGTAGACCATAGAGGAAGAACTGGACGATTTTGAGAGCTGGAGTTACAGGCACGGGTTGAATTTCAGCTATGCCAAATACAAATTTGCACATTTCAGAAGTCATGACTAGAACTTCTGCTAGGAGGTCATCACTGGAAAAAGACTTAAGAAATACCTGAATGCATCTTATCAATCACAAGGTACTTATAAGCTATCAATGCAATGAAAGCCAAGGGGAAAAAAATCAAATGTAATCCTAAAAAAAAGTCAAGCAAGAGATTTGCAGAAGAGATACTCTGAGGTAAAGAAACCTCTGCAGTGTAAAAGGAAGCTTGGCTCCTAATGAGATGCTATAACATGATTATCACTGATAGCCAAGGACTCAACTGAAGAGACTCAAAAACCCAAGAGATTCCCAAGATAAAATGTCGAAAAATGAAACCTTTCTCTTTTCCATCCTTAGTACTCTCCTACTTCTGATAGTATCTTTAGTCTCTTTTAAAGCTTGAGCCTGAAGCAAAATTTTGGAGTTCTCATCACATGGAAGTGTTGCTTGAAGTATTTCACACAATTGGACACATTGTGCAGCCATTTGAAATTGCTTTGAAGAAGTTCTCAGTGATCATGTTGCTCACGGCTTCATCTGCAGCTTGTGTAGGGTATTGTGGGCCAGCTTTAGGCAAGCTAGCTACTGGGAAAGATGGAAACCCTGTGTGGGATGCCAAATCCATGAGAAATATGATTCAACTCCTCTGGTAGTTGCCTCACACCAGATTGCCCACTGCCACAGCAGTGGCCTCCAGTCCCTGAACCTGGTAGCTGGCAGAAAGAGTGGGGATGTCTGCATACCTCTAAGTTTCTGTTTTGCTTTATGGCATAAAATAAGCCTATGCAAAATAGATACTAAGAGCTCATTGGTTTTCTGTCATTGCAGAAAGGAATATTTTTGCCCAAGAAACAAATAGCCAGAATGTATTGTTTAGTCAATACATGGTAAACACTTGGATTTGCTTCTAAGTGACTAATGAGATACCCAATTTGTTTCATGTTTCCATAAAAAGCATAAAACATGTAACTTCAAATGGGTATTGAAAAGCTGCCTGTGTGCCCATGAACGGCCACAACTCCAGCAACTGCCAAAAGCATTTTTCCACTGGGGAGAGTGTCAGGATTGCAAAAAAAGGAAAAGGAAATAAGCCTTGAATAGAAGTAAAATTCAAACTGGATTTGTATCTGTGAGGAGAAAGCTAACAAATCTGCTCTTTGAAAGAGGAGGCACTTGAGGTAACAGAGACAGGGAAGTGCAGATAATGTACATAGGAACAAGTGGTATCGGGCCATTTATTTGTAAATCATATTTGGATAAGGCCATAAGAAAAAGTTACAGGTAGAGCTGAAATGAAAGATCACTGATGTGAAAGGACAAAAAAAAAGCAAAAGGACAGTAAAAACCTTTTGAGACAAATTGTGTTATAATCAAGTTCTCAGAAATCCATAGCAATGGCCAAGCTAATTCCTTGAAATGCCGTAAGTAACTTTCCATGGGCATGGTGGAAAAGAATAAGCGGATCGGTAAGGAGAGAACAACAATCACAGTCTGAAAGGGATTTTTCTTCATGCTAAGGAAAATCCTCTCCAAAAGACTCTTGTCTTCTCTGCCAGTGCCCAGGCAGGAAGGCAGCTGCCTGGTGAGATGAAGGCACCCTGAGGCAGGAGGAGCTATTTCCCTGCCATGCAGCCCAGAGCACAGATGCAGCATGCAGAGGAGCATCTGCCCTTGTGATAGCACAGAAGCTTTCCAAAACATTCAGTGTTTAAAATGTTAGCCTCGACAGGCCTTCAGATGCCTGTGCAGTGACGTGGGCGGTTGTCTCCTGTTTGTTTTCACACCCGAAGGCACGGTGCTGCTCTGCCAGTGGGAGATGCAAGCATGAAGAAGGGACGTGGAGGGGGGAACTTAGGCAGGGTTGGACTGTTTATCTGCGGGACAGGGGCTGAGTCAGGAAGAGGGTATGTTGAAAACACTGATGTCGGGTGGTAAGGGAAGAGGATTTTGGAGGAAGGTGTCTGATCTCCTGCCACCTCCCAGTGTCAGAGAAGGGAGAGGAATGGGGATGACATGGGAGACCCATGGGATGGGGCCAAGGCAGGTTGGCAAAAGGACAACAGTAGAGAGAGAGAGAAAGATGACTGGTGCTGGAAGGGAAGATACAGAGAGCAAAAATATATGAAAGGAGTCAGCAAAAGCCAGTCAATGCCAAGCTGTCCTGGCAGGGTGTTACCCTGGGCTTTCCCTTGTTCTCCCAGCACCTGAGCCGATGTGATACCACCCAGGCATGCAGGAGTGAGTGCGGGAGGCACCATGGTGCCAGCCAGGGGTACCCAAAAGGAAAGAGCAGGGACTGCTCCTGCATTCCAATGCTGGTTTCCTGAGCAGAAAGGAGCCTTCCTTGGAGGAAGTTGGTTACAGAGGTATTTATACCTATGCCACATGGAGCAGTCTTTAGCTTTGTCATATTCAAAGCCTGTGACAACCTCTGCAAATATAAGGCACAGGTAAAATAACAGCAGGGAGCTAGAAGGTGGTTTGAAACAGCCAGCAAGGCATTTTGAGCCAGGTTTGTTTAAGCAGCAAAGATCATGTAGAGTTGTTTACCGGGGAATCCCCAGTGAGTTCTCATGTCTGAAATGAGCAGAGCAACTGAGCATGTATGAATCCCACCCGACACCCTTGGCAGGTTGGCTAGTTTCTTCTGCAGGCTGGCTCTGCTGCAGCAAAGGGCTTTCCCACCGGGGGCGGCTGCTCTATGCTGCCATCGGGCTGCCTCTTGTAGTGCTCGGAGCAGCTCCATCCTCACGGAAGAAAGTACAGGAAGAAAATGTTGCAAAATATTAGCCACATTTTCTAGCCCCGTTTGACACAGAGGTCAGCCAGGCTGAGATTTACAGCAGAGGAGCAGCAAGCAGCACATTTGTCTACCTCTGTTACTGCCTGGTAGTCTGGACCTGGCCTAAACTTATCACATCATCTGTCTCCAGATACCTGCACATAACAGCATGAATTTTACCGAAACTGAGTTCACGTCTATACCATGCATAGTGAAGATCTGTCATTTTTATATAGCTGCTCTCAGAGGAAACATTGGTCTGCATTTTTGTTTGAAATGCCACCTGACAATATCATAAAGACCAAGCATTGCCCAAGGGCTAAACTGAAATGTCAGAAGGTAGCTGACAGCAGCACTCTTTAATGTTATTCCAGCACAGGCCAGCTGATCAACTTATTGACTACCTGGAAATGTCCTCTAGTGGGATCTACTGCGGAGGTGCTAACAAGAAAGAGCTTATCCCTGTTCTGTAGGCTTTAGTACAGAAAACAAATAACTGTGTGAGCAACATGAGAGCTAATGAAGCCCATTCCCTGTTGCCACCTGTTCCATATAGTTGGATTTTGAAGAGTCAACCATAGCCTATCCTCTGTAAAGGCACTACTGCAGTCTCTGTCTTTTACCTGGCTGCTTATTTTCATGAAACTGTTTTCTAATGTGGGTTGAAAGTTGCCTGTAGTTCAAAAGTTAACAGAGTGGAATAGACACACAGACACGTACAAACACAGAGGCCAAGGAAGCTTTATTTCCTTTAGAGACCAGGCTGAAGAATAAGCTGTAACAATCACTTCCCAGAGAGACAGAAAGAAAATCCATCAATAAAGAGAGAATTACAACCTAAATGTATCCCCAGGTAATACTGATCTCAGTACTTGGTTATGTGTTTGGTTGCTAAAGCAGCTTATAACACTGTAATTTTCAGGTGCTTATTTCACTTGCAAACAGACTGTTGAAGAAATAAGACATCATGTCAACAGTCAGTGATGGAGTAAATGTTCTGAATTAATTTTGTTCAGAGACCAGATCTCTCTCATATGGCCAGTCACTGCAATATAGCCCACTTGAGCACTAAGACTGGGTTTGCATTAAAAGGTCCATAAGCTCACAGAAGCACCAGAAACCCACACTGGAGCGGTGCTGGGGGAGCCAAGGATGCATCATATAACAGACACAGTTGGCAGCCAAGGTCTTTCAAGAGAAAGAAATAAACACCATGACAACCTCACCTCTTAAATACACCCAAGGACTGTCAAATCCAAATTTCTCAAATATTTTCATCTTTCCAGAAAACACTGATTTTTCCTTTAGGTTCACATGATGAGGTTCCCACCTGTGATGAATGGCTCTGACATTTCAGACATTGCTTGGGGTGGCATGGTGCCTGTCCTGCTCCTGCCTCCCCTTCCCAGGGAACATCCCAGGGAGCAGGGGAAACTCTGGGAAGGGGATGCCAGGCTAGGCAGGACCACCCCCCAGGGGGGTTTTTTTGCTCCATCAGGGCCTCTGATTTACCCTGTGTTCCTGCCTTTGCTGAGACATCAGAGCGAGGGGTTAAGGGAGGGGGACCCCGAAAGGGAGAGCATTTCCCTTGGGCATGGGAGCCCCGGCATTGGCAGGGTGCCCCAGGAGATGCAGACTCTGCTCCCCAATGCTGTGGTGGGGACCTGTGGGGGTGGTCTGGGTGCCTGTCCTCCCTGATGAGAAGGAGACCTTTTGCAGGGGGGAGGTTTGGCAGGGGACAGAGAAGGGACAACTGGTGACCCTGAGGGAACGGCTTGGGTCTGGGAGTAATGATGCTCAAAGCATGTCTTTCTCCAGTCTGGGTACTTTCCGAAAGTGAGGAATGGCCTCCATGAAGTGGTGGGAGGACAAGCACCAAAGTGAACTGGGGTTCTGGTTCTGGAGGTAAGAGAGGGATCTAGCTTTGCTTCCCTGCATCATACCATACCATACCATACCATACCATACCATACCATACCATACCAATCTTTGTCCCTGGGCAAAGATGCTGTGCCCCAGCACCAGCTTTTTGGGTGGCTTCTGGAGAGGGCTGTGCTTGGTAGGGCACAGCCAGCAGGATGCCCTGTGCTGACAGTCAGCCTCAGCTCCTTTGCTGCTATTTAAAAGAAGCACCTTGCATAACTACCTGCGTTGGGACATAAACTAGACCACTCATTAATATTCTGCTAACAACACACGTCCCTTTCCCTTCCCCAACAGAGAGAACATGAAAAAAGACAAAATCTTGTTGTTCTGGCTTCCCTCTATTACTCATCCTCCTTGTGGCAAGGAACATCTGGTCCTGGCAGATCAGCCGTGACAGAAACGGTGGTGCCTTGCAGGAGTCAATCCAGCTCCTCTCCCCATCCCATTTGCCCCATGAAGCTCCCAGGATACTCTGCAGTCAAACCCTACAGTGCCTTCTTTTTAAATATTTGTTTTAGAGACATTTTAGCTCTCACTGTTTCCCCCTCTGAAGCCGAGAGCCCAGATCTTCTCTTTCCCTGTGAAGCAGCACCTTTGGACAGTTTCCTGAACACCTCTGGCTCTTTCTAGCATCTGTTTCTGCACTGTGTCTCCCCTGATACCACTCCTCAAGCCAGGGAATGTCCCCAGGCTGCTTTCTGAGTCTCCCTATTGTTTCAAAATCTCATGCCATAGAGGTTGTTTGGCACTAACTGCATGCTGCAAAGCCACAGTCTGCCAAGCAGCACTGGCAGCCTCACCCTCACCTAGACATGGAGAGACTACGTGATGCTGTTTGATGTGCATCGCTGCTAGGTGGGCTGTCAGGTGGGTGCTGCTGTGGGAGAGGTGGGTTGGCACGGCGATGATCGTTGTGGGATTAAGTGTGTGATGGGATTGAGTGGAAGTTGGACTTTTGCTCAGTCCATGGGAGTCTATCCCTGCAATAAGCCGCTTCTTGGCTTTGTGTTTAAATACCACATAAAGCCATGTCTTTTCCCAGGATGTGAGGGGCAAGGCATGCCTGTGATATTTGCAAATGTTACTGGGAGAGCCTCAGGTCCTGACGCCTTCACCCAGGTTACTCTTTTAAAAGTCAGAAGAGTTGAGTGTAGTGGAGCACATATCTTCAGTCCCTCCTCCAGCTCATCCTGCCTCAGAAGACTGCTCACACTGGCCCAGCCAAGGGAGTGCACTAGACAAACCAGTATAAGATGGAAACAGCAGTGGTGCAGGGGGCTATCGCTATAGTCTGTGCACGATGATCAGCCTGCCCTCCCACAGGCTAGCTTAGGAGCAAGGGGTTAGAAATCCTGTGGAGAAAACAGAGAACTGGAGACAGTTTGCCAAAAGCCTTACAGACACACCTTCCTGTAAATCCCGGTTTATTGCCCCTTGGTTTTTCCTCTGCACACAAACGGGAGTTTCAGTTGCAGGCAAGCAGAAGCCAGGTCAGCAGTAAGTAGTTAAGTAGTGCACAGCTTACGCTAGATTTCACATGGTCTGTCCTTCGTTACATGTAACAGGGTGCTGTGCTTACTGGCACAAACCAAAGCTCCCATCATCTTGCTAGTTTTTTCCTAATTGTATTCTGTAAATAAGGTCTGCCCCATGCCTGTCTGTCTGTAAGCACTCTCTGACACAAGGTAGGCAGAGTATCTCTTCTGATACATGGCTCCAAGTGCCTTGTTCCATGCTAGTACAGAGTGTCCCAGCTGTTTCTGACTCAGCACCTCAAATAAATGTTATTTCCAGAATGGAAATGAACACAGTCAGCCACAATAATTTCTGAATCACTCTAATTTTTAGAAAAAATTAATTTATTTCCATTTAAACCTCTAACGCTATGACTATCCTTGCATACACTGAAAACATCTTTTTCAGCACTGACTTCCATTTTTTCAGTTCTGATTTTGGCTTTGTTTGAAGGCTTGGTTGTTTTTATTGCTGGGGTTTTCCTAGGACTGTTAGAGTTCCTGTAAAAAAACAACCACAGACAACCAAACCAACAACCACGCAGCAAGACCTGTTGCAAACTTTCAGCATCAGATACGCTGGAAAATCCAAAGTGAATATAGTGTTGAAATAAGCTTCAGTAAGAAATGTTCTTAAATACTCTACTGAGGATCGTATTGAGCATTGTAGATTGATTTTTAATGTGGTTTTTTCCAGCTGGTTGAGGAAGGATACTGCTGAGACAGATAGCAGCCTTAAATGCACATGCCTGGTTAACTTGACAGTTTGCAAACAGTGGAGTGACAAAGTTCATGAGCTGCACAAGGAGCCATCTCAAACCCTCAACAACGTTAGGAACTTGTAACTATAACTTATTAACAGCACCGCAGCTGTAGGGCTCCCACCTTGCTAGCCAGCATCTCTGAGACACAAATATACCCACATCGACTGTATGGTTCCCTCACAATGCGGCTGATGATTTGGCATGCATGAGATCTCACATGCCTGAGAAGTAGTGTTAACGCTTCCTCAAAACATCAGACTTAATGAGAGCATGGGGTGGCTGGGCCAGCTGTGCAGGAGGTCTGCCTGTCCCAGAGGCATCCAGCTTCCTGAGCATGGCCATGCAACACATGCTATTCCCCAAAGCCCCAAATTAGATGCCCTGTGCTGGGGGCTCGGCTCTTGTACCATGGCACTGCCTAGCCTGGGGAGGTTATCAGTCTTTCATTCAGGGAAAATAAGGGAGAACAACTCAGTGCAGGGATACATGGCAATGGAAACCATGAGCTGCTGCAGCAGGCCCTGAGGCTACCTGCATGCAGATCTGAGGAGTGAGCGACATGGCTCAGATGGGAGGTTTTGCAGTCCCTAATGCTGGGGAAGGGGAGTAGCCTAATGGGGTGGCGTCCAGGTGGATAGAGTCTGGTTGAGGGAAAATGAGAACAAGAAAGCTTTGTTTTTCTCTGAGGTGCTGACAGGAAGGGTGCTTGAGCTGCAGCACAAAGGAGCTGTCTCCCATTGCCCACTTCTTGCTTTTCTGGGAAAACAGGCTTTGCCCACTCTTTCTAAGCAAACAGGACCACAATAAATAAAGACCTGAGCAGACAAGTCTGTCAGTTTTATCTTCTTCACAGAAACAATCCAAAATACCTCTAATAAAAGCTAGCAGCTCAGGCTGAAATTGGGCCATGTGGTGATTTGCAATTTATCCTTCTGCTTATTTTTCTCTCAGCAATGTATGCTCAAGGTTTTTCATCTTCATCTATATCGAAGGCTGATCTTTTATTTCTTTCCTATTGCTTTCATTCAGTGCTTGGGATAGCAAATTTATTTGGACAGAACTAGGTAAGCTTTGGTGTTTCTCAATGTGATTTTCAAGTGCATGGTATTGCTATTACACATTTTCTTTTCATCAGAAAAGCAGATTGGTCTCTCTTTTGTAATGAAAGCCTAAAAATTGACCAAGTGCCAATTTCTGGTTTTCTGTTACTGGGTTCCAGCTGCAGACATCAATTTACTGGCATGCAGTCTAAGTCCAGCCTGAGATGAAAAGACACTGCAGGCAGCAGAGGCAGAAGGTTTGATGCAGAGTTGTGTAATGCATTTTGTATTTGCAAAAGGATCAATCCACCCATGAAGGCCATTCTGAGGAGATTTTCAGCTCTGACAGTGAGGAATTGGTGAGGAGGGATAGAGGGATTCCACTTAAACAAGTGAAAATGAGCAGAAGAAGTAGGAAAGGGAGTCTACAGAGTAAGAGCAACTTGAAGAAAACAGGAATAAAATAAGAAGGAAAGCAGGATAGAATGGAAGATGAGATGGGGAGTCAGCTGTGAACAGCAAATATATTGGAGTCTAAAATGCATGGAGTGTGTACCATGATAGGGATGGGACAAGACATATGCAAAACATTGAGTAAGAAGGCAGGAAAGGGAGTCACTGTGCTTGTGTTTACTTCTGCCATTAAGATCTCAAAAAGCTTATTTTTATTCTCAGTAGTCAAAAAGATCTCCAGTGGTCTTTGTAACTAGTTAGCAGGGCAATTAAAACGGTGGTCAAAACTCAAGAGTGCTTGCAAAACTCAAGTTCGTGAGACATAAGATATGAGCACACATTGTCACTTTAAGGGGCTACTATTAGTTGCAATCCCCAGCATGACAAATAGTAAAGCGTATCATTGTCTCAGCTCAACTACTGAGAACAAGTGACTGAGGTTCCCTAAAGGGGGATTCAGACTGTGCTGCTTTTGTCACCAAACTCACCCATTGCCTTTCATCTTATTAAATGGTGTGTTCAAGGTTACAGTTTGGATTCCTTAATGTCCTTACAACTCTGTTTATCTAGTCAGTGAGTAAAAGAAAATAGACCTCATTGCAAACTGCCATTCTAAACATTATGTACTCATCCTACATATGCCAGCTTAGTCCAGCCTTGCTTCCCTGCCCCTTGACTCCATGCAGCTGGGGAGAACATTTTAACACTCCAGCTCCTGGCCTTTTTTCCAGCTAACTTGCACATTGGATGTAAGATAGTTATTCACATGCGGGCAACATTTCCAAAAGGTTCATTTAAAAGCACAAATCCTCTCTTGCCTGGCAGACCAGGTTCTAGTTAAGCCTGAGAACAGGGGAAGAGCCTCTACAATATGTGTCTGGCTTCTAAGATGCTGTTGCAATATTACAGTACTGACTTCTTTCCCATAAGAGAGCTAAAAATAAGATGAAAAAGTCTAAGGGCATGAAAATCAAGCAAGACTGTCAACCATTAAGAAAGATGTTTAACTACCTCCTGCTGCTCTGTCCCAAAGTAAAACCTTTCATTTCTAGCTTTCCTTCTCCTGTGTTCTCCTCTATTTGCATGGTTATTTCCATTTCCTCCCCTGCCTCAGAGCAAATTGTTAAAAGTTCTTGATTTTGACCTTTACAAGTTCTCCCCACTCAATACAAAGCGTGTTGCACAGATAATTGTCCTGGCTTACTACTTTCACCACAGCATCTATGCCTTGCACCCCTTCTGCAATACCTCAGCATAACTTCATTGGTCTTCACTGACAAGGTACTTTATGACCCCGGCTTGCTCTGCATAGTATTTCCTGCACAGTTGATTTCTAATCCCATCCTTGCCCCACAAATGATGTCCATCTTGATCATTTACTTAAGATTTGTTTTCCATTTCCATGTCAGTGATTTTTCTTTAGAGCCTCCACTTAAAATTTGCTTTCTCAATGCCTTCAAAATTATTTCCTTGTCTTCCTTCATATTCTTTTTTATGATGCTCCTCTTTTTTTGTGGTTTCTCAAAGCTTTTACCACATAAATCAATACTGTACTGTAGTCACAGTTTCACTCATTTGTTCTCTGGCTCACAGTTTCTGGATGAGGTTCTTACATCCCACCTATTCTGCAGTATCCATCTGTTGCCTTGCAGTAGTCCCTCATCTAATCAGCTCTCAAATCAAGCTTTGGTAGCCTCTGGAGAATGGGTTCTAAGTTTTCCTTATAATTTTAACAGTGATGATGTGAAATGTGCAAACTTTGCAGTCAGTTGGAAAGAATGAATGTATTACCTGTCAGGCTCTAAAACAGTTTTCCTAAAGCCACTCTTCCTGACCATATGTAACACAAATGATTGGTAATAATTAATATGTATAAAGATGCATGAAACAATACACATTCGTACAAAAAATGTTTAATATCTTCTTTCTTGTTACTTCCCATCCAGATAGAAATGACTCCATGCGAACAATCTGACATCTACAGTTACTAAGGACAGCAACAATATTTCTCTACCTACAACAAGTCTAATTCTAATTTTCCTCTTGCTGAACAAGACTATGTATTTTTCTGTTTTAACATGCTCTGAGTGTTGCTCCTCATTGAAAAGACCATGGTAATCATAGCTACAGCCCTTAGACAACAGTAATTAACATCTTCATGTGTAAGTGAACAACATTTGTCACTCTTTGGATGGTAAAGTCTTGAGCATAGGTAGTGTAAAACAAAATCATTTCCACTTTTGAGACAGAAGGGTAAGCTTAGGTTAACGGAGCTGTGGGAGTTGCACTGTTTTGTCTCCTTGCTGATTATCAGAGTAATGTTGAATTTGGTTCAGTTTTGCTGAAGAAGAAACTGATACGCTCTCTCCAACAACCTTTTTCTTACCTGACCTGTCCATTTACTCCCTAAACTTCTGTGCCAAGTTTAGGGGTTTTAAGGTTTCCTAATTGAAATTTAAATATGAATGCATATTTTTTTTCTTCCCTTCTTTTGTCTTCATCAGAAGATATCTGAATACTAAATGCAATGACCTTTTCTACTAACAAAGCTGAAATGCCAGCATTGTGCACTTTATGAATATATAGCAAGACTGGGAGGGCAGGAGCTTCAAAAGCCATCAGAAGGGGACAGAGTGGAGCTTGGGAAGATCAGGAGAAATAGAAATGCCAAGTCTGTACTCAAGGTGTCTGAAAACTCAAAAGACAGCTAAACACTGTGCTATGAAAGATGTCGCTACAGTGACCATTGCAGGCATGGTTTACAAAGTATAGAAAGCACCTCAAAAATGTAATTTGCAGGAAAGCAAGATTGGACGATGTCACTTTTTTTTAGAAAATAATAGAAACATACCTAAAGAGAAACTTGTATAGATGGAAAAGAAATCAAGTCTCATGGAGCAGGAGAAGGGAAACTTGTCCCCACATCACTTGGCCAGAGAGCTCTGCATAGCTCCCCTTGCACCCATATTGACTGGGTGAACACTGGAGAGCCAGGACAGTGGCACACAGAGGGTCTGAGGGGTAAAAAAAGGAGATCATCATCTGATTCATCTTGCATAGAAGACTAAGAGTGAAGGGGGAACATGAAAGAAGTAGATTCACAAATCCAGAAATCAGCTAGAGTATTAGGGTGATTAAAGAGAATCCTTTAAGTATCGTATTGAATTTTCAAAGTCTAGTGTTAATGGATTCCTCAGGAAAAACTGACTAGGAAGAAAGCACATATTTTTCATTTGAAATGATAAATGTAAATAGAACTGTATTTCTGAGAAACCATGCAAGGTATTTAAGAATCAAAATAAGTTTGTTGATCTTGGAGCATTCTGCAAAGTTAAAAGTGTCCATTTGGAGGCAGGCATCATCAGGTGCAGGGGAGAATTTCCCCTGCTGTGTATTATCTTATGCCCTTCTGTCAAGGAGTTGCCAGACAAGTGAAAGCAGTCTCAAGAAAACCTGTATCGTCACAAAGAAAATATAACAAGCCTCAAGAAGAACTGCTTGACCCTTATTGCTCATGAGATCTAATAACAGCTGAATAAAACATGGGGGAAGCTGTTAGAATAAAAACCGTTAGATGGAGTCTGTGATCCATGCAAGTCTACCAAGGAGCTCAACCACATAGAGGGTTTTTCAAATTACCAGCACATGGCAGGTTCCTCACTTTAGTACTAAATTAGTGCTAAACATGTCAGTATGTTAACAGGCCTACATTTATAGCTGTTTCAGTTTCACACCACAGGCTCTCTTGTCCACGACCTTTGTATTTGGTTGGTGATTTTTGTTGACCATTTAGGCTTGTTGACTAGCACTTGGGTTGTGTCTTCCACAGAGATGTCAGTGCTAAAAGCAAAACAATCATCAAGACACAAACCAAAAATAAAATGACTGCAATAATAGCTCATAATTGACTCTCAGACATCATCTGAGAACCTGTATATTATGTTACTCAATATTGCTATACTGAAACAGACAACTTTAATGTTAACTTTGCAACAGTTTATGATCACTGTGCTGGGTCTCAGTGCTCTTCAATTCAATGAACAGAGGCAAGCAGAGACTAGTGAACCAGTCCGAGGGGATATGGAAGAGACCAAGTACTCAGTGTTTCAGGACAAAGAGCACAAGACAGAATAATGGCCAGAAAATCTAACTTAGGCCATTCCCTTCCCCTTTCCCAGGTGCCTGACAGAAGTAGACTCCTGCCACTAAACTTTATCTTTAAAAAAGCTACCTAATGTGCTTGGTGATATAGTTATTATTTGTTCTATAACCCTTATGTTTTACTTGTCTCTCTAGAAAAATGTGTTAAGAACATCTATCTGCAGAATGAAAGCTACTTAAAAATAGGAAACAACAGGTAAGAGTTTTCAGGACAAACATGAATCAGTAATCACTCGTCCCATTACTGTGACTAGTGCTGGGGCCAGTTTTATTAAGCATCTTTGTCAGTGACCTGAAGAAGTGAGTCCATACTAAAATCCCCAAGTTTACAGATGGTACTAAGCTCTTACTAGCAGCCCAGTGCTGTACCAAAGGCAAGTAACTCCAGAAAGAACTCATGTGGGCAAAAAGGTGGCAGATGCATTCAAGGTACAGAAATATGAAGTGATGCAAAAATGATCTAAAACATACCTCCATGATGTTGAGCTCCTATCTAGCAGAGAAGATATCTGGAGTACTCATTGACAGGCCACAAAATAATTGGCTGAATGAACAGTGGCAGCCAAGGCGGCCAATAAAATATTGAACATCATCAGGAGAGGAATTAGGAATAAAACAAAGGGCATCATTTTTCTGCTGTATAAAACCAAGTCCTATACTGTGTTCTGCAGATAATTCTGGTCTTCATACCTCAAGAGGAATGGAGTGGAGTTAGAGAAAGTACAGAGAAGGGCAACTACAAAAATCAAGACTGTGAAGCAGTTGCTTTACTCAGAGAGATTTAAAAGGCTGGGGCTCTTTGAGGAGAAGACTGACAAGAGGATGTGACTGAGGTTTAAAAGATCTTGAAGGTGGAAGGTAAATGGAATGCAGAAATCACAACACATCTCACCTAATCTTACTTTTAACAACATTAATAAAACAGTTTTGGACGCTGGGACAGTATCAGGGTAATGGACCACTGAAAGTGCTGAAGCTTGCATACCCTCCCTAATAGCATTGACTTTTTCCAGCATTGCAGGCAGAATATTGGGCTGGATGGGGTTTGGTCTGATCTGCCAGGACGGTGCTTCTGTTCAAGAGATCTCTGCCCCCAGGGCTGCACAGTGCAGCATCCTCAGGTTTCCCCCAGCAAGCACAAAACTGTTGAAGGAAAAGGAAACAAACTCTGCCTCCAGCTCCTCTATAAATCTTCCCCCAATTGCCACATGTTCACATAATTCCTAATCTGCATAATATGCAGATTGACTGATTGTAATTGTCCTTTTTTTTTTTTTTGGTAGAGGATATGATAATATGCTGATATAACAGACCATATCGCTATGAAGAGTCTGTGTCCAGAATTAGAGTGTAGAGTGAAGGTTTTGCATTTGGTGCTTGCTGTTTAGGGAGACAAATCCTTTCTCTTTTTTATGTGGTCCCAGATACAGACCTTAACCACAAGCATTCATATGAGATTAATAGCCACATAGATAAAATCTTTCCTCTAGTGAACAAATGATTCTGTTAGAATCATAGAGAGAAGCCTACTGTTATCTTTATTTTCACATTTAAAGAACCATTAACTTCTGATGTGACTGCCAGAGCTTATATTTAATGAGGAACTGTTTACACTGACAACTGCATTCAGGCTATTGAGCTGAAATATTTGCACTGACTCAGTTAAATGAACAACAAGAAAATCCTTACTGTCCTTCTTACCCATTAAATAGTAATGGTACTTACCCAAGCTAACATACTGTTGCAAACTGATCTTATGTTCATTAATATGTGATCCCCGTGTCACAGCTTCTCCTATGTAAAATGGGGACAGTAACAGTAAGAACGTGGCTTTAAAAGTAATGTTTTCTTCCATGACAGTGAAGCTGAGGAGATGAGTAATGATTGTGCACTTAAAGCATTCAGATGTTTTGCTGAAGTTTTTCAGTAGCTTCCCTGTGTGTGAATACACACAGACGTGGATATATAGGTAATAGTCTGGCTCATCAACTTCAAAAAGCTCTGCAAGAACCCTAAGCTAATTTCATCAGAAAGCTATTAATGGGGATTAGATATGGTACCCGAAAGGTTGTCTGTATGAAGAGTGTATTAGACCATGTTCCTATTTCCTTGATAAATAAAAACCAAACAGGGAACACAATGGAGAAAACTGATACCAACTTTTTTGGACAGCTGAAAGGGATGGCTGTGAGGTGACACTGTCAGCCTGGCTAGTACCACAGAACAGTTAAGACAGAGACTAAAACAAGGGGCTATTGACTCTAGATGAAACAGAATGAATGTCAGAGGAAGACAACACTTGGAACAACAGGCTCCAAACATGCTAAAGTTTACAAACAAAGGCTAAACATTTCTTCTGTTTATTAATTTAAAGATAAAAATATTTGTAATCTAATCAAATGTGAGCTAGTGGCATCCTTTCTATCCAGCTCTGCCTTGTATTTTTAAAATATATAATTTTTTTCCAACTAAAATGCATCCATTAATCTTTCAGTACAGTGAAAGAAAACAACACATATGTTTATAGATGGAAGACTGTATAAATAAGGGTATAGTTTTTTGAGTCTGAGCCATCAAACAGGGAGGTTTACTTAATCTTTATTTTTACCATGTATAAGACACCATTAAAACATTTATTTGAGCTGCTCTATGTTTGCTGCAATAGATATGACTCTGTGGCTACACCATCCCAAACAGAAGCACACATGACCTGTCCCTAAAAACCTCAACCAGGTTCCTAAAAACCTTAGCCTACTTCAGCACTTTGCCAGCCTTACCAGAGAGTGATGAGGAGACGGAAAGGCCCTAGATACTGATGCAAGGAGCAAACTATATCAAAGAAAAGATGCGAGCCTCTAATGTCCAAAGTGTCTGTGAATTCTTGTTCCAGGACATTGTAACTTCCTTCCTGGACAACTGCATGCAATGGAAAATGTAGCCGATACCATATTTGCTGCCTTGCATACTATAGGTATGGAGAGCGAGACTGTGTGGCTGTCATATACAGGAGATGCAAAGCCCTAAAAATCTGACTAATGAATATAAGATCTGCATACTCATCCACGTATATCTCACCAGAGCAATAATGATGACAGTCAGGACTTGGGTGAAAGCAGCTAAGATGGACTTCTGAAGGTACTCCAAAATTAAGGGCTACCACAGTGGGCCAAGGCTCCTCTTGTACCATCCTTCTCACGTACTGTAAATTTGCTTTTTTCATCTCTTGGTTTCTCTGTGCTTGCAACAGAAAGACATGACAACTTTAGATACTCCAGTGGCTTTTTTTTATAGTCAGAAGGCAAGAGCAGCTCTGGTTTTCACTCAAACTCTTCTCCAGCCAGGAGTTCAGCAGCAGAGCATATAGAAGTGGACCTAAAATCTCCAGAAGCTACATTCACATAGTTTCTTTCAGACAAAAGGGCAATAACAAATTTCCCTCCCTTGCAATGGCATCATTGTCTACAAAAAAAGGAAGCAGGGTAACTAGTATTCATTGGTTATCCTCATGAAGTCAAGGAGTTTCCAAGGCAAGCCAGGTGAATTAAGCCCTGGAGAAAGGCAGGCATTACATTGCCTGCTGTGTCCTTCCCTTACTATCTCCTGATTCATAAAGCAAGTGTTTTGTCTCCCTTTAGGATCTGACAGCCAGGTAAGTAATACAGGCCATTGCCTCACTGCAAAGCAGAAAAGAACAATGCTCTGTGGAAACGCTTCATGCAGACCAAGTGTGTTGCGGTGGCCGGGAAGATGGGTGGTCAGAGGAGACTGGCACACCACTAACGCCAGCAAGGCTGCACCTGTGGGTGGTGAGAGTGGTGAGCTGGTGTGTCCTCCTCTGGGTAAAGTTCAGGCAGAGAATTTCCATTTTATGAGGGAATTTAGAAATATTTGCGATTTGGGTGAACCAGGTTGATCAAATCTCTACTGCTATGAAACACCAAATGAAAATGTTTCCAGTCAGCACTGACATAAGCTTTTCTCTTCATTAGGCTGCTCGTCCACCTATGCCAGGTTCTCAGCACATGAATTCCAGGGGGAGGGCAAGCCCTCGGGGGAGTGCCTCTTGCCCCTCTCGCAGAGCTAGCTCTCAATATATGTATCTGAAATTGAGGTAAAACTGACCTGGTGGGGACTTGGGCTCAGAACCTGTCACATGCTGTGGGGTAACAGGTTTGCAAGCAATGGTTGTGAGAAACCATGCAAAAGTCTCACAGGAAATCTGAATTTCAGGAGACTGATAAAATTCTCATAATAATCAAAATCATGCAAACAGCTGAGTTTCAAAGAGGAATGTTGAGGTTGATGTTAATACAACGTAATAGTTTGGTTTGTGAAGCAGTTAGTTTGAAAAGGACACAGTCCTGGCAGGGAAGTTTTCAGTATATCTGAGCTTAGACCTTCAGATATTAGGGATTGTCCAGCATGTACACCTCTAATTTTAGTTCCTCCTCATTTAACTCCTGTTTCTGCCACATCAGTTGTTTTCTACCAGTAGCTCATAAAAATTCTTCTTTGGATTAGATGTGAGTGAGTGACTCACAGTAAACCATGCATTCAGCAGGAGTAGAGAATTTTTTGTTTTGTATCCACAAAAAATTTGATTTTTACTCACTTGGTTGCTATGCCAAATAATTTAATGAATGTTTTCTGAAACAAAATGTCAGCCTGTGACATGATTGCAAACTGTTCAATAGATATATTCTTACCTGGGTTCATTATTCTTGCAAATCTGCATTCAAACACTGGCTGACCTCAATGATTGATGTAAGCACTCAACTTCATGAATTACCTGTGCTTCCAGTTAAGCCTTTTCTATAGCTAACTGTCCCAGGTAAGCCAGGACATATGCATTCTGCATGTATATTTAAATGAATATAACAGTACAGACAAAAATTTAAAAAAAAAAAAAAAAAACTGGCTAGAGATGTGAGCCCAGTGAAAACTACTGACAGGCAGGGGCGAACACTTTCTCTCCAGCTGTGACAGGCACAGAAGAGATTCACATCTGTGAATCTCAGTCTTCTAGACTGGAGATCGACCTAGTCTTGGATGTTAAAAATACCCTGCTAAATTCTGAATTTTGTTGGCGACTTCTAGATCTGTTCCTTAAAACCCGTAGTAATCTGTGGCAGAGATGAAACCAAGTTATGACTCTGCAAATACAAAATTAAATTCTCCACTCCTACACATCTTCAAATGACATCAGTCCCATGTTTTTTTTTTTTTCTCCCCCCAGAGGACTTCTTCCTGTGATTCATCACAGAGTCATGGTCACTATGGGCAACAGGTCTAGGCTAAGCCAGTTGTCCAAATTCCCTAGGTTTCCCTAGGAAATCAGGTACTTCCAGAAGGCAATTCAGCCATCACTTTTGGCTGGATAAGAGGAATCCCATCAAAAGAGTCTAGAAAGAGACCCACCTGTGGCTTGCAACAGAGCCAGGTTAGCCAGGCAAAGACAGGATGAACAGAGTGCACTAGGAGCAAAACCAGCAGCACACAGTCCACAGGCATTTATGGTTACAGCCATAATAAAATATTTGGCTAGAAGGGTATTATTTGTGCAAACAAGGTGAGCTTCCAAAAAACCCAGCAACACATAGTTTCGACGTATAAGGATGCTGGCACCATGTTTTGCTTTACTTGGTGCTCCCTTTGCAGCATTTTTTGTTGCTTCAGAGCCTAGTGCTATTTCGAAGAAGATACCTTACCTGGAAAGCCTGAAGTCTCAGAAATGTTAGGATGCAGGGCAGGGAGGAAGAAAATGCATAGAAAAATTTGTCAAATGTTGAGTCCCAAGAACAGAATGGTAGAGAAGGTTTAAATATGGATTTTCAACCAAATCAAAATTTTGTTGAAATCTGACAGCAAATTTCAGGATTGCTGGAGAAAAGGGCAGAAGGCAATGCAATACCACAAGCTGTATTCCCTTAGGAAATCAAGTAAACAGTATACTTCAAATTCTCCACTAATCAATTTGTATGGGGGAAAAAAATGGAAATCTCATCTCAAGCATTCTTTGCAAGACTACACTGACGCATCAAAAGGTGGAGAAGACAATGTTCAGAAAGAAGGAAATTTGTATGTGATACTGCTGCAGGCAAAAGAATGGCAAAATTGATTTTTTCCAAAAATACAGCATGAATTTTCAACCTGGGAGGAGTGGCTGGAAAGCAGCCTGGCTGAAAAGGACCTGGGCGTGTTGGTTGACAGCCACCTAAACATGAGCCAGCAGTGTGCCCAGGTGGCCAAGACGGCCTGTATCAGGAATAGTGTGGCCAGCAGGACCAGGGAGGTGATAGTGCCCCTGTATTCGGCACTGGTGAGGCTGCACCTCGAATACTGTGTTCAGTTTTGGGCCCCTCACTTCAAGAAGGACATTGAGGTGCTGGAGCGTGTCCAGAGAAGGGCAACTAGGTTGGTGAAGGGTCTAGAGAATAAGTCTTATGAGGAGCGGCTGAGGGAGCTGGGGTTGTTTAGTTTGGAGAAGAGGAGGCTGAGGGGAGACCTTATTGCCCTCTACAACTACCTGAAAGGAGGTTGTAGAGAGGTGGGGGCCGGTCTCTTCTCCCCAGTAACAAGGGATAGGACGAGAGGAAATGACCTGAAGTTGCACCAGGGGAGGTTTAGGTTGGATATTAGGAAAAACTTATTTACTGAAAGAGTAGTCAGGCATTGGAACAGGCTGCCCAGGGAAGTGGTTGAGTCTCCATCCCTGGAGGTATTTAAAAGATGGGTAGATGTGGTGCTTGAGGACATGGTTTAGTGGCGGACTTGGCAGTGGTAGGTTAACGATTGGACTTGATGATCTTAAGGATCTTTTCCAACCTTAACAATTCTATGATTCTATGATTCTATAATTCTATGATAAAATTACCTGTCTGCAATTAAGTGGCACTGCACAAACACTATTACATATTACATTTAAATGGCATTTTTTCTAAGACCAGATGGTTAAGTGGCATGTTTCACAAGTGCCACATTTTAGCAACCTGGAAAGGTTGCTACTTTTGATCTTCATTTTCATTTATTTAAACAATAATGATGAAAGAACAGGATGCTTCAGGCAGTCTCAGGTTAATAGGTATAAATTGTGCTCTGGAGCATTGACTCTTTCAAGTCAGTTATTGATTCCTATAAAACAGCCTACATCTAATTATTTTTTATCTTACTGTAGAAAGTGTATATGACATAACCACATGCACATAAGGTCAAATCCCAAAATTTGTGTTCAGCTTTCCGTTCTATATTTAATGAAGTAACGCTCCCACTGAAGTACAGCCAGAGATCAATGGAAAGCTCCCTTCTGTCCATTGAAGCTTTTACACACACACACACACACACACACACACACACACACACACACACACAGACTACTATCCAGTAGTCTGGTGGCCAAGGCACTCTGCATGTTGTGGAAGGTCCAGCAGAGCAGAGGTCTGAATTTCATTTAAACCACGCAACTCCCAAATAGGTGCACTGATCTCTCAGCTACGGGTCAGTTCATGATGTGTTTGTGTTAATCACACTTTTTTTAACCTGAGATGTAATCTTGGACACAAGGAACTTTCACAAGGAAAGTTTTCACAACTAGTACATTCCTTCCAAAAGTTTCATGTCTGAGAAATTAATGTTTTGTAACACAGGGAAAAAATCTAACCCAATTCCTGAGCCACTCTGTAATTTGTGTTACAGAGATTGGAAACTGCTGACATTGGGACGTTGCTGTACAAAGGATGAGAGTGGGATTCATTTGCTCAGACTGACATATCCACAAAGCGGACATGGAATTAGCCACCCTCCAGTCCCCTTATCACCACCGGAGAGAAACAACCACTTGTAAGAACTTCCTATCGTGCACAGCTAAAATAGATCAGACAACTCAAATTCCAAACATGCCATTTTCACTCTATTACTTCAAGGGACCTTAGTTGTTGACTAGCTAAGGTATCTATTTCTGCAGCAAGGTGAGGCAAATCCCAGTCCCAGGGCCCTTTCCCTGAAGGGATAAGGTCATGGAGAAGGGAAGTCACGCTCCAGATCCATCGTCAAGGCAGTGCCAGAAGCCAGGCTGCACCCATGTTTCCTGAGGCACTGGGCTATATGGCCACTTGATCAGACTGCAGTTCCATCCAGGACTTTGCAGCAACGTTGATGAGCATTTGGGGTTTGTGGAAAAAACATTCACTTCATATGTAACGAAATCACTTCAGTGTCTTTTGCCCTGTGTATTAGGCAGTCTGGTTACTTGAAATGTCTTACAGCTGATAGAGACCTCATCCTGGCTTTTGGACCCAGAAACCCTCATCAGGGATTACTTAGCAACTGATGTACCATAAGATGCAACAGTTTCTTTTAAGATACTGATTTAAGTAGAATTAAGCAACATTCAGCACAATGAGCATTTACACCTTGATCATCAAAAATAACACCCACACAATAATACAGCTGTTGTTTTCAACCTCTTCCACTCAGACATGTTCTCAAATGTGTCCGTTTGTTATAATGAACTACTGTCTTGGCAGCTGTCTTTCTTCCGTGGTTAGTTTGGTCTGCTTCAAGCTCCATGAATTTGCTTTACATTACCAGAGCTAGCCTCCATCTCTTTTAGCCTGTGCTCAAGGAACCCTAGCATACAACATTTGTCTATCTCAAACTTCTGCCGCCTTCCCCAGCTCACTACATCAGTCTTTTCAAGATGTTTCAGCAGTAGGGGGTTTTAAAATCCTTATTGAAACTTGATCCTGACCTTACTCAGTGGATTTGAGATGAATCAAAGGGAGAGAGCCAAATCAACACCATAATGCTTGACTGTTATCTGTGAACAGAGCCCCCAGGAAAACCTCCGCTCAGGAGGGCTGGCTGGCGCCTAGCTGCTCATCTGCTGTCCTGTCCTTACAGACAGCTCAGCTCACACCTCCTGATCAGCACACGTGATGCCCACACCACTCTTGGCCCCACTACCAAACTTGTCCAGTTGTTTTCCTGCCCTACCTGTCTCTAACACTTTCTGCAAAGGGTTGGAGATTTCTTCAAATCTTCTTACATAGGGAGCCAGGAAGAAACTGCTTGGAGGGAGCACTTTGGATTCAGCCTTCTGTGAGTAATGTCACGGCATCCCTTTGAACATGTACACTGACCATCCGAGTCACACATGTCTGCTTCTGAGCTTCAGTCTTCCCAGCAGCAGAGCAACTCTCACTGTACAGAAACTAGCAATTCATGGATGCAAAGTGAACGTCAGTTTGGATTTAGACAATCCCTCTGAACTTCATTGGACTTGAATATCTACTTAAAGGGTTCCCATTTTTATTCTTTTCTGCAACATTAGCTTTGTCTTTCAGTCCAAGTGGAAATCATCTGGCCTCTCTTTGAATGAATTGACTCTGAGTGGCCAATTCATTACTGCACTATAGGGAAAAATTATCACAGAAACTCTCTGCCAAGCATCCTGATAGCCAGCTGATGCAGAATAGTCAGCATCAGTGGAGCGATCATTCCTTGATATCTGTCAGATTGTGTGTATCAGTAAGATTATTTATTTGAATAAGTGCTGGCAGCATCTGTAACATCTTCAGAGCACAATACCATGAAGTTGTTGACAAAGTTGTACAAATCAACACACCACATACTCTTTTTCTTGTTCTTTCTTTTTTTTTTACATTTATTGGCAATATATTTTAAGATTTATATTATGAACATAAAAACATTTGTACAGGTCCATGTACTCCATTGTTCTGTCTGTACTGCAGACTAATACCAAAAGCTTTATGAAACCATGTAAGAAATAGGGGAGATGATAGAGTGTGCTTTTTCTCATCGTGTATCCTCCCAGCAACCTGTGACTTAGGGATGTCCTGAGCTCAGGGATATGTGTGTGTTTAATCAGAACTGGTGGATTTTCACACCTTGTATAATCTTCTTTTAACCCATTTATAGCTTTTGCCTCCACATTCTGGTAATCATTCATTTCACAACTTAATTATGGATTTGCATTATACCACCTGATCATTTCATTGGGTACCTTTTAGGGTTTGTGCTATGAGAAACAATAAATGAATGTTCTTTAATCACTTCTCTGTCCTAACCTTTATTTTATGATCTACTGTCTTATACCCCCTCAGACATTTCTTTTCTGCCCTAGCCTCTTTAATTTCTTCATGGGGAGACTGGCTTGGGCTGTTGATCATCTTCATTTCCCTTTTCTGCAGCTTTTTTTCTTTCTACTATATACTGAGAGTTAAGATCACAATTGTATTCAATATTCAAAGTGTAGACACACCATGGATTTATTCACAGCATAATAAGGTTTTCTGGTTTGTTCTCTACTCCTTTCATAATCATTCTTAACATCCCATTTGTTGTTTGGTTTTTTTTTGACCACTGCCAAGAATGAACTATTCTTTACAAAGAATGAACAGGGACAATCTCTGTTCTGAATGATAATGGCTAATTTTGAACTCATAACTGTGTAAATATGGTTAAAGTTGGTTTTCCTTATGTGTCCTACTTTGCATCCTATCAACACTGAATTTAATTTGCTATTTTACTACCCAGTTTCTCAATAATGTAAAATCCTCTAGGAGTCTCTTTGTCAGACATCCTTTTTTCCTGTCTAATTTCTGATCTGCAGCAAACATCGTCATCTTACTATTCATTCTTCTTCCCAGATCATTTATAAATACGAATCTTTTTTGTACTCCATCAGTAACCTTTCCATTTTAAAGACTGACTTTTTATTCTTAACCTTTGGTTCCTGTCCTTTAACAAGCTTTTAAACCTGGAAAGAAACTTTCCACTTATAACCATTTACAGAATCCTTGGTGAGGGAACTTGTTAAAACCTTTTTGGAAATCAGCATATACCATCTGCTTATTGACTCCTTAGGAGATTCTAGTAAGGACAGTAAATTTTCCCTTTGGAAAATTTGGAAATGGGGAAAATGCTGACACTTCTCTATTTCATCATGTTTAACCAAGAGTCTACTAATTTCTTCCAGTTTTCTTGGTAGAGAAGACATCGAAGTTGTGATCCTCAACAGTTTCTTTCACTTGGGCTTTTTTTTAAATTTGTCATCACGTTTGGACCCTCCTGTTCTCATTATAGCAAGACTGGTTTAAGAGAGATACACACATCACAAGTAACATTTTGAGATTTTCATACCTAAATTCTTTGAGAATACTAGGAAGAATGCTTGCTATCTAATCCTGTTTGTTTATTACTATTCCTTTTATAATTTTTTTCTAAGACTTCTTCAACCACTCTACTTTGAGATAGCTCTTCTGATCCAAGAGAGAAATTTCTTTTCTACTCTTTTTGCAAGAAATTTAAAAGCTTAACGTCTGTTCTTTTGATGTCAGTTGTGATAATACATTATACATTGTATTGTTTGTCAATTAATATTTGCATCTCTTTAATCACAATGGAGTCTTTCCCTAGGAAGATAAAAGAATTTACCAGAGCAACACTTGCCTCAGTTTTATCAAATTCGTACTTCAGCCCAGAAGCTTAAGTGCCTCAAGGAGGATGCCAGCTCCCCAGATTTAACTAGGTTGTAGCAGCTTGAGATCTGTTTAATTGATAGAGTTTAAAGTATATGAAGCCACTGCTCATTTTTCTCAGTGAAGGTTTTGTAACTGGGGTCCATATTGCTTTTAAGCATCAGATTGATGTGAAAACAAAAGTCATGTGGGAGAATGATATGGATTATTGACTGCACTGCAGGGAATATGAAGGCAGAAAGGAGTGCATTAGTGTTTATATACAGCTGAGCTAAACAAGGATGCCAAATGCTCCCCGCTAAGAAGTATTTGAGCCATGACCTCTAACTAGCAATTTTCATTTTAGCCAACATACTCTTTTTCAGTTCAACACAGATCACTGCTAAGGGCAAGCCTTATTTCTTTGCTGCTCATTTTAAAAGTTGTTTAAATACCTGAAAACTGTTGAGCTGCTAGAGAAGAACATTGAGGGAAAAATTACCTGGCAAACAGGTGTGTGAAACAGCTGCTTTGAGACTGAAAAGCAGAGATACCTCTATATGATTTTCCTTCTCCTGTAAAAGCCCTATGAAGTATCACAAGGTTGCTCAGTTCATTGTCAAAGGTACAACACAACTGTCCAAGGGCAGGCGTAAGTACCAGTCTTTCATGAAGAGATGTCAGGGACACTGGCTCAGGGAGAAATTCTGTTGCTTAGAAGCACATTTTGGGAGAAGACAAGTTTACTTTCTCCATCTCCTTTCATGTTTTCTTATTGGTGGGAAGAACAGATGTGCTTATTTTGCCTATACTTAGAAAAGGAAGGAAGCTTGAATGTTGTAACAGTGTCTTCATGGGAGGGTCACAGTTCACACCAGGTGTAAACAAGAGGAATAGCACCAGAAGAACATATTTGGGGTTGGGTTTTGCCTCCCCCAACTGGTTTGGAGGAAGACAACTGTATTTCTAAGAAAATATGGCACAAACCGCAGGGCCTGGGACTGGAAGGGGGAAGTGGGACTGGAAGTATGCCTGCCTTTGAAAGCGATCTGCCACCTCAAAGAGAAAGTGGGGAGGGAAGGAGGAAAGAGAGATCACACCTGCTAGAGGAACTTAGTGTGGTTCTTTAAACACATTGTGAAAACCATGACCTTGGCAGATCATCTCTTCTTCCCCAGGGTGTTTACAGAATCACCTGGGAAGTGTTCACCAGGAATCCCACTGACAGAGCTGGAGATGGCGGGAGGGGAGGGAGGGAAGAGGGTGCTTCTTGCTTTTTCATTAGCAAGGGATCCTTGTTGCATATTAGATAGGCAGAAGATTATTTGCATCACTTCAGGGAACTGCTGTTTTGGTTTTCTCCCAACAGGTGTAAAATCTAACTTCATCTCTCCTTGGGTTTACTGATGAGGGGCTGCCTTGTTAGCAACTTTAGACAATTGTCATGTTACAGGAAATATATAAAACCAAATCTGATTCTGTCTTTGGCAGGTTTCTGTCACTACATCCTAGTCCATGCTCCCAGTGTGACTCAGGAAATTACCTAGGACAAGTGGAAAAGGACCATAAATATTCACAATTATTTCAACATCCTTTTATTTAATATTATTTTAGTGACATTTGTCTTAATTTTGCCCTTAACTTTGATGTTAGTGTCTCCCAGTGGAGACATGTTTATGTATGTGAGTTATGTCCAGGAGTACTGAATCAGATTGCTTATATTTGACAGCTGTGTTACACATGTCAGAGGGACAGGAGTCACCTCACCGAACTTGTCCTGGGGAGTCCCAGCTTTATTTCCTGCCTCTATTTCCTTGTATCGTTTATTTGAGTACCAGACCTGCTGTTAACATATTCTCTGTCAGTAGAGAATGAGGGAAGAAAAGGGGAAAACTACCTCCACATCACCAGTTGATCTGAAGATGCTTAATCACAAAAGTCAAAATCAGGTTGAATCTTTGCCACTGGACAGCATGTATTTTGTAATTCATTATAACTAAACATATATGTAACTAAATATGTGTGTGTATATATATATAAAACTTTGTATAATATAATATATATCATAATATAGTATTTTTATATATATTACATGTTATATGACTATTATAATTACCAACTGGATCTCAGGGCTGATGGCAGGAAGCAAGAAAAGTTGTGCAGACTGGTCTGGTGATGAGGACAGATTTTTCTCTCAGCCCCAGAACAGTGACTAGTCTGATGCTCTCACCGGATTTGGTTGTACTCTAATCTTGAGCTTTTCTTCACCCAACAACAACCAACAGCAACCAACAGCACCTGCTTCCTAGTAGGAGGTAGGTAGTGATACCAGGAGGTCTCCTTGCCTGTGTAGAGAACAAGAGGTTATGCTACGGGTCTTGTCCAGGCATCACTCGCATCCCCAGCTCCTCTCTTGTGCAGGAAGGCTGAGCATCCACAAGATGTGGGAGAGAAATGCAGCAGGGAAGGGGGCTAAGGTGGTCTTCTTCTAACCTCCTCTTCCACGCACACACACACATAGATAACTAGTGTAAACGTGTGCCTTTAAGACATGAAGGGGACAAATTACTTCTGTTTTCCTAAATGTTTCTTGATTTTGGAAAACATGTTTTAGTATGTAAGAATCCTGATAACAAATTACTGGTACAATAAGCATATTTACAAAAAAAAAAAAAAAAGAGTGACAACTTAAATAATGGAGAAGCGTTTTGTAATAGACGTCATAAAACTTGTGAAGTTTGTGCATTGGTGACAGAATCAGAAACTTGACTCTATTTTGACCAAAGGGAGACAGGGCAATTAAAGGGTTTTGCACACAAGTAAATGTCTCACAGGTTTCTGGGGAGCCACCAGCAAAAGGAGAGGAGCCAAACCTGACACTCCTGATACCTGTAAGGTACCAGGTAATGGGCCAAGTGAAACCCTCTGCAGGTCTGTGCTTCTCTTGGTTTATGACCTGTAAAGAAGTAAGCAGGGACACATCCGTTACGTTTCTAAAATATGCCTTGCTCATGACAAGGATGTTCCAGCCCAGTCTATGGACTGACTTACTGATACAAAGGAATTAACATGTCAAAAAAACCACATTCTCCTTTGGCCTCAGATTCATTTTGTTATAAAGATCGAGACCTAATAAGTCATCTCTGGCAAATTTCACTCTTCTAATGCTGTCACCTGTTTTATGTTGATGAATTTTTGGTCTTGGAAAGTACATGAAAACCAGAAAGTAATTTCACAGAGTCCTATAGAAGTGTAGATTTGTTGAGTGGACATTAGATTATATCAGAAAATAAAGTTTATGACACTTTTTGTGGAGTCTGATATTTGTTATTTAGCAGAGTTATGAGGCAAAAAATGTTTCCACAAAGCTCAGACCACAGCTGTAGCTATAGTAATATCCTTAATGACCTTTTTTTTTTTTTTTTTTTTACTTTGGGTTGTAGTGTAGAGTGTCCTTCTGGCAGAAAAGTAATCAAGTGTATTTATAGATCTGACACTTGGACACAATGAAATGCTTTGAAAAATAAAAACATAAATATGCCCCAAGATTGGACACAATATGATTCTATGATAATTTGTTTCATGGTCAATATAAACACAGTTGTTTCTCTTATCTATCCTAACTGTACATAAGAAAATACCATAGCACAAAACCTTTTTGAATTTGTGGATAATGTTTTTCAACAGAAGAATGCTGCCATGAAAGCAAGCTTTTCAGCAGGAAGGTAGAATTTCCCATTTGGATAACATTACAGGATTATGAAACTGCCCACATACCTCATTTCTGCATTCTCTGAATTAAGGGTTTGAATTTCATTCAAAAGGTTGGGATTTAAAATGTGAATTTACTATTCTAAATCAGAAGCAAAATCTCTGATATCAAATTATTTGAATGACGAGCCATTTGAACTTTTTGGTGAAAAGGATGGATTTTCTGTTCTTGAGAAGGAGCATAATGTGGTTTTTTCTCCATTTTGGACAGAAATAATCAATTCTTACATTGTTTGGGTTTTTAATCTCAAATTTGACAAGCCTGGGATAAAAATATGTCCTGTCCAAATTTAGGAAAAGCCAACTGAGGCACCCTGAATTGTGCGAGGTACCTGACAGTTACCAGGACAATATGCTTTCAAAGGTATATTTCCCAGATCATAATATGTTCAGGTTACCCAGGCTTTGTAATTATTCCCGAGGAGATTCCTCGGATATATATGCAAACCCAGCCTTCACTGAAACCAATGACTTTTGTAGAGGTCTAGAAACAACATTGTAAATTTGGACCAGTATCTTGGTTTCATGCCCTGAGTCTAAAACAAGTACATGTAAAGTAATCATGTGAGTGGCATGGTGGTAGGGTTTGAGCACCCATGAATTAGAAGCACTAGTATGTGTTTATCAGGCTCATCGTAGTATGTTTAATGGAGAGAATTCACTGGGAGATCAGTTCATGGTATGGATTAGCGATGAACCAGCAGGTAGGACTGAGCCTGGGCTTCATGTTCTGCTAAGCAGCAGAAGTGAACCGAAGGTAAATATTTTCTGGAATCCAAGAAACTATGGTTAAGGTGGTGTTTCTTTTCTTTCTGGCTCGATACCAAATCAGAGGCTTTGCAGCACCATTAGAGCTACACCGAGTTCACCAGCGGGTTTGCTTCTGTGGAGAAAAGTCTGTATAAGAATACAGACTTTTTAGAGCAAGGAGTGACCATCAGTGTGGCTTCTGGGCAGGTGCTGGAAATTATGAGCCTGGTGAGCACCAGCCAGGCTTCAGCAGCCCTGTGAGGATGCTGCAAAGGCCACCCGCAGTAAGTGTTTCCTGAGGAAACCAAGTGCAACATGAATGTAATGTTCCTAGGGAGCCATTAAGGAAAAAGTCTTAATTGGCATTTAGGACTAGGATGAATCCATAATACAGACACAAACAAGCTAAAAAGCATTTAAGGGAAGAACTTGCGAAGAGAAAGGGAGAGGGATACAGAGCGAGATCTCCATGTGTCCTTCTGTGTGCTGCAAGCACTTGACCAACTCAGGGCAGAAGTGCTGGGACTGAAGAGTCCCTGGTTGCTGCATTTCAGCCCAAGCCCCCACCAAACAGCCATCTCCGCAGACATGCTGGCCTCATTGCTATGGGGCTCTTACCCTGCCACAGACAGTGTGAGTCTGCAAGGCCCTGCAGGGAGCCATTTGTTTGCTTTTTAAATACCCAGAGCCTCAAACAGAAGTATTGTTTTCTTTGGCTTCCAGACTCCCAAAACGTGCTCATGTGACAGAGCTCCTCCATAAATTCACCTCCTGATGTACAGTGCACTGCAAGAATACTTTTGATAGCTAACGTTTGGCATTAGGTCAACATCTGAACTCTTTCACAGAAATAAGAAATTGAGCAGGGGAGCTCTGTGTGGCTCCAAACTGCAAATTAGAGCCCTTGAGCTGAGACCAAAGAAGCGGGAAGGAGGGAGCAATCTGTGATAGCAGGTCCCTGCAGCCACAGGGCTGGAGATGACCCCGTTGCAGTGTTTCCAGGCTTGTACCTGATACAGCTCTATACCCTTGCTGCTCTTCGGTTCAGTCTGAGGCATGATGATGAGCTAAAGCACATGTGAAATGTAGCTGAATGAGCTGATGCTAAACAGTACGAAATGTCAGTTCTCAGCAAGGGTAATAACACTGCCAGGACATAAGTCATCTGTTGGGACACAGCCAGACAGCAGCAAATTGCAGGCCTAATAACAGAAAATATACATGATATATGGTAGGTGTTATTAAGTTTCAGGGCAAATATCTGCCAAATACAACTATAAGGACTGTAACACGGACAGAGCAGAGCAGAGCCAGTGTGAGTCGCGAAGGAGAGCGTGACTGGCGAAGCTGAGGTGCATTTTAATCAGTGAGCCAGCATTAATCTTCACTTCACTGAAGGAAGGAGCTAGCTGAGGCTGCTGAGGGTGGCTCTGGAGAGGCACATTTTCAGGAAAGCAAAACTGCTCGGCTTCCCACAGTGTAGGCTGCGATTCAGAGTGGCAGAAATACTGGCAGAGTTTCCAGTTGTAAACTGAGCAGCAGCAGCAGCAGCAGGTGGGAATGTCATGAGCACAATGTTTTCCACACAGTGTTTCATCTTGTGACTCGACTCACCCCCTAGGAAGACCAACATCATCCTAATCTGCATCCATTGTTGTATAAATAAATATTTGGCTGAAATTCCCCTTTCTCTGTGAGCACAGGTTAATTGTGGGCCAGCATGAGTCTCACACCTGCTCACCTACAGGAAAGCACCTTCCCTGGCCTGGCCCCATGCCCCATGGCCAGCGAGCCACTTTCCTCCTGACCGGGTGCTCCACACACCCCACACTCCTGCCCCCAAAGCTACCAAGCATCTCCTCCAGGAGCCTCTCCCACACGCCGTCTTCTGTCTTTGCAGCTTATGGGCAGCTGTGGTGACAACGATTGGGCATCCAAGGGACCCCAGGGCCTGGGAACCCCTTCGGGGTTGGAGCAGTGTGAGCTAGGGCACTGGGAGGGAAGAGGAAGGACTTTCCTTCACCCAGAGCAGAAAGACCAAAACACCCTGGAGGCAGTGGCAGAGGAGGGAGCACAACAGGGGTCCCCATTCAAAGCAGCAGGAACTGTGGGAAATGGCATTTTGGCAGCAGTATAAACCCACAGAAGGATGAGCACAGCTCCAAGTGCTGCTGCAAAATACCCCAGCTAGAGCTCTGTGCTCAGAGATGTCCTAGCGAGGAGCACCTGGTGTGTCAACCTATGAGCTGTCCTCCGAGGCGAAGCCTTGACAGACGGAAGAATGATGTTCTGTCATGGAAAAATAACCTGTACCTGCCGTGGGTCTGGTGGCAGGTCCAAAGCTGGGCAGGTTCCTGGGGGCTACAAGAGCCGTCTTGGTCACACACTGAATCTTTGCACACAGGCATAAATTCTGAAAATGAGAGTTATACTGACCCACAAGAACATTTTACCGGCACAAGAACAAGGAAAAAGTGATGAGTAGCTTAGACAAAGGAGCTGATACAGATCAGCTATTTTTCAGCCCTACTTATTTGAAAACAGCATCAGTGGTATAGCAACATTTTTTGTGATAAGCAGAAAATAAATGCATCATTAATAGCTAACAGGCTTGTGCCTCAGAAAGTCACAGACTAGAATGTTTTTATTTAGGCATAATGGGAGATTAAAAAATTAATCTTAAATTGCAGTATGATGCAGAGAGTTACTTCCGTGAAGTGCTGATGTAATATGCTACCTTTGCTGTTACATAAACACCAAGAATAATGTCTTCTAGGGGGTAACATAGCTAGCCTCAGTAAATAGTTGCACTCTAATTTCCATCTGAGAATTGCACATGCTGACTACTGAGCAGGAATGTAATGCAAATTCCATTCCAGGAGGGGTTGTCACCTGAGATAATAAAATCTGCATATGTTGACAGACGAATGTCTGACGTACTCAGCTTTATAAATCTGATTAAGCCTATTTTTAAGAAATATTTTCAGCATTATGCAGTAGCACAACCTACAGCCACTATTTCCTGGGTATTTTTTAAGACATGAGGCAGTTACATCACACTCAAATTTGGAAATTGCATATGCAATCAGAGATTAGACACACACAGTCACTTTGGGGCTGTAACCTCCAGAAACAAACTGTCTTCCTGTCTTACCTTGAATTCAGCATCAGGGAGACTGTTGAAGCCAGAGGGGAAGGGGAAGGGGAAGGGGAAGGGGAAGGGGAAGGGGAAGGGGAAGGGGAAGGGGAAGGGGAAGGGGAGGGGAGGGGAGGGGAGGGGAGGGGAGGGGAGGGGAGGGGAGGGGAGGGAGGGAAGGGAAGGGAAGGGAAGGGAAGGGAAGGGAAGGGAAGGGAAGGGAAGGGAAGGGAAGGGAAGGGAAGGGAAGGGAAGGGAAGGGAAGGGAAGGGAAGGGAAGGGAAGGGAAGGGAAGGGAAGGGAAGGGAAGGGAAGGGAAGGGAAGGGAAGGGAAGGGAAGGGAAGGGACAAAAACTGTGCACACAAATAACAGTTTAAATTGTGAAGGATTACTTGGTTTAGTTTTGATGACCATTTCTATAACCTAGCTACAGAATATTTTATTTCTGATGTGTGCTTTCCCTCTCTGTTGAAAATACTTGTCTAAATCTGTGGCACATAAAAGGAATCTCAGGACACAAGCTAGTGGGAATTTTCCAAATAAGAGTCCTTTTAAACATGCGTATAGCTTATTTTAATCATATAACTTGCACCTTGGGGTAGCTGCTCTCCCCGTATTAACACCCTTTTTCCATACAGGTAATGGTATGTAGGTAACAACCACTTGCTTCTGATTTGTTTGCAACCACTATTTAAATTGTTACAGGATTTTGATTCATTGATTTGAGAATTTGTAGATTCTCTGAAATTGTTAGCAGGGAGAAGAGTAAATTTACCAGAAGAATCACAGCACAAATAAGTATATTTAAAAAAAAATTTGAAAAATTAACAACATAAAGGCAAGAAAAATGGTATGTGGAGAAATAAATCCCTTATTTAATGGAGAAAGCATTTATCTGGTTTTGGCTGTTATGCAGTCCATTTGTCATGGTGGTTAGACTATAAACCATGTTATGTCAGCATGCTGATTATGAACTAAATGTGATGACTTAGACTGTGGCATGTGCAAAAACATTTTAAGGATATATACTGACCTTGAGTACACAAAGAAATACATTGGAAAAAACCACAGAGACTTAAACTTAAAGTGGCCTTATTTTAAGACTTCTATCTGCAGTCACACAGGGGCTACAGAGACTTCAGCAGAACTCAGAGACACCCAAGCATGAAACCGCTGAAGCAACTTTGACTCATAAAACATGGGAGTCACAGATCACGTTCTTTTCTATATTTCTGTTATTCTCCCATATTGTGACAACAAGTAAACCTTAATCTGTTAAAAAAAAATCCATGGTTGGTTTCCTTCCACCTTTCTGAGACAGCATAAAGTGAGCCTTTCTGTTCTGAGTGCCAGATAATTTCTTCAGTAAACATGTAATAACGTAGAAAAAGCAAGTAAAGTAAGTAAAGTGAAATTTTTAATCCTAAATCAGGGAAATTGTTTCCTTTTTCGTTGTTGTTGTATTGGGCTTTCCACCACATGTCATCATTGATGAAAATTAAAGACAAGCTAAATACTGCCAGTATTTGAAAATGGCTTTCTATCAAAGAAAGTTTAAGAAACCAAAGAAAAGGCCAGAGAGAACACAATCAAGAAATAATAGTAATTTCACTCTCTGCCCTTTTTATATGCCTTGTTTTGAAGGACTTCTAAGAGGGATTAGGTTTTTGAGAGAAAATTGAGCCTCAAAAGGGACTGAAGTACTTTATCTCCCAGACTAGTATTGAGCTCTACTTCAGACTGTCATAGATCCAAGAGCTTATGTATGGGCAAAATTAATTTTAAAGGTGCAAGTTCTCCTTGGTGTATCTCTTTGGTTTTGAAATAATCTGAACATGTCCGTGTATACACAAACCTTATGAAAATTTAAAAAAAAAAAAAAGTAAAACAGTTATCACAAGCCATTCAAGGAGCTGTGAGGCCACAGGGCAATTACTCAATTCTCCTAAATCTAGTTATTTCCACTCATGCACCTGTGCCTTCTCTCTCTCCACTACCACACACTCCAAACATCCTCTCTTCTGCGGAAGCGCTGGTCCCCTCCACCTCACCCCTGCAGGCACAACGCAGGTTTCATCACAGACACTGAGGCTGCTTTCGTTCTCCCCTCTGAAGAGTGGGAGTGCCTCTTTCACTTGCTTGCAGAGGTGAAACAAGGAAACTGGATGAGCACTGTCAATGTGAGGCAGGAGATGAAGAAAGTATTTTTTGCTTGGTTTGGAGGAACCTTTCGGCTCTGCTTTCTTCACCGAGAGGGGTTCTCTGGGGCCTCCTTCTGACATGGCTGAAGCCGCCGTCTTCTCATTCAGTCAGCGTATTTCCAGGCTGATGTTAATCATACCTCCGGCTCCTGGTTATACGACCTGCAGTATGTAAAGCTGGAAATTGCCCAAGAGCTCTCAGGAAATTATCTGATATATTTAGAGCTATAACTTTCTTTTATTCAACTATTTTCTGAAAAGTGATTTTAAGCTCCAGCCTTTGAATAGAAACTCCATATCAAATTAGTTCTTGAACAGAATCTATAGCATTTAATAGCCCATTCTCTCTCCCAGTCAATAGAATTTCTTCTTTAAAACCTCAGGGAAGCAATTCTTGTGGCTGAGTTCGGTGAGGTATTTGCTAATATATTGCCAAGTAACTATTATATTGACTGGGGAATTCAGCTGACTTCTTTGTATGTTACTCTTCATGCTATCACATTAAAAAAGATATCAGGAGGTAATTAAATAAAACATTGTTTAAAGAAACCTAATATAAATCTATCAAAAGAAATATATTCCAAGCATTTAAAGAACCACCAAAGTTTATCTCGTTGACATGAAATGGAAGTTAGATAAAGAGGCTTAACATTTCCTTTAGAACATTTTCCAGTATTTAGGATTTGAATGCTTTAGAGAAAGTATATACTGAAAAGCTATTTAAAGTAAAGGCTGGATTTCTTTAAGCAGCAGAAAATCAGAAGAGAAGTGATGAAGGTCAGTCTGTAAAACATAGTTTATATTGGTTTTAAAACATCCTTGACATTTCTTTCTGTTAAAAAGTAAAACACCTTAACATATTTTTCTTGTAGTCAATTTTTTCCTAGCCAAGTGATATTTGTTTTCTCGGGATAAAACTTCATCCATTCCTGTGCCAGCTCCTTATCTATTTAAGAAAGGGTGTCCATTTCTGTAAGGTGGTTGCTGCCTGTTTGCCCTTTAAGAAAGCTGTTCATGGCTGATGCTCTGCCACAGGAGCTGTAGGTGCTCCTTCCAGCTAGCCTGATATGTACAGCACCCCTGGCAACCCAGTAACACCCAGGAGGAGAAGGGAGAGCAGGGGTAACTCTTACAGACAAAGCATTTGTTAGTGTGTACTGAGCACATCTGTAGAAATCTGGTAATATATCTAAATCACAAGTTTGCATATTTTAGCAGCATTTTATATAATAGCAGATTTGAAAACACAAATAGTCTTGGATGAAGGGGCTGGTGCAGAGACAGTAAGGAAACAGCAAATAGGCACACTGGCTGAGAAAGAAGGGATAATAGCCATCAGGTAGCCCGGGTGCCCAGGTCTAGCAAGAGCAATTAACAGTATTTACATGGCCAGTTCATTAGAAGCTATAGGAGAAATTATCTATATTCACTGCAGAAGATAACTCTGGACAGGATTTAGGTGTTTCTATCCTCAAATCTTATTTGTAAAAAAGGGAAGGCTAAGATGAATGCTAGCCAGAAGCAAAGGCAACGTTGAGAAGAGGGGGATGCTGCTGCAAGGCTGACCACAGCTCAAAACTCTGGGCACATCTTGGGGATTCCCAAGGATGATAGAGCAAGTTATTGCACAGATCTACTGCTATTAAGCCTGATTTCTTCTGGAGTTTTTAATTACCTCTGTTCTATTCTTTTTACTGGAAAGCTGATCTGAATTCTCATATATAAGCACCAAGTTTTTTGTTTGGTTGGGGCTTTGGTCATTAAGCCTGTACATGAGGTGAAGCAAGTGGATTCAGGTGAAACCAAGGACACTCCATCTTTCTGTCAGCAGTGGGACCAGATAAAACAGTGTAGCTGTGAACCCCTGAGTAACCCATGTCCTTCCATATGCATGGGGGACCCAAGAGAAGCATGGTTTCCATCATGCAAAAGCATTGGTTTTGAGGTCCTAGACTTTTGAAGAAGGATTCCCTGCAATGGGTATAAACCAGGAAAAACCCAGAACATTTCTTAGAGATTTCTGTTAAAATATTGCTTGCAAAGACTTACATTTCCCAAACCAAGCTCATAAAAGCACAGATGGTAAAGCAAACAAGGAGGTAGGAAGGTTAAAGAAGCACAGCAGGAATTCTAAGGCCAAGGGTGTCACCCTTTTTGACTCTTGAGGTTTGCATGTGGATGATAGAAAACAGAGACTTCCTGTAGCTCCTTTGATCAGCTTCTCATTTAATAAAATAAGTACCTAAAAACAAAAATGTAACTAAAGAATTTGTAATCTCCAGGCATGTACAGAAGCAATTGTTATAGGTTTCTAATGCACAGGCAAGTTTATAATGACTCAGCAACTAAATATGATTTGTCAAGAACAAATTGTATCAAACCAATCTAATTACCTTCTATGATAGGGTAACAGACCTCACAGAGAGGAGGGGAGGAAGCACTAGATGCTGCCTATGACTTCACTTTTGAAAAGATTTTTGTGGTAGCTAGGGACTCTGTGGATGAAAAACTGTTTGGAAAACAATGTTTTGAAAGACGCTATCAAGAACTCATTGTCAAAGAACAACCAGGTTTCAACGGGAGTCTCTTTTGAATACAGTTTTGCCCAGTACTTTCAATAACAACTGAGCTGATAAGACAGTTTGCACTTAAGAAGTCTGCAGGGCACACTACTTTAGGAAAGCCAGAAGGCATGTTTGAAGGCAGGGTTGGACTTCTGAATTGCCATGCCCAATTGGGGAAACAGCCTGGAAAAATTGAGGTGAAATTTAGTGGGACAAGCTAACTTGCTACACAGGCAGAAATAATCACAAAGGCAGGATGAAGAGCACCTGGCTGGACTGTTTTAATTCAAAATGAGATCTAGTGGTGGTTGTGGGACAAACACTGAGTCATTGGTAATGCCAGTTTGTGGCAAAAAAAAAAAGCCAAAATACAGGGTGGTTTAAATAGAAGGATCCTGCAAAACACGCAGAAAAACCCCTCTGCTCTACTCAACTTTGATACAGCCTCCATTAACATTTTTTAATCCATCACTGGAGGGGTATTTTGACAACAGTTTAGGCAAACATTGATTAGAAAGGGTGTAAGTGTAGTTGATCCTGTCTTGGACAGAGGAATGAACTAGATGTGCTCTTGAAGTCTCTTCAAAAAGCCCTATTTTCCCATTATTTCAATGTAAGAATAAAATACAATATTTACCATTCTTGCTCAGTGCTACAGTTCCCTCTGTTGTACTTTCCCTTTCACGTACTCCACTCCCATCATCCTGGCAAGGCCAAGGTAAAGAAGATGTTTTCTTCTGTCTGCTCTCCTCCTTTGGTGGCATGCTGTCATGTCTTGATCTTCCCCTGCTTTTCACCCCTGCTGTGTCCTTCACAGACCTCTGCCGTGTTGCTTCATTCAGAATAAATCTGAATCCTTAGGGGGACCTGGTGTGAAACGAAGAGCAGCCTCATAGCAAACATCAGCATGCATCTTCTGCTACAGGAACCACGTTAAACTGATCAGATGCTGTGTGCTTGGCTTTTTTTTCTTCATCTCTGTGGCATTTTACAACCTCTAATGCTGGCTTTTATGTGGTGCACTTTGATACCTGGGCAGCCTTAGAGCAGAAACTGTCAGTATATTTACCTTTTTCTTTGAAGCTATGATACGCCTAAGAATTAGCACTTGCAAACCTTGCTTCGCTCCTCAAGAGCTGAGGTGGCTGCAGGGTGGCTCCCCTCCTTTTCACCCTTGGTGCTCATGCCACCTCCTCTCATGCTCCCTGCAGGACTGTCCACAGTAATACTTACCTGTTAGGTTTTCAAAAGTTGCTATCTGGAGCTGGCTACCCACATTCGTAGTTAGATGGTTAGAAATATGCTGCTTGACTGCAAAAGGGGTTCAGCTGGCCTTGCGGCAGTCCAGTCTGAAAGCTGGCACTCTGTGTGAAGCTGATTGACAGTGCTAGAAGGGAAATGCCTTTCTTTATGTTCAGAAGGTCAAATCCCACAATTTTGCTAGAATTGTCTTGACACTGGCAAAAAGATCTGCAAAACCTTCCTGCCCACCTCCCCTCCCTAGCAACTGCCTTTGCATGAACCCCTGCCTGAAAAGCTCTGAAGCGTCACTTGTCCCAGGATGAGAAAAGTTGGGGAACAGTGAAATGTGGTTGGTACAAAACATATAAAAAGAGATCTCTGTTTTCCAGAGAGATCATGCCAGCCTAGTTGCTTTAGCTGATACGTACGCAACACTCATTTTTGCTTCTGCTAATGAATTTTGGAGATTCAACACGCCGCTGAATCAGAATCAAACTGAGGCTGCCAACAGGAACAGTTAAGTATTGCAGTCCAAAAGTTAAGGGCTGTTTCCACAAGCAGAGACTCTAAGGACTGCAAGAAATTAAAATTTCAATCCATTGCTGCACATTTACAACTAGTTTGCATGCTTTTATCATAACCTGAACATATAAGAAAAAAATTATTCTTGCCTTACACTAATTATTTCACATACCTTCAGAAGCAGACTTGGAACGTTACAATGCTTTTTTGTTATTCCACTCAAGGTATATTTTTTCATAGTGTGTGATGCTGTTCCTGTGCATTTTCCATTTACCTAATAATATAAAAAAGTAGAATTTCAAGCTTGGCAAGCAGATCAATGTGGACATTACTGTCATCTTGATAAACAGATATTTCTGCAAGAGTTGAAATGTGGATGTTTTGTCTAGCAGAAAAACTGTCATTCAGACTAAGGAGTCTTCCTTGCTTGATATAGTCTAGCTTCTAGCTCTTGGAGAGACTGATACCATCACAGAAAAGTTTTTTGGACGCAGCTGAGACCAAAGTTTGGCCCATTTATGAAAGATGATAACTCCCAGCAGGTTTTCATTCCTTACTAGAAGATGAATTGGCTCAAAGGGCTGCAGAGACTTTTCCAGGTTAAATCACAGCTGCTAAGAGAACTGCCTTAGACAGGAGTTTCTGTGTTTCAAACCTGTATCAATAAAACAAGTAGAAAATGGAGGAGGTGATCCAGAAAGTTACAACAATAGCTCAGTGTTTGAACCGGCTGTTAAAAGGGAAAAGGCAAAATACTTCTATTGGATATTTGGTTGTCTGGAGCCAGAATAGAATGAGATTAATCACAGTGGGGTTTTTTTTTCAACTTAGCAATGTGCAGGAGAATAAATGAAAGAAATTGCTGTAAAAGTTAATTTTCTTAAGCAGCTCCTAGGGCAAACCAAATGTTTAAGAAAACAACAATAAAAGGGTATGAACGTGATGTTACTGTTTGTGAGGGAAGGGATATTACCCTCTTTTATATTCTGTAAAATCTCCCGAATTACTGTCATTTGCTTATTGTACAATGATTGGAAAGTCCCCTCTCCTCTCTATCTCTAGTCTGTAAAATTGGGACTAGGTGTGTTCCTCAAAATCTCTGAAGAACTTGCAGGTCTGGTCTGCAGATAAAGAGAGCTACGTGAATCCCAAGTGTCATTTTTATAGACTGTGACAACTTGATAGTCTCTAAGGGCCTCCCACTGGTCAAGCAACAGAATTACATTGCTACACTCTTAAAGGTTCCCTTCACTCTGGAGTTAGAATCTGTGTGAGGCCTTTGGCCACTCATACCAGATGAGGAGGGCTCAGACAGGGCCTGGGCCAGAGCACAGGGAGGTCCCCGGGATGATTTGGAAGGGAGATTCTCATGGGATTAGGTGAAAGGAAGAACAAACTTCTAGCAAAAAGCCACTTTCAGTGCCTATTTAACCTCCTCGTTCTCAACAGGAGGGTACCCCAAGGATGCATAACCTGGTTGTGCTGTATGTTATTTTTCAAAGGAGTAATGGTTTGGTGCATAGAAAAAGATCTTTTTAAAAAGTACCTAAAAAACTTGGGCACAGGGGAGGTGCAGAGGTGCAGTGGAGATGGGTGAGAAACCAGAGGGAACATAAAGGTAAAACAGAATCTGGGACCCAAACTTGTCCTTAGCCTGTTCCTCAAACTTTTCCTCTCTAGAACTAGAAATGATCTCTAACTCAGCCTAGAGCTGCAATGTGTTGAGTCAGTTTCATAAATGTGGTCCTTCTTCACATAGACTAAGAAATCTGAATGCTAGCTCTCCTCAGCCATCTGGCAGAGCCCAAATCTGGATCCAGTCACATCAGTCTGCCAAATGTCCAAAGCACATTTTTATGCTTTTCATGCCGTTTCTATACTCCTTTGTTCTGTTCCCATTTCCACATTACTCTTCTTAACTTTGTTGTCTCATCGTTCTCCTGCTCATGAGGGAGAGCTTTCCTGTGGCAGTTAGCTTGAGTGAGTACCCTTGTAATGGTCTACATGGTGCAATACATCAACGCTATATGCCCATGCTGTGAGGTCCAGGCGTTTCCTAGCTGCCCTGCAACCGGCCTGAACATTTTCTGATAATTGTCAGTGTTCAGGCAGCATATAAATCTATTCTGCCCTTGCAAAAAAGTGACGTTTCAAGCCTTCTAAGAAGGACACTGGAGCATCTTGTGATACGGGAGTACACTGGAGCTGCAATGATGTTGCTGCAATGACTGGAGTTATGGATGGAGGTAGCCGAGCTTAAGAAGTGGACTACTGCATACTCCCTAAGGCACAGACTGCAGCCAGTATTTTTCCCCAGGCTATGCAGAGCTGTCCCTGTTAAGTGGACAAATGGCCAATTTGGCCTCAAACCTTGGGTGTCCTGAAAAGCAGTGACACAGCTCACTGAAGGAGATTGACTCTTCTAAGGGTGGCTACCAAAATAATCATTTAGCAGCTAAGAGTATGCCTAAGGCTTTACCCACTTAGTAAGTTTATCCCACATCTCAGCCCAAGGCTGTCGAGCTTTAGCTGCTTGTGTCCACTGCTCCCACTCAGTCCAGAGCCACAGTGCTTCCTGGCTGACCCTTTGGGTCACCTTCCTGCACACAGCATGGGTGGAGCAGGGACAGCTGGCTGCTCTCCATGAGGAACAGCTCCTAGAATCACTTACCTACAGCATTAAGCCTGGGAGCAGTCCCACCCTGTTTTAGGCAAGGCAAGCAGGCAAGTCCTGGCCACCCTCAAGATGCACTTCAGCTTGTCGTTCTTGGTAGAATATCAGCTGTCTGTTGCCATCTTCTGAGTGATGCCCAAGGGCTGACAGCACTCTCATGGATACAACAGCAATGAAGTGGGTACATCTGGCCAAAGCAATTACATAGAATAGAGCTAGCCTAGCAGAGTCACAGCCAGAAAAAGGTAATTCCATTTCCTAGGTTTTCATACCTCAAAATTTGCCTCTCCTGATTAGAAATATAGATGCAATGTTGCTCTGCAAAGAGAAAGTCCTGACAGCCTACCCCTGAGGCACTCTGCTGAGCTGTATTTGTTCTTGAGCACCACAGGTACCAAAGACCTGACAAGAGCATCAGATGGCTTTTGTTCCTCCTGGGTTCCAGAAGATTGTGATCAAAACCAGTAATTTAGTTAACTACCAAAGAAAACCCTGTGTTGTCTTTTTTTCTGACCAGCCTTAATTACTGCGTGAAATACACATTCCCTTTGCTCACATCCTCCTGCAACAGGCTTCTAACATGGTTCAAATCCTGACTGTGTCTCCTGTTCCCCAGTGACTGTAAGGGAAGCTTAGGGTGGCAAACTGAGATGTGCAAGTCCAAAGTGAGACTGAGAGACACAGTGAGAGAACAGATGCTCTTGTAGGTCAACACGGATGGATAGGAGATTGCCAAAACTGCCTTGGCAACTGAACAAGCTATGGGAAACAAGATAAATACTGTAAGTCATCTGAAAATATGGTTGAAAGAGATGGTAATCAATCACAGCAAACACAATCAGCAGTTGACAAGTTCCTGTGTATTCCTTTTACTAGCAGAAGCATATGTGCTGATTTTATTAAATCACCTAACTTCAAGAAAGAAGCAGCTGTTTGTGTGATCCTTAGGCACTGATAGCAGACTTTAACTTAAAATGACCCACCTCCCCAAGGCCAGATCTATTGTTGCCCTAAATCAAGAAAACTCTAGTGCCTTCAAAAGATCTCACCACTTTACAGCAGTTGAAGATCTAGCCCCCAAATTCAACCTCAACTTCTGTCTCTCTGAGTTTGCCTCTGGTTTCCATCATGAGAACAGTTCAGGCTTACGCTATCTATAGACAACCCAGTCACATGCTATAAAGTGACTACATGTCTTTCAACTCATTATAGATACTAATAAAACACCTAGGGTCCTTGACATTTAATCTGCTGTCGTAATAATGTTGGAAATAATCAAAACGTGGAAATTCATTTCATAGTTTCGGCTCTTGATGACTGGCTGAGGATAACATTTTATGGCACCTGGTAAAGGGCAGGTCAGATCATGCCTTTCATGTTGCTTGAGAAAAATGCTAAAGAATTCTGTGTAGAAAATAGAAAGAAGGCTCAAATTCTCCTTTCAGACCCATCCCCCTTGTCTGCAGCCATCATTCATGTTGTGTGTCACTCATCCCTCGGTATCACAGGGACATCAAAAGCTGAGGTCTTCATGGTAGCTGTGGTCCTCAGGTAAGAGTGGCAGAGACAGCCATGCTCTTAGAAATATTTTTAAATAGGACTAAATGAGAGCAAAGGTGCTTCAAAGAAGATCTAAAATTTGAGAGACCCAGGAAATATGCTCTTAGGCAGAGGGGACGGTACACCTCTACCAGGTAGGAGCTCCTTCCCATGAGCCCCACAGCTCTGGTTCACGGCAGCCTCGGGGCTGGGCAGGGACAGCCTTCTCTGAGGCAGTATGAAGACAGGTAAGGAACATGTCATGGAAATGATGCAAGTGGAAAAGTAAGAAGTTACTTAGCAAACGCCCTGGGAGGACTCCTGCCTGCCTGAGCCAGCCATACAGCTTGTCCTTGCAGGTTAACTAGCTGGGAGAGAACATGTAATGGAACAAAAAGGTCAGAGATGGTGTTTTCTGCAACAAGGCCTGCATTTTCATCTCCATCTCTTCAGCCTAATCAAATGGCTAGTGAATGTAATGGAACGACTTGCAGGCTCCCTCTGAGCCATGGAAACTGGGAACACCTCCCGGTGTTCCGGGAAACCCCTGACCCCTCTTCAGAGGAAAACCGACCTGACCTGATTGCCATGCCAAGGAAACCCCAGCTCACCACCCAGGTGGGAGCCACTGCAGGTCTGGGTTTTGCAGGCTGGGATCCCATAGCCAGGCACCAGGATAGTGATGCTGAAACAGCCATACTGCCTGCTGAGGACATTGGGCAGGCCCTGGGAAAAGGTGGTGGCCAGGAGCCTGGCCCAGGGCTGGTGAGCACTGAACCTTGCCTACCTGTGCCCACCTGGCTTTGGACATGAGGATGAAGCATCTCATCCGAGGAACTGTTTTACTGTGTGTAGAAGACACAAATTCTGCTTGCATTAATCTTTCAGTCTTCTCACTGCCAGTCTAGCTTGAAGGAACTATTACACAGTCTATAAAGTTTAAAAGAATGAGAAAAGCTCAGTTCCCCATGAAATAGATTGAAACAAAACCCACTCAGAGCATCTTTTCTGCAGCAGCCACACAGACTAGACACAAGAGTCAGAAATGGAACTGGGGCTGTAACCAAGAAAGAAATTTGCAAGAGAAGATGACAAAAAAAGTCCAGTTCCAGTTTTTGCTTTAAAAAAAAACAGTACCAGATTCTCCAGCCTGGCAAATAAGGCTGCCAGAAAAATAAAATCATTTTAGAGAACTGTCACTTGTCAGGAATGCAGCCTAAACAGCATTGGTTCATACAAGAGTCAGGGCAGAGGCGTAACAAAACCTGCCCTTGGATTCAAGGGGGTCAGAGTGGTTCTCAAGGTTTTTATTTCCACTGACAGCCACAATGTTCAGTATAAGTGCACCTCCCTGCAGGAACAAGAACAAAGTCAGAGGTTTACCAGCATGAACTATTCTCAAAGCCTAGCTCTGTGGTTGTGTGTATCCGGCCCCAGGAGAGGCAAACTCAGCTGCAGTGAATGCTGCTCCCATCTCCACTTCCACATACCATCATGACTTACCAGGTATAGGCAGATTAGCAAAATACATGAATAACTAGAAAGATTGCTGGCACTTTCTGGCCAGAGTAGGAGAAGTGGGGAGGGATGCCTGTGAGAAAGTTTGAGTTGTGAATGAAGTTACTTAGGAGCTACTTTGCTTCTCTGTGAAGAGGGGTGTATGTAAACTCCTGATCAGGATGAATGCTGGAGAAAAGCCTTCGTGAAATCTGCTATGTATTTTCCAACTTACTTAGACTTCAAATTAGAGCAGGACTAATAATTCACTGCAGATAATTTGCTCAATGATTTCACTACTTCCCCTGCTCACAAATAATTTGCAAGTAGATTGTGAGTCTCCTTGTTTCTGTCCTTCCACTAATTTCTTTAAATACCCTGGGGCAGCCAAACGCAGGTGTAAGGACCAGGCAAAACCAGAGCTCCTGTAAAGGTAAGAGCACCAACAAACCCCCAGTACCATTAGGAAGCTCGCCTGCATCACATAGCAGGAAAGCCCATGGCAAAAGATCCCAAAGTAAAAGGTTGTTGAACAGATTACTGATCTGGTGTATGGCGGGGAAAGCACAACAGAGTCCCACTGAGTAGCTGTGTGAGGGAGAAATACAAGTGCCAGGGGACGCATACAGCTGGTGCTCAGGGGGAGCAGCCATGCAATCAGAAAGCAATGGGGGGTGGATAGGCTCACCACAGCACAGGCTAATTCTGCTCTTGGGGATAAATCACTTGCTGATCTATAACCAAATGAACAGTTCAGCTCAGGATGGAAAGTCTGGCTCCTTTGGTCAGATGTGTGAAGCTCTGCAAGGGTGCTCACATGGTCCATGTGCAGGTCATCTGCAGGGAACAGCAAAGCTTTGCCCAGAGTTACCCTGCCAGCTGCACACGGCTGCTCCCTAAACTCACAGACGGGCTACCAGGGTCGGGTTGTCATTTGTAGCAGTGACTTTCTGAGAAGGAATTGTCCCCCAAGAGGAACCACAGTGAGCCTCAAGGACCTGCACGTACTTATGCTAATGGAAGAAATTCTTAACGACCTTCTTACAAAGTAGTCAAGGGCACAAAACTTTTTAAAAAGCCAATGGAAAGCCAACCAGGTAGTGATGACAGTGCCCTGAGCCTGCAGCTTTTGATGTGAAGAGCTTGGTATCCCACTGACCAAAACTGAGCAGGACCTTAGTCTAGGCTGCTGGTCACTTGGCCTTTATTAAAACATCCAGAAGAAAGAAAATATCGAATAAGAGGTTTACCAGCAAGATGAATTTCAGCCCAGATCTCTGTGTTAATAACAAATGTGTATTTCTACACTGATGTCAAACAGCATTAGGAAAAGCATGAATCCTTATGAAATTCTGCAACCAAAGCCATCAGAAGAGGAAACACAAGACGTGATCTGGCAGATCAAGCCTCTCACTAGACCTCTTGTAACGCAAACCTGGCCACACCTTTAAGGCGCAGCAAGGAGGGTGCTGCTATCAACAGCATCACTCCCTCACAGAAATGGCCACCAAAGAGCCGTGAGGAGAGCCTGCCACACAGCAGATGCCACCGCAATTGCCGATATGGTGGAAGTGCTTCTGCAGCAGCTGGCTCGATTTCTGGAAGACTGTGTTGCAGGAGTGAGAGCCCAACACGCTGCTTCATCATTTTGAACCACAGTGTTGTGAATAGTCTGTTGATAAACAAAGTGGAGATGATTATTATTTTTCTTTTAGCATTTTAAATAAAACTTCTAGAAAACTTGGCACTTTTTGGATTTCCTCATTCTGCCATTTGAACAATGTTTTGTTCAGCTTTTTATAGACTCTTGATTAAGTTTGTGGATTGACATGAATTTCAGTCTCTTTTTAAAAAAAAATCCATGTTGTCACTCTAACAGCACAAACTTGTATGTGGATGAGAAATAGAGACAGCACTGAACAAATACACATCCTATAAATAAAGGATAAAGAACGAATCTGAGTTTGCAGTGGAACACCTTTTGCTTCAGCTTCCCCGGTGCTATGAATGAATGCTTGTATAAAAATCTCTTCACTCAGAGTTGTATCAGACAGTAGTCTCTCGTTTTAAAACAGGCAAAGGAAAATAACTTTTTCCTCTTAAATTCAGCTGCTGATTTCAATTATTTTAATAGCTTTATGGATTGAGTCTCTGAAGTTTCTTTGTGCAGGATGAAAAGATGTTCCTGTGTGTGATTCTGCTTTAATCAGTGCTGAAATTTGTTCTTTCTAATAACACTGCCTATTTTTAAAAAGCTTATTTCTGCTGTGCTGAGTCTAGGATAAATTTCAAACTCTTAGTACTCATCAAAGGAGAACAGAATAACTCATTTCATAACAAAGTTATTTTTGTTCCTCGTCATGCTTGCAGTGGAATAGGAAACGGTGCTCCTGTTTTCTACCGAGAGTACTTCAAGCCATCCTTCGTAATAAACACTACTGTTGTTCCAGCTGGAAAGTCAGCCTACGCTGTCTGTTACATAGAGGTTTGTCTACATGGATACATTTTTAACTCAAAATCATTCCTATGAATACAGAACAAAATCGTTGCCAAATAAGCCTATTCCTGTGTTAATTGGACTTTTACATTAAACCCACACCGACAGAGCATTTGAAATAGAGATCACAAAAATATCAGGTTTTCTCTACTGAGTCATTCCACCCCAGATTAGCTGTTAATGTGACTAATTGGACAGCCTGCAATCCGCTGCGATCCAGATAGGGTAGATGGAAAGGGCATATTGGTGGTGCTTGTGGAAAAAAAAGGACCACTCCTCACATTGCAGCTAATCTGTAGTCCTACATTTCATTTATCTATTCCAGTAATAGAATGAAAGATCATTGCTTGCATTCAATAACAAACCAGAAACCAGGAACTTAATGTTCTCATCTGCCAGGCAGTTTTTCTGACTTTTGAACCAATTGACAGTAGCTATAAAAACATTATAAAATACAGCATCATTTAAAAGACGCAGCGCTCATCTTCCTCAACAATGTTCAAAATAGTTCTAGTTAAATACAATTTTCCAAATAGAGGGATATCAAATAATATTGGGGGTAAAGATGCAGTGATCCCTTAGATCTCATTCTTGCATTTTTAGATGCATTTGAGTCCTAGCAACTGTTTTGAGAATTCCTATTTCCATGTGTTCATCTTAGATGCCTAAATATCTTTAGCGGTCAGACTTTTAAAAGCAGATACTCCTCAGAATTTCAATGAAATTTTTGACTGCAGTAATTTTGGAAATTAATGTTAAAAACAAAAATGCTGAAGATACTTGAATCTTCTTCTGGGCTGCGAGGCTTTTTTGGTTTTGCGTTACTCTTATAACCAAAGGAAGAGCTGCAAGAGTGTGCCAGTTTCAGCTGGGACGGAGTTAATTTCCTCCTAGTAGCTGGTATAGTGCTGTGTTTTGGATTTAGCATGAGAATAATGTGATAACACACTGATGTTTTAGTTGTTGCTAAGCAGTGCTTATACTAAGTAAAGGACTTTTCAGCTTCCCATACTCTGTCAGCAAGGAGGTGCACAAGAAGCTGGGAGGGAGCGTAGCCAGGACAGCTGATCCAAAGTGGCGAAAGGGCTATTCCATACCATATGATGTCATGCCCAGTATATAAACTGGGGGGAATTGGCCACGGGGGCAGGGATCACTGCTTGGGGACTGGCTGGGCATCAGTCAGTGGGTGGTGAGCGGTTGCATCACTTGTTTTTCCTGATTTTTATTTCTCTTTCTTCATTACAATTTAATGTTATTTATTATTATTATTATTGTTGTTGTTGTTGTTATTGTTATCGTTATTGTTATTGTTGTTATTATTATTATTATGTTTCAACTATTAAACTATTCTTATCTCAACCCATAAGCGTTCTCACTTCTACTCTTCCGATCCTCTCCCCCATCCCACCAGGGGGGAGTGAGCAAGCAGCTGTGTGGTGCTTAGTTGCCGACTGGGGTTAAACCATGACAAAGAGAATGCCATGAATTATTGTCAATCTTTATCCAATTACTATCAACTTATCTCCCACTACGTTTTTTGCACCTGTCATTTGAATTCAAGCTACCTTTATGTCCAGTATGACTTTATGACTTATGATGTCCTGTTCACACCCATTTTCTTCCTGCTTCACCCCACTTTCCACAACTAACGGTTGTTCCACAACAAAAAAACTACTGCCTCTCTGATGGCTTCAGGTTTGTGACAGTGGAGTCACTTCCTAATGTGAACTGCAGGTTATATGTTGCATGATGTCAGAAACTGTGGACTATCCCTATTTTCCAACCAAAGGAAGCTCCTGAAGAATACAAAGGACTTACTTACCTCTTGACTCCATGCATGCGCACCTGCTTTTCCCCAGGGCAGGGCTGGGCTGAGAAAGGCTGGTGCAGTGCTGGATACCTAGTCCCATGGGCTGGCCATGCCAGGAGAAGACCATGGTGTTGTTAGGAGACCTGGAGTGTTCTGCTGTAGCCACAGTTATCTAAAGACACAGTCCAGACAAGCGTTGCATTTGCGGACCTATAATTTATTACATCAACTGAAAAACTGGACAAGCTGTTGGGTACCCGAAGCTAAATAGAAGTTGAGAAAACTATTCAGAGTTTAACTGGGTGTGTACAAGTTGGACCAATTAAAAGCTGGTAGTTGGCATTCGTGCAGCAAAGGGAGAGAGGGTGAGAGATGATCAGCTAGCTATCTCCTAGGGGAAACAGCTGTAAAAATAATTTATAACCTATATAGAGAGGATATAAAATGACCACAAAAACAAACACCTCCATTGTAACCACCTTTTTTCTCATTACTACTATTAATTTTCATTCCTAGACCTGTCTTTCAAAATTACTTATAGATTTCCCTTGAGGAGCAGGGCTGAGAGATCAGAGACGAGGTGGCTGCTTTGCAAGCAACGTGTCCACACCTGCGGGGTTTTCCCTCTGTACGCCAGCCTAGGCCCCCATGACGGCTGAGTTTCCTCTGTGTGGTGACCACGCAGACCTGCAGAGCACAGTCCTGCATGCTGGGACATGCCGGTGCAAAGGTCTGGGAGAGGTGGAGTGTTTTCTGCCATGGCAGTAGAAGTGTTGGCAGGCAGGCGCAGGCGCAGGCACAGCCTCGCTACAGCCAGCGCAGTGCAGACGGCAGGGAGTTGCGAACTTTGCTGGAAGTGAGCGCAACTGCTTTGCTAGTCTGTTTGACAGCTAAGATATGTGAGTCAGGAAATATCACCCTTAAACTGAGCACTGAGCACAAGCAGTTCATTCTTGGCATTAACCTCCCTCTCTGTCAGTTGCCCCAGTATGGGGCGGGGGGCACAGCAGAAATAAAAAACCAGGAGGCCCAAAATCAGTGGCAGTGAGAGGCAGATAAGATCTAATTTCCTTGGTTTTGGAATCCTTGCTAGTAAGCAAGGTGCAAAAAGACCTCCATCACACAGCACTGAGTGGAAATGAGGGATCTCAGAGGATCTGCTCTTTCAGACGTTGCTGTTACCGGATTCCTGTGGCTCATTTTTATTTCAAAGTGAAGTTTCTGGGGACTGGAGCAGCCCAGGGGCTTCAGAGGAAGCCAAATAAAACTTGGTGAATGAGCTGTGGCAGTAATGACTTTTCAGCAGTGACAATTATTTCAAGCAGGGATAAGAGCAAGAAAATTGGAAGAAATGCTTTGACACACGGTAACAGCCTACAAATGGTGAGCATTGTTTTGGACAGCTCACTGGAAAACTGTATAACAGCAGGTAAAAAAAAAAGTCGGATGAAAAACTAGTCTGGAGCTCAGCCTAGGACCTGAGAGTGGTTGCAAGATTGGTAGAACGTCAAGAAAAAGAGCACTGTTTTACAGCCTTAAATGTATGGGTGTGGCTATGACTACAAGCCTGTGCCACTCCATGACCTTTAAAAATGTACGTCCATTATCCCACATCCTCACCCACCTACCGTCTCTACTGGTTATTATAGTCCTTTATTTGCTTTCAGTTCAGTTGAGAGATGTCAAGTCAAAAGCTGTGATTGGGTTTGAAGTCTGACTGGGTTTTACTCTGGCTGAAACATCAAGCGCCTTTTCAGTAAGGTTTGTGATCTCTTCAGAAGGGATTGTTTGTTTTCAGATTATATTTGAAGGCTACAGCCTATATTTCATTTGAATTCAAGATCTTTCCTATCTGTTGGGCACCTGAAATCCTTCCAGTGAGGCTAAAAATACCTACACAAAGCACGCAGGTTGGCACTACACTAGAAACAGCCATGCACACCGCAAGTTAAGGCAAAGAGTAAGCCTAAACAGCAAGGTCAATTCAAATGAAGAAAACAGAAAACATCAGAAAGTCTGGAAAACTAAGTGAGAAAATACAGTTGGGCAAGCTGAAAAAGAATCCAAGGAGCAACTAGCAGAAGGAAGTGAAAAAAAGACTAAATCCTTTCTCAAGCATATCAAAAGAATAATTCGTAGTGCCAACTGATGCTCAGGGTATTAGCAACCTCTCAGAGAGGATAAGGCACAGCAGAGAAATTAATTCTTCACACTGGAAGAAACTGCAGTGATTCCCATGCCACCACCCCTTTTCTGAGATTCAGCAAAAGATCTCTTTGAAACTGAAGTGAGAGAAATAAACATTTGGTTCACACGTCAGAAAGAGGTTGACTGAGGACTTCTGCAGGGCCTCTGTTATGACCTGTGATGTTCCACATATCCATAAAGCACCTGGACGAGGAAGTAAGCAATGAGGTGAGACAACAACAAGAATTTCTTCAAGGTAGCAAAGATGAGAACAGAATTGCAGAAGGTGAAGGTCTGTCAAGGTGAACGGGCAGTAAAATGACAGATCATCTCTGTAGATACACACCACAGAGGTGATTTGCCATGCAACAGGCAGTATACTCTGTGGAGCTCCTTGTTAAAGGATGTTTCATATGGAAGAAGGTTACATGGGTTCAGGAGATGTCTGGACAAGAATTTGGAAGAGGGATCCACTGAGAGCTACTCAGTAAATGAACCACATCAGACTCAGCAAAACACCTGAGCTGACAAAATTTGGAGCCTGAGAGGATACTTGGGTGAGTCTGGTGTGTGCCCTCTTCTTGCTCTTCCCAGTGCTTTTGGGCACTGCTAGAAACAGTGACCAAAAGGCTGAGTGGATCATTGGTGTGAATCAGTAGAGTGATTCTTACTTCCCTATGACATTCAGAAACACAGGAAATATACTATCAACTTCTTTTCTCTTTTTTTTGCTTCCCATGAAATGTGATCATTGGAAGGAGTCTCTTCTCAAAAGGGATTTAGAGCAATTATTTCCTGTTGCTGTATTCTGTGCTGGGCATCCAAATGGAAAATTTAAGTAGGAGCAAGACTGTATACTTAAATGCTTTAATTCATAATTGCAGGAGTTAATTTTTCACAGATTGTGTGAATATTTCTAATTCAAAATTCAGGGAAAGTTCTCCATGGCACTGCAATAATCAGATCTCATTTATTTTAAATTAGGGGATATTTGGCGCTCAATTTTGTCATACATGCATATACATGTATACCGTAATTTTGTTATTTCTTTTCTGGATTTGTTTGCTTTCTTAACTGTGTTTTCAGTTACTCACAATTACATGAGCATTTAAATTCCCTATTTTTGACATTTCAGTTATGATCTCTCCTTAACAGGAATCTTTACAGTTTCCCCACAAAGTCAGAACTCCACTAAACCCTGGAAGGACTGACATCAGTTTTATGGTTTCCATCCTGTCCAATGCAGGTGAATGTAATTTGGACTTGAACAGTTTTTGAAACAAAATGTTGAAGTGGTAGATCACACACACCAACTGAACACAGACTAAGAATGTTCCACCACCGGAAAAGGTTAATTGAAGTGCTATAGTTATGATGGATTGGGGTTTGCAATTTTCTGGAATTGGGAAATCCTGTTTCAGAACTGAAGCCAGGTTTGTGCTCATGTGCTCCCCCAGTGTTGCTGACCTCTAAGACAAAAAAGGGAGAGGAAAATTCATACATAGGAAGGAAAAGCTAGGAGAACTCTGTACGCATTCCTTCTGCAGAGCAAAGAGGAAGTTTTTTAGAAAGATCATGAAGCTTAATAAAGAGCTGAATGACAGAAAAATGGGGAGCAAATGAGAGTTAAAATGCTAAAGAGATGAAAAATATTATTCAAGTCCTAGAGAGAATGGGTTGAATAATTCTAAAACAAGGTGAAGCCTGTGTAGTGGGAGTGTTGAAAATGAAGTCATGAGCTGAGGGGAGGCACAGAATTGACCACTGAGATTAAGAGTGGGATGCAAAGGATGAGTCAGAACTAGAAAGAGAAATAAGTGCACTGAAGGGAGAGGGACCAACAGAGACACCAGACTGGATGAAAAGAAATACAGGAGGGGTGCAACCTGATTACCTGTACAGATGAGAATCCAGAATGGTTGTGGACAGAAGGGCTGCAATTTGTTTAACTGGGTAAACTTCACCCAACCAACTTGGATGTGTGTATATGTGTGTGCCTGCTTGCACTCACATGTCTGCATGCTCGCAAAAAGGAGAGGGGATGAAAGGAAGCCCCTTCTTGCTCCAACTCTGCCTTGTATGCTCTTTAGTCTGCTTCCTTATCAATGCACGTGGTCTGGGCTTTGTGGATGGTGGGAGTTATTCCTTTCCTAGCAGTCAAAGCCAAGTTGCAAGGAAGGTTCATATCCAGGGTATGCAGAAGACAAGTACTGCATTTTGGAATTCACCTCATCCCTGAAGCATAGGAGTGAATATAATTTTATTTGTATTCTCCTACTCTTTTCCCCATATACCACATCTACAGCCTGCTTGTATTGAATCAATGCCTTCTGATCTCAGCCCTTACGAAATCTTTAAGGCAATAAGTTTAGCAAGAAGAACCAGCAACTGCTTTCAACACTGACTTTAATTAGGTGTTCTGCATATTGCTTTCTTATTCTTGGATTACAATGATTATTCCACAGTAACAGCACTTCACATTTAGAGGCAATATTACTGCATTCATGTTTTCTGGTTTAGGAAGACTTTGTAAGATCAGCAGCTGTTGTGAAGTGATATACCCAGAACTTTAGGAAAGGCAAGAAGAGGCACTCCTCAGGCAGTGGCACAGCTAGTGGTCATGGAAGCACCACAGAAGCTGGTGATGTCAAGAAATCCTTCATCTGAGATTTCCCATTTGGCAGGGCTTAGATAGCTTGAAGGCCCCTGAGAAGAAAGTCATTTAGATGTTGGGCAGATTTCTGATCAGACCTTTCCTGTGAAGAGGAGGCTGGAAGCCCTGGGATTGTGGGCACAAGGTTCACAGTCCCCCACCAGCAGTAATGCTTCCGTTGCCAAACACAGAGAATTGTAGTCAAGAGGCTTTGACATGAACCAAGTGGAATTGGTGCCATGCAAAGATGTGTAATTCAGAGCTGAGCATCTGGAAGGCAGCCACCGGTAGAGGCAGGTCCCTGGCAGAGTCCATCCCCATACCATTGCTGAGCAAATGGCAGAAGCACGCTGAGTGGGAAAATGGAGCAGCCCTTACAGCTGGGACTGGAAACCAGAGAGCAGCTGCAGGAAGGAAAGGCAAAGCAGGTTTTTTGCTCTGCATCCACAAGCAGTGACTGCCAGCAAAAGAGGAAGACAGTCAAGTACGTGACAACAGGGGACTCTGAAGCGCTGGATATGTTAATCACCTCGGGAGGCTGACCGTAACTGTAGTGCAGAGCTGAAGTACTGAATTCTGCATAACAGGGAGAATATGTGGGAAATGCTTTTAATCAGAGGACAAAGAGGAAAACAAGACTGCTTCATTCAGAGGCTGGATGTTGGCTGAATATCCTGCCCCTGAAGGGACAACCCAGAACTCACCCGTGACATGCCAACAGGAAATGACCATGCAAAGGATACCTGAACAGTGGATACTCTCCTGATGATACAGAGATGAAAAAAGTTCAGGAATTATTTAAGAGACTCATGGCAGAGGGGCATATTTGGTGTTCAAGTCCCCAGGGTACCATGCACACACTGAAGCAAGCATCACATGGTGAAGCAATTCCCAGCATTTGAAAGAAGATTAATGAAGGCCATCAGACACCAGACTGTGCCAAGGGTACACAGGATGGATGCAAACAGGCAGTGGGGCCTGGCTCAGAGAAGCTCCTCACAGGCAGAGCTACACTGACCCAGGGGAAACCTTCAGTCTGAACCAAAGGGAGCACTTAGTCATCAAAAGTCAGATAGAAACCAAAGGCCAGACACAGTGACTTCAGTGGTGAAACTAGAGCCCCAGGCACAGCAAGGTACAGGGTAAAAGCTTCAGAGCTTATAGCAGGAAGCCGACACCAACAAGAAGTTGTGGAAACAAACCCAAAATCAGGTTGGGGTTTCTACACCAGTCCTTCTGTTTCAGCTGGAAAATGGAGCAAGAACGTGAATACATCTGCACTGGGGAGGAGAAGATCTCAGAGCAGCAGAGCTGACACACCCCACACACCACATGCTTCTTATCCAGAGGGAAATGGATGCTTTTAAGGAAAGCAGTATGACTGGAGGGGCAGAGTGCTTTGGGAGGGAGAATAGAAAAGCGTGTACATGGTATGATGTTTCATTGGAAATGGCACAAACTGAGCAGGCTGTAGGGATCCAGATCCACACAAGCACTACAGGACTGATTTTTTCAGTTGAAAAAATCATGAGTCCATTAAAAAGCAGGCAAACCATGAAGTAATGCAGTGAGTCACACCTGCCCACCTCTAGCCATGAGAAGGTGTGCCAGTAGGCAGAGGAGCCACATCTGTTCTGCATCTCATCAGCCCCTGGAGGGATAACTGAAGGCTTTCAGGAGGCTGAGTCTGCTACAGTCAGAGCTATCTCAGACATTGTAAAGCTGTCCCTGAAAATCCCACATCCATTCATCACATATCCTCCTTTAAAGTACATTAGCAGACACCCTCAGCAGCTTCCTCTATAGCCCAGAGCAAATCACCATGCCAGTCCTCTTCAGCCCAGCCAGCCACCGGACCGTTCCAGTGGGGAGAAGTCCAAGTCATTGGAAGTGCACCAGCCTTTGTGACGCTGTGGGCAGGGCAGTTCAGACAAGACTTCACACACTGTTTCCTTACTGCATTTCTTTCTTCAGCCTCCTGCATTACCAACTCTATCATGGGGTTGCCAGAAAAAGAAAAAAAAAAGCAAAAAAGTAAAGAAGACCACTGTTACTCTCATACCCCAATTTTCTCCATCTGTTTGGTCCTTAAAGGCTCATGTGCCAGTCCATCTGCAAGCCTCTCCACCTCAGGGTGATTCTTTATGCCCAAAACCTTCTCTCTGGAAGCATCTGATCATCCAAATGCCATCCCGGCTGCCCTGCCTCCTCCCTTCAGGGCCAAACAGGATGCATTACCATTAAAAGATAGTTAAATATAGTTTATTAAGAGATCCAGGTGTCCTTTCACCCCCAACTGTAAACTCAGTATTAGTCACTTTTTGATTTATTTGAATTGACCTTCTTGGTGAAATATTAATGACATATGTGTTTGTTCTGCTGCCATAATCAAATGCTGAGAACACAAAAGCCAAGGCCAAGCAAAGAGAAATGCATTTCAGTGTTTACTTTGGAGGTGACAGAAAATTATCAGTGAAGAGTTCTCTTCCAATTAATGTTATCACTGCTGTTGCAAACAGTGAATGACAGCAATGTTTTCACATGCTATAAAGCCTGGGTCTCTGACAGAGATGAACTGACACTCATGATCAACTCTTAACTTCCATTCCTTGTAAATGATTAGAATAAATGTGACAACAAAAAATCACTAGACCTTCGCTAGTTAATGAAATTATGAATGATGAGCAGCCCATGATACTGCTTGTCACACCACCTTGATTGCTTTCTGGATAGATTAACAAAATTAGTAGGCAGCAAAAAAGTGGTGGCTGTCATATTTCAATTATGGCAAGGCATTTGGTAGCATATCACATAAATATTGTGCTCCAAATTCACTTAGATTGATTTGGATGTGAGTGCTCTCCCAGGAGCCACAAAGCAACTGAGAGGACACTAATAACAAAAGGAGGGGAAAAATCAGCTGAGGAAAAGTGTTTAATAAAGCACTGGAGGGAACCGTGTTAGGCTCTATGTCACAGAATCATAGAATTGTTTAGGTTGGAAAAGACCTTTAAGATCATCGAGTCCAACCATTAACCTACCACTGCCAAGTCCACCACTAAACCATGTCCCTAAGCACCACATCTACCATCTTTAAAATACCTCCAGGAATGGGGACTCCACCACTTCCACGGACAGCCTGTTCCAATGCTTGACAACCCTTTCAGTGAAGAAGTTTTTCCTAATATCCAATCTAAACTTACCCTGGCACAACTTGAGGCCATTTCCTCTTGTCCTGTCACTTGTTACTTGGAAGAAGAGACCGACCCCCACCTCCCTACAGCCTCCTTTCAGGTAGTTGTAGAGAGCAAGAAGGTCTCCCCTCAGCCTCCTTTTCTGCAGGCTAAACAACTCCAGTTCCCTCAGCTGCTCCTCCTAAGACTTGTTCTCTAGACCCTTCACCAGCTTCGTTGTCCTTCTCTGGACACACTCCAGCACCTCAATGTCCTTCTTGTAGTGAGGGGCCCAAAACTGAACACAGTATTCGAGGTGCAGCCTCACCAGTGCTGAGTACAGTATGCATGGCCCCACTGCAGGATGTGGCCACCAGCACGTATTTTCTGTTCTTGCCTTGAGAAGGGAGGAGGTAAAGGAGGTACCTCTCTCGCAGTCTCAGTCTGCTGGGAGGGAAAGGCTCCCAGGCACAGACTCACGAGAGAAAGGAGAGGAGAGGAGAAATTTCTGGCCTTACGCTTAAGTTTTGTCCTACTTTGGTTTTAAACTTTCTCTTATCTTGCCATGAAGCAATAAAGTGAGGTCTTCTATTAAGAAATTGCTTTCCTTTCACTCTTTTCTTATTCAGAGCCTGCTTCTGCACACATAATATTTCAAGGGGAATAGTAAATGGGAAATTTAATTAAAGAGACATTTTATGAAAATTGGCTTGGGTAGTGTTCACTAGCCTCACACAGGTAACAGTTATACTCAATAAGCTTTAAATAATATGTACAATGATTCAAAATTCTTTGAGTTTATACCAAAAATAAAGCACTAGAGGCTATTTAAGAAGTGTGATTAAAGACCTTAGCATAATCATGAAGTTACAATATAGTTATGTAGAACACATAGACATTAACAAAATTACATGCAAATTACATACAATAGACATAATTTGATTTGTAATCTGCAACTTGCTTTTCATAAAGAAGTGTAACTACTGATGACTTGTACTAATAATCTTAACTTGTCCACACTTTTTTTTCCCTTTTTCCACCTGCTGAATAACAGTCACAGTTTTTTTAATGGTGGTTGGATGGGAGAAGCCAAGAACATAATAGATTGGATTGGGTCACGTGTATCTGACACAAACATATTGGCATCACTGTGTATGAAAAGATTTCACAAATACACCACTGAAAGTTTGATGCTTTGCAGGTAGTCCTGAATACTACTTATACCCATGGCCACTCCAAATATATTCCAACATATTTTCTCCCTATAGCGATCATGGATGTCAAATTAAGCTGATTAAACAGCACACCTTATGAAATCTCAGATAAGCTACTGAGCGAGGCCATATTCTTCAATGTTTTTACAGCAGATGACAGGTGTACCAATCATTTAATTTATCACCGACCTAAAACCTAAATTCCCTGGACCAGTTAAATGAATGATGAGCATTAGAGTTGCTTTACACCTCGCCATTTGCTCTTTCATTCATTTACTCGCTAACTCACACAATTTTGGTCTTTTGAACTGCGGCTACCAGCTGTATTCACTTCAAACCACAGAGGCTTTCCTTGTTGCAACTTGTTCCTGCCTAAAACTGTGCTGAATACTGCTTTTGAGAGTGAGTGGGCCCCAGCTCAGTGTTGGCCAATGCTGAGCTGACCACAAGGCGCTGGCTGACAGTAGCAACCACAAGTAGCTCTTGTGATGACAGACACCCTGCTTTGAAACTCTCCAGCAGTTTTCTCAAGCTATGTTTAAACAGAAAGGGAACCTAATTAAAACATTTCTGGCCCAAAGTGTAAAATTACCCAATGAAATCCCGATGTCTACAAATATGAGCTACTTACAGTGTAAATATATTCACTTCTGCGGTGGAGGACAATGACATAGCTGCTTTCCTGCACAGCAGACAGCGTGCTGAAAAACAGAGGAATTGCTACTATGAAAAATGAAATTGGGAATTAGATAAAAATGCAAAATTGTGAAATTATATTTCTTTAGCTTTGGTGCTAAGATATGAAAATACAGTGAACATTCATGTGACTGGAATACAGCAGCTCATGAGAGAGCCATCTTCGGTCTTCAATGGTAATACGTTCCTCAGGACACAATGATCTTATTCAAAGCGTAAAGAGAAATCAGGAGCTGAAAGAGGCTTGTGAATTTGCAGGCTGTCTCAAAGGGAAATGAAAGCCATTAACCTGAAAATATTCATGAACTTGCTGAACTTTACATATGAGAGTCATCCTGTATTAATCATTTGTATAAACTTATTTAGTGGAGTGATACATTTTCAGCCAGGAGCATGCTGAACTATTCATTTTAAATACACAGTCTGATGAATTAAATCGTCCTTTTGTGAATCAGCCACAAATGGATCCTAATTTGTCAGAGAATTTGTTGTCCTGAAGAGTAAGCCAAAACTTTAGAACAGTTTTCAGCTAATGGCCTGTTCCCAAGATATTCACCTCAGGAACCTCCTCATTGTGGGCTGTTACAGATTATGTGCATCTGAATATTACCAGTCCTGTTCCCTGCATAGGTGATTGAAATGCTTGGGGTGGGAAAGTAAGGAGCAGTGAGTGCTCTTGCTCGCTAAAAACGAACTGCTCCTTTCAGTGGCTGGCAGAGAAAAAAGCCAGTCCCAGAGACAGCAGTAACAGCCACCACTTTTGCCACGCTAAAACCCTCAGAGAAGCCTTCAGTGCAGAGGGAGGGGGAAAGACAGAAGGACAGCATCGGAGGTTCCCTGCAGCAGCCAGGGCACAGCGTCCCCGTGTGCTCTGCTCTGGGCACACCAGAGGGTTGTGTGCAGAAGCTGCCTGCTTCCACGCTGTTATGGGGGGAAGTTCGTTCATTAATTTGAAGAGCTACGGAAACATTTTATTGCATCCTGCGTAAGTAATTCCCTTGCATTCACCTCACCAGCAGTGACAGTAGGCAGCTTTATAGCCAAATTGTAGGCAAACTGAGAGTGTTAACACAGCAAATGGGTGGTTGTGGCAACCACCGATCAAGCATTCACCTCTTTCCAAATGCTGCTTTTTGAGCAAGACTTCCTCATTCCCATTTCACCAGATGTGGCAGCTTCTCTCTATTGCTGATCACTAGTATCCGTGAGGGAGCACATGCTACTTCTGTACGGGTTTTCTGAATCTCCATGCTGCAGAAGGTCTCTGGACTGTCAGCTTTTTAGTCCCAACTTCTTGAGAAAATGAATAAGAAAAACCATGACCATAAACCCCTGAGTAAATCCCTTGAATGTCCCAAGAATCATTTCAGTTTCCCAAGAAAACAATTGTCCTGCTGAGAAAACCATCCTGGGGAGTCAACTTGATGCCAAGTCCAAATTATATAAAAATGACAAGTTTTGCATAATTTATATAAAGCACATGAGTTAAAATCCCCTGACCAACTGAATGTCTAATCTGTATTTCTGTTTCACTAACAAATTAGTCTGTTGTCTAGGAGAATCAATAAGTAATTTGAGAGCAGAAGGCTCATCACACTCATTAAACTTGGTATGATTTATAACCAAGAGCAAGGCTTCCATTTGTCAGAAGCCAGCTGCAAGAGAGCCAGAGCACTTCAGAAAGTTTAGTCAAAAAGTCCCAGAACCTTGACAAATTCTTAGAAAGGAAAGAAGGAAAAGTTTTTTTAATGCAAGACTCTGAGAGGCTCTCTCCTATGTGAACCTCTAGTTAAAGAGCATGTGGCAGAGCTCCAGGTATTTAAGTGCCAAAGTTTAGCCCTGGATGCAGTAACTCTGAACCAAGCTGATGCTTTCTGATGATTAAGAAACATCTACATTTTCCACTGAGTTAAGACTAGTTGTTCCATGAGCATCCACACTTGGCTAGAAGGAAGCACGGATTGTCATTTATGGCTCCATAAGGATTCATAAGGACCCACATCACCTGCACAGACTGGGACTCACTAAACCATTTGTGTTGGAAGAAGATTGTGGTAAATCTTGACATTATTTGAACTGATTTGTATGTCCTCAAATGCTCCTTACTCGTCACCAAGGCTAACTGATGACTGTGAATATTATGACTATATTATCTTTATTTTAATTCAGGAAAGTTTTTAGCTGCCTTCAGAAATATTGTGCCTCCTTATTCTCCATTTTTTTCTTTAACAAAGGAGCAGACACTCATCGAGTAGTAACTGTTTAAATAAATAGCATAACTCATGGGTACCACTCCCACAAGACCAAAACACTGCAGGACCTGGGAGCAGAGAAACAAGATGTCATCCCTACAGGTGCTTATTTCCTGCTATGACTTGGTTGCAGGCCTTGTGATCTTTGATTTCTTTGCGGCTCCTGCACGCATGCACAGCACAGTCTACCATTGCACTTCTGGTAAGGCATTCCTAAGGTGCAGAAGTCTTTCTGTGTTTTGTTTCCTCTTTTTCTTTTGTCTGTAAGGCCGATTCTTTTTGTAGTGCACGATAAATCCACGATTCCCTCATTCAGAGGTGATCAAACTGTTCAATCACACTCTACAGTAAAACAGATTCTAAGGCAAAAAGGTTGTTCATGAACATGCTGTGCAATGTGTTTCCTCATCTCTGCTTTCTCTCATTTATACAATGCAAAGTCCTAAACCTCTCATCCTGATTTACACAGCTGTGAGCAAACCATTGCCATCCACAGCAACTGTGTCTGTGCATAATCCACAGTCAGAAGACAAAAGCTGAATCAGAAGAACCTTGCAAGTTTGTTTTGCCTGTACCCCGCTGCCTCCTTTGTGGACCCAATATTATCGCACTCTGTTTATAATGCAAGTGAGAACTGAGGGGTGAGTCGATATCATCTGAGTAATATGCCCCAGCATTCATACAATGTGATGGAAAGTATTGTATGTGATGTGTTCTTCCCAGCAGCACTCCTCCCTGTCCCCAGCAAGGCATCAGAGCAAAGCTGCCAAGGGTTTGGATCAGCAGGACACTGTAGATCCCCAAAAAGGAATGAGAAGGCTGTGCTGGCTAAGGACATCCTGCATTTGAGAAAGCTTTCACCATGGGAAGTTGTCCTGGTTTCATCTGGGATAGAGTTAATTTTCTTCTTAGTAGCTAGTAGAGTGCTATGTTTTGGATTTAGGATGAGAATAATGTTGATAACACAGTGATGTTTTGTTTCTTGCTGAGTAGAGTTTACACTGGTCGAGGACTTTTCAGCTTCCCGTGCTCTGCCAGGTGCATGGGAAGCTGGGAGGGGGCACAGCCAGGACAGCTGACCCAGACTGGCCAAAGGGCTATTCCACACCATATGACATCATGCTCAGTATATAAACTGGGGGAAGAAGAAGGAAGGGGGGACATTCGGCATGATGGCGTTTGGCTTCCCAAGTAACCGTTACGCGTGATGGAGCCCGGCTTTCCTGGGGATGGCTGAACACCTGCCTGCCCATGGGAAGTAGTGAATGAATTCCTTGCTTTGCTTTGCTTGTGCACGCGGCTTTTGCTTTCCTTATTAAACTGTCTTTATCTCAACCCATGGGTTTTCTCACTTTTACTCCTCCGATTCTCTCCCCCATCCCACCGGGGGGGAGTGAGCGAGCGGCTGCGTGGTGTTTAGTTGCCGACTGGGGTTAAACCACGACAGAAGTCCTCAGGATGGGTCCGTCTTCACCTGTGATGTCAAATGGGTCAACAACTGAGTTAGCAAGATGGAGAGAGAACCTGGTCCTGCACGCATAGTCCACCCAAGGGGCTCAAATGCACAGGGGGCTCAAGGGTTTCAAATGATCTCACCCATCAATCAGCTGAATGCAAGATTCTCTCAAGCCCCAGCAATGTGTGGATAACAGGAGGGTATTCTACCCTTAAACTTACCTCATTTGATCTATACTTCACCTTTAAATATAACATCCAAGTTTACAGAATGAAAAGTGTGAGATTAAAACAACAGGGAGAAAATTGCCACTATGAGGCCAAAATAATTCTAAAACTTGCACCTTCCAACACCTGAAATATTTCTCCCTGAGGCTGTTTTTCTGGTCTAGCTGGTATTTGTGAAGTAGAAATCACATGCTGCTGCTGTATTTCAGCAAAAACAGCAGTAAAGTGTGCAAAGTACTCCTGGACTGTTAAGAAATACATTACGTTTCTAGACATAATATATCTCTTTATGTCTTTGGAACATCACCACAGTGATTCATCAGAAACAAACAAGTCTAAAAAAGTGCAACTATTCTTTAGCAGCTAATGAGGAAAGCCTTCCTTGCCAGTACAAACTGAAAAGCTCAGTGTAAAGAATGAGGCTGGGTGGGCTGGAGCAGTTAGAAGAGGCAGCTTTCAGTGGAAGAGCAAACTCTAGAAAGTGGATCATTTCAAGCTGTTTCTCTATCTCAGCAATGTCTGTTTGAAGCCTCACTGCACAGTGGTGGGGTATGTGGACATTTGGCAGTGACCACCCACAGGACTGAAGCAGCTGAACCTTTGCGCAGTCTAAAAGGCAAACGAGAACTGAAGCTAATGCTGGATGCAGCTCTCCCTGTTGCATTTTGTGCTTATTTTATGGTACTTCACAGCATATTCCTGAAGAGTTCTGGTTTCAAATAGGTAAGATTTGTTGCAATGTGTTAGCATACATTTTGCTAGTATGCATTAGCATTCTTTAGATCAAAGCAGACCTGACTCATAACTTTACGCTATAGGAATAGGTTGGAGTTTACTGGAACCGAACTATATCAATAAGCAGCGACAGTCATATTAAGGCTCTGTGACATGGCTCATTTAGCGTGCTGGCTTTATTAGTCTACGTTATGCATTGTGCAAGGGGAATTTTGTAGAATTTTTCAGGTTTTAAAGAAATGCTTAAAAAAAACAAGAAACAAGAAGATTAGAACAATTTCCTACATAAACAGTGGATGATTTTGTCACTAAAGAACCTTCTCTTCAGAGCTCTGGCAAGCTGTAGAAATCCAAATGCTATTTGCAGACTTACTAGGTTTAATTGTGCTTTTAACACATTCCTACTTTGACTGAAAAGCTCAGTTTTCCCACCCTGAGAGAAAATTCTAGTTTCCAATTTTGACTGAAGAGATGTCAATTTTCGCGCTCTCAGTAAAAATCCTAGTTTTCAGGGGGAGATGGAGCCAAAACGTTAATGGAAAGCTATGGCACAGAGCAGTTCTCTCATCACATGAACGCTTCGGCAGCCAATGCAAAAGTCAAGAAGGGAGGGGATATTTCTGCACATTTCCATAGAATAAGCAGTTGGACTAAAGGGTGGGTTCACTAGTCATGGTACATGACTAAATTTCAAGTTGCCCAGGCAGGTTACCTGAATGCAATCAGTTTTTCCATCTACAAGGTAGTAAAATATTACTGCGGAGGTGACTTGGGCTTCACACTAAAATGGTTAACAGACCTTGGAGAACCTCCAGATGTGACTGACAAATGCAAAATGAGGTTTTATTCCGAGTTTGTAAAGAGGGCACTGCGAAAGGCGCCTGGCTGACAGTGAGGGTGTGCAGAGCAGAAGCACAAGCATCAGCAGTTGATTGTTTCACAGATGAACCAAAAAAGAAGACATGAAAGCAAACGCTGCCTCAGAGCCACATTAAGGCAGCAGGTAAGCAGGACGGGTCATTCCTCTTTCTCAGCAAAATCTCCTTGTCAGGCCTGCCAGAGCTGCTTGCCTAGCCTGTAGTTATTGGTTTAAATTTGGTTTTATGCAAAACAATGTCATTATCTCATCACTTCTATGTTTCTTTCTCAGTTGCTTTTTGCTTATTTTTTTAAAATGTCTCTTTGCAAACTTGGACAGGTGAAAAATTAAAGGACAACACTGGGGTTTTGCAAAGCAGCTTCTTACGTGCCATGGCCTTGCACCCATCTCCATAGTAGGGTGCACATGACAGCAGGGTGCCCTGGCCTTTCTGAAGCAAATGTCCCAGCTCATGGAAACTGCTCTTTTCCTTCTGTACTCTCTGTGCTCCCATCAAGAGCTGGTGAGGCTTGGGGGCAAGCAGGTGGGTTTATAGATCATGCTTTGCTTGGAGGGTGCTACAGCCTTGTTCCACAGAGCTGGATGAGTCAGGTGTAAACATCTACAATCAAAGATGCAAAATTAAGCTGCAGCAGTGATACGTCCTTTTACACATCAGCTTCAGGCTGACCCAGAGCCATGGGGAAGCCTGTCAGCTCTGGAAAGGTCAAGAAGTTCAACCATCATGGGGGTAGAGGAACCTGAAACAACCACACAGTATGGGCCTAATGCGGGGAGTCCCTGAGGCACAGGGGACAGGGAGGGCTGGACCAGCATGTTACTAAGGGAGAGACTGGCACCACATCAGATGGCTGGTGTCTCTTACATTTCTGGTCGGGGTAGTGGGATTCCCAGCCCCATGGCTGGGAGCACTGGTGCAAAAACACTGGAAGGTTTAGCATGAAGAAGCAGGCTAGGGAAGAGATGGTTTGAAAAAGGCTTGAAAACTGCCAAGGATGGAGAACCTACAACCTTCTAGAGTCCTCAGAAATAAAATCTATGGTACAAGATGGTGGACTGAGCTATAGCCAAGAGCCATGGCTGGTGGGTCTCCAGTTTTGGGAACCATCACTTCTGGGCGTAGCAATCAGCTCTCCTGCCTCTTTGCCCAGTATGCTTCTAAATGTGTCCCATCCCTTCTCTTCTTCATTAGTATTTGACTAGTCTACACAGAATGGAAGAACTACAACAGAGGAGGTGTAAGAGCCTTCAAAGGCAATTGAAGCCAGGTCAGCAGAACCACTAACCCAACGGGCTGTAGAGGCACAACATGCAGGGGAAAGAAATTACCAATAAATTTTTTAAGGAAATAAAAACTTTAAACTCAACATTCAGATTTCAGGTTTTTAAAGATGTGAGGCTTCAGAAGGGTTTTGTACCATGGGGAAATCAAGTGTTTTGTCACAATATCACATAACAAGCTAAACTGGGAATAAACCAGCTGGTTAGATGGCTGTAGGGCGGGTAGCCTGGAAATAACGTTCACTCAAGGGCTAGACAAGAAGAATGGACTGACCAACTCTACTGACATCCAATCTCACAGTCTATCCACAGGGGCATCCTTCTGTCTAAGCATAATGAAAGATCTGCTGCAGAAAAAATATGCCCATAAGCTTACATTGATCTGAAGTTAATGTACTTGTGAAAAATTACTGTCTGGGGGGCCAGTGTAAGTGCTATCAGAATACTGGGAGCAAACACTGAGAAAGTTATTCTGTTGGCATCTTGGAAAAGAGAAAATACATAAGAAATAGGCTTTAGTGATATGCAAAGCAAACAAGCAGTGAGAGATATCTCGTGTGAGTTTTCTGATGGAATACCTGCTAAAACAAGAGTCAGCAAAGACTAAGAGTCCACAGAGCACTTGTTATATTGAATTTTAATGTCTCTAAAATGCCCTGAAAGTAGATAAACAGAGAGACATTGCTTGTAATTCTTTCCTCAATTGTGTGATAGAAACCACAGTTGCTTTGGTAAATGGATTGAGAATTTCACTGGAACTTCCTCAAGCGTGTTTGTGCCCTCTGCTGAAACACTCAGTTGTAAGACCCTCTCTCAGCACTCCTCAACCCCCTGTGACGGCCCTCTGTCCTCTGAAAGTGGGAGTCAGAGAAACCCCTCAGAGAAGCTGGGCTGAGTCAGACAGCAGGGTCAGGTTAACAAGAGCAAAAGCTTAGAACCAGCATGGCAGTCTAAGCTGGTAGCTACGTAAATATATCTTGCACCAGTTTCAGTGTAGGACATCAAAGGGAGATGGTGATCCACTGAAGAAAAGAATATGCGTTGATGGCAAGAGGAGAGTTAGGAAAAAGAAGAGATGAGTGAAAAGAAGAAGAAAGAAAATGAAGGTGTTTGGAATTGTTTTTGACTGAGCTCACGTCTTGGGTGAAGGTACAAGAGCTGCTCTCCAGTGTGTGGGTTTGCTTTGCTTGAACATTTCCTTTGAAAAACTGAGCCTCCAACAATCCTGTTGTAAAGTCTGTGGCCAAGACAGCATTGCACCTTAAAGTATAAGACCACTTTGCTGTGAGATTCTGACAGGGAAGTGCAGTTTGTACACCCATGAAGTTCAACTGATGTGATAGCTTTGGGCGTTTGTTTGCCTTTCAGCACACAAAGCCCTTTTACTCTGATACTTGATCATTATCTGTTGTTATGCCTTTTCTCCCCTTTGACTTTCCATGCAACTTATTTGTAAATGACTCCTATTTCCTAAGTCATTACTTGGTTCTTTTTGCTAATGTAAGTCTGTAAGTTTTGCCTAACAAAAAAGATTTGAAATGGGGCTCTCGTTAGTATATCTCTGTTTTCTCAAAGCAGCAAAGATCTAAGTCTCTTATGTACAACAGCTGTGTGTGTTAGATTCCTTGGTTTGGACAATGCTTTGAACAAACTCAATTTACCTTTCATTTCATAGGCTTGCTCATGCCTGAAAAAGAAATATCTTGATAAAACATTTGCAGTCTCTGCCAGCGTAAGCAACGTCTGAAATGCTTTGTTGATGAATTGAAGTTTTCAGATTATTTTTGGTGCCATGGCATACTGCTGTACATAACCCTGCCTGGAAAATAACTGACAGCCTCTGGCATCTTGGAGATAAGCAGTATCAGCCACCATAGAGTAGTGGACTATGTCTCATGAGTAAATTAGACTCTGGCAGTAGCTTTAGGAGAGGAAACCTGATTTTTCCTAATAATCCTGCTGTTAATGCATTTTTAGTTTATTTTGATGCATGTGCAGCCTTTGAAGCCATATGCTTCTTTTTGCTACTGGTCTTTACCATTGACACGTGGGGCATCAACCAGTCTATTTTGAGACATGAATGAAAAGTAAGGTATCCAGGAACATAAGTGAGTTCAAATACATGCAGGGATTTCCTGGGTCTAGTGGCTCTCCCTTCTCTCCATCGCCTCAGTGGGAGACGCACAGAAAGACGAGGAAGCAAATCCCTCCCCAGCTGTTGACGGAGCCCTGCGGCACCACGCCAGCCCGGGACGGCTGCGCAAGAGTTGCACAGAGCCATTGCAGCATTTACCTTCACCCAGCATCGGCTTGCAGGACCCAGATGGGTCTGGGTCACCAGCCAGAGTGGGCAACAGTGCAAACCATCTGAAACTGCCAAGGCTGCTCTGTGCCTAGACCTGCCTTTGATGCTCAGAGCTATTTGCCAAGCAGCTGCGAAACATGGAGCCTGCTGTCTGGCTAACAAAATGGTCAAATGTGCCAGGGCAACTGGAGGAAAATCCAGAACACTTTTCAGAGCAGACTGTGTCCACAGTGTTGCTGATAATAATGACGCATCAGATGAAATGTCTTAACGTAGGAGGAAAATGAGAATGGGCATCTATACTCTCCTATATTATTTTCTCATCCTATTCTCCTTTAGCACACCCACATCTGTGCACTGTTGCTATGTGCTTGGTACAGAGGAAGCCTTTGGCTACTTTAAATCACAAAAAAATTATAGACACAGTGTGCATGTAAGTCTGTCAGATGGTAGCAGCAATCAAAGGCATCCACTGTTTTTAAAGTGTTAGTTCAGGGGTAGAAAATCAGTTGCAATTACTCTTTTCTGGAGATGTCAGCTGTGTATGATGAACACATTATATGTATCTTTGAAGGGAGACCACAGCACTATCTCATTAAAACGTATTTTTCTTCCAAATCTGAAACTAAAACAAACAGAAAAGCGTGGCCAATAGAAATTGCATAAGTATCTTTATACAATATAAATATGCAAAAGTCCTGTCAGAACATATCCTCATGTGTTGAAACTCACTGGGCGGATGCTATCAGTCCCTAAGGAGAGAAGTCATTCAGATGTCATTCAAAGAGTATAATGATTTGAATGTTCACTCTTTTAAATGCTCTTTTTCACATGTTTTTTCCATGTTGTTGGCACTTCACAGAGAGCAGTGCAGGAGTTCTCTCCCAAGCATGCCCCTTCTGAAATGTTTTGAGGCCACAAGAGGCAGCATGGCACAAAGCAGAGCAACCAAGTTAGCATCTTACCAGCCACACAGCCACAAGCTTGCTGCACACATTTTAAAGCTGCCAAGCTGTAGTGCTGTAGCACTGTAGCTTGTAGGTGTACTTCACAGCCACTTACACGTCAGCCGCATCCACGGGTTGTATGCCTGTATGGAGTTACCTGAGATACTGGGATTTGATCCAGCCTTGGGGGCTCTGCAACAGGCAGCAACCCAACCCAGAGCTCAGCGCCAGCATGGGCCCAGCCAGAGAATGAGATCTGGCACAGAGCTGCAGACACTTTACCATAGCCACGTGTCATCTTCCAGGAAGATCTGGACATAACCTGGCCCTTATTCATGCAAACTGTAATTTTTCCCAGCTCCATCTTTTTAGGTCTCAGTTAAGGAAAACATACTTTTCCCCCTTCCCTACCTTGAGCATTTTCTGTATTTTAAGCACATCATTGTTAATCCCAGAGGTGACTGAAAGTTGAGCACATTCACAAGGGCTTTCTTGAATAATATTTGGGCAGTTGTTTCTGATCCTTTGGAGGACAAGAAGCTTGTCTGTCATGGCATCCTGAAAATGATGGAGATCACATCACAGCACAGTGAAAGGGCTGTAAAGACTGAGATGGCTCTGGTTTGAGATAATATCATTACTCTGACACAATACAGGTAATTGTCTTGGGGGGGATGTTTTCATTAAAAGGGGAAAAAAATAATTTTCTTTTCAACTTCAACTTCCTTCTACCTCTCATCAAATAAAATGTAGATGATGCAGGATAATTAGTCTCGTAGGCCTGAGTGGTTTGTGCTCGAAGCATTTGTGATAATATCCTGCTTTACTCTTTGTCTTTTTATTACCCATAGGACACTCTGAAATATCAGGCCAATGCTGAACTGCATCAATGAAGGCAGCCTTGGGGGCTCATATCTTAATATATGTTTTGACATCTGGTCAATCTTTAAATTTAACATATTGATTTATGTGCTAGCATTATGAAGAGCTCCCTATGGCTACTGAACTGTGTGTCATTTGGATATACAAGGTCAGCAGCAGCTTCTGCAGATTGATTCTTTGTGGTCTGTGCCAGAAGCTGATAGGAGGCAAATCTGTGTTCCCCTTGAAAATAAGCTGCAAATTTTCTTTAGGAAAAAAAAAAAAGTCATCATACACAAAAGAGGAAAAGCTGTATGTGGGAAAATAAAGTTAATAGTGGAGAATGGGATAAGGAAATGAAAATGAAGGCAGAGCTGCATGGTTCTGAATCTGAACTTCGGAATAATCACATTTCATCCTCCAAGAATATCCTTCCAGATAAAAGCATGAGATGAATACCATTGACTTTTCAGACCACAAGTTCTGGAAAGAAAACAATGAGATAGAAAACATTTGACATTTGTATGAAAGAGCTCCGGCAAATAAGACTTGTGATTTCTTAGTATCACCAAGTAAAAGAAACAGGCGATCAAATACACAGTAAAGAAAGATACATTTCTTTTTTCTGTCTTCAGTGTTTGGAGTTCCAAATCCATTTGCCAGATCTATTGTTTTATTTCTTCCTTGCACCAAGATAGTCACTGCTTGAAAAGTAAGATATTTTACAAAATTTACTACCCTTTTTTATTTAAGATTTTTTTTTCTAATTTAAGAATTGTTAAGATATCCCTAACTGGTTTCAAAGTCCATTTTTCTTCTGCCTTGGCTAGTGTATTCTAATACTCCAGGCTTTTATGTTGAAGACGCAGATGAGGAGCTACAGTAAAATCATTGAAGTATCTTGTTAATTGCTGTCTGGTTGCTTATCAGGGGTTGTGACTTGGCAACTTTCATTGGAAAGTACATTGTCATAATCCGACAAGACAAATTAATTAGTGTAAAACTCCGTTGTGCATTCATTACTGCTGACGTGCCTCAAACCTTTGACATAACTGCTGCTACATAATTTATGCAATTGGTAAGGAGCACAGCAAGACCCAGGTTTATTTCTATCAGAGCATACAGCATTCACTCTTCCAACACCTGTGCCTTTTAATAAAGAAATTGATATTAAAATGACTTCTTAATATTGTTGAGGTGCCGTATGCCTAGCTGCTGAAATAGCCAGAGTGTTTATACACCTTCTCTGCATGTCTGCAGAAACACAGCTTAAAGATTATTGTGCAAAGATTTTCTTTCTGGTACTTTAAAGATCTTTCAGGTGTTTTACAGCCTCTCTCTATTGCTGTCAATGACTTAGAGCATTGTGAATTTTCCTTGGTAAGTGTTTGCCCCCGCTATGTAAATGTGAAAGGCTACAGATTAGGCAAGCAGAGTGTGTTGCAGGAAACTTTATAATTCAGCTGAATTAAGTGCATTTTCATTTTAGAAAGATGGGACTTTTGAGAGCATTAGGAATCTGGAAGTAGCTATGTGCAGGCAATGAGGCCGTGTGGGTGAAGAAACGGGGCTGAAGCCGTAGGAAGTAATGTCTACAACTCCTTTAATACTCCTCTAGGCAAAACAGCTATCATATTGTATGTTTTAGGAGGAGGAGTACTAAGTATAGCCCAGCTGACACTGCATGGTGCAGATGTCGACTTTGCTGGAGTCAGTAAATAAATTCTTGCTGACTTCAGTGACCAGCAGATCAAACTCCAAAACTTCTTCTCGCCCTTTTGTACAAAGAACGGATATCATAGTCACCAAGTTGCAGAACAATCAAATTCCTAACAAGAGCATATGCTCCTATTTTGTTCTTTTTCTGTTATTTTTAGGGTCTAAGGCAGAACCAGAAAGCACCCCTCCACCACAACGTCAGCAGCAGTTGCTGTTCTCATCATGGTTATGTTCCTGTATTTCAAACACCCACAAAAATATTGATTGCCTAAAAGTTCCTTTTATTCTGGTACGCTGCCACTGACAGAAAGAAGAATAACCCATATCTGAAAGAAAATTGCAGTTTTTTCCCTGGTGGCTGATACACAGGTGAGTCAGAAGCAACACAAAAGAGTTGTGGGCCATAATCATCTAGGCTGCTATTTTACCTCTCCATACAGCAGAGAAGAAAAGGGTGGGTGGCTCTTTCCTGACCTTGCCCTTTAGCCGCCCCTCTCCTGAGAGCAGCCTTTTCCCTGCTCCCTCCCACGGGGCTGCATAGCCTGCAAGACGGGTATGAGATGGGTGCAGGAGCCACCGCAGCACAAGCAGAAAGTGGTCCTGGTTTGAGGCCTTACCAGCAACCAGTGGTCCCCAAAGCTGAGAGACCAGTTCTTTACCTTACTCTGCTGATAAAATTGTATATAATTTTCACCTTTTTTTACTGAGGTTTTATCTTCAAAGATGATAGTTATAAGCACCAGCACAGTTCAGATACAGTCATTTGCAGTGCTCTGAAAAGTCAGTGCATTAAGTGCAAGCCTTCTTTCTGTATTCTTTGTTTACAAATGTCTCACCCATCTGTTTAATTTGTATGTGATACTCAAAACTCAAATTTCTGCTAAAGAAGGTGCAGACGATGCCAGGACTCACATCAGTTCAGGATGACAGGAAGGAAACAATGAACAAAAATTTTACTCCGAACCTCATCGTAATATGACTAAATAGTACAAGAAGAGGAAAAGCAGCAACTGTGTGCACAGTACATATGACAAGCCCAGAGCCTGGAGAACAGTTTTGGAAAGATGGCAAGGTGATGTGTCTGTGGAAGATAGTAAGACCAGAAAGAAGGAAGAGAAGATACCTTTCCTCAAGGAGCATAATGGTGTGAATGGTGAAAATCTATCACAGGAACTGGAAAGCGCTACAATTCAGTAAGTACGCACAAGATCAAAGGAAACACATACTCTTAATAAAGCCTCAAGGCATACTCTTAACAAAGTTAGTAACAAGTTTTCAATGTTTATAACAAATCAAAAGTCTAAGTGGAATTGAGCTCAGAACAGGGAGTTTGGGTCAAGAGGTACATAGCATGTAATAAAAGACTTGGCACTTGTTACTTTCATAATGGTGTAAAGGTAAAAGAAAGTCAGGTGTAGTAGGAGCTGCAATACCTTTTATTGCTTAACTATTGCACTTTTGAAGAGCTGATGTGCCCAGAAATCTTGTTTATGTTTTTTACAATACAACAAGTTTGAAGCTCAGTCCAGGTGAGGAGCAATTGCTGGAGTTTCACATGGTTATATTAATCCTTTCAACAGTTTGAGAGGAAAAGAGCAGTTATCCCAGCAGAGCAGAGCTAGATGCAAGCAAAAGAAACAAGCTGTAAGGTCATTAGTCTCTGTGGGACAGAGATAGATAATCAGCACCTGTAGAAAGCAGGTGCTCTCCTGGTAACTGAGCTTCTATGCTGATGAGTTTAATTTGACTTGCCACTTAGTACTCTATTTGAAGACCAGAGAGGATATTTAATGATACAGAAAGGAACATACGCAAACTAATTACACAAACTATAGTCAGTTCAGCACCAAAGTAGATCTGGCATATTATACGAACAGCTGGCAAAACAGTGACTCCTGGATAGGTCACTTTGAAGCATCTCTAATTGAGCATTCAGGTGTGCATTTCCTTAAGAATGTAATGCTTAAAGAGGCTGAGAATCATCCAAATGAATTTCAGAGATATGTAGAAAGTGAGCATCCATTGGCACCAACTGGAAGTCGGTGTGGTAGGACCTCTGAAAATGTCACTGAGTGCCTACCTACATCTTTCGAGGGACTAAACAGAATTTAAGGCATTGGCTGTCTATCACATGTCTTTAGACATCTGAAGAACTACCAAGACCTGCCTTTCCCCCAGTCTCTTAAGCCATACACTGTACAAGAGGATACGCTCTGCCGAATCTATGCCAGGATATCTAGAACTATTCTGTAACCTCAGACACTTACGAAACCTCTGTCATCTCTTCAACTCCCTTTCAATGCCAACTAAAGATGTTTTGGAGGTTGGGAATTTCTATTTTGCTGTGGGTTTTTTACCCATTTTAACCAGTAGGAAAACTGCATTGCATTTAGTAAGTATGTATACTTACTTACAAAGGATACTCTCTTTGCATTGGCAGTGCCTATTAGAGCTGTGTCTATCAAATGTAATGCTACTATAATTTTATGGAAAAGGTTTAAAAATGTGCTCTTTATGCATTGGAAAGATTTTGTTTGACTGCTTTTTCTAGAGGGCAGGTCGTAGTCCAAATCAAACTAAAGGGCATCCTCACACCTATCTACTATTTTGAATTCTCATAACGTTCAGCCCGTTGTCCCTCTTCCCATTGGGTAACCAATGATTGCCAATAATATCTTGAGCTTTATCTAATGTTAAAAGTAAAATCTTGTATATTAAAAAAAAAAACAGAAAAAAAAGTCATTCTGATTCTGTAGAAGCAATGAATAAATGGCTCCCTATATCAAATTCATTCTAAGCCATCCCATCCTCTAGCAAACTATTTTGAGTGAATTTTCCCTTTGGATGAAGTACATATTGAAGTGACAGTTAACTGAACAGTCTACCAAATAAAACATATTAGCACTAATGCACATGGCTTTAAACAAATGCTGTCAATAAACAGGCATGTCTAAAACACACCTGTCTTTCCATTCCACTAAGATGCATTAGCTATTTAATATATCATGGAGTTAGCAACAAAGCAGAGTTAGTTCTTACTTTATACAACTTACAAAATATCTTTTCAAAGGTTTCTCTCAAATTTTGGACTACAGGACATTTCCTATTGAAGCATAACACTTCTTGCCATTTCCCCACTATCATAAGGCAGAAACATCAGTCAAGATTGCTTAGGCAATCAAGAACGCGTAAGGATATTGCAAGCCAAAGTACTGTAGAAAACCAGTGGATTGATTAATTCTGTAAAGTTGAGTAAACATCCAATAGACTCATCTCCCCTAGCATTAAAATTAGATGGTTTGGGAGAATAAACATTACACATAGGAGAAGTTAATAGAAATTTAGACTAAGTTAAAAGATGAAAAAATCTCCAAGTACTATAAGTTATGGAATATTATAAGCAAGAATAATCTTTCTGATCTGCTTGTGAATCCACTAGATTCCTTTTTATCTCTGATTTCCAGTCAAAGAGTGCCAAGGCAGGTCATAATTTTCTTACACAGAGAGATCTTCCCAATAATACCATCTACATTTTAAAGGATGCTGAAATAGCTGTTACACTACGGCTTTTCAACCCTTTGTGCATACAGATAGCACAGAAACAAGAGTTGTCTTCCTTATGCTGTTACATTACACAGAGCATTTCACCTGCCCACTTTCCCCACCCTCCAGTTCCCAGCCATTCTCACTGGAGCACCAAGGGCATGATAAATAATAAAAGGAAAATGTTAAAATAATTATTTTAATGGCTAGAGAACAAGAAAATTTGGCTGAGATCTTTAAAACTCCAAGCCTGATATTAAAATCATAAACTCTTAACAGGTTTTTCAGTATGTCTTTACATTAAAGACAGAGCAGCACCTACTTTTCACCAAATTAGATCATTGGCTTTATAGGCTCTTTCTCAAGGGTGAGCTTGTCCCTTGCTACATCCTGGGCACGTAAACCTACTTGCTTTGATGTCAATGAGATCAATGATAGTTTTGCACTGGCATTTGAACAGAACCAGAAACAGCATTCAATATGGTTGCTGATTTTTGCAGCATGGCTGTGACATGATACATTTAATTCTGTTAATTTTGGAAATGTAGAATTTGTTTCCAAGTTTACATATTTCCTTTTTAATTCACATTTTATCCACAAAGTAAGCGATATCTTGGGAGGTCACTGCACTGATTTTGGCTATGTCAATTTTCAAGTTCTTTTTCTAGGGTTTTGGGCTTTTTTAATGTCTCGAGAACACTGAGGAACATGCTGTACAGAAGTTGCAAGCTAGATCTCCAGCTTCTTCTTGTGCAGTTATTTGCAGGGTTAAGTCTCCAGCAGATTCTCACTGTCACTTCAGTGTTTTGGATTACAGCATATCTTCACAAACGATCTTACTGGCGCTGAAGATGGAGTACAGAACTGCAGCTTGAGTAGAGCCAAGCAGTTAGTAAAGGCGGGGGGGGATATTAAACTAAGTTATTTTCAGGGCTGACATCAGCTTCTCTTGGTGCCAGCCCCTAAGCAGACAGCAGAATCCAGTCCAAAGAGTCAGTCCCAAGTGTTGCTCTTTGTCCAAGAACTGATCAGCAGCAGTAAGGGCTGGTATCCAATTTAAAGGTCGTGCCACTGAACACTGCCTAGAAGCTCTACCCAGGAACCTGGAAAAATTACACCAAACTTTTTGGCAGTCAGAGAACTATTTTTTTTTTCCATTTACCAATACAAATCATTTGGTTTAACACACAAGATGTGATTAAAGGGTGCCCCACATGACACCAGCTTGCCAGGGCAGCTTTGCCAGCAGTGCCTGTTATTTCAACTCTTTGCAACAACACTTGGAGTTGGGTTCACTCCTGATTTGGGTGACAACCACCGGGCTTCTGCAAGGAATGCAGGCACATCTGTCTGCGGCTCATGGTCAAAGAAGAAAACAGAAAAGTAAAGAATAAGATCAAAGGGTTCAAACTTGAAGCCAAGTTCAGCAGAACTGAAATGAAGGATTCATTCCTTCCAGCATCCTATTGATCTTTCTGTCCCGTACACAATACATTTGCTGAATTTGCAGCAGCTTGTGCAACTCTCTTCCAAAAACATGTTGCCAAGTCGTCTCCGTTTCCAAGTATTTCTCTTTTTCATGCCCTCCAAAGAATTAGAGAAACACACACAATCATTTTAAAGAACAATAAATGAAGTGAAAACTGTCAACTTTACTATGTAATTGCATTAAATCCATGCAATTATGTGCAAGAATAATTTAATTCTTTTTACTGATTCATTCCAGAGTTAGAATTACACAGGATTAATGCTAATTTTTCATACTTAGAAAAATTAGTTTGTCTCAATTTATTTGTTTTGGGGGGTGACTTAGGCAGGAAAGCACAAACTGCTCAGTGGCTAGATGATGTACACTTTAAAAACATTTTCCCTTGGCAGCATGTGATGATACAAGGCTTTCTGCAAGATCACCACGATGTACTAAGATCAGCAGTGGAGCACCTCCACAATATTTCAAGATGGTCCCTGTGCTTTTTGGTGGAGGACTTTGTGTGGTTGCCAGAGGGCTGACTTCTCTTTGCTCATACCTTTGCTCAGTAGAAATAGAGGAAAGGGTTTTTCAGCCTTCTTCTGAGGCAGGTCCACATTCTTCCATCAGCCCTGTGGTTACTTTCAGGATGTTTTCCTGCTCCATATTTAATGCTGCAAATGAAGCTCTCAGCTCTGGATGGACATTCATTCCTAAGAAGTAGTGCAAGGAAAATGTGGGGAAAGGTTTGGGTTTCTCCTGCATACAGATCCAATCTATTGCATGCCTTTGTGGACCTGGGAGACATATTTAAGCACAAAGATAGCCCTTTCCAGCTCACGTTGTTGGGACTGTGTGTCAGGCAAGCGCCAGCCACCACCACACAGCTTCAGTGGAAAGGAGGGAGGCCATTTCACAGGGCCACTGAAAGAGCTTCCTCCTGTTGCTTCTGCCACATGCTTTTCTTCAGAATTTCATTCTTACATCATTAGATATAAACTTACCTAGTAGACTCCTTATTTCTCAGAAAAATTGAGGTTATTTGAAGGAAGAAACTAGGTTAATGAAAAGAAGGGAAACATCAAAATAATTATTTTAGAGCCAAAGTACAAGATAAATGGCAACCATATTTAATTTGTCAGGGCAATCACACACATGACTGAGCAATCCAGTAAAACACTGGGCAGATCCCTCATATAATCCCAATAGAACGGAGGAGCAAAACAAACTTAGTTAAATCAATACCGTAGGAATGAATTATTATATCTACATACTTTACTTTCACACTTTCTACGGAAAAAAAGAGCCCACAAAAAAAGAAAATCCAAACATAAGCTAGTCTTTGCTTGCATCAGAAGTGGTGTGTGTGTGATCTATTTCATATGCATCACGCTGATGTATTTTTGCTTAAAGCCTAATACAGATTGTTCCTGTATGTGCAAATTTCTAAAAGCCACTCTTAAGTCTTCTTATCCCCACCTATTAACCTCATTTTATTTTTCAATGATGTGAGACTTTTTTTTCTCTTGACAAGGTCATTTTTTTACTTCCATTTTTCACTTCTCAGAAGTTTTGTTTGAATATTCAAACTTTTTTTCTAAATATGCTGGTCAAGAAAGAGGACAGAAAGCTAGCAGAAATGTAAGGGCTGTTTAAAGAGATGGACCCAAGGAAGAGGGTCGGCAGGGGCAGGGAGAAAAGGGGCCTTGCAACATGCAGACACCTTTGAGGAAGCATTTTGCGCAACTTTCAGTGAGGAGAACCATATCAGCTGTTTGTATTTCTAGGTCACAAAGGTCAGCACAACACCAAGAAGCTTTTTTGTAAAGGAAACAAAACATAACACGTTAATCATTCTTAAGTATGGAAGTAATCAGCTGAAGAAAGTGAACACGTAAGAAATTTAGCAACAGGTGTTTGAAATTAAATTTCCCCACATTTTATCAAACTACAGATTTTCCAAGGCCCTGTTGCCACAGAAATGACCTTTTGGGCAGTCACTTCTTTCTTGGAAATGTTAAATTTACGTTTAACTCCTCAAAGGCTTGATTTTTTTCAAGTATTTGGGTTACAAAGGCTAGGAGCTTAATGTCAGAAGTGCCTTGAAGCGCTTCTATGGGACGATGCATTAGAAATGCTACAGGTTTAGTGGGACATCAGAAGGTAAGGATGTGCTGTGTCACTTTTACAAAGCAGTAAGTTCCAGTGCACTGTTGTGGCGAGACCTGCACAGCCGGGCACCCAGGGGAAGCATGCGGGAGAGGTCCCAGATGCGCAAACGGCCATGCAGCTCGCAGGAGTATGGACATCTCTTTTCTCGGATCTGCTGCTAGAGAGCCAGCGAGGGAGAGGGGTCGTACATTAATAGGCCAAAGATGCATCTTTTATTGATTCTGTCTGGTTTTTTTTTTAATTCATAAATCACTCCCCTCTGCTCATCTCATCTGCCCTATTCCCCCAGCCAGTGCTCGCCACCCCCGCAATCCCAGAGTACCTTTCTCTAACTTGCCCACCCTACGCAGTGAGGTTCTACCTGCTGGAAAAAGTGTCCGAACAGTGCCTTGCAGAGCAGCAGGGAAGCCGGGTGTCTACCGGAGGCTCCTGCCTCCACTGAGCATACAGCATACAACATCGCTGTGTTTTCACCCTTATTTATCCCTCCACCCACCACTCTTGGAGTGAAATGAGTTGTCTTTGTTTCTGCTGGGAGAGCAGATGGAAGAGGGAGGTACTCCATGGTCATGCACTTTTCTGGGTGTCCGTTATTTTTCCTCCACCTGTGACCTCTATCTCTTGTTTTCTTCCTCCTCTCGGAAAGGGCTGGGCAGGGTCAGAGTTTTAAGTCAGTTATTGCCTTAAAACCCAACATAATTAAAATCTCCTTCATTACCATCGCTGAGAGCACCAGGATGATAATAGATACCTTTATCACTTACAGTAACAATAAAAGATAACTGCCAGTGACCATGTGTCTCAAATAGTATTAACAGAATGTACAATTCAGTAATGAGAGGTAATTCAGTTGCTAATGGCAGTGAGGTACTGGTATAATTTAACATTCAGATACTGGACAGGATTCTGCAAACCACCGTTGCTCGGTCCACTCCTCCCTGCATGTGGAGCACCCACCACCTCCAGTGGCATGGCTCGGGTGCAGAGCAGATGTCCAGTGATAACAGCAGGTTCCCATGGACAACACATGGTGATGGTCCCATGGTGCTTCTGCATTTAAGACTTTTAAGGCATTTAAATTCTTCTTGGGAAGTCAGTTAGTTCCCAGACTTGTAGCTGAAGCTGCAGTTATGGCCTAAAAAGTACTGAGATAATCTGCTTCTAAACCTGTCTCATTTTGGGAGGGATGGAAAGAAACCCCCTCTGCCTGTGCTTTGGCTCCTGCCTGCAGCAGGGAGCTGGCAAGCCCTGTCCCAGAAGTGTCCACAGTCGGATGACAGCGAGCGAGAAGTTCTGCCCAGGGCGATTCCATCTGCTGCTTTGCCCTGCCCATAGGCACCTCTGGTGTGGGTCCTGCTCAGCTCTGTGGGCCCATCAGTCTGCAGCATGGACCGGATCCTCTGCGACAGCTCGGGTGCTCCTGGAGGGTGGTCCCATCTTACAGTCATCCCCACCGTTCACATTTAGCCACCTTCTGACTTCTCTGATCAGCCTTCCACAAAGGATGCCAGGTTAGCCCTGGCAAAAGAGCAGCTCTTGTGAGAGGCAGTGAGAACAGGAGGAGCTGCTTTCCCACTGGAGTTGCTTTTTGTCCCACTCAGGGCACATTCAGGAGCTGCTGAAGGACCAGAGCATCAATGGGGCTGCCGAGCGTGGTGCTGGTCAGCTTTCCTCCTGGGGAGCCCTGCCCATGCCTGCAGCAGCAGGGGCACGCAGTGAGGAGCTCAGTAGCAAATTCCTCTTGCTTTGTTTGTCCTCAAGAAAGAAACTAATCAAATCATGATCCGTTGTTTTGCTGTAAATCCCAGGACTGCCACTGAATACTACGTGCAGTGCACTGTTTCAGGGATTGTTTCATGAGCTCTGCCAGCAACAAAGTAAGAAACAGAAACGAATAGAGGAGAGAAAGTAAGTGACATGAGAATGCATCTGACAAAACTTTACAGACAGATCTGACTATTATTTCAGTTGGTGCCATTAAGTCTTTATTCTCTGCTCTTTGCCACATTTCATAGCCAAAGTTTTCTGTGGTCAGTGGCTGTGTAGCTCTTCTGAAGAGCCACACCACGTCACATAGCTGGCATCATATTCTTCTTTTTCACTGCTCATGAAGGTCAGAACATCTCAAAAAGGCCACTGAAGAACTAGAAAAGGTGCAGAGAGGAGCAGCAAGGATGATCATTTCTCTGGAAAGAAAACAGGACTATATAGAAAGAGACCAAGATCCTTCAAGTAGGAAAATATATAGCAGAGGGGAATTAGAATGGGAGAAATGAGTGGTAATGGAATAATTGGAGAACTGAGAGTCCTCAAATGAGAATATCACATAGCAGGCAGTTGAAACAATCACAAGGCCAAATTACCCAATATAATTAAACTGTTGAGCTCATTGCTGCATAAAATTATGGATGCAAAATGTAAAAACAATTAGACAAATTCATAGAATGAAGGGGCTTTGTAACATAAACCCATACCTTCTGACTGAAGAAACCCCTAAGCACTTCATCAAATGATACCTTCACACTTCTCAGAGCTGGGGGAAGATTTTCTCCACCTCTGATTAAGGACTGAGCACTGATAACACAACTGAGCCCTATATAACTGATGAGTACAAGTTATGTGATGTCACGACTGATGCAATGACATCCCTTGCTAATCACTTTTAACATATTCCAGACTGTTCTAGTACAGTTCAAAACAAAATATAGCAAAATGTTCAGTGGAAGGGAGGCATTAAATTGAGATGTATGGAGTAAAAACACGTCCTCATTGCAGGAGGTAAGGAAAATTCAAGTTCTTTCATTAGGCAGCAATTAAAATGCGGTTTATAGAGCAGGAAAACAGAATATTATTGAACAACTGTAAGGCAGGTGAGCTAATCATTAACAGATTCTATTATGCTGCCTTCTCCCAAAATTAAAGTGATTTCCCCCTAAATTAGAATGAAATAAGAGTGTATTTCCTGATTACACCTTACATAATGATGCAGGGGATGGTACTTCTGTTCACATTTCCTTTCTCCTTTAACAAAACATGCCAGGTAAGAAAATTAGCTAGCTGTTCCTGTTAGCTGTTTTGAACACAGCTTGTGTCAAGAGACAGTTTCACTGGGTAAGGAATCTAGGACTGATTTCGGAAGAAGCCCAGCTGCAGATTTTTCTTTTGGTACTCCCAGGAATTATCCCAGTCAGAGTGTTTTACAAAATGAAGGAATCCCCTATCCACTCCTTTCTGAAATGGTGCTGCAGCTGTCTGGAGAAGGCAGGCTCCAAAGAGCAAAAAAGACGCACATTTGCACTTGCATGGCCCTTTCCTTCCCCTGCTGTACGATGCACTGATGGCTTGTGGATGTCCTTCATGTCTGCCCATGGAGCTGTGCTGCCCCACGGGGTGACACTGCTATTCATCTCATGGCTGCAGCGTGCTGTGACCCAAATTGCGTCTCCCTCGCTCCAGAAATAGCACCTTGCCTCTGGGAGAGGTCAGCCCCGGCTGACTGCTTCATGTCAGCTACATCCGCCGTGGAGGTTTCCAAATCTGTCCTGCCTGGTTGCTCATCGCCTTTCTCATCTTTGGGACTCATCTCTCAAGAGGCTCACATTACCTCCGCACGGGTCTTCCTCAGGGCAGGAGACAATGTCCACACAGAGCTGTTACCCTGCGTACCTTATAGCCCTGTAAAATCCTGTACCTGGGTGAAGTTTTCACCAATCAAGCACAGGGCAGTTCCTAGACATACTCTGCTCTGAGTTTGTGGCTCGAGGGAGCTATAAACTTGGGATTTGGGATACACCACAGTGCTACAGGCAACTTTTAAGAGGGCTCTTAAGAATACAAACAAACCCAGATGCAGAGCAAGGGTCTCTTAGTCTAACAAAGAGCCTCTTTCCAAAAAATGCTTAAGAATAAAGTGTAAAAACCAGTCTTTTGCCCTTACAGATCCTCCCAAACTCTAGAAACCAACATTTTCTTGAGCTAGAGGTCACATACTCATCATTGCATGTAATAGCCCTTTTCTCCATGAGCTTACCTAATTCCCTTTAAACTCATTTTTCTTTTTGGATAAATCCATGAATCTTTTGACAGTGAGGTTTGGTTTTTGTTTTTCTTTTTTTCTCATTTTCCTCATGTTTTGGCATGCATTACAATGAGCAGTCAAGCCATGGGGGTGGCAGGTTGTACCAGAGGGCTGGAGCTCAGCTGCTGACCCCAGGACCGTTTCTGCCCAGACAGGCACAGCCAGTTCCTAAGCCCACATCATGAGCAAACACACTGCTCTGCCGTGGCAGCTGACTGCTCCTGACCCTCCTTTGCCCAGCTGTTCAGGGGATAGCAGCAAGGGCAGGAGATGGGGGCATGGAGTGAGCCCTGTGTGCAGGAGGTGGGCAGTGCTTTTGGGAAGCACTGGGTGGTCTGAGCCAGAAATATAAATGTCTGAGGAGGTCAAGCATGTGGGGTCATGCACCAGATAGCGGGAGCAGAGGTGAAATGCCCCATATTCTCCCAAGACCTCATCCCCACTGTGCTCTACAGAGTTCCCCTTCCTCTGCCCTCCCCAAGCCCTGCCTGTCCTGCCCTGCTGCTGACAAAGACCTGTCCTCCCCCTGTCCCCCAGGAGCTTCATGGCCCTCCCAAGCAGGTTGGGTTGGCCCTAGGCATGGGGTGGGAGCTGGAAGTGCATCTGGGGATGGTGCAGAGAGGCACTCGCAGGAGACGGGACCATTCCCAGAGTCGGTGCTGATTTTGCTGCTGATGCTATAGGACTGGCTGTGACTGGCATGGCCGCTTTGTGCTTCCCTCCCGCTTGCTCCTGCTGTTTGCTGCTTGTGTCAGAGCTGCTCGTATACCCACTTTGGCTGCTCTTTCTGTTCAGTGGTAACTGATGGGCCTCATTTTCCAGAAATGTCATTCTAGGATCATTCATGAGCCTAAATGTCATTTCGGGTTTTTTAAATTACAGATGGGCATAATTAATATGAATTACAACAATATAGATTAAGTATCACAAATTCTTCCCTTGCTGAAGGCCACATTTCTCTTTAACTGTTAATGTGGAGCCCGAGGTTATAGTACAGCACTGCCAAGGCAAGCACTCTTTTTACAGGATTGTTGCGTTGGCAGGTGTTTAAAAGATCACTTCTATGACAGTGAAAAGCAGAATTTTAGTTTTTACACACTCTTAGTCTTAACCCAGGTCACTACAACTGGCAGAGCACAGCAATAGACTCTTACGGCACCAAAGCAGATGGGATTGTACTGCTGTTGTTTTTATGGCTTGTCATATGCATCATCCAAAATATATGGACATAGGTAACCAACTAGATGGATAGGGGTGTGAAAGAAAGCCCACAGTAAGTGGCTTGGAATTAGTGCCTAAGTGAGGTAATTGGCATTATTATCCCTTTCTCCATGTGTAGTAGTGCATACAATCCAGACATAGATCAGGATCTCATTTTGTTTGGGGAGGTTACTAATAGAGGATGGAAAGACAATCCCAGTCCCCAGAAGCATTACACAGTTGTTCCTGCGTGTGTGCGCTTTTACAAAAAAAGTGTCTACTCTCCTTTATCTGAACTACAACTTTGGCAATTGTGTTTAGCTGGAGCAGTAGCAACCACCTCTGAAGCACCTCGGATCCAGGAGCTACATAGATAGTAGAAATGGACATAGCAATTCCATTAAAAATAATAATAGTCGAAGTGTGAAGGTTACAGGTGAAAGTAACATATTGGACCTGTAAGAAAAGGAAAAGACAAAGCATGAATAAGAGTCTGTTCTGGGAGGGCATTTAGACAATCATAGAATAAAAATAGCTAGATGAAGAAAGCCCCCCAAAAAAGGGAACTGGCAAAAGAAAGGCATATTTTGAAACAGCAACAAAAGAGTGAATTACACTTGAGAGCTGAGAAGCTGAATGAAAGTGCTAAGGTCAATGGGATGGTAGACAATGGTAAGAGGAGAAAGTTAAGAGGAGCCTAGTCATTTGATAACTCGGCTATAAGGAAGAAAATTTGAGAGCTATAGAGAAAGAGAGAAAAGACTGAGAACAAAAGACAAAGGGAAAAAAGAGGTAGAGTTTGGTCCTGGAACACCAAGGAAGCCGAAGAGGGAACAGGAAGCGGGAATAAACAGCGCTACAGAAACCAAGAAACAGCAAGTTCTGCAAAATTAGACGTATAACAGTCTAAAAATCAGAGTATCCTTTCTTTTCTCTGAGGCACAAGAACAACTTGATGATATGATTGGTTTGATACACATGTGAAAAGAGATTTTGCAGGATGAGAAATGCTTCAGTTACAGCTTGAGAAAATACCCGTGTTTCTGAAAAAAGTTTTTTCGGAAGAAAATATTGCTGGTGAGGCAAGTGGGAGTAACAAGCGGAAGAGATCTGTATTTGTGATGATCATTGTACATTTTAGAAACTAAAATTTATACTTGTAGACATATGGGAAAATCAATGGGAAATGGTATAGATATGACATCAAAGACAAATAAATTGTCCAAATTTTCCATTAGAAGAACGAATGCTTGATTGTGAACAGTATTTTTGCAAGCTACACCTTATATAGGGATAATAAAAAACTTTTTTTCTCTGAAACCCAAAAATATGTTTAAAAATAAGCTGTAGGGAATTAAAGCAGAAGATAGATGCGTAGATGCACTTGCCTTGAAAATAAGAAATGCCCTAAATTCTGAATTATTTTCAGCCAGTAGTTTTAATACCTAAAGCAGGTTGTAGGTTTTGATTTTCTTCTAAGGTGAATTAATAAAGTGGTCAGATCATCTTTAACAACAATTCCCAAGGCAGGACTCACAGGGAGGGTGTGCAATCACTTTTTGAAGCAGAAGAGGGTGGGGCATGAAATCGCTCCAGGAGTGCTGCTCGTTTTCCAATCAAATGCAAAAGGAGTTATTCCTCTCCTTAGAAAGTCATGAGCCAGCCTCATCTTCTAAACTTGCACAGAGCTCTCAGTTGTAGGCCAGGGATTTTAAGAAGTTGTCAAAATACCAGTAAGCCTCGAGCTGCAGATTCCCCATGCCTGGTGTGAGTAGCTTGTTGCAAAACTGGATCAAGCATTGCAATAATTCCATTTACTGAGGAAAGGAATTTGGTATCTCTGTTCAACCTCTATTGTGCAATCTACTTCTGACTGCTTGGATTTATAGCCTCTTTTCTTTTTCTGACCAAAGACAAATTCACACATGTCCAGACTCTCCATTTTCCACTAACTAGCAGAAAGATGACTCATTAAATCTATTGTCTGCACTAATGCGCTAAGTATTCATGCAGTCTCTGCACACACTCCAAAAAATTCTGAGTGCAGGAATTTAGAAACTGCACTTATCTGAACAGCTTTCATTCTGTTTGTCAGACCTTTTAACTGATCATTACAATTCTAGGGGATTAAGCGATAAGCCTGGAGGATGCTGCATGTGAGGGAGCTGTGCCTTTGCCTTGCACACCAGGAGCTCAGCCCTGTGAGGGCATCTCTGCGCATTGCTGTCATCTATGGTGCTGGCAGCCACATGTTCAGAAGGGCTATCAGGATCTGAGATGCCCATCAATGCCATGTTGAACAGCCAAACCTATCTTTGTTTCATGCTGCTCAGGATAAAAGTCTTTGCCATCTTTTCGATAGACCGCTGTCAATTAATTTACTGCTGATGCTATCTAAGCTTTCAGACAGTGCTGACATTTTCATTATTTGGCAAACTCGCCTTTCATTATCCACTTTGCCTCTCCTACAAGCTCCATAAGGCCTGAGATTTACTCTAAGTAACAGCAAATTGAATACATTTTCTCACTGAGACAAATCGTTTAATCTGGAGAGATCAAATAACAGAACACTTGTACAGCAACAATTCAAATGAAGATTGAATTGCCACATGCTCATGCCATCCTAATGAGCAACAGCAAGTCAACAGCAGGGAGATACAATTTCCCAGCTCTCTTTCTTTAATCTACCAACAAGGAGTGGACAGAAAAGGAATGACAACTCGATAGGCAGGGAGGTCCCCTTTTAACGTTTTCTCCAGGGTCAAGGTTTAGAGACACATGATGAAGACATTTTCCTGCCTTTGTTGGCTTGCAGACACAAGGACTGAAACATAAGGATTGTCATCAACACTTGCAGATAAAGTGAGAACCCTTATCTTGACTATTGAAGAGCAAGAATAAAGGACCTTTTTGACATTTTTTTCCCCTATTCTTACGTAAAGCCATGCTCCTTTTCTGGTTTTAGTTGTTCTTCTATGATATAGTTATTCAGACCCAAATTTCAGGCACTTTCATATGTGTCTGAGTGGCAGAGGGAAATAAAATACAATCTTGTAAACACAAATGACGTGATGTGAACATGAAACCTTGTCAGAATTCTGTAGCTATGCTAATCTAAGGAAAACTAAGAAAATTTGAATTCAGATGACTTAAGGAATACAGTTCAACTTTCTGCTGCCTTTATCGCAAATGAAGTTGTCGACATTTTTCTCACAGAGCAATTTTCCTGAAGATCTGAAGAAGAAAAAAACATCCAGTGGAAACATGTTGACTTGAAAGAAAATTTGGTTTGCCATTTTCTGTTTTATTTTCTCATAATAACACATAGCTTTTAATATACCAAAGTTAAAAAGCTTCAGTGAAATGCTTCAGATGATTATTATTTTTCTTCATAAGTGTCCTGGTTTCGGCTGGGATGGAGTTGGTTTTCTTCCTGGCAGCCGGTATGGGGCTGTGTTTTGGGTTTAGGTTGAGAACAATGTCGATGATACACTGACGTTTTGGTTCTTGTTAAGTAGTGCTAAGTACTTGCTAAGTGGTGCTCACACTGGCCAAGGACCTTTCAGCTTCCCATGCTCTGCCAGGGGCACGGGAGGCTGGGAGGGGGCACAGCCGGGGCAGCTGACTCAGACTGGGCGGGGGCTATTCCATACCACGTGACGTCATGCTCAGTATATAAGCAGGGGAGTTGGCCGGGGAGGGGTTCGATCGCTGCTTGGGGGACGTGCTGGGCCTTGGTCGGCGGGTGGTGAGCAATTGTACAGTGTACCGCTTGCTTTGTATTACTACTGTTCTATTTTTTTATTTTACTTTAGTTATTAAACTGTTTTTATCTCAACCCACGAGTTTTCCCCTTTTGCCCTTCCAATCCTCTCCCCCATCCCACCGGTGGAGGGGGTGAGCGAGCAGCTGCGTGGTGCTTAGTTGCTGGCTGGGGTTAAACCACGATAATAAGGAAAATCCACAGTTTCAACTCTTAACTGGACAAAAAAGAGCGTGGTGTGAACTCTCAGCATTTCCTTTGGGACAAATTTTACAAGGTCTCTCTGGAATAGTTGTAAGCTGTGTGAGTAACTTCCAAGATGTGCAGTGACCAGAAAGAGAGGCCAGAGCATCATGTGTTGTCCTTGCCAGATCTCGAGCCCAAGCGCGAGCCCCAGATGCAGAACCCCAGCTCCCGCTTCCATTTATTCTGCTGCTGTCTGTGGGCTGGGCAAGGATTTCACCCGGTACCCTGCCTCCCACAGCTGGAGATGGCAGCATCCTTCCTATTGTAATATCACCCAGCTCCCAGCACTATGCTGATAAGATTTTGAACTGCTATTTATAGAGGCTCTTTCATGTCTTTTCTTCCAGTCTGTCTTTCATATCCTCTGAACAGATGATAGAATAGGAATTTGCCCGATACACATAAGCCTTACAATCTTTTGTGAGAAACTCAGTCTCCGCTGGATTAAATTTCTTTGCTTTTCTCTGCAGAAATCTCTACATCTGACTGAAAGTCTGCAAAGCCTAGATGCTTTTTCCCGCGCCCCCCCCCCCCATTATTTCATTTATGGGAGGGCTGTATGTCCTTCAAACAAAATACAGAAGGGCATTTTTCACCCTGGGTCTTCCACTGGAAGGCAGATTGATTGATAACAAACATGGGGAAGCAGAAAAAGTACAACAGTGAGAAAAATCATTCACCCCAACAGACTCAAATCATCAGGGAACACATTTTCATTTGCAATGTGACTAGCAGCCTGCAGGGGGGAAGGGAGCAGCAACATGTTCCCTCTTCCAAGAGGAAAAGGCACCCCTTTTTTTACAACACCACAACTGATGTGTTAATGTCAAATCTGACACATTTGTCATGACAGAAAATTTCTGCTTGCTAAAAACAACTGTTTCGTAGAAAATACTACAGAAGTGTTGCTGAATACCAATGAGCACCAGATTCTAATGCATTTCCTAAGACAAGCAGGGAGTGCCCTGTTTCAGAAATCAAATATTGGCTGAAGCACATGGAAGATATGCATCGAAATTGAAACTAAGCCTCAAGACAAAATACCCCATACAACTTCCGTGGGCTAAAGCAATGCACCTTATATGCAAAGCCAAAATGTGTTATTAGTTTAATGAAATTTGCAAAAGTCTAATCAAAGAGTCATTACTAGTCCAGTTACGATGATACTTAAAATTATTGTCCAAATTATATAATTAATACAGGAAAAGCCTTATTAATAATACAATTAAAATTGAGCTCCCTCGTAACCACCCTTCCCATGGTGTATTGCTGACCTTTCCCCTGCCCTTCTTGTTCCTAAGGTCAGTGGCACCAGCCTTCCCTGAGAGGAATGGGGGTCGTGTTATGTCCCTGAGGATCTCGCCTTCTTCCCTGGGTGGGAGAATCTGATGTTGATATGGGGGTTATGGTTACATGTTAGCTAGCACAGACTCTTTCTTCATTGGTCTTTATTCCTCCTTATATCTGTTTACTCTGTGTATGATATGTTTTACATATGTTGGATGCCTGTTTCTCCTGTGTTATCCCTAAAACCTGTTTTACCCAGGTCCCAAGGCTGGCTGCATTCCTTTAGTCACCAGTAATAGACCACTTTGGACTTATATTTATAGATCTTGGGCCACTGTTGCCATCCTGTGCCTGCATTTTCAAGGTCTCTGTCACCTCATTCTTATACTTTTTGGGGGCCTTGCTGTCCCTCAGGCTTTCTTCAACAGTCTTCATGCTATGGTTCCTGCTAACGTAACTGATGATACTTAACAACAGCACAACCTGGTCACACATACATCCTTGTTCTAGGGGCATTAATAGTTCATTCTACAAAAATGGTGATCCATTATAAAGCAGCTTGATGGATAGTTATATGGATGCAATGGTTTGTTAACTACTTGTTATTAATATTCCTTATAGCAATATCACTTGTATGTTATCAAAACAGCATTATGGCATTTGTGATGCACAGCCTGATGCAACCTGACTGGGGCAGGAGGCTTGCACAGTGCATGACTCCCTTGAGCTTCCAGAGCTAGAGCCTCCGCTGCTGCCAGCAGATGGGAGCTGCAAGGTCAGTGCCTGCCAGGGGAATAGCTGGACTGGTACTCTGTAAAGGGTGGTAGAGTGATCATCCAGGGCAGCTCTGCATGGGGCCTTTGCCAGTGTAGCATATGCTAGTCCTTCCTTACTGTGCACCTTTTACCTACCACTCTGTAAGGCATGTTACGGGGGGACCTACTTATAGGATCATTTTGACTTGGGCTTTCATTTCTTGCTTCAGGGTGTCTAAATCCTGTCTCTGGAATGCCTTGGTCTCTGCAAAGTGACTTTCTAGATGCAAATTATTGTGCTATAAGATTATTGTAGCTCTTCAGTTTGCAAGACTAGAGATCTTCTTTTTCTAAAAAAAAGCTCTGCCATCATCTGAGGTCTCCAAGTTAAGCTGTTTGTGAGTCGCGCATCACTGCACTCAATAAAGCTGTGGAGACCAGCAGTTGTCCTCATTTCACACAACTCTTCTGTATTGCAATTTTCTTCTCCTTTATGTGTGTTGTCAGCGGGGGCACTGAAAAAGGAGTTGGTGCAAATGGATTACTGAAGGCTGTATTCAGCCCACTTAATAGGATGCCTTAGGCAGACCAGTGGGATGGTAGTAGGGCCAGGAATTCCCATTAGGGATGTTAGGAGCCTGAACGGGTAATGAGGCCCCAGCAGGTCATTCAAAGTTCTTCAGAGGTCCTGTGGTTCCTAACTCAGGCACATAGACTAGAGGAATGGAGTTAGATGGCATCCATTGTGACTTAACACAATGGCTTTATTCAGGAAGGCGACAAGCGATTCAGAGCACTTATTGTCCAGTCCTTAGAGACCCCAGCTCTCTGTACAGACACTGGAGAGAGGCAAGTGATTCCCACCTTTAGAAAAGGCAAGAAGAAAGATCCAGCTGTTGGCCCCGTCTCTGTCCTCAGGAGAGCTACAGAGGCCTGGCCTGGCACCTGAAGGAAAAGGCAGGTTAGCCTCCCCTCTTGCAGGTCCCTAGTAAGCAAAATATTTGGACAACAGTTTCGCCTCCTCAGAGAAGCTGGGTAATCTTACAAAAATTTAACTGAGTTGGAATACTGAGCAAAGAATAAGTGGTGGGATTAAAGCTTTATGATTCTATTTAGCACATGTGCTGCATATTATCATATGGATGAACATAATTTTCCAAAGGCTGTTGCTTTTAATCTATTCCAAACATTCAAAAACTCCATTTCCAGTCAAACTACTGAGAACTGGATATTCCTATACAATTTCCAGCTTGAAACACACAGTCATGTGACACATTTGTGTATTTATCTAGGTAATGTACGTGTATGTACATAGATACATTGAAATTCCCAAACCACATTGTGGTGAGTTGACCCCAGCCAACAGCCAAACACCCACTCAGCTGCTCACTCACTCCATTGTCTTGAAGTATGGGCAGAAAATAAAAGAAAGATGAGAAGAGTCATGGATTGAGATAATGACAGCTGAAACAAAAGCTGCAGAAGCAAAACAAAATATGTAGTTTATTCTTTACTTACCATCAGCAGGCAGTTGTCTAGCCACTTCTTGGAAAGCAGGGCCTCAGCAGTCATAATGTTTTCTTGGGAAGACAAAAGCCATAACCACAAATGCACCACCTTCCTCCTCCTTTCCTTGAGCTTTTATTGCTGAGCACAACATTTGGTATGGAGTATCCCTTTGGTCAGTTCAGGTCAGCTGTCCCAGCTGTGCCCCTCCAACCTCATGCTGGGGGAGCAGAGCGGAAAAAAGAGAAAACCTTGACAGTCTGCATGCACTGGTCAGCAATAGCCAAAACGTTGGTGTATTATCAACACTGCTTTAGTCACAAGTCCAAAACACACACAAAATGTATCTACAGGTAATTCTCATCTGATTCCACGATACTAAGTTGTTCTGATTTCTTAAACTAATCTTGTCTGCCTATTTTTAGCTCTGCCTTTTCCTGACTTTGGTTCCTCCCCTGTGGTCAGAACAGTGATGGAGTCTGAAAACACATTATAAACCAAAGCTTTATTAAGGCAGTAAGAAAGATGAGCGGCAACACGCCCATATGACAACTCACCCAATCACCTATAGCGAACACAGGATCGTAAGTGATGCCATGGCTCTGGTGGACTGCCAGGGATGCTGGATGTCATCTGGCAGCAACAGCCAATCGTGCAAATGCCTTTTGAATGGGGGTAAGAGTCGCGCCGTCCCTTGGCTACACCAAGGTCAGTGTGACCTGAGAGAATCATACCTTACATAAACCATGTGGGCGGCATCCTGCCTACGCTGCCCAGGTGGCTCAAGGGGCAAGGGGGGCAATGTCAGCAGTCCTCCCTAGCTGCCGATATCGGTCAAGGGGCAGGGTGTCGGGAGGCAGGGTGTCATCCCCTAAATATCCCATAATAAGTCCTGTCCAATCCTGAACTGCTTTTCCCCTGCATCCCATAATGTGTCCCACCCTGAGGCAGAAATCCTCCTTAGTCCAAAAGATGATCTGGAGAGCTGCTCCCAGTGACTCTTCATGATGAGTTTCACGCCTGGATACTGGGGCTGAGGCCCTGCTGGGGCAGCTCTGGGAGGGGTCTGGAGAGGGTGTTTGCTCCTCTGAGTCATTAATTTAGGTTCCCACCTGCCTTTATGCCCCTGGGCTCATCTGGGCATGTGGAGATGGGCCTCTAATGGGCTGATTGTCCCTGGGATGGGCCTGGGAGTAGCCGGGACAGGGTGTGAATTGGGGTCCCCCTGCCATTGTCTCTCCATGCTCTTTGTGGGTGTGCAGACCACCTTTTATTACAAAACCTAACAGATTAAAATTAAAATTTGCAAATGACTTCTAAATGATTCTGGCAACATCTCTAGAAAGGCACTGAGCATGGATTTATCATGCCTTCACTGCTCTCTTCCAGCCTATATGACTAACTTTTGGAAGACAGGTTGAGGTCTGTAGGAAGATGTCTTGCTGGTCTAACAGCCAAGGGTATTTATCCATTGAATAATGACAGCTTTTTTTTGGCAGCATGAAAAGCTTCACCTCACCAGCTGCAGATGATTTCAGTTTGTCAGCTTGTGTGCCACCCATCACAGTATGAAGAGATAACTGATGTGATCTTTCATCTTCTGCCCAGCCTTGATAGTCACTCTCCGGGATTTATCATGCTGCCCTCAGTCTGTGGATTTCTTCCCCTGGGAACACAAAGGTGGAAGAGACAAGCTAAATGACATTGTCGTAAGCCAGAGATAACTCTAGTCTGCAGGACCTCTTCATTGGGATGTCATATGGCAAAGCAAAAGCAAATCCTTACCATGTAGCCATCTTTCTACTGCAGCCATGTCCATTTAACTGAAGCTGATATGTCCTCATCCGTCCTCATGAAGGAAAATGCAAATAAAAAGGAATTAATTGCATTGCAAAGGCTGGGGGAGGGAAGAGTTGTGTTTCCAAAAAGAATCTTCTTTCATCTGCTAGCTTCCTTTCAAGCGCCTATAATATTAAGATGACCAGGACACTTCTGACTGGCCCTGTGCTCTTTAATCTCTGCTGAGTATGTACGTATTGAAAGCTTTTCTCTTTCTCAAATCAGTGAGAAAATGTGTAAGTGCAGAAAGTAATTTTTTTTCTATTAGGTGTATATGCAAAAATAAAATTTTCTTGAAAACTCAACCTGCTGCTGTTACACCAGGTAATTCACTGAGATCAAAGCACAGACACACTTTAGAGATGATGGACAATTTAATTTGATATTTGAGAAACAAAATTAAACACAAATTATGTAGACAATAACTTTTTTACCAGGAGGTAACAGCATTTGGGAAAAAAAATTGATTTATCATTATATCTTAGAAAGGTTTCTGCTTTGATGCTCTTCCTATGTGGACCAGGAAGTTTTCAGAAATAAAAAAAAAATTAAACCTTTCCTTTTAAGCGTCTTCATCTGTGGTTTTCTCAGATGTGGGAGTTTGGGAAGGGGGTCAGTTTGGGAGGGTGGTTGGGTTTTGTGAGGTTTTTTTGCATTGGAAGAACCAAATCTGAGCAGCATCTAATAGAGCAGAAGATTCAGGTCTAGCATGAGGCCAAAGCTATAATGATTGAGAAGATTAGGAGTAGTGTTTGGTATATTTTTTGTCATGACAGAATAATAAAAAAATAAATATAGGTAGAAAAGTCATAGTCAATAAGCAAAAGGTGACTATATGTTTTGGTAAAAAAGCAATTACTACTTTGGTTATTACAGAGTCCCTCAGTCCCTTGGTATTCGTGATGTATCTCAAAGTTCACTAATAAACCTTTACTTTTCATAAATTTTTAACAGTATTTTCACCAGCCACCACATTACGCAGTTACAACGTTCACAAATAATATAATCATCTCATTTTTCAAATTGTGCTAGTTTTTCTTTTCTTTAAAAAGGACTGACAATTGCACTCAGAAATCAGCCTATGTGGCTTTACCTTCTTTTATTTTTTCTTCAGAAAACATTTGTTCTGGCTAGTGCAAAGGATTTGTGTAGGCTGAACAAAAATGCCAGTGAAGTTACCAGAAAGTATTCTACTCACTTCAATGGGAATAGCTTCAGGCACATTAAACTTACGTTCCATTTCCTTCATTTACAGTATGATGATGGAGAAAAGGAATTAATTTCATATCCCTTCAAGCCTTCTCTGTCACTAAGCAGTTGGCAATGTTTGATTCCCTTCTCCTCGGATTGTTAATTTTTACTGGCAGTAAGGAAATGTAATTACCTTCATTCTGGTATAGTTCTAGGCTATACCTGGTCTCCCAAACATACCAAGAGCATCAAAACTACCTACCACAGGAATTTCAACATATATATGTTAAAATTATATATTAGATTCAGCAATTCCTTTTCCTCTGCAGCAATAAACCTGGCCGTTGTGAGCTAGTATTGTATGAAATACAAGCTGTACATTCAAATACAGAGAATTCCTTTGCAGAATTGTATTTTTTTGCCCATTTGAAATCCATTTTCAGGCTGTGTCATCTAATAAATACTAGATCCCAATTTATGTTCAGGTAGAGTATTATATTAGCATTCTTGGAATTCTATCTCATTATTGCACCCTGCCTATATAAGATGAACATTTTTCTTTAGACACAGATGTCAACCAGTATTGATGAGATTCTCCCATTCTTAATAATTGGTATGAAATCATTCAAAAGTCCCTGCATAGAAATGCATAGCCCATTCTGTAATGAGCCATTCAGCATCCGCATGAAAAGCTAGTAAGAAAACCACCTTCTCCAAAAGCTAAAAAGACATATTAAAACTTGGTAATGTATCAAAGAAAATTAGAGCGTTCTCTAAGGCTTTGAGTGTGGCAGCACATGCACAGCCCTGTGTGTGCAGTCCCTTGCCTCTCCTCCAGTATGATGTGAAGACCAGCATTTAAAATTGTTTATTAACTTTTTTTGGCTACAGAAGACTAAGCCAAAACTGTTCAAGATTGCACAAGGTCTATTAACGGTCTTTGAGTTAAGAGCTTGTTCATTTTTACCTCAGAGTTCCATTGTCTTCAATTTGTTTTCCCTATTTTGCTTTGCTATTGCAATAGATCGGGCTGCTCTCTCAGGAAACCACTTGTGAATACTGCTATGGAGCAACTGGAGAAGGAATCACCTGGAAAAGTGAAACTGAAGAGGCCATCTGGTCCCTGCCCCACACTGATCAGCCCTGTCAGATCAATGCCCAGTCGCTTCTTGAAATTTTCTTACCAAGGGTGTTCCAAAGCCTCCCGTGTCTCTGTCGCTATATATCTTGAGAGTTGATTTTTTTCCCCAAATCAGACTTGCATCTTCTTTTCTGCAATTAAATGATTGCTTCTTGCCAGCTGTGGAAAACAACTGGACAAGGAAAACAATCAATTGTTAGGCTCTTCACAGTTATCTTTTCCATATTAGAATTCTGTTATGATGTTCCCCACCTCCATCCTCTCCTCCTAAGACTAAACAAAGGCAATTCTTTCAACCTGCCCCTCAGAGGTGATGTCTTTGAGTCATCTGTCTTGTTAGTGTTGCCTTCCAGCTTTTGGCATGCTCCGGTTCATCTGCACTAGTCAAGGGGATTGTTCAACCCTTCCCAAGCTGCTATAGCTGAAAGGTGGGGAAATTGCCCAAAGGAAAATCACCTTCACCCAGGATCCTGGGTGCTGCTGAAGACCCAGAGCCCATGCAGTGGCTGTGTCCCTACCATCTGTCCTTTCCCCTCCCAGCAGCAGTCCCGGCTGATCCCCCAGTGCCAGTGCTGCCTCCAGGCAGGGGGGCAAGGGGACTTCCAGGAGCCCCTGGAAACCTGCTTGGCCCTGTGCACTCTCCCCCCTTCACCCAGTGCTCTGCCTTGGAAGCTCCCTGTGCAGAACCAGCGCTGCCAAAGGGGGGGTCTTCCTTATCACTCCCCTCACCCCTGCTCTGGTGAAAGGAAGAGGAGAGAAGGGCACCATAGCTGGGAGGTGCTTCTTTTTATGAAACATATTATTTTACATGGATCAGAGGGTGCATTTAAGGAATCCTGTGTCCATCTCACAAGGGTCACAGTGAGCAAGGGAAGCTCTAAGGATTCATCTCTGACCTGTGGTGAGGAACACCTGGAGATACAGCCGATGCTCCCAGGGCTGGCAGGTCTGCAGGGGTCCTGGCCACCACTTTTTTTCCTGTTTTCTTCTGAGGTAGAGTGAAACTCTGCTGGGAAACACCAGGCGTTTTGTTCACAGTGTATTCACCAGTGCCTACCAAGAGGAACATTGGGAATCTCCTCACTCTGGGTGAAATAAAGGTCCGGGTGCAAAAAGGCCAAAAAACAGAACTGAAAACAATCTTATTGTCTGGCTGCTAATTTTTTTGCAAAAAAGGATCTCTTTTAACACAGTGGCCACAGTTCAGTCACCAACACAAAGGCATCTCATGTCATTTGAAATGTCCTACAGATCTCCCCAGCTGACAGATGGTGCTCCACAAGGGTATGGCCCTCCCATGGCTGTATATTCTCCAGTCCCACACAGATGTCTCAGCTGTCAAAAGCAGCAAAAATGACACCATGTTCAGGCAACTCAATCAATCTCTATATGTCTGCTTGCATGCCTGGACAAAAAAAATCCTACAAGACATGAATCAGTACCAATTAAACATCCTTGTGCTTTTGCAGGCCAGACAGATTTCTACTGCCTCATGTTATGCAGATTTACACTTCCTGAGGCTCTGCGTGTGCGAGAAGTATGATTTCCTGTCCCTGAGCAATAATAAAGGAGTTCACTATTAACTTAACCTGTATGTTCACATTTGAGTCGCTCTCTGGCCTAAGTCCCTTTTGGTTTTATGAATCATTCCCTAAGCTCCAAATATAGTTGATAGCTATATAGAGAAGAGCATCCACATGGGCCCAGCAGAAACCCAGGGCCAAGTGCCATGCAGCTTAGACATCAGCAATCTGCACTAACGGTGGAAGCAATACAGACATGAGCAAGCCTGCACCAGCTGGCCATGCAGCCAAGGAAATCCCTTACCTGGCCTTGCAATTGGAAGGTTATCTATCATCGCCCCCACTAGAGACAGCTTAGGAAAATAAAGTCTTTAGTTTAGGTGGCACTGTGCACCCAAAAAAAGCCAGTTGAAAGCCGTATGTTGCTGGGTAATAGTGACTGTAACACAGATTTGTGGATCCCATCCAAAGGCGTTAGAGGGAAGATACAGACCGCATGGGTTCTCCCTTTCCTGCTCCTGTCGTTATAAAACTGAGTCACAGGGAATTCCTCCAGGCAGGCCAAGGGCAAGAAAATCCCCATTATACACATGATGGGAAGTCCCACTCACCAGCCCTTTGAGATACCTCGGCATAAATTGTGAGGGGAACAGGGAGGGATAATTTCTCTCAGTGTTCCTTAGCAGTTATGTGTTCATTCATACTGAAGGAAAACCATATAATTTCTCTCAGCAGAAAACCCAAAATGTTTCTGATAATCTGTATGGTGAAAAATACTTATTAACATACAGAAATTGCAATGTATAAAATTACAGCTTTTAATTGAAAACTGGCATTGATACAAGTATGTTGCTGGAAAGGGAAATATGGTTTGTGATACTAGCAGTGTTGAGGTCCATAGTGGGCTGTTATTTACTGATGTTTTTATACGTACAAAGCATATACCCATTAGCAAGCTACTTCAGTAAATAAGTAGGGTACAACTGTAGTCAACAATTATTGCAACTGAGCCAGTACTGAATACAGGTTCTTCTGATCTGCACTCAGACACACAGGCTTTCCCCTTTAAGCTTGCTGTTTATGCTTATGTGTGAAAAAAACGAGCTCTCTTTTTTTATATGATTTGCCTTTCTACGTTATCTGCAGAATACAAGAATACAAGCAGGGCTGAAACCCTCCAACATGACTCGGAGAGCTAAGAAAAGCGACCAGCCACCCTGCTGATGTGATGAGAACTCACATGCCGAGCTGCTAACTGCTTCCCTGCAAAAAGCCTCCCCTGTGCTAATACATCTCTGCTCACTGTCTTCATATCATCTCTTCCATATGTATATACATACACACAGTGGGGGTGAGCGTGGTGCAAAAAAAGTGGCCTCGGTGAAGTCAATCGTAATATTCCTGGTGAGTTAAACAGGGACAAGAGTTTGCCTCAGGTCTTGAAGTCAATGTGCCTGTGTAAAATTACATCTGAACTGCAGGCCTGAGCATAGCATGGGGCGTTTGCATTTTGCTTTACTCTGGAGGGAACCCCGGGAAAGTCAGTGTGTCAGAAGTTTGACATAGTCTCTATACATCACCAGTCCCCTGTCTGAGGCATGAAGAACGTGTCCCCACCACGCTGCTGCAATCCATGGCCAACACGCATTCCCCAAGTACTGCAGCCCAGCCTTTAACCAGATTTGCTGTTCCAGCTGGCACAGGATCCCCCAGCGTCACCTCACCTTGTAACCCCGTTTATTGCTAGACCCATCTTAAGGGAAAAGCAAAATCATATTTATTGTCACAGAAGACAGGGGTAATGTAATTTATTTATGAATTGGGAACAAAGTTACTAAAAAAAAAAAAAAAACGAGCCTAAAGATAACAGCCACCTGAAATATTTCTCTGTCCTCATCTGCTCTGTCAGGAGTCACTTGCAGATATTGCTGCCATGGATAAATTCTCACAAACAAATACCCATCAGAGTGTTAATTTGGAGACCCTGCCTCTTCTGCTGCTCACAGTCCCCGGTTTATATGCTTTCTTAAAAGAAAAAAATCTCTAAATAGTAATGAACCGTCAAAATTTGTTCCATCTCTCCAGTATTCCCCTTTTCAGCTATTAACGTCAGAGTTTGCACTGTATTTCAGCTTCATTTCTTTTTTCCCCTGCTGACAGTCGGTGCAGACAGGTCCCTCGCGGCCGGTTTGCTGTGCCACTAGTGCTGTGCCTGCTGCCCGAGCAGCTAGCCAGGTCCCAGATGATGTTTAACCACTGAGGTAAGTGCAGCAAAGTAGATCGTTTTACTGAACTTTCACATTTCCACTACCCATTTCCATTGCAGGTTCAGCCAGTCCTGTGTTTTATCGCAAAACTTCAAACATTATGTATTTACTGGTCCTTAAGATATAGTAGTGCTTCACTAACACCCAGTTCAGCAGGTTTTTCCTCCAGATAACAGCGCCTAAATGTGCTCCGTAACAGGGACAGATAGCAGAGCAGAGGCGAGAGCTACGAGCCTGTTGTCTCAGGCTCGGTGCAATCTGCTCTGGGTAAGCACTTTGCTCGGGGTGAGGCTGAAGAGGCTCAGAACAGTGGAAACAAGTCCAGAAAAACCGGGCTTGCACTCGGCTGTGTGCATTCATGTTCACTGCCACGGTTGCCTGTGTCTTGCAGACACCCGCATGCCCCCTGTGAAATGCAACCCTGAAAATGGGAGGCTTTAGCACAGAGAGGCTTAATCCCTGCTTCCCCATGTCCTGGGTGAAATTTTGGCCTCGAGTGCCCAGTGGGACTGTGGGAGGTCATGTTGCCCCTCCATGCCCAAGGATAAAACACGGTCTTTCTGGTTCAGCCACCCTTCAGAGATGCTCGTGCAGCCTGGCCATGCGGCAGTACCCAACGCCCTCCCCTCCACACAGGTTTTCTGTTCACAGCGTGAAAACAAAAACCATTACTGACCAGCAAAACACGGCAGGTCAAAAGCCAACCCTTAAAGGGGAGTATGTGTTTCTCTAATTAGGGCACCTTCCCGATAACTCTGTTTTTATCTGTTATGGCAACAGGTGGTATGAACATTAACAAATCGAATGGAATGGGAGGGGAGGCTCTGAAACAAACAAACAGAAAGACCACGTTACATGAGTGGACTGTGCAAAATGATGCAAATGCCAGCGAGTCTAGAATTGATTTAATAAGTGATATGCAACAGGTACAAATTTCTTGTGCCTAGAAAATAGGGTGAGAGGTATACTTATCAATCAGTTGAATCCTGGTAGGTTGTAACCCATATAATTATCTTGACATCTTGAAGTGCAGATGCATTGGTTGAAGTAACCAGCATTTGTTATCTACAACAAACCCAAGCAATTACTCTTCAATGTAAAAATGTCTTTAAAGCAAATTCAGGGCACTGCAGCAGTGCTAAAGTGGTTTCTGTGTCTCACAGCTGCAGTGCTTTCCTGAAGTAGCTGTAATGTCTGGCTGCACTCGTTTGCCAGGACCAGCACCTCGTGTGCTCCAAAGACCAGAGGGCAAATGTGAGTGCTACGGAAGCCCTTCTAAAGCAGGACTGGCAAGCAGGAGAAAATGAAATACAGCTTTTATTCTGCAGTTACAGACAAATGTAGATACAAAAATCAAAATAATGCAAGGCAACTGTATTTCAAGAGAAAGGGACTGTGATAAGAGATAATATACTGGACCAATATACTTGAGGCATGACATGTGATTCTTATTCTCCTTACTTCTTCTCATTTCTAGGTGGGAATCCAGTTGACTTTTATCCCTCTTTACAGGCAAGCCCCTATTTTTGCACTATGTTGGGACTACCACAAAATACATGGAAATAAGAGTTTGTGAGGGGACAAACCCAGTAATTTCTCACCTCACACCATTGACTGCAGAGCCATTTTTCTGACTTTCTCTTCTTAAGTTCTTTTTAACATATATGTACATTAAATTAATATACATAGAGAGCATGATGTAACCAAATCAAGAAAAGGCAAAGTTGCTTTCTTCTAGAAGATCACCAAGAAAATAAACACACAATGATTACTACTGAGGAGTCTTAAATGCTGGAGTGCTGCTCACTCACTACTGTTACTTGTTATGTAGCTATTTATAGTTATATAAATATAACCGACTAGTTACACAAGTTACTAGGAGCCATAAAAACAGTCATCATGTGAACTGGTATCAAACCCCATCAGACTGTCTGTTTATCAAGCAGTATTCTAGGAAAATAGCCAACCATATCCTGGGCTGCATACAAAGAAGTGTGGCCTGCAGGTCGAAGGAGGTGATTCCACCCCTCTACTCCACTCTGGTGAGACCCCACCTGCAGTACTGTGTCCAGCTCTGGGGTCCTCAGCACGGGAAGGACATGGACCTGCTGGAGTGGGTCCAGAGGAGGGCCACAAAAATGATCAGAGGGATGGAGCACCTCTCCTATGAAGAAAGGCTGAAAGAGCTGGGGTTGTTCAGCCTGGAGAAGAGAAGGCTGCGGGGAGACCTTATTGCAGCCTTTCAATACTTAAAAAGGGGGCTTATAAGAAAGATGGGGACAAACTTTTTAGCAGGGCCTGGTGCAATAGGACAAGGCGTAATGGTTTTAAGCTAAAAGAGGGTAGATTTAGACTAAATATAAGGGAGAGGTTTTTTACAATGAGGGTGGTGAAACACTGGAACAGGTTGCCCAGAGAGGTAGTAGATGCCCCATCCCTGGAAACATTCAGGTTGGACGGGGCTCTGAGCAACCCGATCTAGTTGAAGATGTCCCTGCTCATTGCAGAGGGGTTAGACTAGATGACCTTTAAAGGTCCCTTCCAACCCAAACTATTCCATGATTCTACAAAAACCATCAAGGGTCAATACACACTTATTCCTCAATAAGTGATATTCCTTCCTCTTGAACCTCAAAAAAGAAAATACAAACTATCAAGGTCTCTGACACAGGTCTGTGTGCTCCTGAGGGTGTGCAGCACCTAGCACAGCTGAGCTCAGTCCTGATGGAGTTTGCAGACACTAATAATAATTAGTCAGTTAAAAGCTACCATATTGAAAGAATACACATTAATTTAAGAAATTCCAGAAAGAAAAGAAAAAAAACATTAGCTTTGAACCTGAACTCAGTCTGTCCAACAGTGTCAGAGCCTGTAAGGACCTCCCAGGCATTCACCTGCCACTCGAGGATCACAGGACCACGGCTAAAAATGAGCTTCCACCTCCCTTGCAGCACTGCCATCTCCCAAGTGCACCCATCACGGGGGCTCTGCTCACTGCTCCTTGCTCTCTGTTCACCAGAGCTTCACAAACTCTTCGTGAGGCATCAAAGCAGAACCTTAATTTCAAGAAATTAGTTTACTCTTCAAGCAACTGATAACTTTAACTTGAGTTGCAAATAAGGAGTGAGCAGTGTTTTTAGTAGAAATGTTCTCTGGGCTATACAGCAACACAGTAACAGTGTAAATGTTCACAACAAGGTGAAGATGTCTGTAATCTACTTCACTGGTTTCAACATTGAAATCTGGTCTCCCCCAGCAGACGTGCTAAGTCCTTACAGTGCTGAAAAAATAATATTTAGTGTACAGTTCAGAGAAGGAGAAGTTTTGCTGTTTAGAGGCTTAAATTCATACAGCATGACTAAGAAAAACAAGGCTTGAATATCTATGGATTCAAATGTTTAGTTTTCTTTTCCAAGTATTTGAATCCTATGCTTAAGCAGTTCACTATACATACAGTTTTCTAAATCCTTTTTAACAGACATAAATAACCTTATTTTTAGTTCACAGTGCTCCAAGTTTTATCAGCAGAATACTGTGTCTCATATACTCTTCCAAAGTCCAAACACAAATACATGCTGAAAATAAACTCTGCTTACTTTGCTAGCTGTACTTACTGGGACATTCTTGCCTATTTTTTTTTAACTCTAAGTACTGCTGCATATTTATGGATTTGCATACATACAGCATGAAAAGGAATGCAAGTGGATTTTCTAAACACCTTCTGTAAAGACCACTTTGAAACAAAACAAGGAAAGGCTGGCCTTGCTGCAGGTTTGCCTGTTCATCTGCCATAACTGCACAGTGGAACAATTTTTTAAAGTTGGAAAAGAGATGCTGGACAAAAGGAGCTTGCTCCTGCGGGTGACACATGGGGTTTCCTTTCCTTATGGGTGAAGTTAACCAAGTGCTCTGCTACGTTTCAACCAGAAGTCTCAGGACTTCCTCTAGAGAAGCTGCTGCAAGGAGTGCAGACAAAGAAAGCAGCATGTGTTACACAGGACTGCAAATGCCAGTAATCCCAAGGAGGGCTGCTTTGGGCACCCAAGAAGCAGAACTGTTGTGAAATAGGATCAGCATCTGAGACAAAGCCACACTGGGCAGTGAAGTTACCATCGCAGCTGAGCCCTTGTCCCTGCAGCAGTACAGGTTGTCCCAGTGTGGTTCCCCCTCTGAACCAGAAGAGTTTTTCCCAGTTTGCAACTAGCATGTGCTACCTGGACCGCAGGCACTGTACTGCTACCATGCCTCGCCGTGCTGTGGGCTGCTTCCCTGTCGAGACTTCCCTGGCAGGACTAAGGCATTCTCCCAGATGAGCTCAGTGCTGAGAAGTGGTAGAGCCTGGCCCAAGTACTTACACGTGATGCTTCAAGAATACTTTCAGCTCTGTCTAGTAAAGCAGTATTGCCCAAATGATCTTTTGAATCAGGAGAGAAGGAGGAGCTGCCCCTTTGCCAAGCAGCTGCTGCCAGTGCATAAGGTGCAGGGAAGAACCTCCTGTGTCCTGCAGAGTGGAGTGACAGAGAGCCCAAAATGCTCGAAGACAAAAAAAAGCTTGGAATTACAACTTGCTACAGCCTTCGGGAGGACATGAACTTCAACTCTCCAGATCTGAGAGATGACTGGAAAGCTGTCATGAGAAACCTGGCCCCCCAGAGATGACCACTGAAATAACCTTTTGTCAAGAAAATATAGTTTACCCATTCCTGCTTTCAGATGCAAAAGTGTCTGCTCCCCAAACGTGAGCACGTATAACCTTCCAGGTCCACACAGATCTAGGAGGAAAGCTTGATCTAGCTGAAGAAGCTAGACCTATGGCTGAAGAGGGCTCAAGGCAGAGGAAGAACAAGGTCAGAAGAAAGATGTGGGCTTTCCAAATTGTACCTGTGTCCTGCAGGGCTTTGCAATGCCTCAAGAGGAGGAAAGGAGCAGGTACCCACTTTGCCTCACCCCTTTCCCTAGGGCTTGCCAGCCAACTAATCTACAGCAATCTCTGTTCAGTTCTGCCACTTTTTGGCCCTAATTCATCCTTTTTTTAGCAAACTTTGGTTTTGGCAATTACTGATTTCCCCACAAGTCCCAAAACAGAACAGAGGGCTCCTTGAAGGCTTCAGGGTACAAGAGCAGCTGGATACATGGTTTGAAAGAGAAATAGGGATGGGCAATTTCTGGGAGATTGTGAAGAAGAAATAACAGTCTTTGGGCCAACAAGGGAAAAGCCTTTCTTACTCCACCAGCTGCTTTTCTGATCTCAACAGTCGTTCCTGACTGCTCACAAAGTTAATGAAATTACTTTTTGCTCTGCAGTTCACTCACTCTCACTTGGCAAAGCACTTGTCGCGCTGTAGCTATCCCCACCAAGTGAGCGTAGCCCCCCACTGTCCACTCTCCCCAAGCCCCGCAGGCACAGGTCCTCTGTCAGAGGAGCAAGTGGAAGGAGAGCAGGGGCCTTGGGATGGTGGAGGAGCCGCTCCTGAGCTGGCAATGTGAGGAGAGGTGGGCTCGGGGCAGCCTCACTGAGACACAATGCTGCGTCAACAAGGATGACCAGGAATCCCCACTTGAGGAGTTTGGGTCAGAAAAACCATTTGGCTGTTTTATAGAGACTTGACCCCAGGAAAGGGAGTATTGCTTTAAACAGCCCAAACCTGTGGAGAGAAACAGGACCAGTCTGTGGGAAAGGACTGCCCACAGCTTTGGGGTGGGGAGGGAGCCTGGCTGTGCCCCAGGGGAGGGGAGAAGTACAGGAACAAGAGCATCTGAGAGCCAACGGCTTTGCTAACGTATCTTCCAGCTATGAAACATCACAATGATGGCAGGTATCACCTTGACAAAATAGGCCTTTCACTGGAAGGAAGCTAAAAGGGACATAGAGAACATTTTTTGCACTATGTTAAATTCTGCATGCTTTATGGTAATTTCTGTTGAGTTTCATTTTCCCTGTAGTTTTAAAACTTATCCCCCAGAACTCTATAGTTAGTTTTTCTTTTAAAGAGATAAATTGGCTCAAAAATCCTTTTCAAATATCATAATTTTCTATGAAGACTATTTAGGGGCCATCCAAAAAATCCATAATCACAGAAACTCCGATTACATAAACAGCAGACATGGATATTTTAAGGGTGTGTGTCTATACATAGTAACATAGTATATGCAGGTTTCTCAAATCAAACAATCCATGGGAGGGAATGAAGAAATTATTTTCTTTACCAAATGTTTTGGTTTTTTTTTAATTTCTTCTGGCAAATGGAAAGTAAACATCTTAATACACATCATGTATTCTAAATAAATACAGAAATTGCATTGTTTCCTACATCTTCAAAATACCACTCATTATTGTCAAATCTTGCCACCTCATACTGAATAATTTATTAATTTATAAGCAGCCAAAGGGAATGGATTTAGATAATACCTTGATATATAATTGATGGCCTCAGTGTTGCAGATGCCTTTGAGTCAAATAGCTGGACCAAGCTACTCCAGCCTGGCTGAAGAGGTTTTTAGTGAAATGTCAGAAAAGCATGCGATGAGCTATTGCCCATCAACACTGTATATCAGTTGGTCCGCTGACTGGACAACTGCACACTGCCTGCAGCTGCTGCGAGTCCTCCATACTTTCAGCTTTTAACATGGTGCAGTCTCTGCAGGCACTGATTTTCAATAGCTTGCAGTGAATTACATTGTCCCAGCTGTGAAGTTTACAAAATCACAAAAAATAATCTGTTTTGCATTTTTAAGAAAGAGGTCGGGCTTTGTTACATTCATTGAATTAATTGCCCAGCCTCCTGCCTAGTGTTTTTTCCAAACTTCCTTTTCAAAAAATCCTGAAGACCCTGACATTTTCTTGCACTCTTAAAAGGTATGAAGTCTCCCAGGTTTTTATTCTCAAAAGTTGAGAGATGGGAAAGAGCAGAGGAAAATCTGTTCCTACCCCTTCCTCCTATTTCCCCAAGCTCTCCCCATCTCCCCCATAGTTTAAAAACCAGATGTGACTGCAGATGTGATGGAAGCGGGTGGGGGTAGAGACGGTGTCTGAGGAGGCTTTGATGTCTCCTGACTCTCACGCCCTTCAACAAGCAGTAGAAGTGGGTATGTGTCCTCTGGCCTCTCCAGTGCAGCCAAGGAATGGTTGAGCATTTACAGGTCCATCTTGTGGCTCCTGCTCCCTGCAGTGCTGTCCCCAAGGCAGCAGGACAGGGCAGGGATGCTCTGAGTTGCCAGCATGCTGGGCTTCATGTGGGCAGAGGAGTTCAGGGGCTTGCCTAGTGGTGGTGGTCCTCACCACCAGTCAAAATTTCTCCATCCTCCCCATTTCTGTGAGCAGGAAGAGAGAACCAACCCACCTGAGACATGTCCAACGTTACTGGCCAAGAGCGTAATGGGAAGCATTTTTCCATTGGCAAATCCTGACTGCACTTGCTGTTACATAGCATGCCACAGAATAAAGTATACGCTCCTGGGTGGCCTAGAAGGGAAAATAAGGTGACATTTCTTTTTATACTGCAAGATATCTCTTGTGCAAATCAAAGCCATGACTGTGGGATTCAAGTTGTACTGAAAAGACCTTTAGCTAGCACATTAGAAACATTGTCCTAACATTAGCAACCCCCTTTTCAATTCCTCTGCCAGTTTCTCTCCTATGGAGCCTGAAATTTAGCTACTACAGAACAATGCAGAGACTCTCCCTCACAGCTGCAAACTGTTTGGGTTTTATTTATACTTAAGCCCTATTGTCAGTAGTCAAACAGAGAAAAGGGTACATTTTCTTTTTCCAGGCCAAGGGCACACTGCTGGGTGTGACACAGCCCAGGTGCAGTCCTTTCAAAGAGAAACAGATTCAAGTTGAATCAAATGGGGTGAGCGAAAAATCACATAAGGCACTGCATACCACTTAAGAGTTGGTCACTTTTCTTGGGTAGGGCAAAGAGGGCACTAAGGGGAAGAGAAAGCTCTACCTTACCCCTGTTGGCTCAGTTTGGCCTGACTAGTGCCATTTAAAGCAATTGCTCTATATTAGCCCAGGGAATGTCCATTAAGGTCACCGGGAACTGGTGATTTCCTGGTGTCGTGGATCAGATCCACATTCATTAAGCTTCAGTGGTCTCCACATACTCCATCCTCTCCAAGCAGTGTTTGCTCTCACCCTGCCCTGACCCCTAACAGCCAAAAGTCAGTAGAAAGCCTCCTGTGGTTACGCGTCTTTAAGATGATGTTACATTTCTCTCACTTCCACTAGCAGAATAAAACATCTGGGAGTTGTTTGCACTAATACCAGTGTGGAAAATGTGAATACATTTTGTCAGCGGCATAGGAACAAACTCTGACAATGACTTGGCTTTGATTTGGGGGGCTAATGATTGTATCAGTGAGAGTAAGTAGATGTAGAAAGGAGGGCTAAGGAGAATCTCCCTCCTTTGCTGGATGCGGAGGGAAACTTGGCCACAAAGGATGAGGAGAAGGCTGAGGTACTTAATGCCTTCTTTGCCTCAGTCTTTAATAGTCGGACTGATCATCCTCAAGGTTTTCATGCCCCTGAGCTGGGAGATGGAGATAGGACACAGAATGTAGTCCCAGCTGTCGAAGAGGTGGCAGTCGCCAACCTGCTCCTCCACCTGGATGCCCACAAGTCTATGGGGCCAGAGGGGATCCACCCGAGGATACTGAGGGAGCTGGCAGAGGAGCTTGCCAAGCCACCCTCCATCATTTATCAGCAGTCCTGGTCAACCAGGGAGGTCCCAGATGACTGGAAGCTAGCAAATGTGACACCCATCTACAAGAAGGGTCGGAAGGAAGATCCGGGGAACTACAGGCCTGTCAGCCTGACCTTGGTGCCGGGGAAGGTCATAACAGATCATCCTGAGTGCCATTATGCGGCATGTGTGGGACTACCGGGGGATCAGGCTCAGCCAGCATGGGTTTATGAAAGGCAGGTCCTGCTTCACTAACCTGGTCTCCTTCTATGACAAGGTGACCCGCTTACTGGATGAGGGGAAGGCTGTGGATGTTGTCTACTTGGACTTCAGTAAGGCCTTTGACACCGTCTCCCACAGCATTCTCCCAGAGAAACTGGCTGCTCACGGCTTGGACAAGTGCACTCTGAGCTGGGTTAAAAACTGGCTGGACGGCCGAGCCCAGAGAGTTGTGGTGAATGGAGCCAAATCCAGTTGGCGACCGGTCACGAGTGGTGTTCCCCAAGGCTCAGTGTTGGGGCCGGTCCTGTTCAATATCTTTATCGATGATCTGGATGAGGGGATTGAGTGCACCCTCAGTAAGTTTGCAGATGACACCAAGCTGGGTGGGAGTGTCGATCTGCTGGAGGGTAGGAAGGCCCTGCAGAGGGACCTGGACAGTCTGGATTGTTGGGCCGGGGCCAACTGTATGAGGTTCAACAAGGCCAAGTGCTGGGTCCTGCACTTGGGTCACAACAACCCCAGGCAACGCTACCGGCTTGGGGAGGAGTGGCTGGAAAGCAGCCTGGCTGAAAAGGACCTGGGGGTGATGGTTGACAGCTGCCTAAACATGAGCCAGCAGTGTGCCCAGGTGGCCAAGAAGGCCAATGGCATCCTGGCTTGTATCAGAAATAGTGTGGCCAGCAGGACTAGGGAAGCAATCATGCCCCTGTATTCGGCACTGGTGAGGCTGCACCTCGAATACTGTGTTCAGTTTTGGGCCCCTCACTACAAGAAGGACATCGAGGTGCTGGAGCGTGTCCAGAGAAGGGCAACTAGGTTGGTGAAGGGTCTAGAGCACAAGTCTTATGAGGAGCAGTTGAGGGAGCTGGGGTTGTTTAGTTTGGAGAAGAGGAGGCTGAGGGGAGACCTTATTGCCCTCTACAACTACCTGAAAGGAGGTTGTAGAGAGGTGGGGGTCGGTCTCTTCACCCCAGTAACAAGCGATAGGACGAGAGGAAATGGCCTCAAGCAGCGCCAGGGTAAGTTTAGGTTGGATATTAGGAAAAACTTCTTTACTGAAAGAGTAGTCAGGCACTGGAACAGGCTGCCCAGGGAAGTGGTTGAGTCCCCATCCCTGGAAGTATTTAAAAGACGGGTAGATGCAGTACTTGAGGACATGGTTTAGTGGTGGACTTGGCAGTGTTATGTTAACGGTTGGACCTGATGATCCTAAGGGTCTTTTCCAACCTTAACAATTCTATGATTCTATGATTCTATGATTCTATGATTCTATGTTTTAATTTTCATCTGTAGCAAGATTTATACTGAAGAGTTAAAATATATGCTGACATATGCACACACATACACATGCACACAGACCGCTGCCCACAAAATTTGGTCTGCTTAATTCAAAGCTTGTTAGAACATTCTACCCTTGGGTCTACAAACAGTTCGTCCCTGAGGGTATCAACATGTATTATGTAGTATAGAGCATTAAATGTAAAAATACCTGTACGGGCATTACACAAGAACAGGCACTGATACTGTAAACAGCTGAGCAAGAAACTAACTCCCCTTATAGGAGCAGACAGCGATGTGATTTTTCTCTCGATGTGGTATCTGCTTCTTTTTAGGATCCTATACATTTGATTCACTTGGAGCTGTTTCATTCCAGCAGTGGGTGTCGCACAACTCGCCACACAGCTGTTGCTAATTAATAACAACAGGATTTTATAATAAAAAAATAGCCTATTAGTTCATATCCTGCTTTATTTTCACGCCTCACTCTCAAGAAAGCCAATAGGCAGCTGCTCTGTGACTTTAAACTGGTCTCTATTCATTTCCTACAGGGTGTGCCTGGACACTGAAATGTATTATGCATGCACACCAATACAAAGGAGCCTAGTTCTTGCTTCGAGCGTGTGAAAATAATGCATTGGATCTGATGGTTATATAAATAGTAGAAATTATGCAGAAAACAGCCCATGTTCCCTTGGTAATGGCACCTCATTAATTTTGCTGAAACCTCACTAAATTATAGCAATGAATTCTGCTGTCAGGTTTTGATTTGGGTTTTTTTGTTTGTTTGTTTTTCCCTTTCATGAGCAAATTGTGCCATAGAAGAGTAAGACGGGAACATTTCTGCTGGGTTGGAACGGACAAATTGCCCATCATATAAAACAGTGGTGGGAGAGAGGAAGAGCTGTGATGGATAGTACACAGTAAAGCTGCACTTGCTAACAGCTGTAGAGAAAGTATTACTTTGACAAAAAAATTCAAGAAGTAGTTTCCAGAAGTGGTGGAGCCCAGTTTCCAATGGAGTTGTGTCTTGTGAGTAGCTGAATTGCATGAAAGTTGCAGCATGAACTCACTGTGTCAGCAGACATGAGAGAACCCTCTGAAGAGAAAGAAATAATATGAATTTTGAGAAAAATTGCAATCAGCCAGGGTTTTTTTTTAATATTAGTAAATGTCAGATAATCTCCTTAGGAGCCAACAGTTGACAGAGGAGAGGACTCTTCACTTGTTACTGACCCTGTGTGTCATGCAGCTGAAAGTCAGATATGAAGCACAAATCACTGCAGGCCTTGAAGGCAGCCAGAGCATTCCTTCGGTCTCCATATGGATCCTCTGGCAACTAGTACAATTTGAGCTCAGGCTGGAATATCTTTCCCTCAGTAAGGAAATGAGTGGAAATGTAATGTCTTTGAGGCCTTCAGCAGTCTGTCAAATCTAGTCAAAACTCAACCACAAGTTTGAAAGTTATTGAGAAGGGAGCTGATGGTGGAAATATCTGTGCAGCAATGAAGCACGAGCTTAGTTTCTTCGGAAACCAGGCTAATAAAGAGATACACTTTCATTATTGTCAACTTTCTGGTTCCCAGGTCTAGCTGATAATAGTGTCACCAAGCTGATGGCCTCTTCCTAAAAGTCTACATGTATTCCTCTCAAACTCTCTGTCTTTGGACATCTAGGCCTTTAATATGTGTATTTATTTTCAATGGACACACTCTTGAGAAGTAGCCTTCTACTCTCTAAAATTAAGTATCACATAAATTTTCATGTGGAAAATTGCTCTAACTCAATGGATAAAAGGAGTGATCAACATCAGGACAAGAGACCATTGGCAGGTGCATTGTTAGAGATCGGTTTGCTTGTGTGCTGAAATAGTCAATGAAAATGTATCTCTGTATATGCGGCCAGTGTTCACAGTGCCGCCTGGGAGCAGGAGGTTGCAGAGACTCCTTTCTCCTTGGGCATGGAGATGGAGCAAGCAACTACTGCTCCAGTAACGTTGAACTCAAACAGCCTCAGCACTTTTCAAAACATAATTATTTCAAAACATAATTATTTCAGTCTTTATTCCCACTATCAAAAGACTATGAAGAGGCTTCTTCAAAGACTGAGAAGAGACTCGAAGCTATTTTGATTCCGTTTACAAAATATTGGCTAGATAACTAACTGCTAATATATACTCTACAAATCCCAAGGGTGTGTGAAATTTTGTATCCTAAAAAGGGTTTCCTTTGCTTTGCATTTGGAAGGAGGGGAATTGTTATTGTAGAGCCTCCCATACAAACTAACACTGATTGTTAAGTAAAGTGGTTTTAATGCATTTCATTTTATTCTCTATATTGGATGCAGTAATAGGAACAGCTAATTGGGTTAATTCTCCATTGTTGCCCTGCTGCACATACTGAAGCATGCTGATTCAACTGCCATTTCTCAAGTTTGCAACTTCAGTTAGTTATTGGTGTGTTTCTGATTTTTTTTCAATCCTTTGTTAGTTTTACCTCATCTAACCTTGTAACTCCTGGTGAGGAAAGTTCCCAAAGAATCCCAAGAATCAGTTATTTCACAAGTGTCCCTCACTCCCAATTATGTCCCAGCTTTTACCGTCTGAGTCTCATAACTGAAAGTGTTGATGAATGCTTTAGTATTCATGTACACCATGTCTTTCTGTCTCTTGTGATCTGCAAGGTGCAGCTATACAATGTCACTGTTTTAATTCATTCTGGCTTATTCATTTCTTTCATAAATTGCATGCCTGTGATATGTTTTCCCAAACACTTCTCAACAAATATGATCGTGCTAAAGAATCTTGATACAGCAAATAGTTAATAAAAGTGTAAAAACAACTATTAAAATATAATCTGAAAATATGAAAACAAAATTTGTGCAGATGAAGTAATTGACATGAGTATGCGGTATTTCTAAAAAGGCCAGTGAGGTTGGAGAACACTAAGGAAATCCCTGGGCCAGTTCTCCTTTCTATTGCAGTGCTAGAAGTGTACTGTTTATTATAGCCAACAAATCTGTAGAGCCAGGTCATTGCTTTCAACTCAGTTAGTCTGACATTTAGAAATATTGAGTATATACAGACAGTTGACTAGAGGCAGCAGTTCTTAGTGACTGTAAAAAATAGTGTTTTCTAAATTAAATCCCCAAATGGGAAAAATATCAGTCAACGCCTTTTTTACTAGCTGTTTCAAATTATTTTCCTATTTCATTGTATTGGGTTTACATGGCAAGGTTTTGGTAGCAGGCAGGCTGCAGGGATGGCTCCTATAAGAAGACACCAAAAGCTGCCCCCATGTCAGACAGAGCCAGTTCCAGACAACTCCAAGACAGACCCACCGCTGGCCAAAGCTGAGCCCATCAGTGACATTGGTGGTGGCTCTGTGATAACATATTTAAGAAAGGGTAAAAAACACTGTGCAGCAGCTGGAAGAGAAGAGTGGGAAAATGTCAGAAAAACAGCCCTGCAGACACCAAGGTCAGTGAAGAAGGAGTGGGAGGAGATGCTCCAGGCACTGGAGCAGATATCCACACTGCAGCCCCTGGTGAAGACCATGGTGACACAGGTTGTCTCCCTGCATCCCATGGAGGTCCACAGTGGAGCAGATATCCACCCTGCAGCCCATGGAGGACCCCACACCGAAGCAGGTGGATGTGCCCTGAAGGAAGCTGCAGCCTGTGGAAAGCCCACGCTGGAGCAGGCTTCTGGCAGGAGCTCCAGCCCGTGGAGAGGAGCCCACACAGGATCAGGTTTTCTGTGGCCACAGGTGACCCATGCTGGAGCAGTTTGTTCCTGAAAGACTGCATCCCATTTAAAGGATCCATGCTGGAGAAGCTCATGAAGGCCTGTATCCCATGGGAGGGACCCCACACTGGAGCCAGGGAAGAGTTCATCACATGTTGTCTCTGCCGCAACCCCCATTGCCAGTCCCCCTCTGCTACTCAGGAGGCAGAAGAGTGAGGAGTGAAGCTGAGTTTGGGAAGGAGTGTGGGTGGGGGAGACGGTGGTTTTATTTTTGTTTTATTTCTCATTATTCTAGTCTGTTACAATTAATTGGCAATAAATTAAATTAATTTTCCCAAGTGGAGTCTGGTTTGCCCATGACGTCAAATGGTAAGTGATCTCCTTGTCCTTATCTCAACCCATGAGTTTTCTTCATATTTTCTCCCCCTGTCTTGTCGATGGAGGGGCTTGGTGGGCAGCCAGCAGCCAGCCAAGGTAAGTTCACCACATTCATTTATATAATGTTTACTCTTTTTCAAAAGTCCTTCTGTGTCTATTTACTGTCTTAGTCTCCCTATCTGGTACACCTTATTTTCTCTCTCTTCTGTTGCAGTGTTTCTTATGTAAATACATAACCACCCATGTTTTTACTAAGCTTTAGTTACTAAAATTGCTTCATTTTTATTCACAAGTTGTGCTACTTAATAATTTTATTTCATTTTGCTTGACCTTTCAAAGTCCATATTCAGTCTTCACTAGTGCAACACATTATTCATTCAATTCCTGAGGTACGCATAGTACTTTCGACAAATGCAACGATAGTCTGTCCTCTAACAAGTTTACAGCTGAAATAATAGATGACAGAAGCCTGAGCTGGGGGCAATCAGGGAACGATGAGATTTGCACAGTATACACTTGACAATGAATTGGCCACAGGATATATATAGATCATCACATCCTTGATGGCATGTAACCATGTAATCAGGGTCTGATAAAGGCTTCAAGACATCAAAGCAATGAGGTTTTAGAACAACTTTCTTGTTAGAGTTGTGGGGACAAAAAATAAGTCATCCTTAAGCTGGAGCCTGGTGTGTTTCTGAAAAGGACTGCATGATGCTGTTGCCTGCAGCAGCAGGAGAGTGGATTTTTTTTTTCTTTTTTTCACAGTATTTTTTGTATTTGCTTGTTGTGAACAAGGAAAGCAAAGGGTCTTTTTAGAGTGTAAGTTTGCAGAAGGTGAATGTCAAAGCTGCATGCATGAAGGACAGCTGTCAAGGATAGCACCTCGTGAATGGATGAAGAAGTGTTAGCACAAGATCTAGTGAGAAAGCAGGCTCTTATTAAATGGCTTTCCAGCGGCTTTCCCATCTGCTGCTGTGGTAGCTAGGTGAAAGTATTGGATTTACAGCACAAGAGATAGACATTGTGCATTAGGCAGAGTATTGCTGTGGACCAGCCGATCATGGACTAACCCAACGACGGCTGCCAACATGCTGTGCAGAGCTGTTCGCATGTGGCACCAACCTTGCTAACTTGCTGAACCATGTTAAAGTAAACCATAAACTACTGTCCAAATAAGCAGTTTCTCTAGCTTTTAGAGAGCTAATAAAGGCAGAAAGAAGAAGGAAGGTGGTCTGCTGGGTGGGGAAGAGAAAGGGAGCATGGCCAGACAATGATCTCACAATTGACTGTGATCTGATTTTCAAAAATAGTTTGTACTCCATCTGCAAACAGTATATTTCATAATAAATGGCTCTGCTGGTAGAGTGGCTAGACGTTTTAAGAAAAAATTAAATGGTTTATTTGGTTATATGGGGATAAAGCATTTGTGCAGGCAAAGCATAATTAAATACCAAGTTCTTTACAGCCCTCAGAACATTGCTGCAAGGTTAAGGTACTTTTTCCCTTGTGCACTGATTGCTTTTTGACTACACACACACACACGCACGCACACGTATGTATTCCCCCAAATCTGTCAGCTTGCTAGATTTGCAGTTTGTTTCCTGATTTGAAATAGTCTTTTCCTGCTGGAGAAAATATTTTTATACCACTGCTGGTAGCTTCCCAAATACTAGTAGCATTCAGGAAGCAATGACAGGGAATGGTTTATTCACCCTGTGTGTTTCTGTCACTGATCATACCTGGAGACTGAATCCTGTTTAAAATACAGCTTTATTTCCTAACTAACTGTTTGCCTAGAAAAACAGATGGCTGAATGAAAAAGACTAACTTAGGGAGAAGGTGGGGTGTGATTGCAACCTTTAAGTTTTTTATTGGATTTCAAGTAGGAAGATTTTTCCTATGATGCCAAATGACAGGGAAATCCATAAGTGTGCAGTTCCTGCACAGCACCTGCTTGGAGGCTTCAGAGCCCCAGGTCCCAGGAGCCACGCTGGCATGCAGTCAGGCTGTTGACTTATGCCCTGGTTTCTGCTGTGCCTTGATAAAAACTGGGCTGTCTCCACTGAATGTTTCATTTTCTGTCTCTCTGCAGAAGCCAGGCAACGCTGGTTTTTTGGAATTTTTCAAGCGCCTCTAGGCACTCCGGCACATAATTATTTCTGCAAAAAACTTCTTCAGCTCCTTCATTTATTGCCTGCTTCACCCAACTCTGCAAGTCCCCTTTTGCTGTGTGCCTCTTGAAACCTTGACACGGCAACAGCACCTGCTGTTTCTGCAATTGCCATCTACCGTCCTGTCCATCTGTCCATGTCTACCCATGGAAGCTTGTCAGCTAATTATGTTGTCCAGTGGGGGGCAAGGATGGGCTTTGGCCAGCACCCAGCATGCTGAGATCCTGCTCTGTGTGTCATGGTTTAACCCCAACTAAGCACCACACAGCTGCTTGCTCAATCCCTCCTGGTGGGATGGGGGAGAGAATCATAAGAGTAAAAGTGACTTTACTCACTTTACTCACAAAAGTTTAATAAGTAAAGCAAAAGCCACGCATGCAAGCAAAGCAAGACAAGCAATTCCTTCACTGCTTCCCATGGGCAGGCAGGTGTTCAGCCATCTCCAGAAAAGCAGGGCTCCATCATGTGGAACAGTTACTTGGGAAGACAAACGCCATAACTCCAAACGTGTCCCCCCCCCTTCCTTCTTCTTCCCCCAGCTTTATATGCTGAGCATGACATCATATGGTGTGGGATATCCCTTTGATCAGCTGGGGTCAGCTGTCCCAGCTGTGTCCCCTCCCAACTTCTTGTGCACCCCCAGCCTACTCACTGGTGGGATGAGAAGCAGAAAAGGCCTTGACTCTGTATAAGCACTGCTCAGCAATAACGAAAACATCTCTGTATTATCAACACTGTTTTCAGCACAAATCCAAACCATAGCCCCATACCAGCTACCAGAAAGAAAATTAACTCTATCCCAGCCAAAACCAGCACACTGTGCAAACACTCCTGAGCACGACAGCAACACAAACATATCGACAAAACAGTACTTGTAATAGAAGCAGGACTCCACCACAAACACTCTCAAGAGCTCCTTTCCCCTCTCTCTCGTTGTGAGAATAGGATTTTGACCTCTTCCGTGCACTGCCTTCATCAGATGTCTTTCGCAGCATACCCAGAGGGTCAGTGGGCCGGGGTTATTTCAAACGAAAGCAGCTGCCTTTAAGAGCCTTCCTCTCCGAATGTGTATCTTGAATGCAGACACAAAAGTAACATCTCCCCCTTGATTTTCTAGAAGAGTTTTGTTATTGCATTTCATACTATTTTGACTTGCTCTCTGTTATTTTTTCTTAGGTGTCTTTCTGGCAACAAAGATGTATTTTCCTCCATGAGAGAGCAGAGAGTGTTTATTCCTCATCTCTATAGATCTGCTTCACCTTACTCCATCTCTCTCAGGATAAGCCGTCACTAGGAGGTCTGGGGAAACACAGGACATTGAACTTTCTGAAGCTAGGCAGGAGCAAAATAATCTTGGGTGCGATGGTTCAAGCGCGGGATGTCACATCACTTGTGCTATGGTCTTGGCGAGGGAAAGGAGACAAATTCAACAGTCCTCACTGCTGAGGCCTGCAGAGAAACTTCTCACTCAAATCTGGGGGTGGCATCCACAACCTGTTCTCCGGAAGACCACTGATGGTTGCAGGCCTGGTGAGCTATGGCATATGCCTCTTAATTCTTGAGGAAAAATACCCAAATGCCCTTGTGTAGAGATATAACATGTTGAATGCCCTGAAAGGAGGGAGAAATGGGGTAAAATTCAGGATGGAAGAGGAAGTGAGAGGACTGGATGGGACAGCCGTCCTGCCAGCAAGAAGCATGAGCAGTGAAAAGGCTCTTCAGAACATGTGGCTACACCATTGCCCTGGGCATCAAACGTCACCTTGCTGCTGAGCAGATTTTTTGGCAGTTGATTCTGTGGGGAGTTTTTGTCCTGGAAACTGTTCACTCATTGCCCCACCTCTGGAATAAACACAGAGAGCCTGAGAGAAGTTTCAGGTTATAACCTGATATCTTCAAAGGCCTTCCCAGAAAACATAGTTGTAGGTGCCATCAAACAAAGTTCTTATTGTCCAGCCTTTGTCTGGAGAGACAGCTTCTCTCTTGCCACTCCAGTCAACTTCATTTCAGTCACCTAAAATAGGTAATGCATAATTCCTTCATGTTTGTATACAGATAGTGGCACAGAATGTGCAGGCACTGTAATAGCTTAGATTTGTTTCCAGATCAGCTTTGTTTCAAAAATAATTGCAGTTTCAGATTAAGCCAAGCTTTGCTTTTGTCCTGAGTATGGACTTCAGACCAGAATCTCTTTTCAACATGTGGGATATTAGGAAAAGCTGATTCACACTGTTACTCTAGGCAATTAAAGAAGTCTTATCATGTTTTCACAGTTTTAAAATTCCTGGCTTTCAGTTACTGAAGCATCTTAAACCACATGTCATTCACTATAGTTCTAACAACATCTGTAGTTTCCTTGGGAATACTTCATTTGTCAGAAATTAAAATTCATTATCACTAATGAGATATTCCGATTTCAGATTGTCATTTCCGATTCTAAATATAAAAGTAATTAACAGCACATACGACCCCCCTAATGGAACAATTTTATCATCATTCCCAGAAGTAACATCAATACTTTTGTTGTTTCTTGTAAATGAGAACCCTTTACCATATGACCCCCTGATAGTCAAGTAGAAGCTATTACAGAGATACAAAGGAATTAAATAATTGCATCAGCGATTTAGCAACATTTTCTAGTTACAAGAGCAAGAAATAAATACAAAAGGGCAGTTATTTAAGTTATTATGTACAGTTATATAATGCAGCTTTTGGTTTTGTTTCCAAACTCATGGAAAAAATGATGCAAAATATGCAGTTGAGACGCTGAAAACTGCAGCAACACCAGGCAGTGAAGAGAAGTTGGTGCTATTTGTAAATCTTAATAAATAAAATGTTCTTTCCTATCATTTCATCATGCCAATGTCTCACTTCGTAAACTATACAGCTATTCACAGGAGGCCTTTTAAAATATGAGCAGCAGATTCAGAAACATACTGGATTTCAGGGATAATCTTGTCAAGTGCAAACCTGACATCTGTGTCTTACAGTACGTCTCCTTTTTCAGCATACCTTTTGTAGTAGGCAAAAGGTTCTGTTAGCATCACCATCCCTTTTACGATTTGGCCCTAGCAACCCTGTATGCTCTACGTTGGATTTCCTGTGTTTGATATAGAATATCACAAGATGTCTAAAAAGAGAGTCACTCAAGTAAATAGACATTTATAGACTCTCCCTTTACCTAACACTCATAGTTAAGATTATCTAAATAATTGTTGCATTCTTATACAACCTGTACCTATTCTGTAATTGCATTGGGTATCCCTGCACATGTCTACATTATAACACACCTTTGTATAGCCCCATCCATGTTTTCCAAGTTAGATTTTTACACTAGTAATAATATATTAAGAACAGTGGTTGATTACATAAGTTTATCAAGAACATTTCTTCATTACTTACTACTTTTTACTGAGAAACCGTATTTTGTACACGCAGTTCTGGTTTATTCTAATAGGAAAGTTTTTCAGAATAAAGCACCATACTGGATATCTGATGAGAACAATACTTAGACAGACATTAACTATGTCCCCTTTTACCATTCCCATTTCATGCCCATTTGAAAGACAGGAGAACTTGGTGGATTTTCACCCAAATTCTTCTCCTTCTCCAGAGGAAAAGACCATAGGAGGAGATTGATTAAGAAAAGAAGACTGGAAGGATGTTCTTGGATCATCAGATCCCATCTTCTGTCATCTCTATCAGCCATGTCATACACATTTTTTCATAAAGAGACAAATACATAACATTTTTTTTTTATTCCTATCGGAAATCAGCTACTGGTTAGGAACACTGGGTTCATTTCCACATTGAAATTATTCTTGCCCGTGTTTATTTGCAGTCATTCTTGTATCAGCATTTAGGTCAGTTAAATGCAGCAAGGTCCTTTGGTTAACTGCCAGAAAAATGAGGTTTCCTTTCTTCTGGTCCTCCTCTCCCTTTTGCCCCAGTCCTTACTCCTCTTCAGAAACAAATGATCATCACAACTGTGCACAGTCTTTTGGGTGGGAACTTACCAGTGGTTCACACAAGGTAAATAAGACTTTTCCAGTCTCTGCTGGAGGTACTCTGCCTGATCCAGCCAAAGGCCCCTTGTTGGCCTTCCCGCAGTCGCATCTCAACCTGTTCACCCTACAGCTGCTGAGTATAACAAGGGCTTTTTCCTTTCTCCTTTGTTTCCAGCTGATAATTCCAGCTTACAGCAGGAATTTTTGCTACTTAGCAACCTTGTAATTTTGACTTTTACTGTTTCACTAGTTCTCTATTACGTCAACATTTAAGGTCATCCTCTTGTTCCTGTACAGTTCCTACCTCCCAGCTGTTACCATCAAGAGTTCATCAGCATGTTCCTACTTTTTCTGCCAAATTCTAAGTCATTTCTGAGTCCCACATCCAATCCCCAAGGAATTCAGGCCTTCTCTTTTTCCTGTTGATTAGTTCCCCTCCACTGCAAGCCTGCTCTCTGCTTATTAGCCATTTCCTTATTTATCATATACAAACTGATGCACAAAACTCCAGACTGATTAATCATTTCCAGTGAGGAAATGTTTTACTGAAGTACAGACAGATTGGAGCTATTTCACTTCCCTTGTATCAAAAATTAATTGACTCATGAGAGATAAGTATTAGGTTAGACTGGCACAATCTACTGTCGGGAGAGTGTAAATCTATGTTGTGTTTTATCCCATTCAGCACCTAGTTCCTTGCCTTTAATTATTCTTTCAGACTTCTCAGATGAATATTGTCTAACTTTCTAGTTTGACTGCATTCAGCATTTTGAATTCATATTTGGTTATGGGAATCAGCATATTTTACCATCGTGTTCAGAATTACTGGGTTCAGCTGAAGATAAGGTAACGCTTAATTATTTGTAAGGCTATCTTTTGATTTTATAATATGTCTATTTCAGCATCTATACTGCTGAAGAAACTTTTCTTATTTGTTTTAAAGATCATTACATAGTCTAAATGAGTGCCATTTTTCTGCAGTTCTGACTTCAGTCATAATCTTCTTGATTTCCAAATTGTCTTTTTTTTTTGTTGATCTACCCCTTCTTTTTTTGCTGATCAGTCTGACAAGCGCCTGTCTCTCTATACAGATTCTAAAGAGACTCTCCGTGGCTCAAATACAGCAAGTCTTCATCAGCATTGCAGATGCCTGAAGCCAGGAAAAATAAAAAACTCCCTGAGGGTCTTCTAAAATACAGTGTAACTAATTCAGAAGCTATGGACTTGACGCATAATATAAGGCTCTGAGGCCTGTGTTGCAAAAATCATGTATATGAGGCTAATGGTCCCATTGGATTTTTTGTACGTAATTAATGAGAAAGTTTGTCACCAACCACATCCAGGAAAATTGTGCCCCACCGTTATTACCATGGTTCTTCACTCTACACCTGAGAAGGTAGCTTCCTCATTCATATTACAGTTCTTAACATGTTTTTAACTTGAAGAAGGACTCAAATATCAATGTACCCAAATGCATTCACACAAGCAAGAACAGAGATAAACAGTGGGGGAAAAAAAAGTCAAAGAAAGATGTGTGTGAAATAATTCTGCAGCACACTACAATAGCACATTTGCTTTAGTAAAATTAGTAGAAAAAACCCTTCTCATTGTTATTCTTACTAACTTATTTCTGGTGTAGTAAGAGAACTAGAGAATTTGACCTAGTTGCTAGATTTAAGAGAAACAAGACAGACAAAGGAAGAGGCTGGAGGTTTTTAAGGCAGGATGTTGCCAGGGTTACAGGAATTTGCGCACGCAATGTTCTCCACCACACTCAAACCATCCCAGGGCTGTTTCCTGGGCCCACAAATAAGTGCATATGCACAGGTCTTGAGAATGTCATTTATAGATGATGGGAAATACAAGATGCTGTGTTCAACATTGCTTTCAGCTCATTTTGTTCCTTATTCCTTATCAAACTAAATATTCTATGTCAAAAAAAAGAATGAGGTGACCTCGGTTTGAGGAAGTTAATTGGATTGTCAAGATGTTTCAGTACTGTTCCCGGAATGGCATCATTTGAGTAGACTCTTAATATTTTGTAATGGACTTCACAGCAGTGCTGAAGAGTTTCAGAAAAGCAAAACTACTTTTTAAGTCTGTATTGATGCATATTTCACCTTATTAGCGTCTGACCAAAACCAAATGTTTGTTACAGAACAGTATGCTGTAAAACCCCCTCAGAGAAAACCAAGTGTTAAGATTTGAAACATGTAAACCAGGAGCTTCCCTGGCCCTGCCTGTGCTACATCATAGGTCCCTTTCCCCTGCAACATCCCTTACCAACTGGGCATCGTGGTCATCGTGGGGTCTTCAGTCCTGCCTGGCCCTGCCTCCTGCATGAACCTCAAACCCACATCACAGCAGTGTCTCTGCTGCTGCCAGCTGGACTCCTGACCTGACCTTGCTTCATCTGGGACTGTTGGTGGATCCTGCCACTGTCACCAACGCAGCCCTGATTAGACCCTGCGGGACAGCGCCCCATCAGAGAGGGCAAAATAAACCCGAGCTCCAAAGGCAACAGGGCTGACAAATTGGTGCAAAGAAAGCACAAGCCCTGTAGGAGTGGTGATGAGGATGAGCCTTCCCTGCTTTTTGGTTCTTCTAGACTGCTCTGACCTTCCAGGCTGAGGATCAGTCCAAGTGGGCAAAGCCTGGCTGAAGCTTGCCTATGCTTCTGCTACAGCTCTTCTTTTGGACTATCCTCTGTACAAGAAGGATTATGGTGGTGGCATATGCAGTAATTAGCTTTGCATGCCAGTGGAGAGTTTTCTTCTGCCTGGGAAGGTCCTTCTCTTACCAGATTACACCCACCATACCATAGCAGCTACCAAACACACTCTCCAAGGTCCCCGGGGGATTCACAGGGCCCAGGAGAAGCCAGCAGTATGTGAAGCTGGATTTCATATCAGAAATACCCAGGGAGCTCTCTGAATGCTGATTGCTACAGATTCTTACCACACCACAAGGTGTTAGAAAATAATCTCGGTTTCCATGAGTGCTCTGTAAAGCATTCCTCTCCTCAGATCATGCCACTCACTCTAGTCCTTGCTTTGTTTTTCATGGCTAGTCACTGGTTACCCTGTTGACTGATGCAGACGGCTGTGAGGACAGGTTGCTTTTGACATCAAGCAACTTTTTAAAAAAAAAACTTCATTAAGGGAAGTTGAAGATGTGGTTTGTCTGAGGCCCTTATGGGTAGAGCCAAAAGACCTGTTAGAACCATAAGTAAAGTTGAGACCAGAATGATCTCATAGGCTATATTTTCATTAATAAAGTGCACCCCAGCAAAGGGTTAACATTATTTGAACATGTCTTACCTGTGTTTTTGTGAGAACACTTAGTGCACTTCCCAGCACATCTTAGGCTTTGAAGTACTCTGCCGTCACACAGAATGGGGGCAGGAACGGGTTTGACCTGCTAGCGGGCAGTCTGCCATGGTGAGCGCATTACGGTGTTACACAAACGGAATACCAACAGTCCCAACGTTGTTCAGGCATGTACGCATAAATAAAATGCGGAGTGCTCAGAACAGAGGCATTATGCCCTGCCTTGCATCACAGCGCACAGCCCAGCACAGCCCAGCTGCCTTTTGCACAACCCAGCCCCAGAGCCTCTTAATTCCTGACTCCGTAAGCAACTCCTAACACACAGCAGCAGGGAAGAAGGGCAGCAGGTGAGCTGTGCTTTCCCCACCTGCCCCTAAAGGCAGCTCTCCTGGCTACCAGCCCTGCCTTAGAGAGGAGCAGGGTTCCTGTTGGGCGTAGGGGAGGGTCTCTTAATCCATGGAGGAGGAGGAGATGAAGGAAAAGATTATGATGGGGTGAAGAACTGGGGCAGGAGAAGAGAACTTGTTGTATGACCTTGATTAGCCATATTCGCTGTGGAGACACATCCCAGGCTTGTCACCTCTCCTTTGTTCCTGTTCCAGCCAAGCACTCAATGTACCAATTCTCTCCTAATCAGCATCACCCTTTGTGAGCAACACAGGAAGCTTCCCATTTTCTAGATACAGCAAAATAAGGCCTTGATTGAATTTCCTCCTTGGAGAGAGGCAGAGGGAGAAAGACCTTCTTCCATCTCTGCCCCTACGCTAAGAGCCCCTTAGTGCAGCATTATCTACAATACTCAGAAACAAATTTAGCTTGCTGCCTCCAGAACTGAAAAACAGGGCAATCAGGAATACCATAAAATCCATGCTGTCGCTGCTTTAAAACACCCTTTGACCAACAGCTCTTAAACCCACCATCAGAATGGAGGCATGTCCAGGCAGTGAATGACTTAAGATGCTGTGTGACAAGGTTACAAAACCTAGACTCCATCTCATTTGTTCTAAAGTTTGTCTCCATAGCGTTTGATTCACTAAGTAACTGTAAACACCTCCTGCAGCTAGTTTGTCTTTTTAAAGTGAGAGCCTAGTACTGTGTGAGCCTCAGCACTAGTAGTACCATGGCTAAAATACCCTAATTGGGTAGGGGTAGTATATGTCTGCAAGACAATAAATATATCTTTGCAATCAGTTCCCATTGGAAGTCTTGGAAATCATGCAACGTGGTTACTTAAACATTTGGCTTAGCTACCACAAAGAGACAGAATTCAGATATGAAAAGACAATATCAGTTTGTGGGAACTTTATTCCATGGTTTAATGGTGCTTGGGGCAGCATAAGTGAAGTTATGCACAAAAAAAGAAAACAGGTGAGTAGGCAGTGGTCCTGGCAAATGGCATAGTCATTTATTCTAATTAACTGAATTAAATTACAGGAGTCAAACAAACTGTCTTTCTACAACCAGCCAACAAAATCAATAGCAAGGATTAGCCATCGCAAATTTAGTAGTGTTGCTTGTTTTGAAGGTAGCTAGACATTTCCTATTAGAAGACCCTCTTTTGAGCTAATTATTCCTTGCAAAACTTCATCTGTCTGGACTGAAATTTTCCATATGCAATATCTAATTTTGACTGATCCTTTAGCAAGAAGAGTCCAACCAATTCCAAGAATGAAAATAGTCAGTAGAATACTGCTTGGCCTTCTTACTTTCCAGGACTTTTCTTTCCACCTTCTTACCCTTTGCTTTGGAGGAGGGATTTGAAATGCAGTAGAAAGTGGAAGCTAGCATCAGGAACCAGACTTGTGCCTCCCCATAGGGTCAAGCCAAGCCCAGCTAAACTTCACAGTTCTCAGACACTCCACAGATGCCCTGGAGAGTTTGATAGGTGTGATGCCCAGAGGTCCAGCCCTCCCTGAGTGCACTGCGCCCAGCTCCCTCACTGACACAACCCAGAGGAGCGCTCAACGTGCAGGAGCAGTGGGAAACTCCCCTGAACAGCTGCTCTCAGCCATTCTGGACCTACCTGGGATAAGCAAAGAATTTGTACTTAATTATGCCTTTGGTGGCACCCAAGCAACCTGAAGGAGGGACCAGTCCCACTTTGAATAAGCAAGGGATAGAAATCAAAATAACAAGAAAGGAGAAGACTGGGCAGGTACAGAAGATTCAGTGGACCCAGGCCTGGGACAGGAAGAAAAAGAGACTGTCACAAGAGGAGCAAGAGGACCACATTGAGACAAGCACCCAGGCAATGGCCCAAGTCCATACTCTGTAGAGGCCCTGGCACATATCAGCATCCTCTCCAGGGTGGTTTCCATGGGGAGAAACCTCCCTGGGTGCAAGCCAGACAGAAACTTCACTGCAGTTCAAGGGGTGCCAACTCAGTGTGATAAGGAAAGCCAGGACAAGGGGAGGAAGGAGGACTGGAAGGAAGCGGAGGATATGGCACATCACCAGGCAGGAGAGAACAGTGCTGTGAGTGACAGAAAAAAGATGAATATTTCTTATAAAATGAAAGTTCTAATCAATAAATATTAAAAAGACAGTAAGGCAAAATTAACACATTAATTGTTATTAATCCTCTTGCTCTTCTAGCAGGTGTGCTGACTATTCCTGGCTCACAACACAAGAGGTAACCAAGCATTATCCAGCCACGCAACGGAGCCATCAATAACTGTGTCGCCAGGATGCCTAAGGGAATTCTCTCCTAACCTGTTTAAGTCCCAGGGAGCTTGGGAGTAGCTGTCAGAGCAGACTTTGATTATCTGTTCTAATCATTTTTTCAGGCCACTGGGGAAGAAATAAAACTTTATTATCTGACTTGCTGTGGGTTTGGGCTTGGGTTTTTTTCATTTCTTATCTGAGAAATCCAACCTCCAAAAAATTTCTACTTACTTCCTTGGGTTGGGGCTTCAGAGGCTAATCTAACCGTGGTCAGATGTGGTCTGCAGAAATGACTGTCGATCTATACGTTATCGCTTCCTTGCTGGAGGTGAACACTTCTCCATCTGAATCAGGAGAACCGACTGTCAGAGTTCTCCTTAATCAGTCCTGTGCCAGCTGCTAGGTTGATTTAATACTCACTAGAAGGCAATTTAACCCATCCTGGCTTCCTTTGCCCTGAGGCGGATGAAGAGACCTGATGTTTCCTCCAGCTGGGGGAGCAATCACCTCTGAAATCATCACAGGTATTCCAGCAGGAATCGTCTGCCTCCAACCTAAACTTATGTTGTGCAAATGCTTAGTGCAACGTTTATGTCCCAGAGCATCTGTTTGCTGCCACAATTTAGCCCACATAATGCTGAAAAAAAGAAAAGTGAGGACAACCCAGGTGCTGCTGTGTTTCAGCAGTTGACAAACGTTCGGGTTGGAGATGTTGGCAGGGTGGCATGTAAACACCTGTAGATGAGCAAAGTAATGTCCACTCTTTATTCATATGAGGGTTTCCTATAGTGTCTATCCGTCATGAGAGAAGGCTGGCCTATTCCCTGTATCTCCTCTCCTGTGAATCTGAATTCTGAAAATGCATGAAGAAAAACAAAGGCAATTTAAATATGCATTAGGTCACGCTTTGTAAAAAAATTATGTAAATTTGCATGGTTTTGACAAAAAAGGCTGGACACAGGGAAAGTATCTGAATGTGGCACACAGATGGGCAAATATCTCTCTGATTTTCATCTCAAAATAATTTGGCTTCAGTATTCTTAACAAGCAGGTGTCATTGTACAATACTGAATCAGACATGCAGAGTTGTGACTGATGAGAAGATCAGCCAGCAGTCCAACCTGGCATTTCTGCTATTTTGCTTCATCAGACAGAGCCATCGATGCAACTGCTACCTGTCTATAGCAGTCAAGGAGACAGGCAGGGTGGCCATGTAAGTATTATGTCATCTCCCTTCAACTTCCCTATCCCCACTGGTGGGAAAGGAGCTACGAAACAAGTGGAAATACTCTAAACTCTTAGGATTCCAATTCTTTCTTCACAAAATAGGCTGAAAACCTGAAATTTTGTTTCAGTCTATGCTAGCTATCAGATATCCTGATTTTTCCAGGGCAGCTTTTGAACTGACTCATGTTTTGTGGGAAAACCACGGTGCAAGGACCATTCCCCAGCCACCTTTAGAAAGCTGTCGCTGTGGTTCCAGCCACAGCAAAGGACTAATCCTATTTCAGGCAAGTATAAGGAGAGGGAGAGAAGAACAGAAAACCAGTTTCCTCTCTTCATCTCAAGTCGCAGCATTTAATGGTGTCAGCAGTGCAGTGGTCAAGTCTGGCTGGGAACCCCCCCACACAAGTTGTTCCATGGAGAAGAAGGAAACTCAGGAGATAAAAGCCCGGGTAGGCATCACACCTGTGATCCTCTTCCCTTGGCGGGCACTTCTGGCTTTAGAAAGTGTATGGGCCTCCCTAAGGAGACTACAGCAAGAAGTTTTAAGTATTAATAACTCTTCATCCCCTGCACTAATTCATTAGAGAATTGCTGCCAATTTTTTATTTGGGACATTGTTGTAATACTTTGATACAAGAAAATAATCACTGATAAGAGCTGGCAATTACCTATTGCAGAGAAGACAAGAAGAAAAGAAAGAAATGATAAAATGTTGGCTATGGTGCAGCCCATTACCTTGATACCTTCTGGTGCTCAAATTCTTCTCAGCCTTCCTTTCTTTCTATTTTAGTTGCTGCAACTTATCTCTGTGTGGCCTTCTATGGTTCCTGCTCCGTTGCATCCAAAAGACATATATTAAGCCTCAGAACCGTGTTAGGCTTTTTTCCCCACAAACAAGTGCCAAAAAAGAGAAATACAACAAACTGCCAATTTTTTAAAATCAGCGCATAGCCTTACCCTCTGGCCTCTCATACTTCCAGCCCTAAACTTCTATTCATGTAAGGATCAAATAGACAACATTCTTGTTTTCATACAATGTGTCTTCCTGGTTTCATTCCAACATGCATTTATTGTCATCCTTGTAGAAATAAAACACGCGGCTGTTTATAGCAACAAGAACATGATGTTTTAGCAGAAAAATAGCTCAGGGGACTCAAATTTCTCTGTTCCCTCCAGTCCTAGCCTCCTCCTTTCATCCTTGGGATGATAATACAGACAATTTGACCATTTGAAGGACATTACAATCTTCTCTTTTTGAATCCCAGGTTGTTACACTGCTTCCCAGTTGACGCCTTAAGAAGTCCTTCCTTGCAGCTGTCTTGATGCTGACTCTCTCCATAGGACTGGCTTGCTGGCAAGGAGATGGCCCTGTGCTCTTCACCACTCCCTGAAAGCCAGCAAACAAAACCAGTGCGAGTATTTGGGTATTTAAGCAGCACATGCTCTCTAACCCTGAACCCTGCTAAAAACGGGGAAGTTTAAATGCCAAAGCTCTCATAGCCTCATACCTATGGCATCATGAACTATTTCACTTTGATAAGCTGCATTAGTGCTTCTGTGTCTCTCACGGCCAAAGCCAGCCTTGATCTAAAGACCCAGCAACTGTTTTGGTGACACCTGTGCCCAGATTTTCACAGTGTGCTAACTCTTTGAAATATCTGGTTCCATTTACATCAAAGAGGAGATCTGGCCTCTTAATGGGTGTATCACAGTGAGAAAGTCTAATGAAATCCATGCTGGGATATTTCATTATCTTGCAGGCAATAAAGGCATCAAAACAAAGCCATTCATTATCTTTCCTATTAGGGAAGAAAGCAAGTGATCTATATAATTTAGATTATCTCATTGTCCTCCCTGGTCAAAAATGTTAGCAGCATAACGAACACTAAAGCAAGCAATGTATATTATTCACTTGTTTGTTTCCACAGCAAGAAAACAGTGCCTTAGAAGTAAGAATAAGCTTGAGGGCTCCGCTGCATAAAAACAGTCTATTTTACAGCTCATTGCATTGTTAAGTAACATTACAGTGTAATTTGGGCTTTGGGATATAGTTTTACATAGGGTAGACATAGCACTTGCAGATTTTTTTTTAATGTCCCATTCCCCCAAATACGTTACACATAACCAAATTAAATATTTGGATTTTTAAATCTGCACTAAATGGAAATTACTATGAGCATACACAACAGCAGGCAGCTTCTGGACTCCAATTCTGAAAACATAATTGTTTCTAAACTGATATATTAAATACTTTGGAAATGCTTGTCTCTGTTGTATATCTTGTTAAAACAGATTATAAGCTCTTTATGGTAAGAGCTCTGTCACATCAACATGCCATAAGGTTGTGATCCTAATAAGAGATCTGGGATGCTAAAAAAATACAATGATAATAATAATTTTTGTCCCATTTCATAAGAAAAAGAGACTTCTGTGACTGCACCATTTTTTCCCCATCTCTTCCTCAGTCTGTCAGTGAGCTTCTCATAACTTTGGGGAAATTTTCAATCAATCAGGTGCAACAAAGAAACAGGGGTGTCAGGACTGTTAAGTTCCTCCAAACTTTGTGGAAACAGACTAGAAATAACTAGGTAAAAGGCAGTTATTACTGTCAAAAAGCACCAGAGAGCTGGGCAAGTGCACTGGCTAGGTGCAGGCTGGGCTGACCTGCACTGCTACCAAGCCAAGTCATAGCAGGAGCTCTTCTGGCCTGGAGTCACAGGCAACTGGCTCTGGGGCTTACCCCCTCATCTCTGATGGTAACGAGAATGCTCAGACAGGGCACACCTTGCTCCAAAATGCACATCTTCCACAGCTGTCTAGAACACTCGGGACAAATAAAAAGAATAACTCAGTTGTTGCAATGTTTATTAGACATGTTCTGCTTAAGCAGCAGAAGAAAATATACCCAATGAGGTGTTCTCCCAGGTTATACCTTCCTGCTCCTCCTTTGCTTTCCCTGGTACTTATTGCAAGAAAAATTATATATATGCAATTTTTATTCTTGCTTTATTCTTCCATAGAAATATCTGATTAGATAACACTGTATTGTGCTAATAAGCCATACTAGCTTATAAGGACTTGTTTTTCAGGTCACCCTCTAAAAAGGCTTAGCCATATCCAAGGGAGTACCTGTAGCCAGCCATCAGATCCTAACATGCGAAATGTGTCCAGTCTGAGATGGATAGTTCTCAGTTTTCCAAGCTTAAAATGGAGGGGACAGGGGGACCTTTACCACAGCAGAATCCCCATTGGTTGCATATGGAAGTCGCTGAGTATAGACACTGTATTTAATGATGATTACACCAGAAGCAGACCAAGGCAACTGTGGAGTAGGTTTATCCAGTATTTGGATTCAACAAGGCCAGGATTTTACATCTAGGAAATGCCTTTTCACAGTTTCCATGGCATTCTTATTTCAATTAAGCCAGAATGAGATTCTCGTCTCTTTGGCTGTGGGAAGTAATATGCAGCCAAAAATGTGTGGCTCAGAGGCAGCAGTTGAAATCAAAGGGAAATTCAGAAGAATGTGTCATTATGATATTGCCCATCTCTAGATAACTAAAGAAAACAGCATCTAAAAGAGGAGCAGCATATATTTTACTTTCAGACTGGAGTCTCCTACAAATAAATGGCAAAGAAAAAACTGTTGGTAGTAAAGACAGTCAGACTGTGTGAAAACAAGAAAGCTCCAGGTTCCCCTAAAAAGGAATTTCCCTACAAAAAATATGGCTAGCACAAATAATTTTTAAAAAGCTTACCTGTAATAAGACTTTTTTTTAATTTAGTAGAAGAAATTAAAACTAGGAAGAAAATAGTGAAATTTCATTTCATGAGGGGAAATTCTGCATTATGTTCTGGAATTGAATTCTTAATAAACAAACTTATTATTGAATAGCTATTCATTCAGGCAAGTAAAATGGTTATCCTGTAGTAGTGCTTCAATTCTGTATTATTAAACAGATGGGATAAAGGTCATTCTCCAAAGTTGGACACTTATTTTCACATTCACCGTAATGCACAAATCTTTACTTGTAGGCCAGCAGTAGATGATTCTTTGTGGTAATTTAGCTTTAAAGCAATTAAGTTCTTAATGCCACTGTAACATAAATTTTCCCTACCATTTCCAGCTTAGCTGAAAGGAGAGGGCCAAACGTTGCCTTTGGGCACATTAGTGTAAGTTACAAAGCCAGATGAATGAACTTCATTTGGTATTTGAAGTTATAAATTCTCATTCGAATCCAGAAGAGCTATATCTGACTCTGAAGCTGTTACCTAAAATATATCTCAGCTTAGGTCATTATGTATGAAACCATAATCATTCTTAAATGGATTTTCATCTCACCAAATACTTACATAGTACTTTTCATCCACATCCAACGCTTTCCAAAGGACAGCCCTCTGGGTAAACTGAGGCATGCACTAACAAATTCATTCACCTAAGGTCGTGCTGTGAGGAATAATATCCCATCTCTCAATCCTCACTTCTGGGCTCTAGCAAGAAAGCATCTTCTCCAGATCATAAACCAGATGTGATCATATATCTATCCAACAAACTGCAATATAGGTCAGCTACCTTTAAATAAGATCTCACAGAAACTGCATAGTCACGGCAATAAGGAGCAGGACCTACAGCAATATTGGGAATGAATTACTGGTTCCACAGGTAGTATGGACAAAAAGGTATCATTTTCTCCACTGTATACTGCAGTTTTACAAAGTAATAAAACTAAGAAGAGATGGGGTCCATCTGGGAAACATGGAACAAAGCATATGAGACATCCAGTTGTTGATTCATCAAAGAGGACTTCAAACTCATTTCAGAGGGAATTATGGCTAAAAGCCCCTGGGTAAGAGAAATTAGAAACAACATATAAATAACTAAGCCCTCAGACTGAGCTGGTCAAAAATCTGCAATGAGGTGTGAGAAAATTCAGCAAGAATATTTTGCCAGAAGCAATGTTTATTTGTCCAAACACAAAGGCTTCTTCCTTTAATATCCTCCTCAGGAATCTCACTTATTCAGTAATGGTGAGAGCTGAGATACCTGAAGTGCATGACTTGAGATAAAATAAGAAAAAGATGGCATAATATGCTATGTTACAATGCAATCTTTTGGGAAATAAAGACCCTCTAAGTCAAATATTTGAAAACTCTATGGGGAAGAACATAAAGTAAAAGAACGCTTTCTCTAATATTGGGATATTTTTAATGATCAAAAAATGTAGCCCGGAGACTATGTAGGGTGTCCTTCTTTGTTCTGTTGTGAAGCAAAAGACAAAGAAGAGCACGGCAAGTCTCAGGATGAAGAAAAGCACTCATAGTATTGGACTTCACATCACTGATGCAGTTCTTCAAATCCAACCTGAGCAACATCAAAACCATCTGGTTTTATTACCAGGCAAAATTTCTCAGTTTCAGACATGAAAAATGCCTTTGCCTTTCAGTATAAAGAATTACTTCACCTTGTCCCCAACCCAAAACATCCATACTACTGAAAATAATTATGGGCAACATTTACTGGCAGACACTTAGCAATCCATGAATTCAGGATTCATCTTCAGTGTTTATTTTGTGATGATTATAAGTCAAATCATTTTCTGGCTGAAAAACTGTAATTTTCAACTGCCAGAGGGGTAAGAAGTGCAAATATTTAGCTTATTAAGGGAGTGTCACAGAAACATGAATGAGAAACTGATGATAGATCTACTTATCATTTTTATACTGAAATACCTAAAAACTTACTTAAAAATCTGTTTACTCCTTTAAAGAATAAAAACAAGGTAACAGAGCATCACAGACCACCCTGGAGTAGAGAGAGAGAAATACAGTGGAAAAATGCTGCTAAATTGTTACAGGATTGTTGTCACAGCAATGATGAACTGAGGGTAAAGTGAGGCATGATTTGTGGGGAGAAGTAGTGGTTTTATTAGATCAAGTTATATTGTTGGGAAAAACAAACTAAATTTCAGGTACACAAGCTCTCCCTCAGATGACTCAAAAGCTTGTCAAAACTCTTCTAGACAAATCTTTGCACTTCATGAAGATTGTTACATCTGCCTTCAAGTTTGTTTCTCCTCTTTAACTTCGCAATCGAAGTGTTAAAATGTGTCAAAGAGCCAGCAAAGCACAGGGTATTAGTTCAGACAGCAGCAGGCACCTGTTCTTTTATCAGGTTCATGCTGCTGAACGCTGCAGTAAATATTACCAGAATTTTTGTAAGTCTCTGCAGTAGAAAGAAAAATGACATAAATTAGCACCCTTGTCAATTAAGGCTCCTTACTGTTAAAGTACAAAGCAAGCAAGCAAGCAGAGTGGGTAACAGTCTTTTACCCTTTTCACACTCACATATTTCTCTGCCTCACACAACGAGATGACCAACAGATGTTGAAGGTATCATCTTAGAAAAAGCAGTTTCAGAGAACTGCTACTGACACATTTTATTTTGTACCTAGATTTTTACTTTACACAGTCATATTTTAAGCTATGTATAGGCTCTTGGTTAAACTTTTACATTTGCATCACTGCAACATTAAATATAAAAGCACGTAAGCATAAACTTTGTGTGATTGCTCTAACCTGCCCTAGTAAGCCTTCTGTCAAAAGTCTCAACTAAAACAATCCCAGGACTTCTTCTACATGCTTAGAATCATGGAATCATTTAGGTTGGAAAAGACCTTTCAGATCATCAAGTTCAACCATTAACCTAGCACTGCCCAGTCCACCACTACCGTGTCCCTAAGCCCCACATCTACACATCTTCTCAATTGAACAAGCAATCATGTCTTTCTTCCCCAGTAAACTCAGAGCTGCATTACCCTGAGTAAAAAGCAGATCATTACATGTATAGCCTCATCCCTAATTCACTTAGTTATGCCAGTAGTGAATCTCCTAATTCGTGCCTCTCAGGAGGTCTGACTCTCTCCTGCTCACAGTACTGTGCTGCTATCTAACTTCACGTAGCCAGGAGAGCTTTCTATCTTCAATTAGTTGGAGAGATATGTTCGTTGGTCAAAACCTTTCTTTCCTGAAGCTTGTGTAAAACTGAAAGAAGATGCTCCCAAGAGTGGTATCCTTGTAAGCCTGTATACACAAGTCTGGCAATAATAATGATGTTAGCAGTAAGACAGTGTACACAGAAATAACTCTAAATTGGGAACCTGCTTTATACTCAACTATAAACTAGCACTGACCAAACTTTGTAAAAGATGTCACATTATGCTCCCAAGACTAAACACAAGGAAAATACATTAGCCAGCCACAGGCCTTAGAAGTTAATGTTTTGACTGTTCAAAATTTTGGATGCCTATTCAATTTCTCAAACCTTGAGACTCAACAAAGGCATATTATTAGGCAGGTATGTTAACACTAGTTCAAGCTCTTCCAGGTAGTCCTTGCATAGTCCTTGGAACTATGCTGACAACAGTTTTCTTTTGTGTTTATAAGCTTCCTTCTCTCCCTTTGGAACAAACTAAATTAAAATCCTGTGTAGGACAGAGGAATGAGTAGCACATCCAGCAGAAGAAAAGATAATAAGCATTCCCCAGCCTGAGGCTGGCACTAGCAGAAGCAGAAGCTGGCACAGGCTCTTATGAACCAGCAGGGATAATAACTGGATGGACAAAGCAGTGATGCAGCAAGTTCCAGCCATTACAGAGAAAAAAGAGGTGCTGTCACATCTTCCTGCTGAGTCTGTGCCACCGCAGAGAACAGGGTTCAAGACTTATTCAGCCAAAAAGAGAAAGCAAGAGGGGTTCTTTAACCTATTTATTATGGCACTGGTTTAGCAAACAGGAGTCCTGTGCTCTGGCTCCTTTACCAATGACTGCTTCTGTCTTTTGTTCAATAACTACTTAAAATACATACACAGTCTAAAGACCTGGGCTCAGGTGCTCTCCCTGCCTCCCTCCCTCCTAAGGAACCTCCTGTTGCCTCAGCTACAGAATCATATTCTTGCTGTTTCTCCAGCATAGGACTGGTGGGGTTTTTTGCAGATTGCCCTAATGTTGTGATGACAGCAATGAACATTGGCACTGAGAACTGATTTTAACCTTGTTGAGTGGGCAGCCCCCAAAGGAGAGGGGGCCTGGCTACCTCTGAAACTTAGGAGGAAATTGGCCTCCTACATCCCGGGGGAGTGCTCTGGGAAAATGATTATTATTCGGCAAAGGAGGGAGGCACACTGCATGATAACACACGACAGCAGATGCTGTGGCTGCTGCGTCTTGCGTGGAGCTGTGCCCAGCAAGGGCATTCAGAGAATGCTTACCTGAGCACCCACACTGGGGAGACACTGGTACGGGGTCCCGGCTGGGCTTAGGCAAGAAAGAGTTGCTAAATTCGAGGCCTTGACTAACATGGAGATGGCTTGAGGCCCATGGGAAGGATGAATGTTGTACTCTGGGGAAGCTTAGGCTACCCTGGGGTGAGTCTGCTTATCTGAGCCCCCAAAACAAGGGAGCCAGTTAAATCTAGCCGATTAGAAATGATGAGATGGTGGTAGTGGCTAATCCCCACTTCAGCATCTATACATCAGGAATAGGATCATCTGATGAAACATAGATATCTGAGCCATTTGGGCCAGGATCTTCTTTAAGTTTCATAACAAGAAAGAAGCAATACCCATGGGTGATTCATCTGATCTGCTAAGGATGACTGAAAAGCACCTGTTTTTTCTGCTGATTATAAAAGGAGCCTGTGGTGAGTAGCTCACATATAGGCATTGACATTTAGCTAAACTGATACTGTGCAGGTGCTTAGATGAGCATGGTTCACCTATTTTAAAACAAGGACTGTGGTGCTGCATTTTGCATAATGTCCCACCGCTCAAGTAGGACACTTACAAAGCTCAAAGAGGACCCAGATCAGGCCATCCTGGGTGGCTCGAGCACTGTGCTGCCTGGTTTCTGGTCTCACATGAGACTACAGCCCCAGCAACTCAGAGCAGGATGTCTGTGTCGAAGTTTGAGGAAGCTTTCAGTGAAAAAATGGCCAATGTGAAGGTGAACACAACACCCATATAGGAGAGGAACCATTTTTGGGTGTCACAGGAACACTTGATGGTTTGAGAGACTTCTATTGGCACACACTCATTAGGTGCACGCTGGAGGCACCCACGGCAGTGTGCTTCCCCAGGTGGGTTCAGAATTGAATCACACCAGCACTTGGAATGGATCTTCAGTTTTATTTCCTCCAAAAGAAACTGAGGTCTGGTGCACAACTACTGTTGTGGGAAACCAATCACATGTAGTAAAGGGAGAGGGTTTGCTTCAAAACTGCACTATTCCTCCAAATTGTTAATTTAGACTTAGACAATGAGGAGCATGTTCCAAAAGTAGCAAAAGTGATATTCAAACTAAAAGACACCTGAGGTCATATTTTTATTTCTCAGATTGACTCTGTGAAATCAGGAGTTTATTGAAGCTGTTATTGGGTGAGGTTGTGTTATGCAGACTATCCTAACTATTCCTTTAAATATATGGAGTTTTGGATTATGTTTTAATCAAGACTTCAGTCAGTTCTTAGGTTATCCAAACTATGCTACTCTTAACTTCACTAGCAGCTTCCAACTGTTAAGTTTCTTAAATTATTAACAGAGAGCCCATAGAGGTAAAGAAGATAGACTTACCTTTCCAGGAGCACTCCTGGAACACCGAATGTTGTCTACACTTCAGGCCAGGCTGGTTTTCTAGGCTCTGATCCAAATCTGTGAGAGCATGCTACCAGGAGTCCAATAAGGCAACCAATTTCCTCAACTGAACTAGGATGTTACAAGCAGAGAAAATATTTCATATACAAACAAACCATCAAAGTGTAAAGATTAAAGTACACAGTTTTTACAAGATGAAAGACAGTTTAACAGACATTATTCTAGCAGCAGGTCAGCTTGGTCAGACCAGGATGTTAGATCCTGCAATCCATGAGGAATTTTAAGGAGCAAGGAACCAGACAGTACTGAAGATGACTCACTTGTACACAAATAAAGAACAACAGAACTGGTCCACCTCTGTGCTCCATGAAAAGTTAATTAATATTAAAAAAATATATAGTTTAAAAAAAAAAAAACCAAGCTTACAGATAAAAAGCAAGGGAATCAACCAGACATTGGAAAATCAACATTTCTGGAATTGCTATTTAGAATGAACTTCCAACTGAGGCAACATTAAGACATTTTCTTTGGATATCTGATAGATGCTTATGTAAATATTCTGAGTCATTTTAGGGGAATTACACAAGTACAAACTTCCTACATAGTAGAAAATAAGTAGATTCTTTTCATATCCTTATTTCAGATGAGTCCTTAATTCATTTCACCCTGTCAGCACATGGTAGCTAACAATTCAGATACAGTTGAGTATCTGAAAAATCTAGACAGTACTGAGAACCTGTTACAGGGAGAAATATCTGAGACACTAAGTTCATTGCCATCAAAAATATAAAGGCTGCTAATTGGGAAAATGAGTGAAATCCTTGAACAAAGCACTGAACACGTCAACAGTGGCAACAGGGTGAACTGGTAAAAGGAAGAGTTTGTCTGGAAGTTATCACAGAGCTAACAGCTACCAATTCGCTCTGATAGCAGGGAAAAACTAAGCACTATGTGGGAAAAAATGCTGAGGCACAGAAATATATCACGACTCTCATGCAAATGCCCAAATGAAGGAGCCTCCTCCTGCTTGTGTGCAAGGATGAGGTGTTACTCAGTCCTAGGTACAGAAAGGATCATATTGTTTGTTTGCTTCCCTGTCGTGTTGCAGTGAGTGAGCTTCCCCAGGATGTTGGAGGAGGCCACGTGCTCTCCCAAGGGGAATGTTATTCTGATTCCCTCCTTGATCCACCTTACTCCCTTACTCAGCAAATTTCAGTCACCTCACATAGGCAAACAGTGAAGCTGGGGGAAATGAGCTTCAGCCAGAACTGCAGAGGTTTTCACAGCGCCTGTTCACTTCCATGCTGATCTGGCTTCACTGCCAGCTGTAGCCAAGCTGACTCAGAAGTCCTATATGCTGTAATTACACTCCCTGTTGTCATCAAGACACACATAGAGCTTGAGGAGAACCTTTCATTTGCATTGCTATGGTAACTGTAACATAGCTCCCATGAGGAGGTTAGCTCTGGTCGGTAAGCCACTTGCTGCTCTTATGCTTGATCCTCCCTTAACCTCCTCCGCACCCTTTTGGGCAGCAGGCCCCTGCCCTCACCGTCATTGCCAATCTGCCTTTTCTTTCCTGAAAACTTCGTTTAGCTTGGGGCTGCAATTCCTGCTTACACAGGTTCTTGCAGAGAACTCAGCCTTTACTTTCAAGCTGTTGCTCAAAACCTCCAGTGTCTTCCTGGCAAGCTAGGGCTTAGACACCTCCAGAGGAATTTAGGAGAACCATGCCTGAGTCCCATGAATCCCAGGTGACAGTGAGCCCTCTTTGGTACCACCCTGTAATCAACAAAGTCACACTTTGTGTGATATGAATGTGGTATCACTTCAGTGGCTTCAGAAAAACAGCAAGCTAGTGCAGGATCTGGCCCACCCTTCCACAAGTACTCCCTAAGGAGGAACAGTCTGGTTGGCCAAGCAAATCCTCCTCAGCATCTCAGAAAAACTTAGATATATGCCTCTCCACTAGATTCAACCTCTGCAGGCATTACATTAGCACATGAAGGTTATCTCTCCAAGCTGCTAAATAAACTAAAAAGAAACCTCAGCTTCAAGGTAGTACACGTTAAAGTATGTTGAGCAGATGCTAAAGGACTTCACGTGTAAAGCTTACAGTGAAACAGGAACCTATGCTGCTGAGATGCAATACTTGACTAGAGATAATTCAGTAAGATACAGCTCTGTCCACAGTATCAGTCAAGTGCAATACCTACCCCACATCCAAACTTGGATGCTGCTCCCCTTGTTTACAAACAAGCACAGCCTCTGGTCCAACTCAACCAAGCCACGAAACTTTCTGTGAGGGAAAACCTGAGCATAGCTGGTGTATCAGCACAGGACCACCTTCAGGTGGAGGTAGGAAAAGATTTTACGTGTCATCCTCCAACACACACAACAGATCTTCCCAACATCCAACAGATCTTCAGCCCCCAATGCCCACACCCAATGGATCTTCAGTCAGGTTTTCCCAAACAGAGCGGTTTCGCTATCTCTAGGCTGTAAACTCTACAGGCTCACAGAACATGCCAAGGAACAGGTACACAATCACCTGCTCTGGCAAAATACAGCAGAGCTTTGTCCCAGGGTATCTAGCATTCTCCCCTAGGCACCTTTCTGAGAGTTAGCATGCACTAGGGACCTTTCCCAGCAGGCAGCCTGAATGTGGCCCCCTTCTTTAGAGGCGAGTTTCGTACAATCACAGAATAGTTGAGGTCGGCAGGGACCTCTGGAGATTGTCCAGTCCAACTCCTGGCTCAGAGCAGAGTCAGCTACAGCAAGCTGTTCAGGGCTGTGTCCAGTTGTGTTTTGAGCATCTCCAATGATGGACACTCCATCACCTCTCTGGGCAAACTGTTCCAGAACCCGTTCCACAAAAAAGTTCTCTCTTACCTTTAAGCAGTTTCCTGTGTTTCAGATCCTGAAACCAGATAGGTTGCTTGTGACAATCACGCTTCATTTCAGAGTGGCTGAGGTTGGAAGGGACCTCTGTAGGTCACCTGGTCCACTCCTGCTGCTCAAGCAGGGCCACCTACAGCCAGTTGCCCAGGACCATTACCCAGGCAGCTTTTTAATATCTCCAAGGATAGAGACTCCACAACTTCCCTGGGCAACCTGTCCTAGTGCATGGTCACCCTCACAGTGGAAAAAGCGTTTCCTAATGTTATAAGGCATGGGATATCCTTTTGGTCAGTTGGGACCACCTGTCCCAGCTGTGTCCCCTCCCAACTTCTTGTGCACCCCCAGCCTGCTTGCTGGTGGGGTGGGGTGAGAAGCAGAAAAGGCCTTGACTCTGTGTAAGCACTGCTCAGCAGTAACTAAAACATCCCTGTGTTATCAACACTGTTTTCAGCACAAATCCAAAACATAGCCCCATACTAGCTACTATGAAGAAAAGTAACTCTATCCCAGCCAAAACGAGTATACTTTCAGCCTTTCTTCACAGGAGGGATGCTCCAGTCCTTTAATCACCTCAGTGGCCCTTCACTGGACTCCATCCAGTATGCTCATGTCTCTCTTGTACTGGGCAGCCCAGAACTGGACACAGCACTCCAGGTGTGGCCTCAGCAGTGCTGGGTAGAGGGGAAGGATCACCTCCTTCAACCTGCTGGCAACACTCCTAATGCAGCCCAGGATTTGGCTGGAAAAGACTCGTTTGCCTTCTTCCATTTTGGAAATGGCATGCTGCTGCTTCTGTCAGCTCAAATAGGAGATGGATTGCTTGTGGCAGTGATGTTTGTCTCCAGGATACTGCTTTGTGTAGCACAGTTAGCACGAAGAGGATTGGTAAGGGCACTGGGAGATCAGGGTGCTGTTTCCAGCTTCACTCCAGGTTGTACATCTTTTTGTCCCCTCAGTTTTTTGGATAAATCACAGGCAATACAACTGGGACATGACTAAATGAAAAATTCCCTCCTTGACACCACAGTTCACAATTGGCACCATGATTCTTTAACACAGTAGCTAAACACTTCTGAATAACACAATTTAATATGTTTGAAAATACATTTGCACATTACAGGCAATCTTAGGAAATGCTTCACCTTTCACAAACCAGTGGCCCGTGTCTCTCACTGGGGAAGACACACAGTGACACCAATTCTGTCAATACCTTCTATTTCTAAGGCACGCATTTGCAAACCACTTCAGAAAAACACTGCCATAGGAATACATTTTATATTTCATTACCATTAAAGCTTCTTCTAGCAAAGAGATAAATTGGCTGTGTAACCTGAGATTTTCTAAAGCAATGCAAAGCTCTCAAACTTACTGCTTTAAAAGCTGTAATAAGGGAAATGGTGCTTTTTATTTTTGTACAGGTATTTACCTTTTGACGAATTAAAAAAGTCACTTTGCCCAAAACCAAAATGAAACACAAAGCTCAAAATTCAGAAGTTTTCTTTATAGGAAAGGGTGCCCCAGGCATTTGGAGCCCATCAGTTACATAGCTCAGGTCCAGCTTCTGTGACAGGTCTGATGATGCCACATTGCTAATGAGATCCAGCCTTAAATATGGTACAGCACCTCTCGCCTTCCCCTTCTGTCTCAGCAATTCAGGCTGCAGTCCTAGCTTCGCAGGGCTGCCTGCAATTGTCATGCAGTGGAATAACTTGTGATTTCTAAATTAAAATACATCACTCTGTTCTATTGGGGAACGAGTGCCATGACCATGGAGTGGTCACTGGATGAGGGAAAACAAGGGTGAACCTTAATTTACCTTTATACTAATTTATTGAAATTAACTGAGTGTTGCACGGCTGGAGCCCAGATAACAGTCTAGGTTTATGACTGGTTCTTCTACAGCTTTCATATAAGTGTTCAAATTACATTTTAACATATGAGTGTACTTACTTTCTTACAAAATACAAATACAAAACCGCCTTCTAATATCACTTTTGTAATTTTGTATATCAGAATTCTGTTCAGTATTATCAGACATTCAGGAGAAATAGAGCAAATGAACTTTTGTAAAGTGAAATCACTTATAAAAGCAAAGTGAAAAGATGTGTATCCAACATCAATTATTATAATCACAAAGAGCTGAAATACAGCAACAATTTCTCATCTGTACATATTGAACAGCAAAAAAAGTAAAAAAATATATATATACAACAAGCTTAATAGGGAAACAAACCTGAAAGAGTTCCCTACTGCTCATGGATGAGACAACTTTCCCTTAAATTTTGTAGTGCGTTCCCTCTCATTCACAAGAACTAATGGATTTTATCTCCCTGTTCTAAGGCAAACTGAAAACAATCAAATTTTCCTTCAAATCAGGAACAGTTGTGAACTAGTGAATTAATACATATTCACCTGAGATCATTCTGAAACATAGGACAAGATCAATAATGATTAACAGCTAAGGTGCACAACCATTTTGTAATTTTTAAAGAGAAACAGCATTTATACAGAACAGTTTTTGCTACAGGACAGTAAAACTATCATCTGTAAAGAGAATTACTGAAAACAGTATAGGAGGAGACACTAATGAGGACCATAAGCAGCTTACTCTTCTACTTTCTTCTATTCAATATTGTCCTGTTCCCAACTTTCTGTAACATAAAAAGAGGGGAAAGAAGGATAAATGGAAAAAAGATAATGATTAAAAATATTTCTTCTGTAACTCAGTTTATTTCATGCTTATGTCAGTTTCTCTCAAATCCACTGACTGACTTCAAAGTAGTCCTATGGTAAATACTACAAGTAGATGCATTTCATCTAGGTCAAACAGCATAAAGCAAACCACAAAACTAAATATAGTTTACATGTGTGTCCAGCTGTGATTAATGGGTAGAATTAACCCTAAGATAAAAATAAATGAGCCAATGCTTCTATCCTTCTTTTATATCTGGAATTAGTTATTTAATCCTTTCTAGTGTAATTCTGTTGAACACAATTGGTATCCACTAGTGATATGTTAAAACAAAATCAGCTCGCCTACTGATAACTACTTAAAAGCATCACAAAAGTACATTCATCCAAGCACTGAAAAAGGCACATCTGCAATGGTAAACAGAATTACCATTCATAAATTCCACTGAGGAAAGCAAGGTCAAAGCTAAAGGGGCTGTCCTGTACTATGTTTTGGTCTCAAGAAACAGAGCCATAGTGATGTTTGGAGGTGGGAAGGATCCAGGCAAGAGTGAAAAGGAAGATTCTGTCTACTGATTTTTTGGTCACTCTAGGACATGCATCAGTACTGTATCTGCATGCACCAGGTCATGAAATCATTTAACATTCAGTTTGCCACTCTCATGATTTGGGCACGTTTAATATCTTTAACAAGTGGTACAAGAGAGGGGAAAAAAAAATTAAAAATCACAGAAGAAACCCATGCTGCAGCTAAGGACTAAACTCCAATTTCTAGCATCTCATGCCAGTATTTTAATCAAGAGACCATCAGGCAGAAATGCATCATTCATATGCAACCTTAATCGTCTGTTTGGCACAGCTGCTTAGTGGCTACACCATGTGAGAGGAATAAAATCAGAGGGGAAAATTGTGTCCTGCTTACAGAAGTGCTTAGAAATACTGAGAAGAATGAATGTACACATGGATCAGAGTACCACAACATTGATGAATCTGTGTAGGGAAAATAAAGTAAGACTAAGATTCAAACACAGATCCTGCAGAGATCAGGTGTCTTACAGGAAATATAACCTCCAAATTGAAAGGAAATCTATGGCTACCATGTTTACAGGCAAAAAAACAACCAATCCAAAGTCACTTTGGTACAGCCTATGACAAACAAAGCTATGATTTTATAAAACTTGTTTGTATCTCTATCACTGCAGATTAAATCCAAGTATTTATCTTGGGATGTCTTCATTGTATCAATGCATCAAATGCAATTACAGGTGAATATTAATGCAAAATAAAAAGTCATGTCAACATAGTGTACTCAAAGTGATCCAAACTTGCAAACTGAAGTAACAAAAAAAAAGAAAATACAATTTTTAAATGTATTTTCATTGTATCTTCAAACACTAACACAGCTTGATTTTGCACAGCATCCTACATAAGCTGTACCCAAAACACTTAGCAGACTTTAATATCACAATTGCAGAGTTAAGTAGCAGAAGAGGAAAACAATTAAGTGCTGCAGGCAAGGAAGAAAACACAAGCTCTCAGATGGGAATTGAAACAAAAGGGAGAATCAAGATAACTTTGTCTCCTGTTTTAAGTCTAGAAGAAATAATGTCATAAAGCAGTATCAAAATGATTCAGTTTACCTCAATAGCATAATCCATTTATCTGATCTCATACAATCATTTCAGCTTGTTTCTGAATTGGGAAACTCTTTTTCTGGAGAGCTGTCATCGCTGAGGTCACTGTAGCTGTCACTGTTAAAAGCAAGACACAGTCAGAAGGATCTAAAACAAATATTTTATTTCAAACCCTCCAACCTAGATGATGCATATGACCAATACTTTCCTCAAATGCAACCCATTTCCATAGAACTACTTTAAGCTTATGCTCAATTTTGGTATTTTAGAACACCTTCCTCTACAGGAATGGGCTTAAGTTTGGAGTCCAAGACCTGATGAGAAAAAATATTCTACCTGATAAACAGTACGTTCAATTTCTTTTTGCTTGGCTCCTGAACATTAATTCTACAGTTTGCTGGTGCTGTGTGCCTGTGACCATGCTTAACAACATGGAGAATAACAGGTATTCAGAGCAAGACTAAAAGGAATTTCTCCTTTACGGTAAAGAAAATTATTGTTTTGATCAAAGAAAAAGTTAAGACAACTTTAACTGTATTTACTCAGAATGCTTCAATTTATACTTAAATTACAATTCTTGCTCTTCCAGTCAGAACATAAATCATTTTCATTGCACCAAACAATATCCTGACAATTTTTCCTGAGGTTTTATCCCCTTCTGCTGTTTCCTGAGAGAAGCAGACTGGTTTTCACGAACAAACTGCCATGCAAGTGATCATTTTCTAAGTGGCCAGAACAAGTAAACAGTGAAGGACAGGAATCACCACAGCAACTGAGAGAAAGAAGTGCCCACAAACCACGTTTTCAGTCAGCTGTGGTGTCTATTGGGTCTCCAGGTTTATCCGAACTCTAAGTGCACAAACTGCACCTCTTCAGAAGAACCTCCAGCCTCAACCTCCCCCTAGTATGCTTCACTTCTACGGTCTGTTTTCCAGATACTTCAATTTCCCAAGATCAGAAGCCAGCAAAGGGAGTCCAGGGACCAGACAAGTACATTTGAGCAGCAATAATTCTGGCCAGTTCTGTGATACTTCAGAGAGCAAGCTATGGTTAACATAGTAGAGGTAGGGATCTCAGACCTCATTTGTGTGGGTACACCAGTGTCAGCCTTGGGTACCAACTCTAGTCCAGCCACTGCATGCCTGTCTTGTCACATCTCACTCTTATCACATACACCTTCATCCTCCAGCCAACAGGACCTCAGTTGCGTCACGCTCCCTGCCTCTGGGCATGGTCTCCCACTGAGACATCAAGCACAGAATCATACCATGGCCCACCTAGGCACAGCCTTATCAGTTGATCCACAGTGACTGCCTGCTGTGTAATGCTTCGAGGGGAACTATGTAACCCCGCAGCTGGAGATCTTTGATCCAGACTGCAATGTGGAACAGTGAACAAACTGCATTCAGTTATACTGGTGCTTGTTACGGAGCACTGCTCTGTAGCCTGACTTTCACCCTCTCTCCTTTAAAAAAAAATTACAACAAAAACCCCCAAAGATTAGGTAAAAACAGAGCCCACAACCATCTTATTTAATTTCTACTTCTGACTGTTAGGAAAGCCTCCCACAGTTACAGCAAATCCCTGTACCAAATTCTGTACAAGACAGAGTAGATATTCCGACTGTTCTAACATTAAGACTTTGCCTACAGCATTCTGCCCTTTCTTCACATGACAAGCATGTTGTGGATGCGGTTCTTATAAAGAGTGTGTCATATCAGGCTAGCGAAAAATGCTCAATTTGATCATTTCACCAGCTGCCAAACAATTACACAGTTCAAGTGAGGAAAGTGTTGTTAACAGTATGATCAAGCATGCCAGATGCACACAGACAAACACAACATCACCGACATTGTACTTACTTCTTTCTGACAGTACCCATGGAAACATGGAATAAAAACTCAGTATTATTAAAACAGTTTTGCATTTTCACATCACAGCAAAATAGCAAAAATTGTCCACAGAACAGAAGGTAAAACTGTGATTGCAGAGAGCTGCGTAATCTCATGATAGCCCTGGTTTAAGCCCAAAGTCTTCAGAGAACTTTTTTATTTTTTTAATGGGCTCTGCTGCCCAGTGGCAGTCACAGCCCAAAAATATATGCCAGAGCTCCATGTACAACACAGTATGGGAGACAGATGCTTAAGTAAAAATGCTCAGGGACCAGTGAGGTGAGTGGAGAATTGCCCAGCTTCATCTCTTGAAGACAGTCAGGCGCTGATCCCCACCCAGCACTCTCATCATCAGTCCTCCCCCACTCAGTGACATAGGTTTTAGAGGCATTCGCCCATAGAGGCAGTCACACAAGACTGGCTGCTTCCGTCATTTCATTGACTTACCACCCCAGCTTCTCAGGCCTGTTTCCAGTTTCCAGAAGCTGAGGGTCACTTGGCTAGCCACTAGCCCAGAGGCTAAAACACCTACTCAGCCAATGATAATTTTGTTCCTGCTCGCACACTGCCCAATTCAGTACCAAGGTTTGACTCCACATCCCAGAGTAGGGCTCTTGTCACCACATTCTTGACTGTTTTGCAGTAGCACCTCATGGCCTCCCCTACTTTAGGGCTGTCCTGCTGGGTGTAAGTCAGTTTTGTTTCTAACAGGCAGGCCACAGTGGCAAGAAAGGTAGCGGAAATGCCCAGGTAAGGGTCAGCCCTTGGGCTTCAGAGTCAGGTAACTGTCAGTCTCTCAGTTTCAGCTGCTTGAATGATACCTCTAAGCATCCCCAGAAGCTGTGGCATCATGTTAACAAGAAGAACTTGGGTTCCAAGGAAGCCTGAACTTCTTCAAGAGCTAAGCTGCCAGTGTCTTGAAAACAAACAGGGATTCATGAATCTTGGCATATCTGCATCTGGGTACTATAGCTTCAAACCAGTGCTGATGTCCAGTCTGTAAGATTTACTTTGATATGAACTGTGTTCAACTGGTAAGTAATCTGAAGAAAAACTCCAGGTGGTATTAACCACAAATGAGTCATCACCTCTCTTAGGAATAAATGTGTACTTCCTTCCTAATTACACTGAGTTGCTACATAGATATTAAACACAAAAACCAAATGGATATTTTGTGCTCACAGTTGTTAATATTACATAATTTTACTTAAATGTACTGGCTATGAAAGTGGCAGTGGTGGAAAATCAAATAAGTCCAGCTCTTCCTTTATGAAATTCTTTTTCACATTGAGCCCTCAACTGAAAAAATATGCTTACATTTCCTTCAGCAAATTTTCTCTCAGTTTGTGTACAAATTAATTAGCAATTATCTTGGGCAGGAACCTGACAGCCACTTCATCTTGTTTGTAACCATTCCCACAACAGTGGACTCCAACAAAAAGGAGCTAGTGAGCAGATCTAAGGCCATCACAGTGGTTCTATTCTTTTTTTTTTTATGGCATCTGGAGTATAAAGATGTGGCCAAGAGAAAAAGAACAAAACTCTGAGTATGCAGTGTCACTGCATCTAGTCAGTCACTTCAGACTTTAAGATGAAGAATTTTAGTCACTTTGATCCTTACACCTAATCTACCTGTAGTTAATGGAAATACACTCACTGCAAAGTGAAATATCAACCAGTACCTAAGCTGGCATTTCACTTTGCAGTGAACTGCAACATATTTCCCAACTGGAGCAAGGAAAACATCCTCTGTTGAGAAATTACGTTACGGGATTTTGTTTTGTTTTAAAGTTCACTCATCCTCAGATCCCCGCCTTCTCAAGTCGTAAGCAATAAAAAAAGCTTCCCCCTGCATGTATTCCATTATTACCAAATTCATGCCCATTTCAGATCTCTCTGTTCTACTGACAGAGGTATCGTCATACCTCTGCTATGCATCAGTCTAAAGCACGGAAGGAGGCAAGATGAGAAGATTGCCTATCGGTACGGTACAGAAGGCAGCCACTAGCTGGGGCCACACAGCATGAAGCTGGATTGCATCACCTCAGCAACCAATCTCAGCTGCAAAATCACTAGAATTGAGATTCAAGATCAATTTTAAACCTATATTTCTCAAACAGCTGCTCAAAACCACCAAACTGCCTGCTTTCAATACTTTTATTAAGAAACGCAGGCAACTGTAAAATGGGTACTCCCTGAACATTCTGTTTGTTTCATTTGGAAAATCCAGATGAACTTTGTTTAGAAATGAAGTGTTTGACACAGTTTCAGAGGGGCTTTTTTCATCCTTTTTTAACATATAATTGACAAAAAAGTCCTTTTCCAGAAATGTAAGCAATTTAAACAATTGCTCCAGTAATGCTATTCCGTGGAAAGGCGGGAGCCAAGCTAACTGCATTTCTTCCTCAATGCAAATTAAACATAAATGTAATTACATTTAGTACAGGCTGTGGCTGTTTAAAACCAACAATTGTTATAGTTTTCGAGAACCTAGCAAAAAGAAGTCTATCAATTATTATTATTTATTCTCCCCACAAAAAGCTGAATAATTAAAATTATTATAGTCATTAAAACATTATCTAAAATAAATGCATATTTGATTGTGCAATGGTTATAATTGCAGTCACCCATATTTCTCGGTGAATATTTTTATGATTGTTATATGATCATTATATGATAATAAAAATGATCATGTATCATTTATTATGATCACCATCATTATATGATCCTATGCTTCCATGAAACATCATTTCATTAATCAATCCCGCAGCACATACCTAAGACTGTCCAGTTCCAACCTGCCAGACATCTGCACTCACATAACTAGACCTAGGATAACGGTTTTATTAGGACACAGCATTACAAAAATCACAACCAAGATGCCAGAACATATCTGGGCGTTATAAAAACTCTCAGCTGAGTCTCATGCACAGGATTCAATTAATTCAGCTTTAGACATCTTCATCTGAGAGAGTTACCACCAGCTTCTTACAATCAATGGAGAGAAACAGGCACTTGTAGGGTATAATGCTTCTGACCCACTTAACCATTATAATGAGCTATTTGGCTCCTTTAAAGTGCATATTCACTTAGCAACTACAGAAAAAGACTTGGGGTGACTAGCTCAGAAGTGTCTTCACTGTAAACATCTAACATTAAAATGACAAAGCAACTGCCAAAGCTAACCATTACTAAGTTCATCACTAAGTACCACTATGGCTGAGAAGGAATTTCCTTTAAAACCTTTTCTACAGTTTTCTGTAAGAGCTCTGAGGCTACCAACAGGTCTTAGCTGCCCTGACCATCCTCACCTGGGGCCTCCACCAATGGGCCCAGGAGCCTTGGCTCCCAATCCTTGCCTGAGCTATGTCACAGGCATGCCTGTACCCATCTCTCTAGTTCTGTAGTCACTTGTTGACTGGACTTCCTGCATTGACCTCAGACTTAACTCATCACTTTGCACTTCTGCACTGGACTGTCTGTAGGACATGGTGACTGTCACTGGAGCCAGTCTGCTTGCTTTCTTTGGCAACTGTGGTACTGACTCCTGCTGGAGAGGACACTACCCCTACCAGTACAGTTGCCACTCTGGCTCCTGGATTGTCTTCTTTTGTGGAGCAGCCCCTCTCTTGCTGCTCTCTTGACAGACTTCAAACCACAAGATTTCCTTCACTTTCCTCCGAAATGTCTGGATTTGGCCAATGGCAAAAATATGATTGGTTGGGGACAATGTACAGGGGACATAAGAGATAGCCCTACCTTCTTTGTCCATCATACACCCAAACATGTCACACAGGCTGCTTCCTGTTCTGTTTATAGGTGCTTGCCCAAACCTCCCTACACAGCTGATTTGGGAGACAGTTGGACCATGTTAGACCAGTAAGCACCACATGGGCAAGTCTTCTGAGTTTTTTTTCTTTATGTGCCACTCCTTCTATCCTCTGGCCAGTTTTGTTCCTTGTCTCTGAATGCAACTCAAAAGTCATCTTTTATTAACAACCTGCCCAGAACTTAACAGAGTACTCTGTGACTAGATGGCATTGGATTGGTGCCTTACATTAGCGTAGTCACTAATGACTTGCAAAAATGTCTTTTGGCGGTAGTCATAGTTGCCCACACTTTCTCACCTAGGAACATCTCTCACTTCCTCCATTTCCTTCCATCTACTGGACATTTGTGTTTAAATTATTTATCTTTAGCTTGTTACCCTCTTCCTCCAATGAAACACATAATTTCATTATTTTCAGCACAGATATCTAAATTCCCTATATATTTTTATGTTATTTCTTTGTTCTGGATAGTGCTTTCAGCTCTTATTTAAATGGCATTATTTGCAAATATTAATGCACTGTGGCCTACTCTTGCAGGCCATTAATAAAGATGTTGGTTGAGGGGAAAGAAGAAGTAAAGCCTGCTGATGCTAAACTTGCTTAGGGGAAAAAAAAAAAAACCAGCAACATGGCTTTATTGTACATCAGTAGTTTTGCAATCCATATGACACTGTTCCCAAAGATAAGCCAGTTTTTATTACTTTTTCCAAATGCAAGAGTCAGTAAAAGCCAACAACATTACATGTGAAGTTCCCCTCTTCATCCACTAGTCGTCTTCTATCAAAACCTTTTGGTTTCTCTTAAAAAGCAGTGTATTTGTTGGTATTGTACACTTTCCGAGAGTCTCCCGTGGTTCTGGTTTTCTCTGACCTTTAAAAGGAAACATGTAAACTGGTAGCCTCTCACCTTCCTCAGCTCCGTATGAAATGGTGACTTTACTATTTCCATGGAAAGATTTGGAAAAGGTCATGATTTAAAAGCATTCATAAGGAAATCAAGTGCATGGCTTTGTCTGATGGTTAGGCACTAATGCCATAATGCACTAGAGGCTGAAACCACAGAGGCAACTTAGATCGTAGAATACCAGGTTGGAAGGGACCTCAAGGATCATCTGGTCCAACCTTTCTAGGCAAGAGTACAGTCTAGATGAGATGGCCCAGCACCCTGTCCAGCTGAGTCTTAAACGTGTCCAGTGTAGCAGAGTCAATCACTTCCCAGGGGAGATTATTCCAATAATTGACTGTTCCCATTGTGAAAAATTTTCCTCTTGTGTCCAATCGGAATCTCCCTGGGAGTAACTTGTACCCATTACCCCTTGTCCTCACCATGTGACTCCTTGTAAAAAGGGAGTCTCCATCTTCTTTGTAACTACCTTTAAGTACTGGTACATGGTGATGAGATCACCTCTAAGCCTCCTCTTCTCAAGGCTGAACAAGCCCAGTTCTCTCAGCCTATCCTCATATGGCAGGCTTGCCAGACCCTTGATCATCTTGGTGGCCCTTCTCTGGACCCCCTCTAGCCTGTCCACATCTTTTTTGTATAAGGGGGACCAGAACTGTACACAGTATTCCAGGTGTGGCCTGACAAGCACCGAGTAGAGAGAGATAATGACTTCTTTATCTCTGCTGGTGATGCCCTTTTTGATCCAATCCAGCATCCTATTGGCCGCCTTGGCCGCAGCAGCACACTGCTCACTGATGTTGAGCTTTCTGTCCACCAGGACCCCCAGGTCCCTTTCCATGAAGCTGCTCTCCAGCCAGGTGGATCCCAGTCTGAGCTGCACTCCTGGATTATGTTTTCCCAGGTGCAAGATCATACACTTGTAAGATGCCCAACTACCACTTCAGGTAACTAAGTAATAACTCATCACTGAGTTACTCCAATCCTTTGCTCAGTTCTTGACTGTCTCTGTACACACCAAAGCTCCTGGGAACTAAGTTTACCCCAGAGGATGCATTTCAGTCTCCAACTAGGTATGCTCCTGCCTATGTGTAAGCATTCTCAGGCTGTCTACCAGACTAGGCCTCACAAAAATTTAAGAGAAGGTTTATTCACTTTTATTTATTTAGGGCACTCTCCTGGGAGGTGTGATGCCTCTTTAAATTTACTGTTTGCTTTGCTTAGAAGCTAGGGCTTCTGTCCAGGTGTCAGATGTTCTAAAATTGCATCCTAATTATGGGGCTGTTAAATTTTCTGGGGTAATGGTTTTCTGTTAAGAATCTCATGCTGAAATATGTATTTCCTTTTGTCTTAGGACTTCATCATTAACTCTCTTTTTAGTGTTTTTAATAGCCTAGTTTAGGTAATCTGCTCAAGTTGCTGGCCTCCACAAATTCTCTTTCAGGTTACATCCTTGCTCTAGTCAACAGCATGACTACAATTCATGTAGGCAGTGCTGGATGAGGTGTGCAGAAAATCCTCTCAGATTTGTTTCAGTCTTGTTACGACATGCCTTAGCTTTACTGCTCAATGAAATCACTAGCATTCTGGGGTTTAAAGGTTTAAATTGGAAATCCTTTCCACTCAGCAGGTGGATATGTTAATATGAGTGGGTGTGCTGTAATTAGCACTGAAATTCCCTCCTGAACATTCTTCCCTAAAAATGCTCCTCTTTTAGCCTCAAAATGTTTTTCTATTCCAATGTTCTTTCTCAAGACAGAGGGGTTTGCTTGATTGCTGTGTAACTAGGTAAATGGTAAGATTTGTATTTTTATATATAAAGTTTTGGGGTATGAATTTTTGTCTTTGCTAAATGTTTAAGTGGAGTTTATTGTATGAACATGAAGAAAAAGAGTTGGGTATACTTTTTATTGATTAATTCAAATAAGTGTAAGTGTGGCACATTCAGTAATTGCTGAAACTTAAAGTCAAGGTTAGAAACCATATTTGCTATAATGCTAAGGGATTGAAATTTAAATTAGCAGGACACATGCAGATCACTCATTCAAAAAAAGTAATTTTTCTTTGCCCCAGAGAGATGAATAGGTATACTTATGGGAGGAAGCAGTAAAAGAAAGGATATTACGACCTGGGAAACAAGATGAATTGTGAGGCAGAGAGTACCCACAAGAGGAAAAGACTGAAGATCACTGTGCTTGAAGACTCCCTCCTGCTAAGCACCACAAAAATTTGACCTGTGTAATGCACTGGCACAGATTTTAAAAGGTGGATAATGTTATGACTGCTAATAACAATGACAGGTAATAGGAGTATTCCAATCAAGCTGTAGTTTGCAGATCTAAAAGAAATTCTCTCTGTATGTACATCATTGCACAATTGGCCAAGGTGAGCAAAGATGAAGTGCATTTATGAAAGAAAACATACGCATAAGGAGCAGGGTACCAAAATAGATTGATCTGGTCTGGCTTGGCTATTTTCCATTACTACTGAAACCTGAATAAAATTTCTATTTCTCGCTTAAGAAAAGGACCTCATTTTAATAGAAAGTAACACCCCCCAAAAAAACCACAAAACTAATAAGTTTGGTGCCTTGTTTAGAGGAAAAGCCAGTAAGCCAGAGTTGGATCTGTTCTGTGTTATTATTCAGTCATTCTGTGATTTTTTTTTTAATAACTTTTTTTTCATTTTTGTTATTGTACCCTAGGCTTACTTCTGACCTCTTTATTATTGTAATGAATTTGTAACTGTTATTAATATCATTGAAATAAACAAGAATGAGTTAACACTGGCTAAAAACTATTGCTACATTCAATAAACCAAAACCTCTGTGTCCAAGGAAACTGGGACAATGGATTTTAGTTGGGCTGAACCATCCAGTTTTGATCTAGATCTAAACCCTTCCATAAGTCTAAAGATATCCCAACTGTTTTGTTTCAGGCCTGTCTCTGCTAGACGGTATTAATTATTTAGCTACTGCAAAATAAAATCAGTGTTTTCTTTTTTGTTATTATCATCATTCAAACACAACTAGATAAGAATTTCACTTCATTGCTCGATCCTTTAGCAAATCTCTTTCCCTGTGAAGTTACCGTTAATGAAAGTTAACACAGGAGGCCACTAACTTCATGTGAATTTACTAAAGGTTTTTTACTTCTTTCTGGTTATAATATATGGATCTGGCTTTAGCCCTAATAGCCTCTGAAAAGGGGGAAGTCAGGAACTGTGCTTACTGCTTACAGACACTTTTACATCAGTGTTTATGTCAGGCACGCACAGGAACAAGTAAATCAATACATGAAGAACTCCTTTTCCTCTTTTGGACTTCTGAATTGAAGGACAGGATAGTCCCTCCAAAAATGTGACTGTCAAACTGCAGGCAAGTAAGTAAGAAAGATTACCTTGGAGACAATTTACATCCACGTTGCAGGTATGCACTGAGTGTCCCAGTTGCTGCTAGCAACAGTCCAAGGTATGGAGGTGAAGGTTTCATAGGTCTTGAGGAAAACTCTGGGTGGAACTGAACTCCCACAAAATATGGGTGATCTACAAGATAGATGTCAAAGAAAATTATAAGATGTTGGAAGAAGATAGTAGAACAACCGTTACAGAAAAGTTTATTGAAGATTTCACACAGGAGTCCAGAAGCCAGATCAGCATGTGTGAATTTAAGGGTGAGGCAGCAGGAACCTTAACTTTTTCCATGAAAAGCAACTGACAACAGAGGCAGAAGGTTAGTAAGGCAAACTAAGGAAAAATCATCCTGTGATTCAACCTTAACGTGCACAATGATGTAATTAAAAGCTGGTTAATAAACCTGTAGTGACATGTAAGAGCAGGGGGAGGGGAACAACCACAAAGACTACATTTATCATGTTATTTTCATAGTATTTTGGTTTCCAATATATATTTATGCATGTATATTCAGAACATACACCTATAGATATCTGAGGGAAAAATAAAACAGTTCCTAAAAGACCAGGCATTACCATACAGCAACTATTTACACACTAAGAGATGGATATGAAAGCAACATACAGAGAAAACTGGGGAAAACAAGCTTCAGATAATTAGGCCTGGAAGGGATCTCCTGGGACATTAAGCCCAGTCTCCTGTTATTGAATGCAGCTACATAGTGTGGTCTCATGCACAAAGGGTCAAGGCTCTGCTGTAACACCCCCCCAGGTGGTTTTTTTCCCACTAGAAAGCTCTTCTGATACTCTTTCCTTTTGCTTAGAAACCTTCTCCTAATTCACAGGCCATCTTTGTTACAGCCAACCTATATATGTGTCTTATGGTGCTCTTCTTTCCTGCTGTTTGGCCTGTGGCAATATCACCATCATTCAACCCCGCCTGCTAAGCTAAACAAGCCATGCCGCTTCATCTTCTCTTAAATCTTCAGCGCTCTGTTTCCCAATCAAAGCACCACTTATTGCTTCTGCTTCCCTTCTGTCTTTTTCGAAAGGATAAGGAAGGCAAAATGTTTTCGTACTCCTCCATGCCGTGCACCTGTTTCTTCTTTGAATATTGTTTTAAAGGAGCTAACATTAGCCACTTCTAGTGCCAGGACACTGGACAAAATCAACCACTGAACTCTTCCAGTTCGATAATCTCCAAAATAATCCCAAGCATTCAAGGAATTTCTCTGCAGTACAGAAGAAGTGATAACAAGAAAGCTGGGTTTTTCTTCTATGAATGTAAAGATAAACTATATGATGTAGTATACTACTCTTCTCTCTGCTGCTATGTCTTAAAGAGAACCTGGATCCTAAATTTATCCCATATCTTCTTTCTATCTACCATGCAATTTAGTTCTTTAAAGCTGTAAAACAAGACAATGACAAAGCATCAAATATTTCCTGTGGGGATATTTTGCTTAAAAGCTTTGCCTAAGCTATCTGGTGTACTGTTATTTCTGTGCTTCTGCTCCAACCCACCCTCCTCCTTATGATGATTGTTTTTCTTTAGTAATCAGAGTCTCCTTGCAGCCCATTGTGAAATAATGCCAGGTTTTACTGCTGCTTTTATTGTTTTCACAGCAACATGCAATTTAAAAATTCTGCCTGATTTATTTCACGATGCTCTTTATAGAAGTTGTTTCATGCAGGGCAGACAAAATAGCCTCCCAACACCAGCATGTGTAACAGAGGTAACCTATCAGGAACAAACTGAGCAAAGAACACCATGACAATTAGTAGTTTATGAATTCACATGTATCCTTTGCTCTCAGATTGCTCTCTATGGTGCAGTTGCCTGACATTATAAGTGTCTATATGCAAACCCTGGTTCAAAATCAGAGCACTGTTCTTCAATATACCATGGAGTATATAAAATGAATTCTCGCAGCGTCATGCCACAAATATCACTCCATACGATGATAATGTATTCTTATGATAATTTTATGTTTCTGTGCATGGAGTCTATCTTAACCAATGGCAATTAGGGGCCACGTAAGAAAAGAAAAAAAAAAAATCTTGTAAGGTAGCCTGCATCTTCAGGTGCCTGATACACATCTAGCCAGCAGCAATTTAACAGCAGCAATTTAACAGCAAGGAGTTAATCAAAGAATCAAGCAAAATCAAAGGGATTGTTTCTAAGAGCTATTCTGTGTAGCATTCAACAAATATACGTAGTGTAGCTCCTTTTTATTTCAGAACCTTTTAGAAAACGCCTCAAGTCTTACTTGGTAAAGTAGTCCAAATCTACCAGATTTCCACAGTATCAAACCCTCATCTATCTGAATCGCTTCTGTGAAAGGAAGGAGCTTGCTTTGTATTTGATTTTCATACTTTTTTCTATGATTCTAAACTGAGGGCAACTGAAGGAGACACAAACTGATTGGAAGGCACCTTGGGAAGTCTCTAGTCCCACCTTCTGCTCAAAGCAGGGTCAAATTCAAAGTTAAATCAGGTTGCTGATAGCTTTGTCTAGTCAAGTTTTGAAGGTCTCTGTCTGCAAGGATGGAGATTTCACAGCCTCTCTAAGTAATATGTTCCGTTGATGCTTTATACTTTGGCTATATTGCATGTATACATATTTCATATACTCAAGCAAACTGGACCTATATTAGTTATTGGGACCTGACTAAGAATATTTGAGGGTGCTTAGGGAGCAGGCCAATGTCATTGTGAAGCTGGTTTTTATCTCTAAAAGGCCAAGGTGATCACGAGAGGTCCCTGATGACTGGAAAAAGGTAGTCACCATGCCCTTCTTCAAGAAGGACAAAAAGAAGGATCCAAGGAACTACAGGACGGTCAGCCAAATCTCAGTTTATGGCAAGATTATGAAACAAATCCTCCTCCAAGGCATTTCCAGACACCTGAAGGACAGGAAGACAATTGGGCACAACAAGCTTGGGAACAATCAAGTCTTTGGATGCAGGGAGAGCATTAGCCTTCCTTTATCCTGTCTTTAGCAAGGCTTTTGATATGGTTTCCTAGCATCCAAGTTGGGACCTATGGACTATGGGTAGACTATAAAGTGTGTTAAAAAATTGCTGGACTGCTGGGTTCAAAGAGTAGTGGTGAGTGGTTTGAAGTCCAATCAATAGCATACTTGGAGATACTCAAAACTTGACTGATACAGCTTTCAACAACCTGATCTATATTTGAAGGTAGTCCTGTGTTGAAGCAGAAGGTTGGACTAGATGATCTCCCAAATCACTCTATGATTCTACAGAGCCAACTCCCACTGAGCTAGAATTATGACCTTTTGGAAAAGGAGCACATCTCTCCCTGATAATCAAATACATGCACAATCCTTGAGGAGTGTAAGACTTCTCCTAACATCCTCTGAATCTTCACCCATTGTAATACACAAGTGGAGTCAGCAGTATCCCCCAACATGATCTTGGCTGTTACAACAGCTAAATATTCTGCCTATATGCCATTTAACAATCTATAGTTTACATGGTTTTAATAGATGCGGAAAGTACTGCAGACAAGTAAGACACTCACTCTCCAGTTCAATCATTTCCATTCTGTTCCCTTCTGTATCATGGCCAACAAATTTCAAGCCTTTCTCTTCAAAGCAGTGAGTCAATTCTGGGTTCACCTGAAATATTGAAAGTAATAATAATTGTAGTTCTATTCCTTTTTGGATTTACCAAATAGTAGTAGTTAATTGTAATGTTCTTAGTATGCGTACAGGAATGAAAAGAATTGAGAAAAGACTTGGGAACTTTTGCTTTCTTGTTTTAACAACTCTCTGGTATAAATTTGTAAAAGTGGGCATGCTTATTTAATAAAAGATGAATCAGTAATTTTAAAACTTACTACATAACATGCAAAAGATTAAAGCCAGGGTCCCTTCTGCTTGCTGTCCTCCTCATTCTGAGCAGCTTGCATTCCTTGTTTTTTAAACGGCCCACTACAGTAGGCATAAAGACCGACCTCCTCTTTGAACACTACATTTCAGTGGTTATGACACAAGCTGTGGTTCAGCTCCTCCTTTAAACTGAGGAGCTCTGCAGTGAGCCGTCTCATTTCCTTGGTGATGTTCTAACCACTCAGGTAATATTAAAACTTTGAGCAGCTTTACCATCATCACATCTCCTCCCAGCTTTTTAAGGAAACTTAACATTGTCTGAATCAGTCTGTAGCATGCACATATCTCATAGCTCAGGCCCCTCTGGAGATACCGATGGAGTCAGGTCCCTTCTGAACTATCTCAGAGACAACTCTAGGAGTCCAGCTCTTGCCTGCCTCCTTGAATGACAGTATTTTGAATGTACAGAGACACCTTGGCTCAGATGTTCTCAAACAGAGGAGTGGACCTATACAAGGGGCCTACAGAGTTGGATGGTCGCAAGCAAGCGATCTAAATTAGCCTCCGAGTTGTAGATGCCTTAAGTCTGCCTACATTTAGACTATGAAAGAATGTGCACTACCTGAACATAATCTAAGCCTTTAAATAAGCCAAATCGGCCAAGGAGCAATGTGTTTAAGGATTATAAGCCTTTACCTTTCAAATTCTTCACAGGGACTCAAGTCAGGTAACCTATGACATCACTCTCCAAGACCGTTTTGCTAAGACACTGCACCTTCTCTATCGCAGAAACAGTACACTACGTTATTCCCCTCTATTGAACACTTGCAAGAACACCTCTGCGATACTGTGTCTAGTTTCAGGCCCCTCAGTACAAGAAAGAGATTGACAAAACGTTGTGAGTCCATAGGACGTCCAACCAGGACAGTTAGGGGGCTGGACCACATGCAACACAGGAGGAAAGACTGGACGTGCTGGATTTGTTCAGCCTAGAGAAGAGAAGGCAAAGAGTGGATCTCGTTGCTGACTTCAAATATCTAATGGGACAGTATAAAGAAGACTAATCCAGACTCTGCTCAGAGATGCACAGCAGAAGACTGAGAGATAAAAGACAAACTGCCCAAGGAAATCTCCTATTAGATATAAGAGAAAAAGGGGTTCACAATGAAGTGGTTAAGCATTGGAACAGATTGTCAAAAGATGTTGTGGAATCTCTCTCTTCAGAGAGATTCAAAACTAGATGGGACAAAATCCTGAGCAGCCTAATCTAATTTTGAAGTTGGCTCAGCTCCAAACAGGGAGTTGGACCAGAAGACTTACAGAGGTTCCTTTTGATCTAAATTATACTGTCTAACCATTACTAAATTTTGGGTTATGTTTATGTAAGAAATCTCCCATTGGCTTTAAGGAGAATCATGCCTAACGAGAGAAACACGATTTGCTTAAGTTTTAATTTTTGAGCACGAAGTACATTAGCAGTGCTTACCTCATATCGATGCCTGTGTCGCTCCTCTACAAACATCTCATCACCATAAAGTTTCCCTGAATATACAACAAAAAAGAAATTAATGCTAATGTGTTGCTTGAATAGTTGTTACAACTCTCCCTTGTAATTTAAACCTCAAAAAAATTTCACATGTAAAACATAACAGGACATTATTCATCTCACTCCAGCTTCCTGTTTTTCTGAGTGATGACTAGTTTCTTTTAATTGACTGTTACCTGAGTTTATTCAGGATTCATATTCAACGTTCCTTGACCAGAAATAGCTTAGGCAGACTAGAGTTTGAAGCACACGCTTAAACTAATTTAAATTGTAACACCCAAAATAAAATAAAAAATGTTTGAGTGAACAAGCAACATAAAATCCCTTCAGGGTTTTACAACAGTTGGATGCAAAAGGTGAGTGAAGGAAGCTTTTTAGTAGCATCTGTTCCATTCTAATAGATTATGCATGGCAGCTGGCATAATACCTCCAATGACAAGCAGCGAATATTGTTTTTCTCTGTTTTCCTGATCTCGTTACCCAAATGGCTCTTGCAGTCCTCTGAGCCTAATCTGGAACAGTCTACATTCCAGAGTAACAAGGAATAAGTTAGAGGTATGCAGTAAACCAGAATTTAATCATATCTCTCACTTACGGTCACGGCTCAAACTTTGCTCTCAATTTATCCTAGTGTCATTAGGAGGACTATCTCGCTTAGGGGTTGGTACAAGAACTAGACTGCCAAGAAGATCTCCAAAAATTGTAGAGTGATAGTACTGCAATTTTACAAAAAGTGGTATATGTGTTAATTTTAAGGAACCACCTTTTCAAAACCATTATTTCCATTCAAGTTGTAAAGCATTAGAAACTGGAATCAGATTTCCTGAGTAAGCTCCCAGAGCTTACTATGAGTCTTTGATAAATATGGTCATCTAAACAACTCATAATAGTGGTCAAGAGTCACAACACGTTATTTTTTATTAACTTTTCCAAGAAGTGTTTAGGCCACAGAACAACTTGTACTTTGTGATATGCGCACTTAGGGACATGGTTTAGTGGTGGACTTAGCAGTGCTAGGTTAATGGTTGGACTTGATAATCTTAAAGGTCTTTTCCAACCTAAACAATTCTATGCATATCTATATCACACCTAAGCAAAGTATCACCCAGGTCAGTCAGATCACTAGCATGGGCATTCTCCAGAAAGGCAGATTTTTCATTAAATGTGCATATGTATTACACTTTGGTCTCCTGCTGAAGTAAATGTCATTTTTAAAAGCTCAGAAGGACACATTCCATAAGTTCAACGTAGCTAAATATAGTAATAGCTCAGATCAATGTCAGGGGCAGGGCAAGATAAGAAATATACCCATATTTATTGATGGACAAGAAACCATTTTTTACACATTTTCAGCATCCCTTATATTACTACTGTATAATAGGCTGATTAATAGGAGACAAGTATTACTTCAATTTTAAAATACATATAGATCGAATTGAATAATTTGTTCTATATTCTGGTTGCTTTTATTTTGCCTTTTGAAGCATCCTGTTACAGCAAATCATTTTCCTTTCCTACAACAAATAATTTGCTTTCCCAAAACAAGACTGTTTCCAGGGCTGGGCTAGGCCTAGGGCGGTGCTGGATCAGATACTGGAGTTAAGCAGGGCCTGGCTATAATTATGATACAAACTAGCAAACACTGTCAAGACAATGTGAGGACTAAGGCAGAGAGGCCAGATGACACTTAAGGCTGAGCAACTCTAGGGAATGACACGCAATGTTTAGGTCTGGCAAGAGCATAATGCATAGGAGTTTGGGTTAGTTCTACCAAAAAGCTTCAGGGGTAGAACAAGAAACTCTCCTTCACATGTCCTATCAACTCATAAAGAAAATAGGAAGAAAATGCTAGGATCTTCCCAAGAAAATAATGACTTGAACAACTGAAATGCATTTTATGGTAATCTCAACAGCCTCCTCATTTTTTATTTAAAGCGTTGGACCCTAACTGACCTTTTCACTGGGACTTCCAGATGTCTCATTTCTTTCTTTACATTCTGATCCTAGGTAAATGTATAAGGGAACAGGATCAGAGTGAATGAGCTCAGGGAAGCTGCCACCTAACTGCTTGCTTGAGGTTGTAGTCCTTTAATAAAATGTGCTTTGGCATTTTTGCTTTGCCATGTTATGGAGTTCCTATCCAAAAGGCAAGTCATAAGAGCAGAAATATAACTTACTTAAAACAGAATTTTGTGTTTTGAAAACAGTCCTCCTCTTCCCCAGTCTCATTGTTCCACCCATATCTCCAGGATTGTGTTCTGGCATGTCAATAACCTGTAGAGAAAAATTGTTTAAACACTGTTTCATCAACGAAGAAAAAAAAATATGCAACAATTGTTTAACAGGCTGCATAGATTTATAAATGGTAACATGATTTATTTTCCCTCCAAGCATTGCCACTTATCACTTCTCTTTGGTTTTCCTAATGCTTTGTCCTCAGTATTGGCACTGTAGTAGACTGAGGATATTAACTAACTGGTGTGAAACTTTTTCACTTAATGTTAAGATCAGCAAAAGCAATTTATTAATTCCTTAATTTAATTTTTGAGGTGGAAAAAACCCTTTCTTTTAAAAAGATACCAAAATGTTAGCAACAGGATAATTCTGCCAAAAGCTATTCTTGGTGCTATAAGAGTACATAGATTTTTAAAAACTGATAAACTCGTCGACAAAAAAAAAATCTACCAAGTGATAAACACACCATCTCTGAAAAAGTGAGTCCCTGAACCACACAGTGACAGGCTGCAAGATTATCCTGGGTAAATATTACTATACACTAGGCCCCTTCTTATACTGTTCTTTATACACAATGTTCTTTCTTACACTAAGAGGCAGAAACAGCTGTCTTATCAAGACAGTGGAAGTCCTGTTTTTTGGGAAGTGGGGAGAAGAGGAAGGCATGGAGCAGCAGAGTGAAGAGAAAAGAAGAGGGCACTTGTAACAAGACTATAATCTAATGTAAAAGCGGAGTACTAAAAGAGGTGACTCTAACACGTGTGTGCTATTTCAGATTATATATGTAACTAAGTTATCACAGGGAGAAAATAGAAAAACCTTCCCCCCTAATTCACCTTTACTGAAGGGTTTCTCAGATTGTTTAAGAATCCACAAAATACTGGGTTGCCTTGTATGAAGAATATGCTATTTAACATAACATTTAAAGAAGAGGATATACAAATACTGGTTTTGAGGACTGAAGTGGATGGGTCAAATGGCTGCTATGTGGGTCAAGTGGAATTCAGGATGGTGGGATTCAGGGGATGTGAGAAGCAACAGCTTAGTGGAAGGAATGGGTTCAGTTCTGCTCAGTTTGAAAAATCCTGCTGGGTCTCACACATATTTAGAGGAAGTCTGTCTCGGAGAGCTAAAACAGTTCAAAATTGTAGAAACTCAAGCTGACCTACGTGCTTGTATTCGCATATACATAGTCAGCGAGGAATGTAATTGACAAAGAAAGGTTCTAAAACTACAAATATTCACACATACATGTAATCTGGAATTGGATTTTTATTAACCTTAATTTGCCCTCTGGCAGTAATGAAAACAATTTCTGGTGATACACTTCATAAAGTGAAGTTATTCAATTTAGAAGGGATGGTGGAAAGTGCTTAGCCTTTGGCCTTGTGCCAATGCATTTCAGCTGTGCAATTATCTCTGTATAACCTTATACCTTCAAAATGTTATTTATAAGCTATATACTCATTATAAAATGTCATGAGCAGAAGTTGTGATCAAACCTGTGGGATATTACAAATCCTCTAATTACCTACCAAATCATGAAGGCGAGGACTATGCAGCACATTCAGCTAAAAAAAGCCCACAAACTCAAAAAAAAAAAAAAAAAAAATCATTCATTGAATCCTTATTACTTCAAAAAAGATGAGGTTTTCTGCTTTTACTTTATTTCCTTCCATTTACTTTCACTCTTTTTTCTGAAGTAGTGGCCACAAAAAAAAACACAGGCCATCAGAAGTGGTTAGAATGTATGCAGCAGACTCTGTGTATATGTCAAACACTCTGACCCTCTGAAATCAAACACAAGTTTTCCATGAAGTGTTATTTACTTGCCTACACCCATACTACAAATAACCTTAAAGTTGTGCTCCTGACTCTTGTCAAATGGAGATGAAGTGGTAACAAGCAGCTATCAAGTACTTCAAGTATATGCTTCTCTTCAATTAAAAAAATTTCACTTTAACAGCTGTTTAATGAATATTTACAGTTGACAAGAAAAACAATGAGGGTTTTGTTCGTTTGAGGTTTTTTTTAAGTTTGGAGGCTAAAGTCAAGATTAGACTTTCCTTCATTCTCAAGTGTATCAAGCACCTGAATACTGTCCCCTAACCTCAGCTTTAAATTTTTCTTCCTAAAAATTTGGGGCAGGATGTTTTGGTCTAACTTTGCTAACTGAATCATGGTAATACCCAGGTGTTTGGGGTTCCCCCCATCCCCGAAAAAATTAGATTTCACTATTTTCACCTTTCAGTATTTGCTGTACTAAGATATTCTCTCTATCAAAACATTTTGAGTGTAATGCCATAAATAGAAGGAAGCATGGGGATACAATGAGTGGGGTGGTAACTTCTTGAAGGACATTGCTCAACTTTTAAACTCAATTAAAACACTGGCTCCAAATGAAGTGGACCTGTCTATGCAGTCCATAGTAGATTTCACTAATTTACTGTGCTTAGATGTGTTCTCCAGGAAGACTCAAAAACATCAGTTAGCAAATATATGGTCTCCTGTTCATTAAACAGAGCATAGCAGTTTGAACAGGTTATGGCCACACTCTCAGATCTTCATTCTTTCAGTAGGCAAAAAACAAACACTGGATGCTCATGAGTCCCAGTAAAGCTCAGGGTAATAGCCTGGGACGAAGCCAGGCTGTGAAAGCACAGCTTCATCTGCTCTGCTGAGTGCTTCTGCCACCCTTTGGGTCAGAACCCAGCATGGGGCTGCAAGCCCAACAAAAATTCCACTGGAGAAATGGCCTTGCAGGGAAGAATTGGGCATTTTTCCCCAACTAATCTTTGTCTTAAAGGCCTGCTTCCTTCCCTCAGCAGTTATATTAGTGTGGGCAAGGGCACATATTTGGAAGAGGATCCAACCCTTAAAACTTTCACTAATGTCTTCTAAGTCTTAATTGAGGTGTCTTTTAAGAAACATTGCATTATACAACCATTCAATCTTATTTCTATCATGGCAGATTTTCTGCCAATATGACAGCTGTATTGAGTTTCAACATCAAGCAGCTTACTGTGTGTGTTCATGTTTTGTTATTGATATGTGCATTATAAACCAGCTCTCCATCTTCCCCAAGATTTTTAGGTTTATGATAGTAAGAAAATAGACAAGGCTTCAAATATTAATTTTTGTAGTTAGATGAGGAAAGGAGCTACTCGTGAAGTAATACCTCAGAGCTTTTTGATATGCTCTGTGGCTCTGATCTACTTCAGCAGCTACCACAGCACAACCCTCAATGTTTATATATTACATGAGTTTCTCTGCAACAAAGTCTGTGCAAGCAGCTTCGAAAGCAAAGTGGCACTACTGCCCTACAGCCCAAGGACAGTAACAAGCATCAGAAAAGCAATTTTGCCATATTTTACAGAATTTATTTGATCAGATAAAAGACAAACCTTCAAGTGGTGGTTATTTTGAACAACTGTGCAACTGAATAGATTCTTCAAAGAGCTTATGCTTCCTGCCACAGAGTAAATCAGCTCTTACTATGCATTAGTTCTTTGAAGAGCGGAGAATGGCATAGAACACCAGGCACCGCAAGCAACAAAAAAGCATCAGTAGGGAGGGTCCAAGAAGACATAAGGCATTAATTACATCTTTCTTACCCAAATCTCTGAAAACCGCCAACACTACAGGGATTTTACAGAGATCACGTATTACACACCAGACAGCCAACATGAAATAAATAGTGAATCACTCTGACGTAACACAAAGCACATTCTAGATATAAAACAGTCTGATCAGTATTAAATCATTCTACTGATGAACAGTGACTTTAACTAGTCAAGAACTGCAATCTTCTTTCAGAAATCTACATCTTTGGACCATTTCATTGCTGTTAGGAAACATATAAAAGCTAATGAGAAAACCCCTCAAGCCCAGACAATCAACACAGAGCAACCAAGGCCCTGAAAACCCAATGCCTATCATTTTAGTAATCACTCCAGGACCATTAAGTTGTCTTTGTATTGCTGCACATCCTGCAATGCCATTTAGAGAAAGACATCTACCTTGGTTACCTTGGGGGGTGGGAGGGGGCCTGTTTGGGTTTTGTTTGGGGGTTTGTTTTTTTTTGGTGGGGGGCAGGCAGGGAGGGAGGCAGGGAAGCATTACTTGGTTTGAACAACTCATTGCTATATCAGTTTTGGAAGCAGGTTTTTAGGTTTTTTTCCTTTTTACTCTGCCCTTGTCTGGTGAGCAAATGATTTGTCACTCCTGAAAGAAATTGCTATACATGTAAGCACTGATCAAAGCATCAGGAGAAGCCCCTACCCTAAAGATTAATCAAACACTGAAAAGAGACTCTAAGACACTTGGCACACAAGAGATGTGCAGAGGGAAAACTGACAGGAGCAGGGAATACGGTGACAGGTACTGATGAATATTAATCCCTGCTGAACACAGCTATGAAAAAAACCCAGCAACACAAACTGACAAGGACTCAACCCAGACTAGAGGAATCCATTCTTTTATTGACTCTTCCATCATTTCTCTGCAGGATTAGTCAGTACTGGCTAGATTCAATCTGATCTGTTTCAATCACAAGTTCATCAGTAAGCAGACCCAGCCACCTACAAATGGGATGTTTATACTAACATTTTAGAAACAATAGTACAAAAGTTTTAAAGAAAATATTGACAGATGGAACACTAAGAGTGGTACTGACAGCTTCCAACTTGGCAAGTAAACCAAAAAGTCGCTCTTTCCCCATTCTTTCAAAACTAGGGTTTTAACATTTTCAATTACTGAAAGAAAGTGCAAGGATACCATATCTGCCAGAATCCCTTGCTCCCTTATCCCCCAAAGATATCCTAGTTCCAAGCAAACCCCATCATTGTTCACCTATCTAAAGCACTCAGACTGCTAGGATGGAACTAGTTGCCATAAAGCCACTTGCAGGTTTCAGACTACTCAGTGCTCCATTACTCTGACTGAAGTAATGCTTGTTTTCAAAAAGATGACCACCATCATGTATAAGATCAAAGCAGAAATCATCAATAGCTGATTCATGCAGCTCCATAGTGATATGAGTAATCAGCTTGAAAAATCCTGTCCTCTACTCTCTTGACCAAACTACAGCACAGTATCCAAATATTCCAACAACTATCAGCTTAAGTTTCTTAAACTCTTAAAATTCCATAGCATGTTACTGTCAACCATTTTCCAGTTTGGGCAATCCTCTTTTCCAGAGATTTGTTGTTTCCTATTTTATAAGTAATTTTAAGTAATTGCCCTGGAGCCTTTATTTAATTAAACCCTAAAAACTCTGTAAGCAGGATTCTGCCTGAATAAGCAGAAATTCTGGTACAGAATGTTTTGTAATATTTTCTTCAGAAAAAGTCATAAAGGGTGTAACTTCTTTTCCAAACAGTGCTTATTCACTCATAAGCATAGTGCAGTGAACTGAGAAAGTTAATGGAGATGTTGATATGTAAAGCCCATACAGATATTGCTTAACAGCATTTTAGAACTCATTCTAGTTATTCCAACCACGTGTCCCAGAATCAGCTTAAAGACTTAATCAAGCAGAAACTTTCAGACTGTTAGTGTTAGCGAAAGGAACAGGGTCAGATACTGCTGGCCATAGAAATACACTGGAGTGCCAGTCATGCCATGCCAGGAAGCACAGGATTTGCCACAGACTTGAATAACTAAAAGAAAGTGGAAGAGTGTTCCCAGGCTTTGGACTGGTCCAGCTCATATTACAACTAGTGACCAAATACTCACTAATTTATTTTCAGAAAGATCAGCACATCTGTAGTTAGGAGAAATCCTTCCCTTCCTACCACATACATCTATTAAAAAATCAGAACTCTGTCATTGCCTTTGAGGGGGACTTCTCCAACTGAAATTGCTAGTAGGTGAAATTTTGCCCTTACCAAATTCACTTAAATCCACATGAGATATATCAGAAGAAGGAAGGCATGAAGCAAGTCTGTATCTCTGAGCACTCTAAAGCAGAGGGAAGAACCTAGAGAGGGAGACAGAACCTGGTGCTCTCTTTGTCAAACACCCCAGCCACAAAGATGAGACAGGGATAATCAAACGCTTACAGCCCGAGACTGTTTAAACAGTATGCTTGACAGTCTCTGACTCAAAGAATTATTATATCCTACAGGCAACCACCATGGAAGACTTGGCCACAGATAAGCCCCACTAGCTAAGCTATACAAAGCAGCCAAGGAGACATGAGATTGTCCTTAGTCGAGATAAAGCACAGCACATGGTTTACCCTCAAAACTGTCCACCATATTCTGTACTTCCTCTACCCTGAGTTATCATGCATGCACAAGCATCCATTCCACTTATTTCTCATTCATTAACAAGGTAGCGTTAGTTAGAATCACTTCGTTATCAGTTATCTCTGCCTTCAGCGAGCAAGGCAGAAGGAAAATTGCTTAATTCAAGGAAAGTAAGCAGGAAAACTGCTTACTTCAAGTGCTCACTACTCCAGACCTTCACTGAAGAGAATTTCTGGTATCAGCTTCCAGGCAATGCTCAGTACCATAACCTGCACTATCCTAATATTTCTTGAAGAAATTCTGTTCATCTGCCATAAAAATCAATATCCTCACAGGGAAGATGAGGAGAACTAGCAACTGTTTTCTATCCCATTTCCCTAACATAATCAGACCACTTCCAGACTTGTGAGTAAGTAAGACTGCTTGGATTCCAACCACTGATCCTTCTCACAGATGGTGTCACCAATCATCCTGATATCCTGTCCATCTTCCAGATCTGCCCAGTGGCAATTTGGTACTTAATGATCAGGGACACAGAGACTGAGTCATTTCTTTTAGAAAGGAAGTGAGTGGGCAGCAAGTAGAAAATTATAGATTGCCCTATTTTAATTTTTATTCTAGTTGGAAGGTACTTTTGTTGTGGTGTAAAACTTTCCAGCTAACTTCAGAGCTGAGAAGAAATCCCTGGAAAGGTCCTGGATCAGTTGAAAGATTTCTTTTGAGTAATCTCTCTCAAATGCTAATCAGAACAGCAAGCCACAGCCATTTGTTTCTAATTATTTTTTGTAAGCCCTCCTCCTTTTTCAGGCCTGCCAAGACAGGTATGGAGGCACATTTGCCACAAATTTATTGCAATTGTGTGTGCACATGCTAAAGTATAACAGTTGTTGCAACGGAAATAAAACTGTGGACTATTTCTTTTATTTATTTATTGGAGATGGAAAAACATCCTATTGAAAGGATAGCTATTTCAATAGAAAAAGAAGGTAATGGTACAATACTGTACTTTGAAATTGAAAAAGAGACTGGAAGTTTTCAAGTAAGAGCTTGAAATCCTCATCAGTTATAAGAATACAAACCTAAACATATCTATATTTTTTGTGGTTTAACTTCCGGTTTAAGAGAAATGGCTTTATTCTGTCTGTGATTCAGCCTGATAAATCATTTTTACATTATCTGACAACACGTGCTGGACTGAGATTAACAACTTCATGCAGTTTAAGGTGATTTCACCAACTAGCTTTAGCTACAGTACATTTGATTAATATATCATTAAATTGAGGTTTTAAACTGAAGGAAAAAATATACTATCACATTGCTTGATACTGTCACAAGAAAATGCCTTATTTAGAATTTGGAGTAAATGAATGAAACAGAAATAAAGCGCAGTACCACTCTTTCCAATTAGGGTATCATGCTTCATATCATGCCCAAAGATCAGTGGCAGACCATGAGCTTTAATGATTGATTGATCACCTTTTGAAATGGACACCAGAATTTAAAACCTGATATTTCTACATCAAAAAGAGAATTCTCCACTAGCTGAGCTAAATTAATATCTCTGATAGGTGAGCATTTTATGAAAATCATCTGAATAGAAGGGAAAAGAATACACTTACTCAAAAAAATTCCCCAATGTTTAACTCAACTTCTAAGAACAAAAAAAACCACAATACGATCCAAGATCCCAAGTAAAGGCAACATAGCGAGAAAATATCTTGAAATGTTTTAAAGACACTGCTGAGCAAACATGTTAAATTTCTACAAGGTATTTTGCAGGTTGTCTATCTTTGAAAAAAAAAAAAAAAAACACCAAAAAAAACCACTGAAGTTGTAGACAACTGCAGACAGTTGTGAAAGTAAATGTTACTCTACTCCCACTGCCAAAATCTTGTGCCAGTCTAATTTGTTTAACAAGCAGCTCAGCTGAGTCCACTCTGCAAAACCACACAAAACAACCAGCTCATGCCAACCACTGTATGCTTTAATTGAAGTAATTTGTTCTGATGAGCAAGTCTATTTTCAACTCTTCTTTTACATTTAAGCTGTAACTTCGTAGAAATGAAGATAGATGTAGATAATGAAGAAATTTAGATAACAAAGGCTAGAGTAGTTCTCATACTAATTTACAGTATAGTCATGCTTCTTTCTACCTTCCATCCTGTTCTTTTCCTTGTTTTCATTTTTGCATTTTGAAATGGCATCTCACAAAGGATCACAACCAGGAACAACACTGTGCAAGCTAAAGTAACTGTTTTTGGAAGCCAAGCAGGATCACTTTTACTGTTTAAACAGAGATTCATATCTACTATGTAGATATCTTCGAATATTTTATATGCATTTTTGTATTGCCCTCCTTCTCTCTTCCTCTTTGGAAGCTTCTGGTTTGGTTTAACTCCTGTTTAAATGTCGTGCCAGTTCCCCCACCTCTACTACCTGGTAACATTCTCGTCCCCATAACAAAAGCATACAAAATGAAAGGACCCATAGAACTGAAGTTGGCCACCCCATTACGTAGTGGTCCTCCCACTTAATTTACTAATTTGAGACATTCTAGTAATGATAATCTCATGGACTAATAGCAGAACAGACATGCTATAACAGGGAATTTCTAGGCAGAAGGCCTCTGGCACAGTCACTGTAATTTTAGCTACTACTACTACTAGTCTTCCATGGCATGCCCAAGACAATAAAAGTACCTTGGCCTATCTGGTCTTTCATGCCCAAGACAATAAAAGTACCTTGGCCTATCTGGTCTTTCATGCCTGTAACTTTTCCTAAATTACAGAGAACAATCTGAATGCTGGATATCTCATTAGGCATACAGAATGGACATCTAGACCTATGGAAAGCTCTCCAACAACGAGTAATGGGATTTTCTTTCCCCTGTGAAGTCAATAGCAGTAGCGGAGATTACTTCCATGAGTCATTATCCTCCCTCCCACACATATATCACAACATTTCTCATTCCAGCTGGAGAACTGGAAGTACTAAAGCAAGTGCTGGATATCATATAATAGTAATCAAGGCACTAACTCTTAATTCTAAGATTTCCTAAGAATGCTGTAAACAATACTAGAACAAAAAAAAAAGAAGACAGCATAGGGACATAATTACAATGATACAACTTTAACTAGTTAGATTACCTTGCAAAAAAAGTACCTTGGCATTTTCATTATCATCTATCCAACAACAGTACACATCTCATCAGCTTCAGAAAACCAAAAGGAATAATATATATTAATATCATAGCAGAGATTAGTTACCTTAATTACCTCTGCCAGCCATTTCAGGGATGCTTTGAGTCACATGCTCTACATTACATTTAATAGTTTTCTGCTTCCACTCAGAAAAGCTTCAGCTGGCAAAGATCATCTTGCCTAGAAGAATCTTAATTCTGGCAGAAGGTTTATGACCTAAAATCCAAATATTTTTTATTTCAAGCAGAAACCACAATGACTTCCTTCTGAGCAGGATCCTTCCTGTCTCGCTTTGTCTGTTCTGCCTCCTCCAAAAACCCGATAAACGTCACTGTCCAGATCTTAATTTAATTCTGCACTCCTTGTGATCCTCCCCCTAGCACATTAACTCTATCCCCTTCAACATCAAATGACAAGAATTCTTTGGAATTTGCTTTCCTTAATTGTGTTTATACAGGTATCAGAGTCAAGTTCAGACTGCGTTTAAAAAGACAAGTGGCTTGACCAGTTGCATCCATGCCACCTACATCAGCAGAGCTCAAATGTTAATCACTTCCTCCCCCAACACGGCACCAGTGAGCAACACTAGGATACTTGGATTCAACTACGAGGTCCAGAGTTAATATGACCATACAGACATACCTGTGCAGTTCTTATTTGCTAATGGATCATAAAACCGGAATTGCAAATCTACATATTCATTTTTAGAGATGAATATTGAACACATTTTTAAAACATAATCAGATAGGAAGAGATACATATGAGGAAGTAAGCAGAGAGGATGTGTGCATGCATGTGGAGAACCGTTAGCAAAAAGGCCAGAGAGGAGGAGAAATGGATCTTCAGATCATTTCTTATTTAGCAACAGGATGGTGAAAACCTACAGGAAATATTTTACCAATATTGTTTCTAAGAAATAACATCTATAGAATAATGTCACCTTTATACTACCACAAATCAAGTAGGCATTTAATTATCATGACATCAGATGAACACACCCAGCATAATTCAGACATCCTCTGTGAAAAGTGTGGGTGGCCAGGTACAGATCAATTCAACAGATAATGCAGTGATCCGTTCAAATTCTACAGATGTTTACCAAGCAACCAGCAAAAGATATTGCCACATAGCAAAAGTTATAGGCTGTGTCACCAACCAGCACAGTATCACACAACATGCAGCTAGCACAGCAGCTAGCTCTCATACAAAGCAACACAGAACAGCTACAACCTCGCAAAGGGAAAGTAATCAGTTATTTAATGGTGCCCATACAAAAATAATTTTTATCCTTCACCTGCACCTCTAATAGTTTTCATCTCCAATGGCAGAATGAAGAGTCAGGGAGCATGAGAAACAATTTTTAGTTAAAAAGCACAGGTATACAGGGAATCACTGCTGAATCCATTGCAAATGCAGTTCTGTTTTTCAGTGCCTAACTTCACAGTATGGAATATCTTATCATCACATACAAGTCAAGGATGGGGGGCAAATAAATACAGAATTAAGAAAACTTAAAACCTCATTTAATAAAAAAGTCTTCCTTTGGGGGAAATCTTTGTATTATTCTTCTACCTTGCTTCCAACATATAGTTTGATAGGGGGGTCAGAGTATTTATTAAAAATAAAACTTTGGCTAATGGTTTTTCCTTATTTTTAATTAAAATTACATCGTTCAGAACATAATGAACAGACCAGACACATCTCATTAAATACACCCTCCAATACAACTATGCAACTGATCTGAATTCCTCAGTTTTTTTCTTGCCCATGCACTCTTAGGCACATGTTCAATTACAGTTCTCCTTCCTGGATGTCTACAAGGCTGTTACAAAAAGGGTGGAAGTCCTCAGCTGCTGCACGGACCTTTTCTTTGCAGGTATCAAGCCACTTTACAAAGGCAAGTGTGTTTCATTACCTCCATTTGATATGAGAAAAATAAGTCAGATTACGTGATTTATTTTACCTAGCAGAACCAGGACTTCTGCGACACCTAATCTTGTTCCTACACTGTAGAAACAAGGCAGCTAATGATACAGAAACTCACACATTCCCAGGTGAGCTTCTAACAAGTCCAGTACCTTAATGTAACTTGGTCAGTTATCCAGGTAGGAGAAACTTCCATGGAAATGGCATTCATAATATTGGAGGTGATTACATGTAGTTTTCAACATATGAACATATACAGGTAATCTATTTCACATCTCCTAATTTTTTTTTTTTTTAAATACACAATTTCTGCAAGCTTGTTTGCATAGGTGGTTTTTTGGGGGCAGGGGGTGGAGGAGGTGTTTTGGAGGTATTATATTCAGCAATATAATCACGGTATTAAGGGATCTGGACAACCCCCTTCCATATTTACTTTATATCATTGATCAATATTGCATTTTTAACTTGCCAAACAGGATAACTGCGAGGAACTAGTTTACCACAGTGCTTCCAAGTTAGTCCCTGTGTGTGGGAATCATCTCACATAACTTTGGCTGCATAACTTTCAGATAGATGATTTAAGGAGCCACCTAAGTGCTCCTCTCTGTAAGGAGCAGAGCACATCCAGAGGCCAATACATTCCAGCCAGAGAATCACACCAAAACATGTGGCAGACTGAAATCCTCATCGAAGCCATAAGGCAAGCAATGGTGTTCTGTCTGAACATGTACAACCTGCTTGCACAAAACGGTTTTGTGAATGGCCTTTCCACATCCATACTTTGTCGACACTATATATACCACCCCTGGAGCATCCATAGTTCATGCTGAAGTGATAGGCTATTCAAATATACTGCAGTGTTACCAAGACAGACTTGGGCATACAGTCCTCCATATTCTCCGCTTGTTAAATCAGACACTGACAGATACTCACCTATGTCCAATTCATCCAGAAAATTGTTCTGTACATAGCATAAATTTCCCTATTTGATTTACAATTAGTTACACATAATTCCTTATGCAAGTACTGGAAAGGTCAAAGACTTTCTGAAAATGTAACATGCAATTCTATTTAGAAAAATCCTTCTTATGAAGAAAACCTTTAGAAGGAAAAATGTGGGAGGTTATTAACAGCAAGAAGGCATCCTTCACAAAAACTAAGCCTATGTCCAAATGAAGATAAAGAAAGTCAAATACTTTAAAGTTAAATGTATAAATACCAAATCATTACGCCCTCCCAAACAGTCGAGAAGCAACTTGCAAAAGGCATCAATAACTAAGAGTAAATTATTTTTCATTATTTTTCATTTAAGGAGAAAAATCTGGCATTGTAAAACTAATCAATTATCAGGATTAAAAAAAATAAAATAAAACTCATACTGAAAAAAGCTATGACCATGGCATTAAAAAAATGAACATTTTGCTTGTGGGCACTGTCAAGGAATTTGAAAGACATTCCCAAGGTAAAAAACCTTCTTCATGGGAGACTCTGATGCGCCCATCTCAAATTGAAGTGTTAAAAGAAGTGGTTACAAAACAAATAGACAAAATAGACAGAAATCAGTGGAAATGGGTGGTACTCACTCAATTTTGAAGCAACTGAAGGGTGAAATAGCTGATCTAGTAACTGTGGTGAATAACCTCCCATCAGCCTTGTCACCCAAAGACTCCAAAGGGGCAAATGCTTCAAAGGAGATACAGAACTATAGTCTGAAACACCTGATGTCTGTGCCAGGCAACCTAGCAGAAGCTTTAACACAAATGTAGAAGTAGGGGGCACCTGGGCAGCTGTAACAGGCTGGGACACTGCCAACAAAGATTTTGTAAAGGGAGGTTGTCTCTCTGTCACCAAGCTACTGAAGTTCTTCAGAGGAAAAGTATGTGGATAAGGAAGACTGGCTGATAATGAAAGCCCACTTTGATTTCTAACAGATGTTAAAAAGGCATGTAAGGGACGTCATCAAAGACTTAGAAAAAACTAAGCAGCTATGGGATTAACACACACAAAATACAGTTAAAAGATAAAGTACAAGAAGAAAATGCACTTTTTCACAGTGGAGGAAAGTCACTAGTAGAGTTGAACAAGGCTCTAGGAATAGTACATTCAACTTCTTTGATAAAAAGAAAAAAGAATGAACAGTAGGTGACAGCCTGCTGATGACACCTAATTTACTGAGGGTAATAAAAATGAGGGCTTACTACAAAGAGTCACGAAAGGACCTTCTGAAACTTAGTGATCAAAGATTAAAATGTCAGGTGAAATTCAGCAGAATCAAATATAAAGCCATGCACAGGGGATAAAACAAGCTTAATTTCACATCACAGTTACCGGCTTTGAGCTCATCACAGCCCCTCAGGAACAGGACCTCGAGACTACAATAGATAGTTCTATGAAGATGTCAGTTCAACACTCAGTAACAGTCAAAAGCCATTCAACATTATTAGCAATTACAACAGAAAGACAGACCACAACAGAGGAGATCATTGTAACACTTCTTATGTCTGTGCTGGCCACAGTTTATACTGTGCAGTTTAGGTCTTCCAGCCTTCTCTGGCTCAAAAACATCTGAGCTATACGTTGTAGAAAATGAGAAAATATACTGGGGAAGCATCACCGTACATGTGCTCTACTTTTTTTCCCCACAGATGATTACTCATAGGTGACAATGGAGACAGGTGATGGGCCAAATGGGCCTTTGGTCTAGATGGAGCTGTGGTCTGACACAGTGTGCTTTTCTTCAGTAAAGGTGATACCATAAAATGCACTGGAGAACACCAAACGCATTGCCTACCTGCAATATAACCACAGGTGTGCTTAGTTTACAAATATATTTCATCAGTTCAATCTGGGTTCTAAGAGGAAAGCAGGGTTCTTTCCTTTTAATTCATTATCTCAAATAAAGGTCCTCCCAGTGCTACTTGTCACTCAAACTTCAGGTTTTGCTGAGTTTGCAAGGACGTGGTAGAATGAAGAAGAAATTAAATAAATTCATTGGCGAAAATTTTTAGAAACTTTTTCACTCGTTTGCTTAAGTACTGGTGTTCTAATGCCCCCAAGAAGACAGAGACAATTAAATGTGTCTTGTCACTTGAGTTCCAGCTCAGAAAACACAGGTAAAAAGCAGTTAAGTTGGGTGAGAAGGTGCTAATATAAATATATTCACCACATAATGTCACTAACGATACTGAATTTCAAAACCAGTAATTTATTTGGTGTTACAGAATTCATAAAATTTCTGTATACCATCACTTACAGTTCCACATTCACAGTGCGAAAAACGGCAAGACAACACAAACCTTACAAGAACTCTCTCTGTTTAAAATGGATTGAGGAAGTTTAGAATATTTTTCTGCCACAAGACAAAAAAGTTTTGCACAAAGTCAAGCTGTGCAAGAAAGCAATGGTTGCCAATCTGTGTTGTCTGCAGACACAGCATGTCTGCTGTGATTCGTCAAAACTTATTTTTCAGTTTACAGATTGAGTAATATTGAGGCTTTGGTATTTTTGCCAGGCTCTTGGGCAACTGTTGGGCTTCTTCTCATCAGTGAAGACCAATGTTAACAGTTTCACGGCAAGTTACATCTCTGATCCCTAAGCAGGCTCTCTGTAATTAGCCAGGTCAAATGATAATCCCAAGAGAAGCCACAGCTAATTAAATCTATATTATCTTTTAGCTGCAATGCAATAGTCAACAAGTGGTTTTATACATATATTTTCATTATTTTCAAATGTATAACTCCAAATTCTTCAAATCTAGATATTAGCGCTTTTTAATCCTAGAATGCAATGGACAATAGAAGGTGAGTGTGCAGAGGTGATGGGAAAAATCAGCTTCAGTAATGTCTCAGAGGAAAACCAATGTTTCTCCCTTTTTGATGCTTTGGTAGTTCTGACATACAAAGGCCAGGTAGCATGCACAGGTATCTTGGGGTTACACAGGCCTGTTCCAAATTGAGGACGAGCTCCACATGGCACCTGGTGCACACCCTTACAAGCTAAAGACACTTAAAACTTTCTTATAAAATCCTCTCCACTCTTGGTTCTGAACCCTAAGAAACTTGTTAAAGTTGTAATTTGTTACAGCTTAGCTGTCAACTTCTGCGTATTACAGGAAAGAAAGAAAAGCAAAAAGCAAAGCCTTTCTGTGTTGAAGGCAAGACTAGTCACTAACCTAAAATAAATGAAACTGGCTCTAAGGTTGAATCTCAAATTCAACTTAATTGATAGTCAGGTTCCTCACTAGCACAACTGAGAAATGAGTTATGACTGACATGGGTAACTTGTTAATTTCAGTTTATAACAAAATGCAAATCTACTTCTTTGAAGTTCTGTTTTACAGTTGTTTATAAACTGCTCATTTGATGCATTTGTGTAAACTGAGAACTTCTAAACTACTGCTGCTGTGACTTGATTAATAATCACATTAGGTAATTAGAACATCTAAAATTAATCTAGGTACAGAAGCACTATCCTTTCTTGACAACAGTTTTTGTTAAGTAGCAATAGGTTCATGTCTTTCAATAGGCCATAATCACATATAAAATATTTAGACAACTGATTGCTCTATACTGTTAGTTAGACAATGGCTACTCTTCTCGTAAGCCTGCTTAGTTCCCTCTGATTTAATCTTTGGTTTTCCCTCATGTCCCAGGGTAACTCCTGACTTTGTCAAAAGAGGGGGCGGGGAGGGGGGAGACTTCTCTGGCAGCCTTTTGCTTCCATTGTCCCAAATTCTCATATCAGAGAGAACTGAAACAAAGTTATTCATGGTAATTTACTTGAAGAACATTTTGACAGTCTTCCTTTGGAAAGAATTTAGCAAGTATCTATTATATCTACAAATCAACACATCAAAGTGCTAACAGATGAGGGATTTGTATGCCAAAGGTAAAGCCGTTACTTCATAACATCATTTTTGTTATGTTTCACATTGATAATGAAACATATCCCAGAATACCACTAATAATCTGATTTTAGATGGCATAGCACACTTGCAGACTTCTGACTGAAAATTAGCAACTATTGGAGCTCAACCAGCGCTTACAAGCACCTCTTCCTCTGAATCAAAGAGAGAGCTCCAAGGTTCTTACCACTATGCTATTTATTTCTCTGCCTCCGCATTTTGTGCTGCTGAGTCTGACCAGGCCAGCAAGGCTGATCTAGTTGTTCTTACAGAGTACTGAAGGTAAAGAAATTGAACAGAGAGATTCAGAGGTTGCTACCAAAGAAGCCTTGCAAAATGACTTCCATTTCTTTCTCCGTAAGAGCACCTCTCATGGTTGCTGCTGTTCTCCCCAAACTTACCTATTTCTGGAGGGAAGCAGGTGGTCATTTCCTAGCACAAGCACCTTTACTCAGTATTGTGGCACTGTCTCAATAACTCCCTTCTACTTCAGCAGCAAGGTCAGCACAGCTGCAGCAGAGTCACAGTGATCTAAGGGGTCATTGCAGCACAATTCTGGTAAAATACCTCAGTGCCCGATGTCTAGGGGCTTGAGCATTGTAACTGTGCTGAGGGACCACTGTCCCTACCCAGTGTACAAAGACATCCACACAAGAGCGCATGCTGGCCCATGTGGCCAAAAATTCAAAATACTCATTCTCCGAGCTCCTGCTGTTTAATGTAAAAGGCAAAATTGTTTTAGACAGAGAAGCCAGAACCCCAGATTCCCCATCTTCCCCACGTGCACACAAAGAAAATCAAGAGAGTCCTATCACATCACCACACCATCTGAAGCTGTAGGCTTGCTTTAAAAGAAAGCATCACTACCTCACATTATATCAGGCCCCTTTCTATCTAATCATATTAAATACATTGTAAGAATACATAATGTATTAGGTCCTTCCAGGATCGAGACAACCAGATGTGCCATTTCTGACTCACTAGTAGGATTGTGCTGGATTATTACACTGACAGACAGTAGTCCTGGACTTGCATGAGAAGAAATTACAGGTATTTCTATGCAAGAAGAAAGCTGGGCAAAGATGTTTCTTACTAGTATTTTCACACTTTGGGATTTAGGCATCTCAGTGCCAAGTAATTCCTACATTATGTGGTTTATTAGGTGCACCTCTAGACCTCTTTTGAACAGTCCATCAGATTTGCATTGTTAAGAGCAACAATGCTTTGAAAACAAACTACAGAACTCGATTCTCTCTCTCCTTCATCAATTTTGTTTTCGGGATGAAGAAGGGTTCTTAGATACAGCTGAGACATCTAGAGAGTCCAGGCATCTCCAAGGTCAGAGGACAGCTGAGAGAAAACTTAATCTCACCAGGGAAATAAACTTGCTACAGCCCCTTGTATAGCATTACCTTAAACTTACTTTGCCCTACCTGAAACTCAGCAAAATGTCACTCCTCCATAAATTCATATGTGCCTTGCTGGAATGGCGATTTATGCATTTTTGAGCACTCTTAAGAATTCCAAAAAACAAATCCGAGTTTAGGAAGGAACAAAAAGTTTTAGGATTATAGCAAATACATTAACTGTAAATTTCAGCTGTGGCAGTAACAACCTTATTGCACTGCTGCATGAGCCAAGGTTCAGAAAGTGGAAGGATAAAACCTCTTCTTGAAATACATTCTCCCTCAAAACTGTCTCATGTAATATAGAATACCTACATCACAGGGCGTTTCAGTGATAGAAGAGTTTGTCTGCCAGATGTGTACATATGACAGCAAAAGCTGACACATATAGCTACCACGAATAACACATCACCAATTTAAAGCTGACTACAAACAACGCATCATATTAAATCATTCATCCCTGTAGCAGCCGCACCCAGTCCTGTTTAGGGAGACACCTTCAACATCTCATTAGGTATATGTCATAGTATAACAAAGGAGGGCCTGGAAGAAACTCTTGTCAGGATAACCCATATAGTTCAAGTTTAATCTGTGAGATGAGACAACCCTTTTACACGTCACCACTGGAGGTTTTACAAACAATGGCAATTTTAACATAAGGAATGCATCACCTGTGACACATAAAGGATTTTACAACCCATCCTCAACTTCCATCTAACAGTTCCATACCTCAAAGAATGCCAGGTTCTCTACCATGGCTGTAGTGCAGTTTGCTGAACTTCTCACCCATAATTATTTTATCTTTTTTTGGAAAATTTGTTAACTGGATGTTCCTTCTCTCTCAGTCTGTCCTTTGTCTCCTCCTAGCCTGACAGTAAGAACCCATGGCACTGGCAAAATTGAAAAGTTCTGTCACACTCTCCTATTTGCACTAGAGAGTTAGTTCCCACATCTGCCAACACACACCTTGAAAAAGGTCCCATGTAGTAGACTAGCTATCAGTATCCCAACTTTAAAGCCTTTTCCTTTTTGCAGACAGCACAAGAATGTCTGAAGATGACTGCAGTTGCAGGACTGATTCTCTGCAGAACTCACCAAAGCCCTTATAGCCAAAATGAACACATATCATGGTAGCAGCAGCTATCTGCATCTCCATGGCTTTCCTTTTATTATTTGCAAATTATCTACAGTACAACTATTTCAAAAAATGTATTCCTAGTGATCTATTATTGTATGTATCCCATATTTAACTTCAGATGCAGCATGGGGATTGGTATTTTAAAACAGGCATAGATACATGTACATTATTTATACTAGCATTAGTTCTATACAAATACTGCTCTGCTTCTTTACTCAATAAGAAATCACTTGTGCAAGATTTCTTTGCAAATCAGATAAGGAATTGTATCTTCCACAGAGTCCCTAATCCAGCCCAATTTACTTAAATTGTCCCATCATCTTTCTCCACTTCCACTCCAGAAAGTAACCGAAGTTAACAAAGGGCTTTGATTTAGTGACTGATGTCTGGAAGCTAGAGATGATGCTCAAGCAATATCCAAGTAGAAATAAGTGAATACTAAGCACAAAACCACCTCCTGCTCTTTCTTTCCAAATGCACAACATCCACAAATATATGTTCTCAATTATAGCCAACTTCACCTTGACCAACTTCACCTACAGAGATCAGGCTGTAACATAAGCCTCACAGAGATTCCTCAACTAGCTTTAAAGTAGTTGGGCTCACATACAAGTGACAGTGGTGCTGCTACAATAAAATACACTGAAGAAGGTGGAAAAATACTGGGGGGTTAGAGCATTAACTCATCAGCAGAGGATTAAACAGGATGACCAAGATAGTTGCTGCCCTCAGGTAACAGCCCCACCCCTGTGGAAGGTGCCCTGTCCCTTCCAACAGTGTCAGTGAATGACATAGAAATCCACTTATAGACAACCCAATTTATGGTCCAGCACATTAAGGTAAACAAGGACCACAGATTCACATACCATTCAGCCATCAATGGTGCAGGAAGGATGTGACAAGGGCAGAAGACACAGCACCTGAGTTACCATCCCACTTAATCCATCATTAAACATGCATGAAGACCGTGTGACCATGATGCCATAAGCTTCTCCACTCCTACCACTAGCAGTGGTGCCCAAACTTCAGTCATCCCTGCAGCTTGCATTCTCTTACTTTCCGATGTGATTGGAATTGCTGGCTCCAAATATGCCAGCAATCCAGTTTACTAGGGCAATACTCAGCAACAGCCAATTTTGAGGGAATATTGAATCTGCAGACACCATCACTGAAAGAAAATGACACACAATCATCACAGGGACATGTGTGTGATGTGCATCCCTAAACAGACTTATAACACATCATCAACTTCGTTCTTTTTTTGCTAATGGCAAAGCTACAATAAAAATGTCAATTCCAAAAGGATACGGTGCTTACTAACATGATTTCTCTAGCCCAGGGAAAACCCAATTGAATTATGTCATGAACTGCAGGAACGATATATATTCATAGATTCAAGAAAGAGAAGCAAAACACTGTAACCAAATCTGGACTGCTGCTTCTACATTGGGAGTCAGCTTGCACAGACATCAAAGCTTGATACCAAGTGCTGTTCTTCAGCATAGATAAATGCTGCTAACTGCTAGTCACACATCATCTTATATATTACTGTTGCCACTATTATCTTCCCCTACTTCTGTTCAAATTCTTGGTCAGCGACCAGAATTCCTTACCCCTGGATATCATTCTGCCATTGCTGGGTTGTGCTGGATAAACTGTACCTATTTCAGAATAGCACTTATGTCTTACAAAGGGGTCTTCTGGAAAAGGCACTGTACTGGGGCCTGTCAAACTGAGTTCTGTTGCTGATTCTGATACAGAGTTCAGAGATACCACACAAATTATTGGAGGAGGGCACTGCAGTCTAAATGAGAGAGAAGAGGACAAAGAGTTGGGAGATCAAACTACAAATCCCAAGTCTGCCACTCTCCCATTCAGATAGCCTCTTATAGATTACAGTACCTTGTGAATAAAGCTGATCTGAGGAGACTGGATTCATCCCCAGATTTGGCACACAACTCTTATGCAACTCTTGAGCAGGTCACCTAAATTTCCAGGCATTAGTGTCTCACTTCCATGGGATGTTTCATTAAAACTGGTTATGCTATTTTGCAATTAGGTAGTGTTCTTTAATGAACCCTTAGCAAATTAACAAGGCTAATGTGCTGAATTCCTTGAGTTGTGATCCCTCGAAATGCAATTCTTCTTCCATACTACTACATCTTCAAGACAGGGAGGTGCCTTTGGTACAAGTAAAGACAAGTCATTTGAATACTTAAAAAAAGTTTTGCAAATACTGTAGTGTCAACAAGACACATCAGGCACACCAGTTTCCTGACACTGCTTCCAAAAGGGATAAAGCAGTAAGCGTGGTGAGGCTACCACAGGCAGGAGCTGTAGGCAAGGAGAATTAGCAGATGGGGAGCAGAAGCCTTAGTAGATCACCTGGTCATGCACTACTACTAAAATTTCTCCATCTACCAAGGGTGGAAAACAGGATGGAAGGAGAAAGAGACAGATTTTTGCTTTTCATTTTGTTTGTGCAAACAAGAGGAAGAGAAAAGGACTTATGATTATCTTATTGTCATGCATGACCATAGAGTTCATGCCCCAGTTTGGTGTATGGGACTTGTCCTAACCCATACAATGCATTCTAGACGGGGACTCCCCGGCTTGCTTGCACTGCTACCACCATCTACCATAGCAGCAGCAGAGGTTCTGCTAGTGATGACAGCCGCAGCTCCTGACTTCCATTTGAGCCAAAAAGCAAACATAGGAGAAAGTGCGTTTCCAGCTTCATCCCTCAGTTGGATTGGACAAAGACTGGGGGATGCCTCACCCCAGTTCTCTGATCCTCAAGCTAACGCCAAGCTTTTGTGCTGAATTTGAAATCAGTGTATTTGTCCTCCCCACAACAAGCTTGAAATAAACTGTTAAGAAACTTGACAAAGTCTTCCACTATTAAAGACCTGTAGCTTGCCACCTCCCTGTAAAATGACATACAGGTTCTCCTCGTCAACTAAGTGCTCCAGGCCCTATTTAAATCTGCAACACCGTGAGCACCCAGAGTGGTGAACAAGCTGTACGGCTTTGGACACAGCATCTCAAGAGGGTGGGAATCAACTCGAGAAAGTCAAGAAAAGATGAGTAGATCCAAGAAGCAGGACTCCCAAAGAAAGACTACACTAGCAAGGATTTCTGAAACAAAAAAGGAGGACAGGGGATTTCTCTGATATGTTAAGGGCCATTTTAAGAAGGAAGACGATAGGTCTGCTCTCCCTGCCTGTGGAGACAGGAGAAGCAAAGGGCTTAACTGCAGCAAGGCATGTGGATGTTAGTAATACCATCTAACAGTAAGATAATGAATCAAAAGGAATGGACCAGATAAGGAGGTTGTGGAGTCCCCATTATTTAAGGCACTTAAAAATATGTTAAGCAGACATCCAACATAAATACCGGTGATCCCACTCTAGGGCAAAGGGAAGAATGAATTATATGATCACTGGAGGACTCTTCTAATACTCTTCTCTCTGACACTTTGGGAAGTGAGTATAAGCACATGCAAGGAGGCTGCTAATGCAAGGTGTATATCTACATGATTCATCTTGCAAAGCTTGCCTAGTCTTCTACTTACCTGTCATGGAACCCTAGACCCATACACCTGCAGTTCCAAAAACACCCCTTCCAGCCCACCCATCTCCTACAGACCCACAAAGCTCTTGGCTCAGAGTTATAAGTGATGCAGTGATGATTGATTCTCAGTAAGTGATGCACAGGGTGAAAGATCTAGTAAGTGAGCCTGGAGCTAAGCACCAAAAAATGACAACAGCAGACATCAGGCAGATTAGAAACCACATGTAGAAACCACATGTAGAAACCACAGCCAGAGCCAGCAACTCAGCAGTTGGACCATGAAGCATCAACCACAGGCTGAATATCACTCAAAAATGCCCCACAGACCATCAATGGAACATGATTTCAGAACCTGCAGAACATGATACTCAGTTATGAAGGTGTTTCCAAGAAGGAACCGTTTTTCAGAACCTTAGGTTCACCTTTCCCATTTAGAATGCTTCAGTCTTTTTCCATTCATGTTTGATTCTTAATAGTAGCAACTAAAATTTTATCCCACAGGAAATTCATCACTCTCCTGTGCTAAGAAATAGAACAAAATCTGGAGAACTGGCTTTGGCATTGGTGATTACCAACTCACACAAAGGGCAAGTAGCTTCTTCATCTTTTATTTATTTATCTGGATCTTTTTAAAACAAATTTATATTTACCATTTTCCAAAAATCCATTATAATAACAAATGCTACACATATCCCCATAGGAGCCTTTTTCAGGCTTCTTTGGGTGTGGTGCATCTTGAAGTGTAAAATACACAAATTTAAGAGAGAAAACCTCTCCAAGATAGCCAAGTAAACCTGCATCAAGTGCAATGGTGGATGCTGATGCCGACACATTTCAGAGATAAAAAAAATATTACTCATTTTTACTGCAGAAGTGTCCTATCCCTCTGACTATTGAAAACACAATAGAACTAGTGCACTGACTCAATGACAAATGCTAGTTTCATAATTAGGGTGGAGCATGCAAGCAACTATAAAGGTTGCCCCAATCTGAGACACTCACTTCTGCTGGATACATTTGAAAGCTTTGGATTTTGAGTGAGGTAAGCATAACCTAAATACATCGGGTGTTTCAAATCTTTGAACCAAACTTAGATTATTTTTTTTCTTGGGAGAGCTGATACAGTTTTACAGGAAAACAAACAAACAAACAAACTCTCTTCATCTAGGTTAAGTATTAATCATTTCACATGGTTAGTAAACCAATGAACAGGGTGTCAGATGTATTTCAAAACTCTGATGCACAGGATTGTTATTGTCTGCTTTGTTTGCAGTTATTCTTCAAGACAACACCTGAGAAACATGGAACATTTACTGAATGATAACCTTCTGAAGTATTTTACCCAGTATGCTTTAATGGAGGGCAGCACCAATGCACTGTCCATTGGTGGGCTGAAAAATCTACTTCAGAATCAATTTGCACAGTACCTGAAGGTAAGTTTCATTCTTATTATATTCACTGTGCTTCCTAGGAAAAAGGAAATACAGGCAATGATGTTGCAAGGCAGATTATTGTGCCCAAATGGTTTCACTGACTCTATAAATAATCCTTAAATAAGAGTCAGCTTATAAAACCTCATTCACATTAATGAACAGTAGCTCCAAACAGATATCTGAGTAGGGATTTTATAACAAGGACCTATGAAATAAAATGCAAAAATCTAAGAAGCTGTTTTGTTTGGGTTTTTTTAATGTTAGTCAAATTTCACCTAGAATACTGCATGTAAGTCTTATAAAATATTTTTTGTTTCAGTCTAAATAATAAGTCTTGAATCTAGAAAATACATAGGAAAAAATCTATAAACCAAGTAAATCAGTAGGACAAATTTAAAAGTAAGAGACATGAGCCAATTTCTATCTAGGTTAAGTTCCCACCATCGCAAAATAAAAAAAGGTTTGCCATTCCAGAAAGATGCCAAGTAAAGAAAGGAGATGCCACCAAGCTAGAGAGAGAAATACCCATTTTCTGTAGCTGGAAAAAATCTAGGTTCTGATTTCATATATATTCTCTGCCAGACCTTTCCTGAACTGGATTAGGACTCAATTTAGATTCTTTTGCTAGACAAATCCTTCAATACTGTGTTTTGGATAGCTGACAAAAGCAATTTTTGCTAAAGGTCCAAAAGAAGTTGCACATAGATAGAAAAAATGCAGTATTTTGAGAACTACAGTAATCCACTTCAGTAATTTCATTAACATGAAGTGGCTAATTAAAAAAAATAATAAAACACAAAGGTTTTTTCCCTTAAAAAACATATCAGAAATTAATTGCCAAAAAATTAATAGGAAATGTAATGGCAAATTCAGAAATGCTTTTTATATTAGCTGTAGACAATTTAGCACCATACCCATTTTCCCAGATACATGGAAATGGGAGTGTTCAGGAAAAGCAATACTGATGTTTTCTGTCTGGATATCAGACATTTTCAACCATCTATGCTGTTTGTAGAAATATATGGCACCATAATAAATCAACATAAAAGCAGAATGGGATATTACAAAACATGCATAGACATAAAGTATGAAGACAGAAAATATTTTAAAAATTTAAATTATAAATCAAAACTGGTTTTATATTATTTAACTAGCCTGATCAGGGATGTTATCAGAATACTCACTGCATCAGGATGTTACATGCACTCTTACCAGACTTGACAAATAAAAGCAGCTAATAACCTAAACTAGATTTAATACATTAGCAAGAATTTTTCAACAGTGAATACAGTATTCCTAGTATAGACGGGAAAAGGGGCGGGAAAGAAACTCTCAGGTCCCGGTCCAAAGCCTAATGAAAGTAGCAACACATTTTCAAATAGTGTATGCAGGGCCCAAATTAGTATTTAATAAAGCAGTAGGTGGTATGTGTGTTATTTTTTATTGGTGACTATGTACATGCTGCAGCTATTCCACCTGCTGTTTCCTAAATTCCAAATTTACCCACAAGACTGAAGTAACCTGTCTGAGTAACACTTGATACTTCTCAAATGGTTATCATATCTTTGTTAACATTTTTGGCAGGCAATAGCAGGCACTGTATTTCTAGTTTAACCAGTAAAACTGGTAAGTACAACACTACCAGTAACACTGACTGTTATTGACTGCATCACTTCTTGGTAATATTTCTCATAGGAAAATAGTCATGGCAATCTATTTATTTCATTCATTCTTTTTTTTTTTTTAATTCTTTTCCTATAAAAACAGGATTCATTCTCACTTGATAACATAATTAAATCGATGGACAAAAATAATGATGGAAGTGTCAGCTTTGATGAGTTTGTGATGCTTGTAAAAAAGATAACTGGTACAGGACAGTAAGGCATCTGCAAGAATGAATATCACTGCTTTGAAGGAGAAGACCCTGGCGTTCATGTACATTATACATACACCTAAACCCACAGATTTGTTACGATTTTAAAACGTACAGAATAAAGATTTGACATATAACAAAGCATGTCTTGTATTGTGTTTCCTGCACATTCGCTAGCTACGCTTCCCAGCTAAGCTGCCTTACAGTTAGTTTAGAACTACCTGTTTCTATTTCATGCTACATTTGAGAAAATGTCGTTTAACAAACCCTGCTTTACCTGAGGTATTATTTTGACCTCTAGAGCAATTCAAATCAAATAGTTTCTAAAACATGCAAAAGGAAAGATGTATCATTCCATTTGAGGAGTGTCCCCTAGTGTATACTATCCAATACTCCTCCCAGTTAAGTTTCATCATTCACATAAGGCGACACTTCCACACGGTAAACAGTTCAAATTTTTATAACATAAAGTACTTATTTTCAATAACAGTTTAACAATGCTAAGTATGATGACTGTAACATTACATGTTCATTTTAAATTATATTTGCATAAGTATGTACTTTTTTTATTACGACTCTTGTAAATGGGAATACATATGTATGAATGGAGCGACAGCTGTTGCAATTAAAACATTCATTACATTTATTTGGTGCAGTTTTAACCTTTTCATTGCATGATTCCCTGTGACACATGTATTTTCACACATGTAATTCACGGGCATTATTATTTACTTTAAGAGGAAATTAGTGAAAAAGGAGAGAAATGAGAAGAATGGAAATTTTGAAGACAAGTAATTCAGTGGATTAGGCACTAATCCTACTAGAGAACTTGGAATTTTGGACTGAATTTTAACACCAACATCACCCATTTTCCTGATAAATCAGTTAGATCTCAGAGTTACTTAAGGACTTAAAGACTCAACTTAATTGCAAAGCCTATCAAGTGCATTCAAGATCCCATACTACAGTGGTTCCTATCCCTGAATTTCCCCTCCGTGAAACGAGGAATAAAGTACTCCACACCAGTGCTACATGAATAGAAGCCTCAAAAATTATGATATTTAAACATGATATGAATGTTCTAACAGGGTCTTGGGCCATTCTTTTACACAAACCCTTCAGTTGTTAAAATGTGTTATGTTCCTTGGAAGAAAAGAAAATCACAATATTTATTACTTTTTTCTGGTTTATGAAAAAAAATTATTCTAAATTAACAATATGCTTTGATTTCAGAACTAAATATACCCCACACACATTTCCTTACTAAGCTACGTTAGCTACTTTACACACATAAGTAAAATCACAGAATTTTAAGGGGTGCTTTTGCATGAGTGGGACATACGTTCCTTTTCATCTCTTAGGCAACCTTAGAAATTTTTGAATTCAGTCAGGTTACTGACATCCTGAATAGGAAGAGTGGCCATCAAGAAACAAACATGTTATAAGAGTGTCACCTACTGGCAAAATCTATTTCTGCACAATTTCCTGAGTTCATAGAATATTTAAAAAAAAAAAGTGTGTTAGAATTATTTCTGGAGGGTTTTTTTTTTTTTCTAGAACAGTATTAGATGCAGCTGCAATAAAATTGACAAAGAACATAAATAAAAGGCTCATCCAAAAAAATAAATCTAAGTTTAATAGTAGAGGAAGATGAGGGATATGGAGCAAAACAAATAACTCTTTTGCCATCCAGTGAATCCAGTTCATTAGCATCCAGTTCACAGACTATACACTTTCCCTTTAAAGAAGTTATTTTTAAAATTATCATTTGCAACAGAAAATTCATACTAAGCACTACTCTCAAGCAAATGCATTACTTCTCTGAACAACTATCTTCCTGCAAAGAACAATAACGATTTACCTATCATTATTATCCAAAAGGCTAGAAAGTAAAGCAGAAAGCTTAAGAATATATAATGGGAATACGACCTGTAAATAATCAACCAAGATGAGATCAAGAACTTGAGGGACTGTGATCAGTACTCATGTACCTCCCTCATTTTCCCTACTTAAATCAAACCTGTGTTAAAGAGGAATTGAAGCCAAAACCTTAAGGTGGTATTTTGATAGTGTAAATGGTATGGTCTGGTGAATACAGATAACTGCCATATCAGAGGTCTTTTTATTTTTTTCTTCCGAGTACACATTTTTAATTTAAGCCTAAATGAAACTATCTAATAGCAACTTCGAATCTCTCAAACACAGCTTATAAATCACAGCTTATTAATATTTTCAAATTCTAGGTCTCAATTCCTTTAAGTTTTCATCACATAGATATTCAGCTTTAGGAATTTTTTTTTTCCCTACAGTATTTTAAAAAGACAATTTTGCCTGCTTTACATTAACTTCCATTTTTTGCATGCAGAGACTACTATTTTTTCCAAGGTATTTGAAATCTTAGCTCTACAATACTTGCAGTCATTTACACACCAATATAATTGATATCAATACTCCCCAAAATAAGCAATACAGGGTTATACAGGGTTTTCCTCCTATATAAAGTTACTCATGGGTGCTTTTGCAGAATCCAGGTTGAGCAACATTTTTGTAATGATAATCAGTAGAAACAGATGAACAGCTAAAATGGAACAGATATTCGGCATTGCAGGCAACTCTCTACATTTGCACGTTCAGTTGTGCATTCGTTATTGTTCAAAACAGAACCAGTCACAGTTGTGTCATCACATAAAAACCTTTTACGATGCTCAAAACTTTTTACTAATGCAGACAATGCTGTTCTATAGTACAATAACTTGTGCTATTTTAATTCAGAGACAGATGCCAGTAATATAATTTCTCATTATTTCAGCCACCTGTTTCCTTTGGAAACCTAATTCTGAGTTACATGATTACTGGTCAATCTCAGTTTTTATTTCTAATAAAAAAGGTTCAAATTTCCATAGATGCAGACAAAAGGAAAACTAACTAGACCAAGATATTTTATATGTACCTTAGAAGAAACTATCAGCTTTGGTGAGTACAGTTCTGAGTCTTTGAATGCTTAGCAAATTAAGAAGGGATAGAAGTAGCTGCATATTTTACGTCTGCCCCTGAGTTCCCCTGCCAAACTACATATTTGAAATTTTGTCTTTTTTCCTTTTTCTTAAAAATAAAAGGAAATAGAACTACTGCCTCACCAGTGCCTTTCTTCTACCTCTTCACTTTCCAAAGAAGCAGGAACTAAAAGAGAAGTACACTGCTTTGGTCCTAAGTTAGCACTCAGTTGAACCACACAGTGGCATCACAAAATATAATCAGTGCTGATACAGTGTTTCCAATTAACTTTCTTGGATAATGAAACATCTACATCAGTTTAGTAGTTCACAAGCTTCACTCATCTCCTTCTCTTCCAACCATTTTTATTGATTTGTTATTATACAGAATACCTAAACAGTTTTTAGCACAAGAGGCACTCCGCTAAGACAGATTATTTAGCAGTTATAATTATTGATAGTGCAAATTTCCCCCTTGGAATGATTTACATCTATTTCTTGCCCAGAACTGAGACGTCAAAGATCAGATTAAGATGCTGAAATATGACTGGTAGTAACCAATTTCAGAACCTTAATGTAGCTCAGAACAAAAGAATATCCATTATACATACTGCAAGCATACTGCTTCAATTGTAAACACTGTATTAATCTTCTATGACACATACGTTCACTCTATCACTTTCTTAATTTTATGTCCACATAATTTTCTCTTCAACATATATACCTTACTTGCCCTTGAATGCAAACTGCAAATCACTCAGTTAATTACTTGTGGAATAAAATTTTATCCTAGATATATTGTAGTAATACACACTACAATTTCTGTAATAGAAGAAACCACCGGTAGGGCTGCAGCAGACAAGCATCTAAGTGTGGAGCTCTGCATGGGAGCCAGTTTCTGTGAACAACCCTTAGAACAATGGAGAGAAACCAGCAGTTCCAAAGGGTGACTCACCCCCTCCTGATGATCTGACTGCATCCTGAAAAGGTACCTGAGATGACTAGCTGAAATGCCATCACGAGAAGTAAAATAAAACTGGCACTAAAAAGCCCTAGAAACAAAGATGCCCCAGAATCAGTCTTCTGTACTACCCCTCTTGCTTCCCAAAAAATTTACAGTAAGTTTTCAACATCTTCCACATTTTACAACATATTGCTATTACGAAATTGACCCCTCCAGAGAAAGAGTATGTCGTCATACCTTCAAGAAGGGTGAAGGAAGAGACCTCTTACAATGGAAAACCCACAAATTTGACGCCAAATGCAAAGTTTACCTTTGTTCACCTGAGGACACTTCCAAATGCCACCAAGTTTTAGCAGCAAGTCTCACACTGAAACTCTGAAGGTCTCTAACGTACCATCAAAAGTTCAGACTAGATTATCTCTCCTATGCATATAAACAACCTGGACAAACAGGTCAAGTGCTTTAAAAACCTCCTATTTACATGTTTCAGACTAAGCAGATGTGAAAAAAGTATATTTTACTTACAAATCCCAACAAAACTCTTTTGAAGGATATTGATACAGAAATAGTAGGTCACTATGAGCAACCCACTTAATTTATCACTAGAGCAGATGTCTACATCTTACACCAAGATACTGCTTTATTTCTCACACATAGTTTTCCTGTTCTTTTTCATTTTCTTAAAAATTCTCTCTTACTGATCATTTTAAAGTTTTACTATTATGACAGTGTGATACCATACTCTCCTGAACTAGGAGATACCTAGAAGAACTCCACTCTAAAATTCTACCATTGGCATATGATACAGAGAGCCCTGTCATATCTACGGCATTGAAATTTTTCTCAAAAGGAGGGCTGAGATGCGTGGGGGAGGAGGGCTGTAGCGGTTATTTATACTATTTATATAAAGGAAAGACAAGACTTTTTCGACAGCTTTCCATATAATCCTTATCCTTTTATATACATTTATATTTTGATAATACCTTTGTGCTACACTTTCCAGCTTCCCTTTATATTTTGTTCTCTAGTAAAGCCAACCTAATCATTGTTGTCTACTCCCAGAATCAGTCTACAGCCAAGGAAACTATTAGAAAAATTACAAAAATAAAGCTAAAGCAAACCACAGAAGCAAGCAGGTGAAGGCAAGGGACGATTAAAAGAAAATACCTTTTTAAACAATACTGAATAGGGACAGCAGACACCTCTTCATGTCCTACCATGTAAAAATATAGATAGACCCTAACTTACACAAAAGTAACTCCCTTTTTAACAAAAGATGTATGTTCACAGAACATATGCAAAAAAAAAAAAAAAAAATCAGTACTTACAACAGGGTTTTTTGTGTCTGGGTCAAATTCTGTAGAATTAGCATCTGAAACAGAAGTTCAAAACAAACACAGTACATTTCCATTGTTCTACATGCACTACAAACTCATCATAAGAGTTCTGTGGCATTTTAGGGCTTGTCTGCATTTAAGCTACAATCTTGTATGTTGAAACACATACTGCATCACTTTTGAAGCAACCACAGGGAGCATACTACCTCAGTCACACACACTCCCTTTCCCACTTCCCAAAACCTTTTCTTCTCAGCTCTTAGTGGTAGAAAATCGTTGGTGAGCTAAATCTCTTCGTACTACTACTGCAATGGCTATGGTTTGGCTACTCTAACTAATGAAAGCAAGTGAGAAAACCACTTCTCACTTTTTACTCCTCACCACCTGCATGCTCCAGAAAGACTACAGAGGTGAACTGTAAGCACACTTCCTCCTACACTCCTTAGATCAAGAAGCAGGTTTCAAGCAATCTGCGTAACAAGAGTTCCTACTCCCTTGTACAGAAAGGTAGCACAGGGTGCTTAGCTGAAAATGATCATGTTGCAAGAGCTAAGTACCTAATGATCATAGGATCTATATAATAGAGTTCTAATAATAGATATACATTTCACATATAGAATAAAATTTCTTCTAAGCAAATCATATTCACACTAGCATACTGAGCTCACCTTTCCAATTCAAACAGTTTCTTGCAAATTCCACAACTGCTAATTGCATTCCCAGGCAAACTCCTAGAAGAGAAAATAAAAACCCTAGAATTTAACAGGATGAACAGCAAGACTGACAAAGCACTTGCTGTTCTGTCTTAACCTTGGCTGCTTAGAAATCTTGGTACCCAACATATATACACAGACTTACCAAAAAGCTATAACAAAAATGGCTGCTCAGTGTAAAACTCACTCTTCAAACTTGGCACACTGTAAATATATGCGACACAATTATGTGCTTTAAGCCCTTTCAAAAAAATTTTTTTTCCTCCCATCTATTTTACCAATATAAAAATAAAGACAAACAGAAGCTGAAAGCCTGTGTATATCCAGATTCAATTTTTGCTTTGGCAACTAGTCAAAGTAGTCACTTCTAAAATTTTAAGAAACGTGGAGTAGGAACCAAAGCTTCAGAGGCAATTACACAAACAGCACTCAGCTTATAAGCCAGATGGCATCTTTAGACTTTACCATAATAAAATATACCAGTAAATCAACAATAATAATTTCATATAACAAATGTGTCCAAAGACACCTATGTTTTCTGCACACTGATTAATATCTATAATGATGCTGATTTAATTATAATGAGAAGGAAAGACTCTCCACATAAGGGATAGTCTTTTTCTTCCTTCCTTATACAGTAGGTGTAGTACATGACTATGACCCTGGGCATTATTTACAAGGCAAATATTCACAACAGCACACGTACTTCCTTAAGACAGGATCCTTCTCTAGTGTGTGTTGGTTGGTTTGTTTGGGTTTTTTTATCAAACCAATTAGCTTGCTATCAATTAGCTTGCTATACACCTCCAAAACACAATAATTTCTGTCTCTAATGATCTTACCAAGAAAAGGTTTTTTCTTTGTTCTTGCCCAGGAGATAGCTTGGAGTTTGCCTTCTGTTCCCCTAATTCCAAACCCTCCTGGGACCAGAATGCCACTGTAATGACAGCCATATATAAAGCAAGCAACATGTAGAATCAAGCCAGCAAAGGAAGTCCATACAAACTGAAGAAAGACTTTTGAGGTTATAACAAAGCAAGCACAATGCACGAAAGGCATGTTTTGTATGACCATTCAGAATACACAGAATTTAACTCTAAATTTGGAGATTTGTCTCATCTACCCACCGCAATTCTCATCTGACCAACCCTCATGCTTCACAGTAAAATTCCTACTGCTTAAATACATATTGCTTAAATAAACTAGCTACATATTCACTTGTCTAGGATCTTAACACCAAAACTTTTTGTCTACTAAGTAATACTGAAGAAATGAATGCATTTTGACAACAAACAACATGCTTTTACAAATACAAATTGAAATCCCGGCAATGATTCTTAACAGAGATGTTTGCAGAGTGTCACCATCATTTACTAAGCTTTTATCTAACTACCTTTCACCATGATGCATGTTGACAAAGAAAAATCTTTGACAACTGACCTGCACTGTAAAGAAAGTCTAGTTATCAAAAAAAAAAAAAAAAAAAACAAACCAAAAACCCAACCAAACAACCACAACTTGTCTAAAGAGATTAAAGGAGCGTTTGAGGATATAGGTTGATACTATAATTTGCTATGTCTGAAGCTTGTCACCAACCATGCACATCTATCCCTTTACATAAGTAACGGAAGTTTGGATGCACTGAGAAATGATTTACTGAAGCATTTTTCATCACATGAAATAAATATCACAGCCTGCATTTGGGATACAGAATACCTGATGCCACTTACTCTGCTTTGCACAGTTTGTGCCACGCCTGGTGATATTTCACTGAGTTCTCCGCTTCTGTAGAACGTTCAAGTTCTGTTGAATCTATATACTAATAAGGAAAAATATGCAATAAAACAGTCATTTCTTCCACAGAAAGAGCAGCATACACTATATAATCAACTTGTTAATAGCATTAAGACAAACCTATTAGAGTTTCAAGTGAATTTCCCAATAAACTCGTAACAACTTCACTGAAGACCCAGTATTTGCTCTAGTTGCAGTAATCCATGCCCCTTTCTTTGCACGTAGCTCCAAAGCTCTGCCTGCCTCCAGTCCTCCAGGTAAGCAGTCTTGGTAAAATGCTCCATAGCTCTGTACCCAGGTTTTCTTCCTATGGAAATCTGGGCACCAATCAAGGGGTGGTGCTGACCTTATCCTGATATCCAAATGAGATGTGGCCAGAGTGTTCACTTTCCTAGCTTTTGGGTACAAGTTTATCTAATCATATCACAGACTGGATAAACCTGCATTGTCTAGCCTGTGAGAAAGGCATTCCTGGGGACTGACGTGAAAGCATCAACTGTAGAGAGGGAGGCAGACTCATTATCTCATACTAGAAATACGGCATTAGAATCTCTACTGCCATTAATAAGCATGGCTCCTGAAGTACCAATAGAGCAAATGAGTGAGGCAGCTATGTACTCCACTAGGGACACAAGAGATCAGAGTTTAATTCTTGGTTTTGTCAGTCTTTTTGTCAGAATAACATAATTAATAACATCCTGCTGTAGCGTCCATCCCCCATAAAAACAAGATCATCTGAAATGACAGAACTCATTTGTGCGTGGAGAAATGAAACCAACAAGAAGACTGCTGTAAGTTTTCCAGATAGGATTGCCTTTTAGCAAACAGTTTCTACTTTTTCCACACTCCAGAAGGCATCAAAAATACAACAGAAAAATAACTACTTATGAATGTTGTTATTCTACACTAGTAGGATACTACAGGATAAACTAAAAGGACACTTTATCATGCTGGGAGGTTGGAAAGAGAAACTAATTGCAGTTGAAGTTAATTGTGGTTTCCTTGCCAAATATATTGAGCCAGCACATTTATCACTTCAAGCAGCATCAACATTTCATCATTCAGATATGTGGATGCCAGGTTATGAGCTGGATGCCACATTAGAATATTAAGCAGTTCTTTCAGAACACAGCATTATACAGGGAGCCTTTGGACTAAAACACTAAAAAGGACATTAGCACATGCAGGTAAGTACAGTAGGAGCCCTTGTCTGTCAACATTTCAGCAGTGCACTGGAGCTCCAGCAATCATCGATTCACACGCTTGTTAATGCAAAAGCTCCACCGTATTTAAGACTAGCTGCACACAAAGCTAACTGCGCATTTACGGACTTGGCACCTTTCACTTTTTTGCTAAAAGCAAAGTTATTTTACCTATCATAAACATTTCCCACTATGCAGCTGCCAGTATAAAACACTATTTAGAGTGACAGAATCATGTAGGTTGGAAAGGGCCTTGGGAGGTCTCTAGCCCAACCGCCTGCTCAAAGCAGGTCAAATTAGAGCAGGTTGCTCAGGGTCATTTCCAGTCAAGATCTGAAAATCTCCAGGGATTAACTCTAGCTGTTCCCACTTTCTTGTTTTTCATGCACACAGAAACAACTTTTTGGAGTATTTGCTCCATAATCTTCTCAGTGAAGGAGGTGGGGCTGACCACCTGCCATTTCCCCAGATCCTCCTTTTTGCCTTTTTTAAAGATTGGTGCGACATTTGCTCTTTTCTAGTCTTCAAGAACTTCCCCCAATTGCCATGACCCTTCAAAGCCGGTGGGAGAGTGGCCTCACAATGACATCAGCCAGCTCCCTCAGAACTCTGGGATGCATTTTTGTCTGGTCCCATGGATTTGTGTATGTCCAACTGGTTTGAGCACTTCCCAACTATCTGTGTATATATATCATGGAAGAAAACTTATCATGGAGTAAAGCTTATCTATTTCCTACAAATATATTTTTTTTTCCTTCATGATACCTCCTCCCCTTTCCCTTCAAGGGAAAGGAGATAGCTTAAGCCTTAAAACATAAGCTATTTCTTCCCTAAGCTGAGTTTCTGCTGGTTGTTTTTTTGGTTTTGGTTTTTTTTTTTTTTATATTTTCCATGATACCTACCAATTGGCTTCTTAGTCACATAAACACATAAAGTTTACTTGAATTCTGCTGAGTCCTTATAATTTCAGAGATAGGTTTTAGCAGTGAACACTATGTTAAGTTCCTTAGTATGTAGAAAAATATCTCCTCTTATTAAACATGAAGTTTTTTTTCTTGAGTGGTCCCCTAGCTGTTTTACATGATAGGTAGCAACAAGTTCTCTGTCTCTATACTGCTCAACATTTGGCACACCTTACAGAGGACAAGAGTAGAAGTACACTAAGATAAGCAGTTTCTGGGTTTTTTCCTTTTCTCTTGATAGGAAGGGCCTCTTCCCCTCACCAGAGAATAAAGCAACCCACTTCTCTTGGTAAAGAAGTCCTACAGAAAAAATAATTCGGATTTGCTTTTGTTTGTGCATCTCTGCATGCCTCCCCTACTTGAAAAGGTTCTGGGATGACATCAACAATGAGAAGCAAAATATGAAGGCTTTGCAGCTGACTGATGTGCCTGACAAGTGGCAGAATGATACTGTGAGGAAACAACAGGGTGATTTCAGAGCCCACAACAGTGCAAGGCACAGTGAAAAGCACATTCTACATCATCACAAGCTGCTGCAACTACTTCACCATCTGAGTAACAGTCCATCAGAACCAAGCAGTGATGGCAGGGTACAAATCATAATTGGTTATCTTGGTACAGGGCTAGTCACCTTCTCCACCAAGTCACTGAAAAGGAAACACCTGAGGAGATACACTCCCGGTGACCTGTGTTCTCAAGCAAACAGACGTATCTTACCAGGTTTCTGACAGGAGAAATTCCTTCTTTAGTAATCAGTGTTCATGGTTTAGGGAACTTATCATCTTCTCCCAAAAGATATTGGAAATATCACTGTAAACAAGACTCCCATGTATTCATTACTCTGTGCTTCATTCAAGAAGTACATATGCACCCCTGGTTGTTCTAGGTGCTCCCATTGCTTCTTTCTGGGGTAGATGGACTGAGACAACAGAACGGTGGCTATGTCTTTGGCCTGCTGCCTTTAGCCACCTGTTAAGCCATCCTGGATATTAATGACCTTCCTCATCAAAAAGTGGTTAGTTCCTCTGAGAAACTTTCTAGAGCTGAGTAGAAACAGCCTTGCACGAGCATTATCTAAGCAACCCATGCATAGCTTTTGACACACTGAAATTTTCACTCCAATATCTTCTATTTTTATATCACAAAAAAGGAATGATCAACAAAGGTCACAGTGTTTAGCAATTTTCAGTAGTTGCCAAAGTGCGTAAACACACAAAGTTGCCTCGGTCAGAGACAGGCAGAGACCAAAACCTACTGAGTGCAGTACAGCCTGCAACTGCCCACTTGGATCAATTTATCTTATATCATTTAATGAATCACTCTAAAGCACCATGTTGTTGCTGATACTTTGCGACCATTTATTACTGTTTTGCTGCTGCAAGTTGCTCAAATGTCCTCTGCACCCATTAAGTGATAATAATGCACACTTCCACACTGCTTCTCTGCCCCAGACTTGCCATCCCTAGCAACAAAACTCAGCAATGGAAACTGACAGTTCCACCAGTAAGAAAGCCAGTAACAGTTTTTCCCTGTGTAGTTTGACTTTTTATTCTCATTAAAATGAGACAAATTAGATCTCTAAATAGTCCTTTATTCAAGGAACTACTATCTTGGAGAAATTAAGTTTATGGCCCAATTCTGATATCATTAGAATCCTGCTGAAGATAAAACGGACAGCTCTCAGAATATTAACTGAAATAAAGAGCAACAGCTTCTGGCACTGGATTTTAAAAAGAAACTAAACTGCTTTCCAGTTTACCTATTTTCTCCTGTCTTTAAGGTAATCTCATTAACATGATAAGTAGTCTCATGAGAACAAGGGAAGTCTACCTTTGATAGTGATTATAAATTTGCAGGTAAAGTCTGCCTTTTCATCAGATCCAGTTTTGGGTAACTGCAGCGTTCCTTTCAGATAAATTTAGTTCCAAATAAAATAATTAAATCTGTAAACACTTCCTTAAAAAAATAAGATGCTTGGCCAGTCTTTATCTGTATGATTCATTTTCTAATTTCTGCATGAATTAAAACTGCTTCATATGATGGGAACTAGTAGAGTATATTCAAAGTATTCCTGAAAGCAAAATCCAGAAATATCCTCACCATTAAATCCAGTTTGTGATTAATTGCCAGCGCAGAGTGTTCCAGAGCCTTGAAAACAGATGCATAGCAATCACTTAGTTTTGTGTACTTGCCAACGAGAGCTATGGAACACACCTTCAGCAACCTTTCGTATCTGACAAAAACAAATTTTTTGGTTATTACATCAATTTTCACAAAGAAAACATTTTAACAGGGTTCGCTTTTTCTTTAACTTCACAAAACATCTTCTAAAATCTCAAAACTGACAATGTTTTTAAACCCAGACCATTCATAAGTGTTGATCAGCAGCATGCTACTGACCCCAGTCCAGTTTGGTGACTTCACAGCAGCTAAAAACCTAACTTGAATTAAAACACTTCTAGAAAAAGCAACAGGAGTTAGAATACCTGTCAGCCATTTTCTTCCATTTCATTAGAAGATCACTTGGCTGGTCATCAATAGGTAAATTTAACCGCTGTTTAAAATACTTAATGATGCCTTGCTCCTCCAACAGGATTGGTACTCGATAAGTGGAAGAAACATCATGGATAAATATCACCTAACAAGAAAAAGCATAACATAAAAGAGTTCCGTAAAAATTTTTCATAGGAAACACACATTCTTTTTTTTGTATACTACATGCATTTTGTATGCTACATACATTCTAATTTTTAAATACTTTTCTTTTGCATGAACAGGGCAGCACAGCCAATATTTAAGGTTCCACTAAATCTACAAGGAAAAAGCTACCCAAAAGGTAAAAATGTGTTTCACTTCTTCATCGCACCATCGTACAAAAATAGCTTGTCAAGCCTATCAACGCATCAGTTTTAATATAAACATCCGGCCCCACAAGCAGTCGTGCTTGCTAACACTTCTTTCTCCCTCTCTCACAAACTTGAAGAATATTAACTAGGAAAGAAAGAACACAAATGGAACCTAACAAAACAGACCCTCTTAGGTTGAGATAAAGTCTCCTAAAAGAATTTTGTTAGTGGATTAGGTTATGTAATTAATGAGTTTAGTCCAGCCAAGGACTGTTTAGTTAAGAACACATTTATAAACTGCATCCAAGCTGCAGGCAGTTAAGTTCATTGCACTTAGCTTACACGAGACCACAGAGTTCAGAATCCTGAGCACAAGTGTTCTCTTCCCTGATACATGAGAAGTAAAGGATACTTGCTTAGTTATCCTTGAGTTACTTCTGTTAATCGCAGAAGTACGTACACATGCATGCTGCCTCATGCCTACATGCCCATTCAATGGCAAAAAGAATAGGGTAACCACAGCCCTCTGACAGCAGGAATAAGGCTTATCCCACCGTTCTTCCAAACTTGGCAGCTACCATCCTAAGGATATAACATTAAGAAAGAATCACTAGCTGCTCTAGGTTACAGCTGTGCCTGACTATGGAGACTGTTATAATCCTGAAACAAACTGAAGACACTGCTTTTGTTTTGGTGGTACATACATTGAAGCGAGGAGGGAGGACTCACTTGATAAAAGCAAATTTAAAAAAAAAAAATCCACTTAGAGGAAGTCTGTGGACAAAATAGCATGTGGACTTCATGCACCAGCTATGACGGTCCTGGAAACCATTTCCAGGGACACAAAAGATAAAAACAATCATCAGGAGTAGTCAGCATGGATTCACCAAGGGGAAGTCATACTTGACCAACTTGATAAACTTCTGTGATGAAGTGACTGGCCTGGCAGATGAGGAGAGCAGTGGATATTGTCTACCTGGACTTCAGGAAGGCTTTTAACACTTTCTTCTGTAAGATCCTCATAGACGACCTGTTCATGTACGGGCAGGATGAGCAGACAGTGAGGAAAACTGGTGGAATGGCTGGGCCCAGAGGGTGATGATCAGCAGCACAAAGTCTAGTTGAAAGCCAGCAACTAGCAGAGTACCCCAGGGGTCAGTACTGGGTCCAGTCCTGTTTAACATCTTCATTAATGATCTGGATGATGGGGCAGAGCATACCTTCAGCAAGTTTTCAGATGACACCAAAGTGGCAGGAGTGGCTGATACGCCAGAGGGTCATGCTGCCATCCTGCCAACAGGCTGGAGAAATGGGCTGACAGGAACCTCATGAAGTTCAACAAGGGGAAGTGCAAAGTCCTGCACTTGGGGAGGAACAACCCCAGGCACCAATATATGCTGGAGGCCACCCAGCTGGAAAGCAACTTGGCAGAAAAAGACCTGGGTGTCCTGGTGGACACCAAGTTGAACATGAGCCAGCCAACAGTATCCTGGACTGCATTAGGAGTAGTGTTGCCAGCAGGTCGAGGGAGGTGATCCTTCCCCTCTACCCAGCACTGCTGAGGCCACACCTGGAGTACTGGGTCCAGTTCTGGGCTCCCCAGTAAGAGAGAGACATGGACATACTGGAAAGAGTCCAGGGCCTACAAAGGGCCATGAAGGTAATTAAGGGACTGGAGCATCTCTCAAATGAGGAAAGGCTGAGAGAGCTGGGACAGTTCAGCCTGGAGAAGGCTCAGGAGTTGGGGTGGAAAATCTCATCAATGTACAGAAATACCTGAGAGAAGCGTGCAAACAAGATGGTGCCAGGCTCTCTTCAGTGGTGCCCAGTGACCGGACAAGAGGCAATGGGCACAAACTGAAACACAGGAGGTTCCCTCTGAACATCAGGAAACATTTTTTCACTGTGAGGGTGACCGAGCCCTGGCACAGGTTGCCCAGGGAGGCCGTGGAGTCTCCATCCTTGGAGATATTCAAAAGCTGGTCCTGGACAACTGGCTCTAGGTGGCCCTGCTTGAGCAGGGGCGTTGGACCAGATGAGCTCCTCAACCAGGTGACCAACCTCAACTATTCTGTGATTCTACAACAGCAAACAAATGGGGAAGGTGGACTGAAAAGATTGATCCCCTTGAGTTTGTAAACCACCCTTCTAGACACAAAATAAACTGTAGCTTCTTCTCTACTGGCACTGCACATAGCTCCAGGAAGAAACTGATGATGCATCTAATCCTTCAGTTCACAAGAAATCCAGGATCATTCTAGGGAATATACAGACCTGTGGCCAGTGTCTTCTGAAATCCAGAAGTGGTTCATTAATTTTAAGACACACAGGGGACTTAAAAATGGCTTTGCAGAATTCTGGTGAATACAGATATGAAAAAAAAAAAAAAAAAAAAAAAAAAAAGGCTGCAAGACAGTATGGCACCTAGCAGCATCCCCGTTCAGTCCACTGGGTCTAACCACCAGGGACACACCTATATTACACAATGCAGTGCTGTGGATAGACATTTGACCTAGCCAGAACAGCACAAGATGAGTGCAGCACCCTGCCCGGGATCATATACTCAGCTTCTCATGAAAGCTGTGATTGGTACAACTATTGAGCTTCTACCCTAAAACACAGAACTTTAGAAAAAAAGCGGTGCCATGATGACAGCTCCCTCCCTGCCAGGGAGCTCTCAGGGAAGTTCAGTTACACATGGGACTGCTGGTCCAGTTAGACTGGTGTTATAACTGCAGTTGGAATCAGAGTAGATACATGCTTAGACATGGCCTGATACTGCCAGAAAAGCACACACCATTTTTGTTCGATTGAACTTCCAGTTGTCTGTCTCTGGTTGGAGAGGAACCACAAAGGCATTTCTGAAGCACTTTCCAGAAGCTAGCTCAAGGGTGTTGTCTTCCACAGATAGTAAGATGGAAGCAAGGGGGAGAAGTAATGGCCACACTGCCCTCTATGTCCTCATCTGGAATCTTACTATAAAAAGTTTTTTCTTACACACTGGCAGACAGAGAGGTCAACGCTGATACATATCTGAAATACATCATAACTGTTGGCATCTATTATCCCTTTAATATCATCCATTATATTGAAGAGTAAAATGCTCTCACTTGCAAAAACATTAAAGAGCCTTTGATTTATCAAAATTAATATTTGAATAGCAATTAATCATAGAAACTATTAAGGCCAAAATCACACATGAATTATAAAAGGATATATAACTACACAGTAGATGTCCTAAGCATGTTAAAGGGCATGAAGAGCCTATTGCACATTATCGCAGTAAGAGTGTTCATATGGGTGTGATGATCTATGAACATAAGCAAAACCCCTAGCTTTAACCGCACTTTGTTCATCCATTATTATAACCACCTGAGGTGATTTATGGACAATAACCAACCATAGCTCGAAACTGCACAGTTTTCACAACTATGTATAACAATTAACCATGCACTCAAAATCTATTCCTTTTATTAACTTTTTACGTAACATGCATTTAAATTGTTAATGACTTTGACATAAAATTTAACAAATAAACTCCCAGTATTTTTAAACTGTATAGTGTACATGACAGCAAGATAAAAATTGTAAAAACAATTACATATTAATGAAACAGTCTGAAGTTGAAAACAGAAATGCCCAGAAATATTTGTACGCTTTCCTACATGTTTAAGTAATGATGAATAAAACGTTAAAGTACTGACCTGCTCAGGCTCCACATGGCAAAACATGGAAATCTTTTCCTTCACTGCCATCTCTATAGGTTTTGCACTTCTGCAGACAATCTGTCATAACAGAAGGAAAAATCTTAAAATATTTACTAGGCAAACCAATAGAAGACCCTCAATACTGTTCACGGAGAAATTAATCTCCTTTGGAAGCACAGCACAAACAAATGTGCCTTTTTTTCTCTTCCCTTCTTTTGGAGTTGACCGAGAGCTTATAGGTCAGGATTAAAGGGAGGGCAGGGACAGGTGACATTATAGTGGGGGTCTGCTACAGGCCACCCAACGAGGAAGACCAAGTGGATGAGGCCCTCTATAGAGAGACAGAAGCAGCCTCATGTTCCTGAGCCCTGGTCGTCATGGGGGACTTCAACCACCCCAACATCTGTTGGAGGGACAACACAGCAGGGCATAAGCAATCCAGGAGGTTCCTGGAATGCGTTGATGACAAATTCCTTCTCCAAGTGATAGAGGAGCCAATGAGGAGAGGTGCTATGCTGGACCTCGTGCTCACCAACAGGGAGGGGCTGGTGGGGAATGTGAAGCTCAAGGGCAGCCTTGGCTGCAGTGACCATGAAACGCTGGAGTTCAAGATCCTTAGGGCACCAAGGAGGGCACACAGCAAGCTCACTGCCCTGGACTTCAGGAGAGCAGACTTTGACCTCTTCAGGGATCTGCTCGGTAGAGTACCATGGGATAAAGCCCTGGAGGGAAGAGGGGTCCAAGAAAGCTGGTTAATATTCAAGGATCACCTCCTCCAAGCTCAGGAACGATGCATCCCAACAAAGAGGAAGTCAGGTAAAAATGCCAGGAGGCCTGCATGGATGAACAAGGAGCTCCTGGACAAACTCAAACTCAAAAAGGAAGCCTACAGAGGGTAGAAGCAAGGACAGGTAGCCTGGGAGGAATACAGAGAAATTGTCCGAGTAGCCAGGGATCAGGTTGGGAAAGCTAAAGTCCTGATAGAATTAAATCTGGCCAGGGATGTCAAGGGCAACAACAAAAGCTTCTATAAGTATGTCAGTGATAAAAGGAAGACTGGGGAAAAGTGGATCCTCTCTGGAAGGAAATGGGAGACCTGGTTACCCAGGATATGGAGAAGGCTGAGGTACTCAATGACTTTTTTGCCTCAGTCTTCACCGGCAAGTGCTCAAGCCACACCACCCAAGTCGCAGAATGTAAAGGCAGGGACTGGGAGAATGAAGAACCACCCACTGTAGGAGAACAACAGGTTTGAGACCATCTAAGGAACCTGAAGGTGCACAAGTCCATGGGACGTGATGAGATGCATCCGTGGGTCCTGAGGGAACTGGCAGATGAAGTTGCTAAACCACTATCCATCATATTTGAGAAGTTGTGGCAGTCTGGTGAAGTTCCCACTGACTGGAAAAGGGGAAACATAACCCTCATTTTTAAAAAAGGAAGACCCAGGGAACTACAGGCCAGTCAGCCTCACCTCTGTGCCCAGCAAGGTCATGGAGCAGATTCTCCTGGAAACTGTGCTAAGGCACATGGAAAATAAGGACATGATTGGTGACAGCCAACATGGCTTCACTAAGGGCAAATCGTGGCCGACAAATTTGGTGGCCTTCTACAACACGGTTACAGCCTTGGTGAAGAGCAACTGACATCATCTACCTGGACTTGTGCAAAGCATTTGACACTGTCCCGCACGACATCCTTGTCTCTAAATTGGAGAGATATGGATTTGACGGATGGACCACTTGGTGGATAAAGGAATTGGCTAGATGGTCGCACTCAAAGAGTTGCAGTCAACAGCTCGATGTCCAAGTGGAGATCAGTGACAAGTGGCCTTCCTCAGGGGTCGGTATTGGGACCATCACTGTTTAATATCTTTGTTGGCAACATGGACAGTAGGATTGAGTGCACCCTCAGCAAGTTTGCCAACGACACCAAGCTGTGTGTGCGGTCGACACGCTGGAGGGTAGGGATGCTATCCAGAGGGACCTTGACAGGCTGGAGACGTGGGCCTGTGCAAACCTCATGAAGTTCAACAAGACCAAGTGCAAAGCTGTGCATGTGGGTCAGGGCAATCCCAAGCACAACTACAGGCTGGACAGAGAATGGATAGAGAGCAGCCCTAAGGAGAAGGACTTGGGGGTGTTGGTTGATGAGAAACTCAACATGACCCAGCAATGTGCACTTACAGCCCAGAAAGCCAACCATATCCTGGGCTGCATCAAAAGAAGCATGACCAGCAGGTCGAGGGAGGTGATTCTGCCCCTCTACTCCACTCTCGTGAGGCCCCACCTGGAGTACTGTGTTCAGCTCTGGGGCCCCCAACATAAGAAGGACATGGACGTGTTGGAGCAAGTCCTGAGGAGGACCCTGTAGACGATCAGGGGGCTGGAGCACCTCTCCTGTGAGGACAGGCTGAGAGAGTTGGGGTTGTTCAGCCTGGAGAAGAGAAGGCTTCAGGGAGACCTTACAGCAGCCTTCCAATACCTGAAGGGGGCCTACAGGAAAGCTGGAGAGAGACTTTTTACAAGGGCATGTAGTGATAGGACAAGGGGTAATGGCTTTAAACTGAAAGAGGGTAGATTTAGATTAGATATAAGGAAGAAGTTCTTTACTATGAGGGTGGTGAGGCACTGGAACAGGTTGCCCAGAGAAGCTGTGGATGACCGCTCCCTGGAAGTGTTGGAGGCCAGGCTGGATGGGGCTTTGAGCAACGTGATCTAGTGAAAGGTGTCTCTGCCCATGCCAGGGTGGTTGGAACTAGATGATCTTTAAGGTCCCTTCCAACCCAAACCATTCTATGATTCTATGGAGTTCTACAATATATTATAGCTCACAAATACCTGCTAGCAAGGCAGAAGTAAATCAGTCACCTGCCCATACTGACCTACTTTTATTAATCTTTCTTTGGCATTCTCTGTAATACTGCTTCCTCATGTTCTCCTTTATTGTAGCTACTATTGTAATGCTCTTTACCTAAAGTCTAACAGCTCTGTAAGTATGAATAATATGATGAATCAAAAGAAATATTGTGATTTTATCAGCTAAATTTAGAAAAATAATACTTAGCTTATATGCATGTTTTCTACTATTTCAGTACTTCAGCATCTTTTCGTAATTCTTAATTTGCATATCATGGTAAAAAGAAGGAGACTGAAGATGAGAAAACTGTTTCATAATTTTGTGGGTTTTTTCCTGGTGCACTTATTCTGCTATTATTTTGCTGATGCATTTAAAACTTGGGAATTTTAGAAAATATTGACAATTTTTACCAATAAAGAAAATAAGCATGTGTTTTGATGTTTGTTGGAAGGGGTTTTTTTGCATTATGTAACTTCAGGCAACTAACTCGAAATGCAGAACTGCTCTTTCAATGTGCCTATTGATTACTTAGTCTACTTCCTTAAGTTATTTTGAATACTGAAAGTATAACAGAAAGTAGCATGATCCTGTTAAAAGATTAAGTCATTATTTTCCCCATCTTTCTAGCAAATGCAACTACTTAATGCATTAAGCCCTTATTTGTTCAGAAACTTGTAGCTGATCCTTGATCACCTTGCTAGAATGCAGCTTAGCTACACTGATATTGATGAAGTCTAATTAACTTCCCCTACCCTTGCAAGAAATTCTAGAAACAGAAAAAACAATGCCAAGTATAAGGGAAAATTAGTGCACATTCTAATAATAAAAAAAAAAAGGATTATGAAACAATTTGTACATTCTATTCAATTAAGCACAACTTATACTTAAAAATTGGGTACTGTTTGAAGACATAATTCATAAACCTTAATAATCTGAGCACATGATTAGATCCACTTTGAAATCTGTCACCCATCTTGCTGAGACAAATTTTAAGTTAATGGAGCCACAGAAATCAAAACCATCAGAATCAGCATGAAAATACGAAACTACAATAACAGTGACAGAGACGCACCTCAAAGAAACCTAATACAAAGAAGATGAGGAACAATTACAATTCAATTGAATAGGGTAGCACTGACAAGCATATAATCAGTTTTCAAAATGCTGTAACAGAGTCCATTAAATCTGCAGATATAGCACATTCATTAAGCACTTAGAACACCCCATGGAGAACACAAAGGCTCCTGTACATACACAGCTGAGACTGGCCCAGCATGCCACCTTGGGGAAGCCTGGGACCAAACAACAAAGCAGCAGGTATTAAGAACAGGTCTAGCCAAGTTTAGATCTGGAAGCCTGGTGGCACAGCTTATGAAGGGAGCCCTCCTGACGGCTGTTCTAGGAGCTTCCCCATGTGCTGTCTTGGCCTTGGGCCCCTGCCCAAGAGAGCACCATTTAAAGATTTTCTTGAAGCAGTGCCCAAGCAACTCTACAACAGCGCCAAGAAGCTTTGCTCAGAGTATAATCTCTCTATGCTTTAGTGGTCAACAGGAGCAGTTGGGGGAAAAAAGAAAGAAAAATAAAAGAAAAAAGAAAAAGTACTGCGCTTCTGGCAGTCCCAGAACTGCCCCAGGCAAGAACTTAAGATGTGAAAGTGACTAAATTAGTCTGTTTTCCTTTTATTACACACACACATACTTAACAGGCTTTTAAAAATTTACTGGGGGCGGGGGGAAGTCAGGCACTGGCAATTATCTTAAAGGCCTTCAAAAATCACATGTAACTTTCCATATGCAATTAGTACCTCAAGAGGGGTTTTGAAATTTAGGCCCTGAAGCTTGGAATATGGAACGGCACTGCGTTAATAAAAGTCTTTCCCTCCACAAGCTGATTACAGTTACCAGGTCACAACAATGTGAAGCTACCCAACACATCTTTCACATAGCCTGTTTATAAAGCCATTGGTTTTGTAGTTATAAACATGCTTTTTTATAAATGTAAAATGCAAGAGTTCAAAAAAAAATCAGAAAGAAGCACAACACAAAATTTAGTTGTGTGACTATCCTTTTAAGAATCATTTTTCCTTTTTGAGGACATAAATATTACAGAGAAGCAGTGACTATTCTCACTAGTCTCCTATTTCTGAGAAGTGCTAGAAAGCTTTTTCTCCCAGTGGAGACTGGCTGGATGGCAGAGCCCAGAGAGTGGTGGTGAATGGAGCCAAATCCAGTTGGAAACCGGTCACGAGTGGTGTTCCCCAGGGCTCAGTGTTGGGACCAGTCCTGTTCAATATCTTTATCAATGATCTGGATGAGGGGATTGAGTGCACCCTCAGTAAGTTTGCAGATGACACCAAGTTGGGTGGGAGTGTTGATCTGCTGGAGGGTGGGAAGGCCCTGCAGAGGGACCTGGACAGGCTGTATTGTTGGGCTGGGGCCAACTGTATGAGGTTCAACAAGGCCAAGTGCCGGGTCCTGCACTTGGGTCACAACAACCCCAGGCAACGCTACAGGCTTGGGGAGGAGTGGCTGGAAAGCAGCCTGGCTGAAAAGGACCTGGGGGTGATGGCTGACAGCTGCCTAAACATGAGCCAGCAGTGTGCCCAGGTGGCCAAGAGGGCCAATGGCATCCTGGCTTGTATCAGGAATAGTGTGGGCAGCAGGACCAGGGAGGTGATAGTGCCCCTGTATTCGGCACTGGTGAGGCCGCACCTCGAATACTGTGTCCAGTTTTGGGCCCCTCACTTGCAACTAGGTTGGTGAAGGGTCTAGAGAACAAGTCTTACGAGGAGTGGCTGAGGGAGCTGGGGTTGTTTAGTTTGGAGAAGAGGAGGCTGAGGGGAGACCTTATTGTTCTCTACAACTACCTAAAAGGAGGTTGTAGCAAGGTGGGGGCCGGTCTCTTCACCCCAGTAACAAGTGATAGAACGAGAGGAAATGGCCTCAAGCTGCGCCAGGGTAAGTTTAGGTTGGATATTAGGAAAAACTTCTTTACTGAAAGAGTAGTCAGGCACTGGAACAGGCTGCCCAGGGAAGTGGTTGAGTCCCCATCCCTGGAGGTATTTAAAAGACGGGTAGATGCAGTGCTTGAGGACATGGTTTAGTGACGGACTTGGCGGTGGTAGGTTAACGGTTGGACCTGATGATCTTAAGGGTCTTTTCCAACCTTAACAATTCTATGATTCTATGATTCTAATACAACAAGGGGTAAGGTTTTAAATTAAAAGAGGGTAGATTTAGACTAGATATAAGGAAGACATTTTTTACAATGAGGGTGGTGAAACACTGGAACAGGTTGCCCAGATAGGTGGTAGATGCCCCATCCCTAGAAACATTCAAGGTCATGTTGGACAAGGCTCTGAGCAACCTGATCTAGTTGAAGATGTCCCTGTTCATTGCAGGGGGGTTAGACTAGATGACCTTTAAAGGTCCCTTCCTACCCAAACTATTCTATGAAGAAATTAAGGAACCTTACTTTGAAGATTCACCCACATGTTTTATATTTCCAAACAGGAATGTTTTTAAAGGCTGTACTTCAAAGGCAGGATTGCTTCTTCTTAATCATGCATAAAAAGAAATCTGTGAGAGAATGTTAGAAGCCAGAAGAATTGTAGGTCTTCCCACAAAGTGAACTGAGACTTTAGATTACTTTTAGCAGTGCAGAATGATTTTTCTGCAAAGATTCCTTTAGAAGAACATAGCTACAGTCCCAAGATATTGCAAGGAGATTAGAGTGAATTTGAGTAATTTGATTTCCTGTGGCTTTAGTAAAGCAGTGCAGCATATATGTTGCATTTCTTCTAAAATTCTTGTCTCTCATGGGAGACTAAGGCTTATTCTTTGAACACAGGTTATGCAAGGACACATCTGGATGACCTATAAATAAAATTCTGTATTTACTGACTCACCAAATCTGGAGACAAGCCTAGACCCCTCAGTGCTCGAACACTGTTCTGTGTTGGTTTTGTCTTCTGTTCGCCAGTGGCGTTAGGCTGGAAAAACATATTTTGAAAGCTCAAATAGCAACTAACATCTACTAACAGAGAAGTTACACGTTAAAAGAGGAAAGTCATTGTAATTAATAATATTTGCAGGAAGTAAACATCTCCGAACAGAATCACAATATGCCAGAAACAGAAATGGCACCACTATTACTTATATAAGAAATTCCGTGAAGAAACCACATGGCCCTAATTCAGGTCAGGTTTATTTTGTTTTTTTCTTTCAGAGAAAAAGTTTCAATATAATTGACTCAGGTAGAAGAAGAAGAATATTCCAAAAATTAGATATTGGTAATAAATAGAGAATGTCCAACATAGCACAAAGCCTTCAGTGACTGTCCTTGGAAATAATCAGATGTAGTAAATAATTCTGTTCTCAAATACACAGAATCAATCCTACCAATTGCTGATCAATCCTCTAATCCATAGCTGCAGTGGTTAATAATTCTCTTTTTATCTGTACAAAGTGCAATCATACCATCATTACCAAACTTTGCTTACCAGAATCTCCCCAGTGAATACTTAACTCTTAAAATAGTAAGAAAACCTATTTGTGAAGTAAAATTTAGAGTTCAAATGGAAAAATACTTTTAGCCCTGTACAAAAAGTTGTAGTAGTCTTGACTGGAAGACCACTGTACATCAAGGAGTTTGTGATCCACACCAGAGTTCACCTGAGGAAGCCCAGACCTGTGCTGCACAAGTCCCTTGGCTGCAGGACAAACTCAGCCAGCTCGTCATAACAGAGGAGCCTGCAAGCAGCTCCCACTCAGCACCCACAATTACATCACTTGCGTGGCCTTGGCTTTATCTAGGGATGCGGCAAGAAGTTCTCCTGAGAACATCGTTTCTGTTTGACAGTAAAAATGATACAGTTGTTTCCTTGTAAGAAAATTATCTAGTAGCTCAAATGACCGAAAGGGAAGAATCTCTTCTACGGATGTGGTCTGCCCAGCATGCTGCATGTTGGGGCTGTTCAATGCTACACCACCTGGGGTTCCCACCACCTAGAGAGACCTAAGGTCATTTACAGCATTCTCTCCTTATAGTGTTATCTTTAACAAATAGAATTTTAAATGATACCTTTGAGAGTTTGAGTGCCTTTCTTACTGGGTTCATAATGTACCAGCACCTCCCAGTGCAAAGCACAAACATATTTAGCCTTCTAGATAAATTAGTATTGATAAGGGTATTTTTGGTAACCTAGAACATTAAAACATATTCTCACATCAAAGTAATTATCAAGGCCTTTATTTACCCCAGTGTGGCTGGGTTTCATACCTCTGTCTCTAAAACCCTCCAGCATGAAAGGGTTAATGGGAGAAGTAAACAAATATAAAGCCCAATACAGAGTAAAATCTATTCTATTTTATTACTTTTTATAACTTACCTGTGGTACTAGACTAACATGGATATTACAAAAGTTCTCTCTTTTTGCTTTGAACTGAAACTGTCTAAATGCTTCAACAAATGGCATTCCTTCAATATCTCCAATGGTTCCACCCAGCTGAAAAAGAAAGCTTGGATATGTCAGAGTGGCAGAAAGAAGAAAAAAAAAAGAAAAAAAAAGTCTACCTCTTACATACTCGACAAGTTTTCTGAAATTTTTATCTTAAAAGAAAATGACCATTGAAATTTGCAGGCATACTCTGCAAAGAACCCTCATCTATTCTGCACATTTTGTTTCCTGTGGAAAACATAAAACAATTTTCTGGTTTTGTTATATTCACTTTACACCAAACACATAAGCTTCCCATGGGAAGATGTGTGGTGCTACTGAATAATACACGCTTTCACACTGCCTTCAAAGTGGTGAAAAAGTTATCAACAGTTAAGCTGATGTGAAGGTTTTTGTACAGAAAAACTTTATTTTCCTGTCTGTCAGATTAATGAACAGTTGTGACCGACAAGATACAGCTGTTTAGCAACATGAAATTTCACATTATAAAAGACTTTAAATATTTATTACCAAACCAAAACCTAAGACTAAGTCCATGATAAAACTTATTTATAAAGACAGAAATTACATATCTTTCAAAGACACAAAGAGCTGTAGCGGACTAAGCACTGAATAAAGCAGTGTTTAGCACGTAAGTCTTATGAAGTAGTTGTATTTCAGAATGATCTTTCTGTGCCACCAAGTGGCTTTTGACAGAATTGCATGTTTGTGTTCACCCAGTACCAGAAAAACTTCTAACAACTACATTTGTATGTGATACACATATTCAGTCTAACTCCTTCAGGATTTTGCCATGGAAAAACATTACAATTATCCCTGAAGTCCTGAAGAAAAATATTTTTATCAGGCTGGAGCTATAACAAAAAAAACCCATACATGGGGGAAACAGAAAGTTAAGTTTGAAGTTAAAGAACTGACGAGCCCATCACTTATTAATGATCTTCTGCAACTTCTGTATTTACTGTTTTTACATTTGTTTTAAATGAAATGTTTGACTCTCACCGTGCACATCATAAAAAAGATCTATAGCTATACCAATAAGTATATTTTAATCAAGGCAGATTCTTCTGCGAAAGAAATACTGAGCGATTCTGTGACCTGGGTCACAAAGTTTATCACACTATTGATTGTGGCATTAAATCTATGACATATTCTTCTGTCAAATTCTCAGGTATAATCTTTTTTCTGCAATTTCCACTGTAATAGTAATACTAGCAATTACTGCCTTTCTTCCAGTTGTCTCAATGCCCTACTAAGGATGGGTAAACCTCATTATTCCCATTGTGCAGAACATCAGCAGGTTAAGTGATTAACAAAGGTGCCTCCAAAGATCTTAAAAATAACACCAGAAAGTGGCAAACTACAGTGTTTAAATATATTCCTTTAAACACGACCACAAGCAACAAGATGGGCATTTGAAGCTATATGGAAAGCTAGAATGTTATAGGCTCTCCTACTGACCATAGGAGATTTCAAGTATTACACAAGTTTTCTCAATACTAATAACAGTATAAAGCTTCAGTCCAATGTCTGTATCTCGGAATAGATACTTCACATTACAGTAACTGGATGCTTTAATTTTATAAATTAATAAACTTTTAATCATCCCAGTTTCAGCAGTATTCTAGAAGGGATTTAGTCAAGTAAACAGAAGCTGTAGGGATAAGACCATGCCTATCATTCTCAGAACAAATCAAAGAATATAAAATGTGTCTTTGCATTGGTGCTCTCCATAAACCTTCAGTCTGACTTTTTTACAGTAAGTAGCAAAGAGAAAGCAAGCTAGTTCTTTGTGTTCATTGCAGATATATACCCTAAAAGGTTCCATACTTGCCTCAATTACACAAATTTGTGGCTCTTTTCTGTCATCATCCACCGGAACTTTTGCTTGATTCATTACCCATTCCTGAACTGCATCAGTGATGTGCGGAACAACTGCAAGACAAAGCCAAAGGCGGCAAGCATATCTTACTTTAGGCCCACGTACCAGTTTTTGCGTGCAACAGGGGGAAAATAAGCAGAAAGGCAAAAGGAAACTACTAGCTCCTTTTTCTGTTCCTCCTTTCCTTGAACCCAGAAGCCCAACATTACAGGAATATGCCCATATCTCTTGGGAAGGAGAAAGGAATAAGATGATGCAGCAAGGAGCAGCTTGTTCTAGTTGATCACACTTTTGTGAAGACTGAATGGACTAGTATCCCACAGAATTAAAAATATCACCTTGAACGGTTTTTCCCAGGTAATCACCATGTCTCTCTTTATTAATGACATGCTGATATATCTTTCCAGTGGTGATATTGTTATCTTTATAGAGACTGATGTCCAAAAATCTCTCATAATTTCCCAAATCTAAGTCAACTTCTCCACCATCATTCAGTACAAAAACTTCACCTGAAAAAAGAAAGTGAAAACAGACAGAAAAGCAATAAAATAATCAGAAATTATTAAACAGACAGCAGGAATACCACAAACTTATCTTAAATTGAAGAAATGTTTTTTAAAATGACGTATCCCAATGACCTATCAATAAAGTACATGCTGCAACTCATCTGCGCTGTCATTCTGTGTGACTTAATGCCCAAGTCATTACTTTTACATTGAATGCCTATCCCTCAGTCCCATACAGTTTTGCAAATAAATTTAAGTTATATTGCCAAAATATTTAAGTGACTTAAAAATATTTAACCAGCATTTCAACAGCATGCTACAGTCCTTGATTGGAAGAATCCAATCTCTAGGAATCATAAATCAGCAACAAATAAAACATTAATTTACATGTGGCAGCCAAAAACTGTGCTTTTATAAGCATGAATTATTACGCACGTTCAAAGTGTTTCACTATAAATTTGTGTTGTTTGGATCTTAATGATTAAGGCTTGGATCAGGAGTAAAGTTATGAAGAACATAAATGCTTCTTCAAACGTGATCACTGTTTCTTATTCAGTTGTTTCATCTTGTATATTTAGTTCACTATGTCCACAGTGAGGGTTATTTCTGACCCTGAAAAATCTAATAAAAACATCCTTCAGGTTCAGACTTTTCTTAGACCTCTAAATAGTCTCTAAATTCTGAATCTAGTCAATTTCTGAAGCAACTAAAGTTGCTAGATCTTGAGGTGAGGCTGGAAAGCTCTTCAGAAAGACCATAAAACATTCTGCCATGACCCAATGAATCAAGGGCTAAACAAGCTAGGGGACGAATGCACAAGAAAAAAAAAAAAGAAGCAATCCTCCTGAAGGTATAGTGTAGACTACAGAAATATATATCCCACGAAGATACAACACTCCACTCCAATGAACAGTTTAACAAAAACATCTCAATGTGTACAACAGAGTGGAAGATTCATGCCTGATCCTGTTAGGCACTGTGTACCTCCTCTGGACTAAGTTATCATTTAAGCCAACAGTGGAACCAACATTTTTCATAAGCAGGTCTTGGAAGAATAAAAAAATACATAATTTTAAAAACTCTTCAGTTAACTGGAAATCACCAAATTAAAATCCTTTGACTCAATCATATTTCTGCCAAAATGTTAACAAAAGAGGTTTGCCATTCTGGCTTGTGTGAATTTCCACTTACTACCCAGCAAGCCAGTGTTTCTTTACAAGCAGTAAGAAAGTCTTAAGTGAACAGAGGGGGAAAAAAAATTTGTGTGGGTATTACAAGCCATAGTATCCCCTCTCCCCTGTACCTGATCCAGGGGAGGAATACATCCTCAGAATCTCAAGTCATCGCAGGAGTCTTACCACCAAAGGTAAAGACATAACTTCCCCGGTCAACTGCCTAAGTAGCACCAGATGCACTTCTGAAAGGGCAGGACTACTGGATTAGTTAAATTTGGCTTTTTGAGAGAGGTCTGATGTGTTGTGCTCTTCCTCTACTTAAAAAGCAAAGTGGTCTTTTTTAAGTTCAGGAGATAAACATGTTCATCTCCAGTTCCAAAAATTTTGGTCTCAACTAAAAGTGAGCAGACAAAATCTGACAAATAAAAAGAATTAGAAACGTCTATTGGCTGAAGGTACTTTGGAACTTTGAAAACTGTTGTTTTCAGTAAATGTACAAGTAGCAAGATAGATGGCTGAAGAACATTCAAAATTATAAATGCATGTCAGACTGTCTTGTAGCTCATCACCAATGTAGTGAATACAACCAATGTAGCTTAGAGAACTAACCAACCAAACTAAGCATCTACTTTAAAATGATATCACTAGTTGGCTCTCTAAGCTTCACTGATGGTTTTGGCTAGATCCTCATTGTCTAAAATCGGAACTTTATCTAACTCCCATGAAGACACACTAGAGGCACTGACAACTGACATCCAGGTAACAGCATTCACAAGTAACCATCGAGGAGTTAAGTTTCAAAGTAAGTTTTATAGTACCAGTTAAGTTTTATAGTACTATTCCATTTTTTCTTTTTTAATCAAGTTGAACTCAAGATAGCATTGACTGAACAAGACCTAGAGCTAGGATTTTCCCAACAAAGTGGTATTTTATAGGAAGGAAGCATCTACTCATAAAAGTATCTTCACCAAACAGGCTTCTCCTCTCTTTACTTAGAGCAAACAATGCCCCTGAGAACACATAGTAAGGAACAAACTTGCATTGCCAAATGGATTATAAAATTACTAATAACTACCATACTATTGTTTTTCAAAAAAACCCCACAAACCAAAAAACCCACCACATTACTGTGAATACAAATATTTATGCAAAAGGGAATAGCACTGCCCTTCATACCATGTTCATATGGTGAAAAGGTTCCAGCATCTATGTTTATGTAAGGATCAATTTTGATTGCAGTGACACGTAGACCACATGATTTCAGTATGGTGCCAATGCTGCTTGCAATGATCCCTTTTCCAATGCCTGAGATGACACCACCAGTTACCAGGATGTACTTCATTGGAAAATCAGCATGAGCACACTGATCTCAAGCTGGAAATCTAAAATGACAAAGATGTACATCTGATGAATGCAAATTCATGCCAGGAAAGAACACAGCCTCAGCATGCAAAGAATCTAAGCTGAAATGACCTTCAGAAACAGAAAACAAAATCAGCATTTCGGAATTTGGGAGTAGGATTCATCTCTTCCAGCTTATACACCAATACGTAAGCTGAGCACCTAAGTCCACTCCGCAGTCAGTGGAAAAACAGATACCATTTTGATACACTGCCCTGTGGAGATGCCAAAGAGAGGCACAGTTCACCCGGCCTGTTCCTCTCCTGTGACAGGAAAAGCCAGCTAACTTTTAGAACCACAAGTTAGGCAAGATGAATCTCACCCTAGATTCTTTCTAAATTAAAGAAGTTAATTATTTCACATGTGTTTTAAGAAGTTAGCTCACAGATTGTTCATTGCTACATTAGCCAGAACACTCACATTCTCTGCTCAGTAGCTTTACCTTCAAAAATAGTGACTGTAGCTTCAAATATCTATTAAAATCAGAATGTTATAGCATCCACTCCATTTTTAGGCAGGTTTTGCTTCTCCAACTCACAGTGTATCAAGTATTTCACCAAAAGTCTTACAATATCCTACAGATCAATAGAACATGAAACCACGAAAGAAAAACTGAACTAAAATGTCCATATTTATACTACAGTACATTACTGCTCAAGAGCCTAGAGTCCTTTCTTCACATGCCTACCCATTTGCCCTCTCCGGGTAATTACTGTGTGAGAAACAATCAGAAAAAGAATCACCTAGCATCTCTGGACTATGATGCAGAGTAAGACTTGATGCTGTTCTAGAAAACAACATTGTATCTGTTTAAAGTTTCAATGTAGAGAAACATCTGATGTTATGACACACATTAGCATCCTGAATTCAGAACAGCAACCCTGGATAGCTAGCTCTGAGAGCTATGGCAGGTAGCCTTCAACATGCCCAACTTGTCAGAGCCTCTGCTTCCCTGTCTAGACCGTGAAATAAATGATTCTTCACAAGAAGGAACTGCAACTCTGAGTACTCGCAAACACTATATCCTGAAGACATAAACATGATAGTTATGCATATTATGGTGCTGAAGCCTTGATCAGATACATCATATTTCACAGTGCTCTAGAATACTACTAGCATAAGCAACAATGGCTATTCAGATACAGAAACTTCCTCTCTTGAAAATGTCAGTTTGTAAGAAGCTTGGATAATTAAAATGGAAAAAAAAAAGGACCCGCTATGAACTAAAGAGATTCAAATATCATACTAGGCAAACCATAGGACTGGGGGGGGGGGGGAAATAATCTATAGATGCCAATATATTTATGACAGCTTGCACTGTGTAGAGGTATGAATGGTAGGGGATCCAGAACTATCAAAATAGATGATGAGGAGACACTCCCAACAGCTTTCACCTGGCATAGATTTTCACAAGCATAGATTTTGCCACCATTTCTCCACCCCATCTGAAACAGGATGACGTTGTGTGTATCTCATCCATAATTGCATTCACATTACATTCAGGCAGCTGTGGAGGCTAATCACTGGAATCAATTTTTGAACAATGACAGCGTGGCTCACCACAGATCAAAAATTCTAGGGTCAAGAAAATCTTTCCTTACTTAAGTACCTAATTTGTTCAAAACAACATGCAACAGCACATGATCTAACAGTGCTCAGGATAAATCAAAGGAGCAGGGGTCTTCAAACACTGGTAGTAAGCAGTAGCTAGTGGACGAACATTGTAGCTCTTCCTCTTACTATACTGAAGTAACATAGATAAGGCCTGGATCTTCAGGAGGCAGAGTTCAAGAATGTAACAATGCTTGTTATCAATGCTCTTATGATTGATAATAGGAATCAATAAACTATTATTTCCTTGTCAATATAGACAAGAAGAAGACCACAACCATCAAAAGTATTTAAATTGGGAGAAAAGGATCATCAGGAATTAACTTTTCCCTGCTATTTAATTTTAACATGTAACTTTTTTTTTCATAGCATAGATTTTAAGATTTGGAGCCTACCTCCTCTGTTTTAGACTCGTCCTTCATAAACCAGCTAATGTAGATGTCAACATTAACACTTCATAATCACCTAAGCCATTTTCAAAGCTACTTCCAGAAAAAGAAGGGGGGGGGGGGGGGAGAAATTAATTCAACAGGTGTAAATCTTGAGTATGTGCCACTTCAAAACTCTTAAAGCCTATCACTTTGCTTACAGGAACCAAAATGAAAAAGTTCACTGTGATTTTAGCAAGAAGAGTGATTTCCCAGAAGCTTAAGGAAACACAGTGTTTACTTGCAATAGAAGCAAAGAACTCCAGGTGGTTTGGGAAGTCACTTGTAAAAGGCGAAGGAGAGAGTTAGGGGAGGGAAAGCAAAAAGAGAATCCTGGAAGCAAACATTTTGCTGGGAACTACAAATCAGCACAAGCAGAGAGGAACACGAATTACTCCGTTCGGTCTTATCAACAGAAGCTTGCTCTCTTCAGTGGGGATTTCGGAGCGCTCCACCCCAAACGTGCTGCGCTACAGCAACAAGTGAGTTACAGCCCAGCCCGGGAACGGGGCTCCCCCTGCCCCGCCCCAGCAGCCGGGCGGCCGTCACCTCAGGGCGGCGGCGGGCGGCCCCGGCCGCGGCCCAGGTGCGGGGCGGGAAGGGCCGTAAGAGGGCGGCCGCTCCAGGCAGGCCGGGCTGGGCCGGGCCAGGCGGCAGGACGGCGGAGCAGGAGCGCGGCCTGTGACTTACCGCCCGCGCCGCCCTTTTGTCTTTAACGGCGGGCGCTCCAGCCAACGGCCCGAGCACCAAGCTGAGGTGCGCCCGCCGCCCGGTAACGGCCGCGGGGTCACCGCCGCGGGTGGCCAAACTGAAGCGAACCCCCGGGGGAGGAGGAGGCGACGGCACCACCTCCCCGAGGAAGGCGAGACCCCGCGGCAGCGCCCCTCACCGCAGGCGAAAGGCCGGGGCGGCTGCCCGCCGCTGCCCCGCGGGGAGGGAGAAGGCAGCGCAGAGCCCCGGCGGCCGCGGGGAGCCGCCACCGGCGGTGGCGCGGGAGGCAGGCTCGAGCACCGCCCTTCCCCGCCACGGGCGGAAGTGGCGTACGCGGAAGGAGCGGGCGGCCCGGGCTTCCGCATACCGAGCCCCGAGCCCCTGGGCCTTAGGAGCGCCCGTTAACGGCCGAGCGCGGCTGCCGCCGCCGCTCCTGCGCCATGTTGCGCGGCCTGGGCAGCTGGTTGGGGCTGGAGCGGGCGGGCGAGGAGAAGCTGCTGTCGGCCGAGGAGAGGAGCAGCTCCACGGAGGAGGAGGAGGCGGCAGCGGGCGCGGAGCCGGCCGTGCAGAGCTCGGAGCAGGCAGAGCCGCAGGTGGACTCGGAGGCGCTCCTCAGCCAGGCCAAGGGACTCGGCAGTGAGTGTCCAGCCCTCGCAGGCCGGTGCTGGCGGGGGGAGCGGGGCGGAGGCGGCCCGGCACCGCCAGCCCCGGGGCACGCCCGCACCTGAGCAGAAGGCGCCCCCCCGCGCTGCCCCTGCGGCTCCCCGCCGGCCGGGTGCCCCCGCCGCCTCGCTCCGCTCCCCCGCCGCGCCCTGGGCCGCAGCGGAGAGGTGTGGGGCGCCTGCCCCTCCCGCACAGATCGCTGCGGGGCCTTCGTGCAAGAAGGAGGCTTGAGGGGAAGAATAGCTTCGCTTGTTGGAGGGGTGTGTCGCGCCCAGGCGTCTTTACGTGGGGAGCGTTGCTATGGGTCTGTTTTAAAATAATAAAACAGTAGTCTTAGCAGCAAAATTCCCTTAGTGTGGCAAGAGCAGGCTAGTGACTGGAGAAGCAAAGGCAGATCAGTTTAATGCACGTTTAGGGCTTGGAGAAGTGACCAGTATTTACCATTGGTGCATAAACCAAAGCTTTAGTTGAACTAAACAGTTATAGATAAGCTTTAAGATGAGTTAAGCATGTTTATTCTCAGTTCAGCAACAGTAAAAGAAAAATCACTTTTCATCTAGATAGCTACAAGTCCAATGTAGCTTCCATAGTGATGAAAATGGGGAACACAAGTTTGAGGTGACCAGAATACTCTTCTAAAAAAAACAAAACAGTTCTGAAGCATATCTTTCCAGATGTAGGTGGTAATTCAGGTCAGTTTAGCTAGTATGGAAAATGATCTCGGTGAAGAAGTGTGAAAAGTCATTCTTACCTACCCTTTTTTATTTTATGTTTTCTCATATCTTTGTTTTGCATCTCTATTAAATGATGTTTGTTAACTGCAGTCTATGGCATGCTTCACTACCATGTAATTTTTCATGGAGCCTGTCTAGTTTCTTCCACAGTTCTGAAACAATCCTACACAATTACTAAAGCTGGAACTTTGGAAGTCACCTAATCCTCTACTTTCATCATCATTTTTCTGTGTGTCTGAGATTCTTTTTAAATAGCAGTTAGTGATCATGAGAAATATTTGATGAAGTTGCTAACGATTCTGTGTACTGTTAAAGGATGTTGCCTTGCTGGAGATAAAAAAGCGTTTTAAAAAACTTGGGATATTTAAAATATGAACCAAGTGTATGGCTGCAAATGTTCCTTTCAGTTATCAGCTTTTTCAGAATCGTTATTAAATGAACAGCATTTCTTTAAGTATCTGTTCTGTTGTCACTGTGGGAGAAGTGATGTATACATATAGAATAACGTACTTCATAAGTTGGTGTGGGGTTTCTGTGATTTTTCATAGGAAAGTAATGGGTTTTGATTATTTTGTTGAACTCATGTAATGAGGCAAGGCTGTAATCTGCTATAGGCAAGAATTCTGCCTTAGTATAGTAGATTTTTAGATAAAATTAATCCAAAGTACAGCTCCATGCTTGTTGCTAAAGTGTTTTCTTACTGGTGCTCTGAAATGCTGGATTGGTATCATCTCAAAGGTTAGTCTGAGATAGTTCTTTACTGTGCTTTGCCTTGGGCTACCCAAGCTGCAGCAAATTATCTGTGTAGTTTGGTCAAATACTTGTCTGGTTGTTGTAAATTGATCCTAATCTGGTAGTCACTCTGATCGTTCAGGAAGGAAAAAAGACTTCGAATTTTCAGGGGAAGAATAAGTATTGACTGTTATAATTTGCTCTGGAAGTGAGAATTTGGTTTAGTGATCCATGGATTCATTGTCTGTTACACCAGAGAAGATTGTGGTGGAAAGGCTTTTTTGTAAGGATTTGGACATCACTGTTGTAACACATAATTACTCTAGAAACATCTGCATAACTAACAACCAGGGTAGCTGTGTAGAAAGACTCCCCTCACACATAAAGAATTCTACTGGTAAAACTGAAGCCTTACATACATTATTTTTTACTCATTATTACATCATTACAAAGGTTAGGAGAGTTTGTGAATGTGAACTAATAATAGAAATATTGCTAGATACACATTCTTAATACAGACAGATTTGTAAGAGGGAGGGAAGCCTTCTTGGTCATTTGAAAGTGGAGGTGTTGCTTTTCAACCACTGCTTCTATTTTTCTAAGCCTAAGTACCACCTCTTACTGAGGTTTTACAAGTACCTCGGTTCAGAAGAATATTGGCCCTTAATGGGAATAAAAAGCATTTTGTTCTTCAGACTGGTTCCAGGACCGGCCAAAACCACTTTGCCCAACAATACCACAACATTGCTGGAGAGCAAATGTTTTGGCATCTTTTGCGTCTAAAACAATTGCATATGAGAAAGTTTCCAGGTATACAAGAAATGACCAGTGAAAGCTGGTAGGGAGGAAACAATCCAGTAATCTGCTGCTTCCTCTACTGTCATAAGGGGGACAGTATATATTTCCGTATCTGAAGTGGAGAAGATAGGCTTTTTTTTTTTTTTTTTATACCATGTGAAGCATGTGGTGGGTTGTAAAGCCTGCTAACAGATATGAAAGATGCTAGCAAGTACTTGAAGGAAGTTTGGTTGCCACCATTCTGTGGCTTATAAATGCAAGTTACATATAAAATACTGGCTTGCTAGAGGGCTGGCTAGACCTCTGCGCTTGGCAGTATTGATTTGCTGATATCGTTAAAGAGAAAATATTTTATACGCCACAAAGAACAGTCAGCTTTCCAAAAGGTGACAGGAATGTTCCAAAGTAACTCATTCTACCAGTGGCTAACAACTGTGTGTTAAAACAACTTAATTTTTTTTGCATGGTAAGGTTATTTGTTACATTTCTAACCTATAAGGAAACTGGACGTTTTGTGACATCTTGAGAAGGAAGGTGGTTTTTTGTTTGTTTGAAATGGAAGTGCTGGGTTGTTTTTTCTTTTTAAAATCCCCCGTATAAAAATCAAAGTTGATTTTCTGGAATAACTAAAATATTGTTATCATCCCGTGTGCTTTGCGTTCTTACTAATGCCTCAAATATATCTTTGGTAGGTACTACGCAGTTTAGATCCACTATTACTACTTCTAACCCTATAATTAGAATAGAATAGAACAGTTCAGTTGGAAGGGACCTACAACGATCAGCTAGTCCAACTGCCTGACCACTTCAAGGCTGACTGAAAGTTAAAAGTATGTTATTACAAGAAGGGTTGGAAGGAGGATCCAGGGAACTACAGGCCTGTAAGCCTGACCTCGGAGCTGGGGAAGGTCATGGAGCAGATCATCTTGAGTGCCATTATGCGGCATGTGCGGGACAACCAGGGGATCAGACTCAGCCAGCATGGGTTTATGAAAGGCAGGTCCTGCTTCACTAACCTGGTCTCCTTCTATGGCAAGGTGACCCGCTTACTGGATGAGGGGAAGGCTGTGGATGTTGTCTACTTGGACTTCAGTAAGGCCTTTGACACCGTCTCCCACAGCATTCTCCCAGAGAAACTGGCTGCTCGTGGCTTGGATAAGTGTACTCTGTGCTGGGTTAAAAACTGGCTGGATGGCAGAGCCCAGAGAGTGGTGGTGAATGGAGCCAAATCCAGTTGGCGGCCGGTCACAAGTGGCATTCCCCAGGACTCAGTGTTGGGACCAGTCCTGTTTAATATCTTTATCGATGATCTGGATGAGGGGATTGAGTGCACCCTCAGTAAGTTTGCAGATGACACCAAGCTGGGTGGGAGTGTCGATCTGCTGGAGGGTAGGAAGGCCCTACAGCGGGATCTGGACAGGCTGGATCGATGGGCCAAAGCCAATTGTATGAGGTTCAACAAGGCCAAGTGCTGGGTCCTGCACTTGGGTCACAACAACCCCAGGCAACGCTACCGGCTTGGGGAAGAGTGGCTGGAGAGCTGCCTGGAGGAAAAGGACCTGGGGGTGATGGTTGACAGCCACCTGAACATGAGCCAGCAGTGTCCTCAGGTGGCCAAGAAGGCCAATGGGATCCTGGCTTGTATCAGGAATAGTGTGGCCAGCAGGACCAGGGAGGTGATAGTGACCCTGTACTTGGCATTGGTGAGGCCACTCCTCAAATACTGTGTTCAGTTTTGGGCCCCTCACTACAAGAAGGACATCGAGGTGCTGGAGCACGTCCACAGAAGGGCAACGAAGCTGGTGAAGGGTCTAGAGCACAAGTCCTATGAGGAGCAGCTGAGGGAGCTGGGGTTGTTTAGTCTGGAGAAGAGGAGGCTGAGGGGAGACCTTATCGCTCTCTACAACTACCTGAAAGGAGGTTGTAGCAAGGTGGGGGTCAGTCTCTTCTCCCAAGTAACAAGGGATAGGATGAGAGGAAACGGCCTCAAGCTGCGCCAGGAGAAGTTTAGGTTGGATATTAGGAAAAACTGCTTCACTGAAAGGGTAGTCAGGCACTGAACAGGCTGCCCAGGGAAGTGGTTGAGTCTCCATCCCTGGAGGTATTTAAAAGACGGGTAGATGTGGTGCTTAGGGACATGGTTTAGTGGTGGACTTGGCAGTGCTAGGTTACCAGTTGGACTCGATGATCTTAAGGGTCTTTTCTAACCTTAACGATTCTATGGGCCTTACCCAAATGTCTCTTAAACACTGACAGGCTTGGGGCATCGACCACTTGCCTAGGAAGCCTGTTCTGGGGTTTGACCTCCCTCTCAGTAAAGAAATGCTTCCTCATGTCCAGTCTGAACCTCCTCTGATGCAGCTTTGAACCATTCCTATGCATCCTGTCACTGGATACCAGGGAGAAGAGCTCAGCACCTCCCTCTTCACTTCCCCTCCTCAGGAAGCTGTAGAGAGCCATGAGGTCACCCCACAGCCTCCTTTTGTCCAAACTAGACAAACACAAAGTCCTTAGCCGCTCCTCACAGGACACTCCTTCCAGCCCTTTCACCAGCTTTGTTGCCCTCCTCTGGACGCATTCAAGGACCTTCGCATCCTTCTTAAATTGTGCGGCCCAGAATTGCACACAGTACTTGAGGCGAGGCCACACCAACACTGAATACAGCGGGATAATCACTGCTTTTGACCAGCTGGTTGTGCTGTGTTTGATGCACCCCAGGATGCAGGTTGCCCTCTTGGCTGCCAGGGCACACTGCTGCCTCCTATTGAGCCTGCTGCTGACCAGCACCCCCAGATTCCTTTCTGCAGGGCTGCCCTCCAGCCACACCTCTCCCAGTTTGTACTTGTGCGCAGTGTTACTCCATCCCAGGTGCAGAATCTGGCATTTGTCCTTGTTTAATTTCATGCCATTGATGATTGCCCAGTGCTCCAATCTATCTAGATCCCTCTGCAATTATTATATTATTATATTTACTATGGCACTTACTGACATTGTATCATTGTATATACTGCAACTGTGATATTACAGTCATAATACACCTGTTCAAATGTAGAAAGTGCTTGTGACATCATGTCATTATCTGAGAAATAAACAAAGCCAATGTTGTTTTAAGATCCTTTGTCAATAAACTGATATTTAATGTTTCTGAAGGTTTGTGATATACATCTTGCTGCTTGCAAGTTTGTTCTCCTTATTAAAAATGAACAATACAAGGCAACCATTCATGCTACGTAGTTCTTTCCCTGCCACCTTTCTTCACTTCAGCACTGCTAATATAAAAAGTGCTAGTCTTTGAAAATTCAATTTTTTAACATATTCAGAAAAATAAGCAAACAGAACCACAGTGTTTCTCACAGAGCTAAAAAGAGGAAGGCAATGCAAAACAGAAAAGGGCAAACATCAAGAGCAAGCTTCTGTCTTAAGACTTTTGAAGGAATCTCAAGTGTTACTTGCCTAACATTTTTTCATGCATTTGCTGCCTTCATGAGACTTTATTGTGCATGTTGATTTTCTTAAAAAAATATAATTCTTTTTTAATACTGCTGGTAAAGTTATTTTATTGCTTAATGTCTCTGAAATACTTAAATGAAATTAGGAAAGACACTGCTTCAGAAAATTCATTGGGAAGCAATATTTCAAGGACCACTAGGAATGTTTGCTTTAGTAAACAAGGTTCATGTATCAAAGTTTGTTTTACAGAAAGTTGTGATCAAACATACAGTTTGATCATCATTTAAAGAATATGAACTAGAGAAGGATAAATAGAATTTTAATTCTTTGTAGATCAGAAGCTGGGTTAAATGAATTTGAAAGAAGACTTCAAGTAGCTATCCAAATGTTTAAAGAGAAAGGAAAATGTAGTAAGAGAACTGGATGTACAGGGATCTTTTTTTCAACTCCTTCTCTTCTCATCTGTGAAAGGTTACCTCTTCAATTTTGCCACTGCTGCTACAAAAAAGATATCTGAATCCGTTGCCGAAACAGCACATACAATAAAGAAGTCTGTAGAAGAAGGAAAAATTGACAGTATCATTGATAAGGTATTTTATTTCTAGATACTTGATCTGAAAGATCTGCTTGCTTACTGTTGTTGTAATGTATAGCAAATCTGGCATGTGATAATGTTTCTTTAAGCTGGCTTTAGGAATTACATGTTTCAAGAGCAGGTATCTCCTGTCATGATAAATGATGTAACTGAAATATTTATTCAGAATAGACATGCCAAAAAAAATGGTCACTCTGCTTTACTCAGTACTGCATCTGTGTTCCATTCCTTCAGGATGTAGATACACTGGAGAAAGACCAGAAGAAAATATGAAAAATGCTGACATAGGAGGAAAGGTTGGAAAAGTTAGTAGAGACAGGCAGTTGGGGATTTCTGGGAGACGTGTGAGTTGGGTTTTTTCCCCCCAGTTTATTTAGGTGGAAAGAGGAATGCCATAGCCTGTGTCTTAAATGCATTTCTGAAGCAAGATTCAGCTTTGTGGATATTGTATCCTAAGACCCTAGAGCTATACAGGTATGGTTTCATAAGACCCAGCGAGTTAATGAAGTGGCTTACTATTGTCCTGTTCTTCCCCAGTGCCTCTACCATGCCACTTATCTCTTACCCTCCCTGTTCCTGGCTGCCAGCTCCAGTTGCTTAACTTCTGCCAGCAAGTGTTCTTCCAGTGCTTTAAGTCAAGAACTTGGCAGAAAGAAAAAAAAAAAGCAGCAATAAGAGCTACGTAGTGTTTTGTGTTTTTAGCAAGGGTATCTTGGAAGGGGAAGGGAAAGGGAACTGCCCAAAACCAACCCAGCTGTAGCAGGACTGTGCATCCCAGACATGGGAGATGCAGCCAGACCCCTCCTCCTGCTCCTGTCTCTCAAACAGCCCTTCAGGGGAACTAAAGTGTTTCCTTTTTTTTTTTTTTAAATACAGCAAAATTCAATTTCTTGATATAATTAGTTTTCATGTTGTCTTCCAAATTAGTCATCAAATGACGCTTTTAAATTTCTGTTATGATTAAATTTTGTCTCCAGATTTCATTGACTTTTTAGTGACAACTGTCTATGTATCATAGCAGATTTATATTTCCTACTACAGTATATTAGAGTCTAACATAATTTTGATCCACATCAAAAAGGAAAAATCCAGTAAGAAGGTTATTTGGTAATTTAATACACAAATAATAATGCTTATAAGAAACTGTAGCTAAGTACCTACACCATGTTTTATGGCTAAAATACTATTTTCTTTTTTCTGTGAATGCCTTAGAGTAATATGAATTCCCTGTTTTGACTAATAAGTTTATATAGGGGAGAAACAGATTATAGCTATATCATTGTAAAGCTTTTGTCTTACACCAAATAAATTATTTTATTCCATAAATACCAAAAATTCATATAACTTGCAACCATTAGGAACCACAATGATCTGTTTGTATAACAGGCACTACAGTAGTTCTCTCATGTTAATCTTAAATGGAAATGTGGGGTTGTTGAAGGAAAAAAAACATTACAGGACTTTATCAGGATTTAGTTTGAAGACTTGCATGCTTTATGGCAACTTGTTAAGCCATAGACCTCACTGCTTAAAATTTGTATTGTGCAAGTGGTTTAAATATTAATTTCTAGCTTCATGGTTTTGATATTCATTTCTAGCTTCATGGTTTTTTGCCTCTGCTTTTAACTACAGAACAACATTTGCATTGTTACTTCTAGATTACGGCATAACGACTTCTGAGAAAATTCTCCATTTTTTAATTCTAAATTCAATATAGGATATTTCTGAACATATTTTTTTCATGAAAGTTTGTCAACAACATAAGTGGAGAAATGATTTTATTTCAGCTAAGCAGACATTCTGAAAATCATATTTAACAATTTTACAAGTCCAATTTATTGCAATGGATATATTTCTTAGGCAACTCTTGAAACTTACTGTAACACCAAGGGTATCTTTAAGTGTTTAATGCTTTAAAAACCATGTTTAAATAGGTCTAAACAGTTAGTCTATACTGTCTGTATTTGATACGGTAAGGCAGTAAGTGTATATGCATAGTATGCTGATGTTCAAATTATCAGCTATGATTTTCCTTTTTTTTTTCGCCCCCTGAATTTGATAAAACTATAAATATAATTTTTAAAGCATACACAGTAGTTTAAACTTTTAAAGGCAAAATCAAATGTTTCAGTAAAGGGGAATGTATGATTTACAAGAAACACCTTTAATTCACTTACAAAAAGGGTCACCAGGGATATGAGAATATGATACTGCAGTGTATTTGAAAGCACTTTCAGAGTGAACATGAAACAAGAGGAATGATATTTATTTTATTGTGGTTCCCTAATTTTTATTTTAGACAATTATTGGAGATTTTCAGAAGGAACAGAAAAAATTTGTCCAAGAGCAGCAAACAAAAAAATCAGGTAATGTATGCTTTTTTTGATCATGCATAACATTACATAAGCTAAAACTTGCTGGAAGCTGGATAATTGAGCTATATCTAAACCTAATCTATCAAAACTCTGAATGAATGAAACACATTATGGTGGAACTTAACATATATTGTGGAATAGGAAGATGACATTTTTGAGGTTGAGGTTCGTGTTACATTGTCTAGTTGGTTTAGATTTGCCTTTTTAGCGAAATTCAGCTTTATGAAATCAACTCAAAGATCACTGTGCTAACAAAGCTGATCTCTTATTGTTCTGAATCTTAAGCCTGTGTATTTACTGAAAACAAGCATGCTGATTACCTTTCTTTTGAGCTTTAGCAATTATGTCACATTTTCATAATGAAATGAAAAACATGGGTTAGGGTTTGCACTGTAGTATTTAATTAGTTTCGCTGTAGGAGTTGCTCTGCTTACATTAAAGGCATAATTGCTCTTCTGCTTTCCCGTAAGTCATTTGCTTTATAATTATGTGTGATCTAAATCCTTTGAGTTACCCACCCATGTACTATTGACATCAGTGGATCTATTTGAGACTTTAAAATAAGCACAACTTTTTTTCTACGTTGCATTTCATCATTGGCTTTTATCTCTTTTAATGTTACCTGAATGCAATAATTTCTGAGAGTTTGAATAATTAGTGGCTCTATTATTAATTTTGCAAATGAGCTGGTTTTAAATGGATCATGATAAAATTTTTCATACTGTCTGTAGTTAGTATCTTAGTCTGGTTTCTTCTTGCAAGACTGCTTATGTGATTGCGTTGTCTGTATTTCTATCTTTTTGTCGCTGTTAGTAAACTTTGGCATCTGTTACTATATTTCTACAAGTTTCATGAAAATAGGTAACTAGATTGACAAAAGAAAGAGTAACAGATGATCTAACTGAAAGAAGCATTAGCATCAGATGTGAATTCGTGTGGGTGAAAGATCTTGCTGATCTCAGGTGCATAGGCAAATAAGCAGTTAGTTTTATGTGCACAAGAATTATTTGTTAACTGTTACAGATGCATCGTAATGTCTCTGTAGGCTGAATTTGCATTGACAGTGAAGAGATTAATAGATTTCTATACATATACAATAGTTTATTTTCCTCTATGTACAGCCTACAGAACTATTTTGGAAGTATGTGTGTAAATATATAAAACAGCTGAACTCAAGTGTGCTTATCCAGTGTATAACATGTAATTTATAACAAATTTATAACTTGTTTTTCTCCATTGTTAAAGAATTGGTGTCTTCTGGGTGGTAGAAAATTAATACAATAGTAAATGACTTGGAAACCTTAATTTAGACAAAGTTTACATATTTAAAGTGTATCTAGACATTCCTATTTGCAGGCAGCTTAACCAGTTATACAGCGCTACTTCAGTAACTAAACAAAGAGGCACCAAGTTCTGACTGAACAGACTGCAAAGAAATCCCCACAGTTTTAGTTTTACAATAACAGAAATCAGCAACTATTTAATTTTTTTTTTACCTCTGATAAGCAAAGATCCATTCCTAGAGTTTCTTTCTTATGCCCTGAGCTTAGTTTAGGAAAAAGGAACAATGAATTGGCTTACTGATGTAAGTCTGCTTATTTTTGCGAGATTATGTGTTACTTTATGTAAGGTGTTTTGTTTTTTTAAAAGTAATACACATGCAATTATTTTCCTCCTTTCAATAACAGAAGCAGCAGTGCCTCCCTGGGTAGACAGCAATGAAGAAGAGACAATTCAACAGCAAATACTGGCCTTATCAGCAGTAAGTATTTCATTTCCTGTAAGATTTGAAATTTTTCTGTTGGAGAGGTTAAAACTTTCTTTTTTTCCAAAGTAAATTTGGCTGGCATTATTAAATTATGTATTTTCAATATACTTCTTTTAATGTGTCTGTCACTGCACTGATCATGTGCAAGAGTAAATAGTTCTTTCAGTATTAACTTGAGCAAAAGTAGATTCCCAATATAATTTTTGATTTTTATAGAGGTTTTACAGCTTTTTGGTATGATAGGATTATGTGGGAAGTGGGATTGCTTTGCTGGTCTTGTGTGTGAAATACGGTATCCTTTTTCTGATGTCAGTTAATGACCATAAATATGTTCTTCAAAGGATAAACGGAATTTTCTGCGGGATCCTCCAGCAGGTGTGCAGTTTAATTTTGACTTTGATCAAATGTACCCTGTTGCAATGGTGATGTTACAAGAAGATGAACTTCTCAATAGGATGAGGTTTGATCTCGTTCCCAAACAGTAAGTAATTTCTGCCGGTAACTATGTATGGTTGTACTTTTAATGTGTCTGTAAATATTCGTAAATTACTCTTTTTTCTTTTCACTTCCTTCAATTTTTTCTTTATGTACTTCCTATATATGTGTTTTATATCTGCTAATTTCGAATGCATGGAATATTACATGTGCATTGCGGTTTAGAGGAAATAACAGAAGTAGGTCTGTTAGACACTCAGAGCTAATAAGGATCTGTTGACTTAAGTATGGGAGTGGCCTTAAAGTTTTCCATGTCCAGTGTGCTAAATTAATTGAAAATCTTTTTCCCAAACAGAGGTAAATGCAGCAACAAAAATGTTCAGACCTGTTGGTGTAACTGACACCCCAAAAAGGTTATTAGAGATAGTCAGAGGCCCCATAGAGAAATGGTAAAAGAATGCATCACAAAACAGCAGCAATGCAAGCAAGAAAAACTGGTTTTGAATAGGCAATGGGAAAAGCTCTGTGTTGTGACTGCCTTTTTTCTACTGGACCTAACTAAAAGATCCATAAGGCCTTTGTTCCAGCAGTTATGGCCTGTTCCAGTATGGCTTCTTGATCCCAGCTTTATTCCAGTGCTGTTCTCCTTCCTTGCCCAGTCCCGGACTCTGCTCCTTAAGCTTGTTTCATAGGTCAACATTCTTGTTAAGTAGGAGTTCCCAACATTAGTCTCTTGTCTGAGGATGGAAACAGGAAAGAAAACGTCTGTCTTTGTGTGCTTTTCTGTCTTAAATCTCCTCCTTTTATAAGTCTTCCCAGCTCCTTATTTTATTTACCCCCTTCCCTGCTGTTCTTTGTTGCTGTCAGTCCTAAAGCTCTGCTGCTCGTATTCTAGATCTTCATCAGATCTGTCTCTGATGCTCTGTCGTCAGCCTCTGGTCATGCTATCCTTGCCTATCCTACCCCATTGCTTAATAGGGGATTTTTTTCTGTTCATAGTCTCAGTAGTCACTGTTTGCCTGAATGGGCAGGAAGATAACTTCACTCTCTTCTTTCTTTCTTTCTTGACCTACACATATTCCTCCCCACAGGCCTTGCCACTTCTGGCTTCTCTTCCCTATGGGTTACAGTTGGGTCTTTTCTTGCTCGCTGGAGGATTATCAGAGGGAAATGTTACCTAAGAAGTGGGATAGACCTGCTTATCAGAGCTGGTCGTTTCCAAGATGGCAGTTTCTAGTTACTGAAGGTCCTGCAGACATGCTGAAAGATGTGAAGACAGTGAAATAGTTCTGCTGCAAACTAGGTGTCATGGTTTAACCCCAGCCGGCAACTAAACACCACACAGCCACTCGCTCACTCCCCCCCGTTGGGATGGGGGAGAGAATCATAAGAGTAAAAGTGAGAAAACTCATGGGTTGAGATAAAGACAGTTTAATAAGTAAAGCAAAAGCATGCACTCAAGCAAAGCAAAACAAGGAATTCATTCACTGCCTCCCATTGGTGGCACGTGTTCAGCCATCTCCAGGAAAGCAGGGCTCCATCATGCGTAACGGTTACTTGGGAAGACACAATGTCATCACTCCAAACGTCCCCCCCTTCCTTCTTCTTCCCCCAGCTTTATATGCTGAGCGTGACATCATATGGTGTGGGATATCCCTTTGGTGAGCTGAGGTCAGCTGTCCCAGCCCTGTTCCTCCCAACTCCTTGTGCACCCCCAGCCTACTCGCTGGTGGGGTAGGGTGAGGAGCAGAAAAGGCCTTGACTCTGTGTAAACACTGCTCAGCGGTAACTAAAACATCCCTGTGTTGTCAACACTGTTTCCAGCACAAATCCAAAACATAGCCCCATACTAGCTACCAGGAAGAAAATTAACTCTATCCCAGCCAAAACCAGCACACTAGGAATGGCTTCTGCCTGTAGATCAAAGATGTTCCAGTTCCACCTGAGGTCTAGGGAATATGTGAATGAATATAGTTTGACATTAACAGAATGTTGGTTTTAGAGAGTAAGTGAAGTGAACAGGCTTATTTGGCTTGTTGGGTTTGTTTACGTAATTTGGCAAGAGAGATGGAACAGCATAATATTGTTCCAAATTATGTATTGCTACATGCTGTTAAGCTTTTTCTAAATAATAATAATAATTATTATTATTATTATATGTTTTCAAGTCTATTGAAACTGTCTTGTAAGAGATCAAGAACTTCTACAATGATGGATTTTTTTTAAACTGTGTTAATATCACAAATTTCTAAGTTTTTACTTAGAAGGCAGCTATGTCTACTCCTTCCATCTGCATATTTAATTTTATTTCATTGCTACATGGTAAAAGGAACAATATTTCCAAATGTAGTAATCAAAATCTGTTTGTTCTCTCTAGCATAAAGGAGGAGGTGTTCTGGAGAAATTATTTCTACAGGGTGTCCCTAATTAAACAGTCTGCACAACTCACCGCACTTGCAGCTCAACAGCAAGCAGTAGGAAAAGAAGAGAACAAAGGCAGAGAAGAGGATAGTCAACTGAAAGGTATGGAAAGGATTTGATTTAGCACAGCTCATCAAGTTAGTGTCATGCATACTGACTGTATACATTCAGGTGGCATTGAATTTTTATCCTGGATTTCCTATGAAATCAGAGCTTCTCTAATCGTACGTGGTCTGTTTGTCCAGGTGGGGGAAGAGGGGGCTCCTAGTGCTTTTAAGCTGTTTTCCAGTTTCAGCCAACTTTGTCAGAAGACTGGAAACCTCAAGAGATGAAATTTTGTACTTGGCTTATAACAGCTCAAGACCACTAGTGGTCTCTGGTGTGCTTTTTTGCCTTGTCAGAAAGAAGTAGGAGATACCTTTGGTTCACCTGATAAGACAAGAGGTACTAGCCAACCCAGCCAGCTGGCATATGGTTTGCTCTTGGCTTTTGCTTAGGCCTCAGGCCAAAGTTAGTGACATGGGGGTAAAATTACTCCAGTGGTGGAGGCAGAGATGCATGCAGGAGGTGGGAAGGCACACAGTGTATTATAGAAAAGGAGGAAGATGGGGACCAGGAGGCTACCTGGGATTCAACCTTGAGATGAAAAAGCCACTTCAACGTAGGCATCTTCAGATACACTGATCAGTTTATACGGATTATTCTTACTGACCCTCTTATATTTTTCCTGTTGAGTCCTTGCACTGCTAATGATCCCATCTTTCTAACCCTACCTCAGTTTCTAATTTCACCTTTCTTATCTTTTTACAGACTTTCTCGCAGCTCTTTTGCACAACTTGGTAATTTTCTGCACAGCCCGAGCTAAGGTTACTCAGCTGAGCCTTGGCTCCTTGGACACAGGCAGCTGAACCGGGGGGTGAAGGGGAGATTACAAGGGGAATTACAGAGCCAGGCTTGCATGTTGCATAGAAAATACATTTTCAAAGAGGACTGTAGTAGTTTCCTCAAGCTTTTTTTTGTGTGCGTGCCTTTGCTGTCAGTTTGTGTCATTCTGTTTCTCATAGGTTCTGTTCAGAGTGTGCAGGTGTTCATCTGGAATGAACAAAGTAGTTTTCTCTGAGTTAAAATCCAAGCAATGCTGACAGGACAGAATCTGCTTCAGACCAAGAGGCACCAATTCTGACTTCCTTTATCCAGGACAGTTGTCTGCTGTCCCAATGAGCTATGTACAATCAAACATTGCAGCATGTCCCCATGTTGAACAGCATGCTGTCAATCATAGAAACACTATTCATGCTATTTCAGGCTTTGTAAGCTTAAAAAAAAATCATGGCCTCACTTGAGCATATTACATGGAGCACAGAAGAGATCTAGGCCGAATCTATGCAAAGTCACCACAGGCTACGTGCCCTCCAGAGTATGCTAGCCTTTGAGGAGAGTAACTATTGCCAGCACACACCAGTGGGCTGGGGGGACTAGGGTTCCATCCCTGGGAAGATTGACAGAGACAGTATAGAAATAGCCCAACAAGATTTATGTGTTTACTATAACGATGTAATTCTTTTGCTCAGTATAGTTCAGAAGACTGCTTTAAGCAAAGGAGTACAGAACTTGTGTTGGTTTTTTTTTTCTGTACCTTTAATTTAAAATACGTGCAGGTTAAAAAATGAAGTTGAGAATTACATGATAGTGAATCTTCCTACTATTTTCATAGTTTTGTAAGCATGTTCTTTTCTCTCCGTAGAAACAGAAAAGCAATAGAGGAAATGTGATTATATGGAGAAACAACTGATAAGTTTTGTGGAAGCCGAGACTTGATTTTTTTTTTCCTTTGTGTAAAAGAACTACTCTTAAATGTCCTACACTAACTCTATCATCGTAACAGAAAGCTTTTGTCTTGACCTTTCAGTGCAGACTGTATTTAGGCTTGTTTCCTACTACTTCCTGTTCATGTCATATCACTTCTACGCTCCCACCATATTCAGCTCCCATTTTTGTCATTTTCTATGAGCAAATTGTGTTTACTGTTACCCTGTACAGGCACCATCAACTCAGGAAATCACTGGGATTGTCATGATTTCATAAACCTTTGCACCTAACTGGCATCTAAATGCATTTATCTAATTTTCTTTCTTTCTTGGATTTCTTTATTGTTGTGATTTTTTTAAATCTTTTTCGGATTTCTGTTCCTCTAGGTTTTTTATTATATAGACTATTAAGAGCAGTGACTGTCTTCTCTGGTTTCTGTAGTGCCTCACAATAGATCTTTGAGTATTGGATCCTTTCATTGGCTACTGCATTTAGTCCTTTGTATAGAGGAAGAAGTTGTGTTTGGAAAGATTAGAAACATAAATTCTGCCAAAAGATATTTTCTTCACTGTTGTTTATAACCATATTCTCTGTGAATTCTGTTTACTGACAGTATGCTTCCCCTTTCCACTGATCTTTTTATTTGATTTCTATTTCTGCATATCATTGCTTCAGTAAACCAATTTCAGAAAAAAAGAAAGCTGACACTGTTGTGGCTGATTGGCTAGACAAATAGAAGTTACTCTGTCATTAATTACAGCACTGAAGGTTTCCTTTATGCAAGCTAAATAGCTAGTTCAATGGGTAGTCTTAAACTGTAAGTTCCTAGGGCAGCATAACCTCCTTTTCTTTTTTAACAGTACAATACTCATATTTGCCAAATTATGGGTGTTTTAATTGAAGTGTCTCAACTCTACAGGAGAAATGGCAACTGATCCTATTGATCAACAAAACTGTTATCTTTGAGTCATCCAAACCCTTGGAAATTGCCAGTCAAAGAGAAAGTGGCTGGGTAATACCCAAAGAGTTATTCTAGAAAAATTACCATTGTGACTGAAAACAAAACATGTCTTAATTTAAAAAAAAAAAAGCACTGCCTTCTGGCCTGTTGCGGATCTCATACAATTCAGAAGACCAGTATAGCATATGCAGATAAATTTACTGTCCTAACGACTGTATATTCTGTAATGGCAAAGATACATTTACCAGACTGTAGTAAATACAAGTTTTGTTTGATTTGAAAATTGCAAAGATTTGGGAAGCTCTGAATCATCTGTGTTATTTTTGATTTAAATAACCTTTTTGAAGGTTGGATTTCCTAATTGGAGGCTAAAACAGGGAGTAATTGCTTGTTGGTAACTCTTCATAATGTTCAGAGTTTCTTCTTAAAGCTGACTGATGTCTATAAAATAGAACTAATTGCCTTCCATTTTTATCTCTGTCTTGTCTCCTCCTTACCTGCTGTCTTCACAAAGTTAAATTAGCGTGGTTGATGTGAAAGGAAAAAAGAAGGGACAAGGTGGAAGACATTGCACATTCTAGTGTAGAGACTATAAGATCTATAACAAAATGCCAAGTTCTAGTCCTTCTCCAGGTATTAGTAACTATTTACTTGGGAATGAAGTTACCTCAGGGGCAGAGAGCACATCAGCAGTGGAAGAGGTGATGCCAGGCCAGTAGATCCAGAACAGCACTAATGATACGTGTTAGTCACATCAGACTGGTGCATGGCCCAGTGCAGAGCTGCTGCGCCGCTTCTGCATGAGAGCAGCAGATGGAGCTTGAGGCACCTTTCTTGCGCGGTGCTTTGGACACTCGGTGCTGAACAGCGAAGAGTTAGTGCCATGTTCTACAGCCTCCCGAGCAGGGAGTGCTGGAGCATCTTTCACTGTGGTATTGGGTGCAGTAACAGAGCCTCTGAAGACTGGGAAGGGGAAGGAAGAGAGAGGATGGGACAGAGCAGCGGGCATTGAGTAGATGAGCTGTATAAGCAGTGACAGCTACCAATTAGGGAATTATTTTAATTAGAGCTGATCTTAATTTTAAAAAGTAAACCTGAAAAAATTCCCCCCTTGAGAAATTGCTGAGTCAGCAGGAAGGGTCCACCTGGGCACACTGCCGTAAGCAGAGCTGCCGTAAGCAGAGCTGCCATAAGCAGAGCTGCAAGCTCAGAGCTGCTTTGCATGTTTAAACAAATAGAACTGCTAAGCAAGCACTCCATCACTACCACAACCTGCCCAGTATGTTAATTGTTCTTGCAGCCACCTGGCTCTTTACTGTGACTCCTTTACCCTGCTAGTTGCACAAGGAGGAAAGGTGGGGTGTTCCTTTACCTGCCAAGAGAGAAGATCTGTCCTTGCTTGTAAACAATCGTTGTCTTCCTAGCACCATGCTATTAAATACAGAATGCACAGTGAGTTTTCTTAGGAAATTGGGAACAGCTTCTAGGGTTTATGTTTTTCAGTGATTTCCTTTGCCTGTGTGAAAGAAGGTAAGGCTGCAGAGCACTCTTCTCATGTGCATTTAGGGGTGTGTGTACAGATGTATTCCCATATACCTAAGAGCTAACTAGTGCCCATGTCAGTAGTAGTACCCAACCAGGGGAGTTCGGGAACTTATATGATAGGCAGTAACTGGATTTCCTGACCAAGTCTACACCTTTGTAACTTTAAAGATCTTGTGACATGTGGTGCAATCTGTAAGTGTTTTATAGAAGACATTCTTTCAGATTCCCAACTGTTCCTATTTATGTAGTTCTTTGGATTATTTTGAGGGGCAGAGGTGTTCCTGTGATTTAACTTTGGAGTCATAATGAGGAAATGGTTTGCTAAATTTGCCTGCCTTAATTAAGAACAGAAAATTGCTTCTCTTCTGTTTTGTTGTTGCAAATGCTTCACCTATGGCTGAATTCAGCCTTTAACCACCAGGATTCCTTAAAACTTAAAATACGATATTTCCTTGTACACTTAATAGCTATGCAGATTAAATGAGATCTTTTTATATTTAAATGTAATCTACCCTTTTTTTTTCCCCTCTTGATAGAAACAGTACGGCCAAAAACACCGCCTGTTACAATAAAGCCTCAAATAAAATCTCAAGAGGTAAATATGCTGTTATATTTTATCTGGTATTTAGTATGTGAAACTGTTACTTAATAGGTAATTATGTATCCTTTTGAGTAAGTTGTGCTATGAAACCATAATAATACAATATCTGACAGTCCTAACCTGCTGCTGTTCTGCTGTGATATTAATTTTTAGTCCATACATTTTAAACTCATTTTCAGTAGAAAAACAGTAGTTTATCTGAAGAATACTTTCATTAGTATCCTGCATATTATAGTAAATCACATTTTTACTCTGAAGAGCAACGTTTCCAAAATGTTTGGAGTAGAAGGTTTGCATTGTATTTAGACACAAGAGATACCTTCATAAAAATATATTGATGTGCCATGTTTGGTCCAACTCTTCAGCAGTTGTCAGGCTTAAGTACTGGAAATCTAAATGATGCATTGCAATAGCAACATTATTTTATTGCAATGGCAAGAAGAGTTTTACTTGATACTGCAAAAACCTTCAACTTAAACACGTAACGACCCTTGTTCATTTCTGGATTGTAAAATCAGTGCCAGAGAACACTTGGCAGAAGCAGAGCTGTGCATTCACTTGCCAATAATATGCAGGGGACTAAATTAAGCTAGAAAGATTTCCAAAGAACAGTCTTCTCTTAATCTCATTAGTATGTAGAAAACTGTTACTGAATTGCGGTCAAAATTTAATATTAGTCTTAGGTAATGTTCTAAACTACTTAAGAGTTTATTATTGTTTCTGAAGATGACAAAAACAGAATTAAAGTTGTTAAGAGAACACAAAAAGGAGCCTAGGATGAAAAGCAGATTATTTTCAGTATAACTATCTAACATTTTTGTCTGTACAAAAATAAATCTTAAAGAAAAATAGTTGTCAGAGTAATGCATTTGGTTTGTTTTTTCGCTGATTCTATCTAAAAGGCAGTCAGTCACATGAGTGCAAGTATGTATTGGTGACATTTTTTCCCCTTTTTGGATAAGCTTATACAAATCTATCTTACTGCAGGACGAGGAAGAGATTTCCACAAGTCCAGGTGTATCAGAATTTGTGAGTGATGCTTTTGATGCCTGTAATCTGAATCAGGAAGACCTACGAAAAGAAATGGAACAACTGGTGCTAGACAAAAAGAGAGAAGAGACTTCAATAGTAGAAGGTAAAGCTATCATTACCTTCTGTGTCTTAAATACAGTAATTCTAAGATAGGTTGATTTAAATAAAAAAAATGTAATTCAATTTAGGAAAGTAGACTCGTGACTGTTTTTCAAAGTGTATGACATGACCTGCAATGAAATGTTGCAGAAATTAATGATAATTCCTACCACAGTCGAATCACGTCTTATAGAGAATGTTAACTATAAAAAGTTTAAATCCAAAGAACCTAACAATTTTTAGGTGGCTCTTTCTGAAAGTGACAGTGGAGTATTTTGTTCTGTCTAATTCCTCCTTTCCCTGCCTTCTCTTTCATAGGTCCTTATGTGTGTGAATTTTTATTTCTTTAATTGACATTCTTGTAGGTAAAGTACAGTATTTGGAAGTCAGGCTATGTTTTCTTCTTGTGACACCAGCTAAAAATGCAGTATTTGCACCAGAGTGTGAGCTTGCAGATGCCTCTGCTGTAAAAGGTTTACATGCATTTGGAACAGTTAAAATTTAACAAATAGCTTTGAAAATGATGAGAAGAAATAAAGTGGGGCTTATACTTAATTCAGAAGAACAAATATCAGTGTAAAAAGCATAAAAACAATCGGTGATGATGTGACTCTGGCCATACACAATGAACTATTTACTATGAAGACACTTGCATATGTAGATGCTTATCATAATACAATTTTCAGAATTCATCCTACAACATGTTTTGGATGTTGCTGAATCCTTGTTTTCTGAAATTGTTATCTTTTCCAATACATAGCCAAGCTTGAGGAATTCTTGAAGTATCAGTTCCTTGCATCTAGCTTTTTGATGGAAGTGTTTCAATAAGTCATTAATGTGTAATTTGTTCAGAAAAATCTCAGCTGTCCTTACTGACTTGGACTACGGAATTACGTACCTTCATATCTAGGCTGAAGGTACCCAACATGTAACACATCAAACACCCATCTCCTCCCCCATACCCTTGCATATGATAGGTGGAGCTAATTAAAACAGAGATTAACAACACAGGAATGCCTTCTGACTCATTTTTTGCCCTGAAGTATGAAATATGATTACCTTTAACCCTGATTAAATGAGATTGCCTAGCTACAAATATCAGTGAGGAGAATACCTGTTTCTTTTTTTAAATTACCCACAGTATTTGATCTTTTTTTTTTCATAACAGTATATTCAACAAACTTATGAACTTCATTCATTTTTTTCCAGAGCTTTAAAAGTATGAAGGGAGATTCAGTTGATAGTAGACTGAAAGACTGTAGGCAATAAGCTTGCAAAGGGACGCTTGTTATGACTAAGCTGCTTATTTGCTTTTTAGATCTTTATTATAGTATGCAAATAGGAATATAGACTTGTATATTAATTAATTCCTATGTGTGGTCAATAAGAAGATTAAATTTCTGATCTTGAAGTTTCTTTAGTTTTTAAGGAGAATTGTCCATACAGTTTGGGGGCTGTAAGAGAGATTCAGTGCAAATTAATCTAGTTTTATATAAATAAGCAACATTCTATATTATCAGTTCAATTCTTACACATCATTTATCTCTTGTAGAAGAAACTGCTGACTGGGAAAAGGAATTACAACAAGAGCTTCAGGAGTATGAGGTGGTGACGGAATCAGAAAAGCGTGATGAAAACTGGGATAAAGAAATAGAAGAAATGCTGCAAGAAGAAAATTAAGCATTTTCACAAAATCACTATAACCCTAAGCTTTTTCTGAGGACTGACATGGATTTCTGCTTTCATATTTTGCTTACGAAAGATCTTCAAAAGACATAAAAGAATCTAAAATCATTATAATTCCATATGGGGATACAACCATTATTTCTGTTCTTTATATGAGCAGTTTCTGAACTTCTACATTCTTCAAAAGAAAAAAAAAAAAAAGAGGAGACAGACACTGCAGGTTATATGTCATAATTAAATGCGATAACTATTACATGAAGCAACAGTTTAGTTTGAAGCATTTTTAGGTGGTCAAGAAGCTCTGCAAAGAGACTTCTAAATCTAAGAATCTCAGTTTGTTTGTCTACAGCTTTCTGTTTGGGATGTAAAAATGGATGTTGTAAGTAACTTAGTCCTTGGAAATAACTCTCTCGTCACATTTGCACCCTGATCCCTGTATAATCTGTAAATGTGTACTATTTTTAAGGTACTTGTAGCTAGTAGCTTTCATGTGTATTTAACTTCCTTAATGTATGTAGCCAAAGAATTTATAGAAAACCCTATCGAGTAACTTCCAATAATTTGTTATAAAAAAATACTAATTCAGACTCCAAAAGAAGTACTGATTAATTATTGATCAGGTATGATTAACTGGCAAACATTTAAGCATTTAAATAAGAACAGAGTTATTAACTGCTTGAATTAAGTTTATGTTTTTGTTAAATCATCATATTGAGATACTGCCTTTCCCCACAGAGAGAAATGGCTTAATGCATTCTTTCTTCAGAAGACTGTTATGTTTCTATTTAATTTTGCTGAGTGAGAGCAAATTAAATGTTTCTCTTTAAGTGCTGAAACATTTATGTGAAAACTTCAGCTGGTTTGGACATCTTTATTAAATACTGTAGATATGTATAAAATTGGCTCATTTATTTGGACGGAGGGCAGAGTGAGGGGCAAACATATTTCAGACTTACACAGATTTCGAAAATATACTTTGTCACAGTGCTTAAGACATGGAATTTAAATAAAAAGTAGTTTTCTTTAAAAGATTTTTTTATTCTTCTCAGGCATCTGGATGTTTCCTGTAGTTTTACCATTAAGTCAATATCTTTATGTATATAAATGAAAATTTTATGTTCTATTTGTCATCTATTTCATAACCTTCTCTGACAAAACATTCATGAAATTCCAAATATGAAGGAAAAGGGTAAGATGAAGTAGGTAGGAGCCATTAAGCACAATTGAATTATAGGCATGTTGCATACAGTTAGCTTTGTCTTAATGACATAATTCTGCAGAAAACTTTTGTAAAGAGACTGAAAAGATTATAGCTGTAATTATTCAGTCAATATTCATCCCGTGGGAACTGAAGAGAGCTGAGTAGTTTTAACTGCTGTTAACTGTAAGAAAGGACTATTTAAAATTATAAGCGACTTGGACAGAAAACCCTCCTGCATTTCTCATAATGGAAAATGAATTGTTTTAAACCTGCATACATTTGACTTTTCGGAGTAGTTTCTTTATTACCATACACTTTCTCAACTACAATCAATCTTAAGCACGATTTGTATTTTTATAGTGTTTTTCACTTAACAGATGTGAGATAAGTCGTGGTAAATAAGAGGTACTGTAGGAGCTTTTTATATCTGGGATTAATTAAAGGCTACAAAAGTTAAATCTGTTACGCACCATAAAAACCAGGGTATTCAAAGCTTAGCGTTTACTCTTGACAAATACAACTGCTCACAGATTTAAGCCGGAGACATTAGGGTCTGTCTACTGTAGAGTTTGACGTGACGCCTGCTAAAAAGATGGGTAGTTCTATTCTGATAGTGGCAAATCTTCCCTGGATGACTTGGAGCTCAAAATCACTGCTCCAAATGTCCGCTTTCTTAAAAACCAGCGTCATCATTCCTAGTGTTTTCAGATATATGATGGGTTTATTTGCATGGGGTTTGTACTTCAAGCCTCATCCTTCTTTTCATGTAAACATAGCCTATATAATGGTTATAGGTATTAAACTCCGTCTTTCATAGAAGATGGCTCCTACATATCAAACCTTAGTTTTCCAAGTCTCATGAAAAGCAAGTATGGTTAAAAAAAAAAAATCTGTTTAAATTTGCATTTAAAAAGGCAATAATGTAGCAAGACTTCATCTGACTTGAGCTCTGCTATTTAAAGTCTCTTATCAAAAATCGTATTAATATTTTAAAATCTGCATATCTGGCTTTAATCTGGAAAGCTGAAATAAATTTTGTGTAATCCTGCAGTTTTCAGGACTGGCCCGTGCCTTTCATTTAGGTTAGTGCTACAAGTGTCTAGCAGTTTTTATTGTGCACGGTAAGAGGGAAGGTGTCTGCCTTCCACTTGTCACAAGATGAACAGAGGCAGACCTCTTCATGTTCACAGTGAATTTTGTATGCCTTTGTAGCCCAGATGTATCTTAATAATATACTTTATAAGCAAGTATGCTGGCATTTTCTAACAACATCGTTCCAAGCACTGGGATGGTGCAGATGCTAAAATTCAGCAAAACACCAACAGTACAAAATCGAGGACAAAGCCAAAAGAAACCAAGAATGGATCTAAATAATACCAACCTGTGGAGACAATGTAACAGAAAATGCAGTTGTTTAAAACACTGAGGAAAAGCAAACAAACAAACAAAAAGATTGTTAACAAGTCTTCTTAGAAGCAGCTAAACATGCAGATTTTGGAATTAACCTTTGAGAAACAGGGAAAAGATTACCCAGGAATCATTTAGGTTAGCTTAGAACAGTGGTACAGCTTTCTTCTGAGATACCGACATCTGCAGGTCTTCTGTGCACTGAAGCATCCTCTTCAACTATTAGTTTACTAGTCCAGTTGCTATTAGTTAATATGTGTATGGAATTTTTTGATTCAGTAATTTGTTTGGAGGAGGATGAAGAGGAAAGATCGTAAAATCCTGGAATAAAAAATGTGTAGTAAAATGTCCCCCTACATTTTTATTCGATCATTTACAGCTGTTCTCTAAACAAAGTTAACCAAAGCTTTCAATTTCCGGAACTGTTTCAGTAAACTTTGAATTTCTTTAGTTTGTCACTTCAGTTGGGTCATAAAAGTATTTTTTTCCTCCATGCTGTTTGCTTATCTTGGTGTGTGTTTGGCGGGGTTAGGTATGTAGTACTGAAGCGCAGGGTGTCAATTTTAACCTCATGCATTAAAAGAGTAACCCTACCTACAGGAGCAGATCACCTGACCGTGAGACGCATCCTTGAACTCTTGGCCACTCGGATGTTATTGACTTTTACTTTGCAAACAGCTGTTAGAGAAAAGGGAACGGAGTGTGTCTGGTTACTCACCGCTGCACTGCCAAGCAACAGCAGCCACGTCGGGCCCTCAGTCCGTGTGCTGTATCTAGAGCCTAGTTGTACAATTACAGTGTCAAGAGCCACACTGATAATGGTCTGGGTTTCGATTCAGCAGAAGTTTAGAAGAAAGATGTACTGGATGGCCTGATACTATATGTCACAGTAAGTGCTGGCTGGTACCTCTGTAACAACAACTGCATAGCAGCCTAGCCTTAAATGATGTTATCCATAGTAGATTTTTGTCCCAAACTACTCATTTTAAATGGTTTTTTTTCTTTGTTTTAAACATTAGGGTTATTTTTAGATCAGCATTCCATTTTTTAAGTGAAATGATGGGTGAATTAATTTCTTGCTATATTTTCTTTGTATTATATTGAAGTTAATTATTTCAGAAAACAACAATTCCTACAAAACATCAGATGATGTGCGTGGCTTCATTTTCTTCTCAGTATAGCCCAGTATTGGCTCTATATATACACATATGAAGACCATGCATATATATAAATGCAAACCCACATCTATTAGTGTGTCTAAATATATTTAAAAAATCACAATGTACTTTTCCTTTTCAGCTGTTACTTTTAACCAGATACCATTGCGAGAGGAGGAGCAACCAAAATAACTATCATTAGTTTGTCACTCTATCATTTTTAATGAGACAGCGCTCTGCAGAAATTATCTTGAAGAATGAATCACTTGCTTCATTTCATAAAAGCCTGGTTTTCATTATGGCACAGATTGAGAACGTTTTCCTTTGCTAATTCAGGGATTCATGAAGCTATGACAAACCTCTCCAGATACACTTGGGAGGTACACTTAATCCAAAACTACATGGGCAGAAAGTTTATTTTTTCTCAGTGTAAGTGGTCCTGACAAAGGAGGGAAAGACAGAAGAAAAATGCAGTGAGTTAAGGGTTATATATAAAATTAGAAGAATAAAGATTTGATGCCTGCTTTGATATATGATGCTCTGAAGAAAACCATGTTTGGGGGGGTGGTAATTGTATGCATGCACAAAACCTTAATTCTGCAGTTGTTTTGATTTATTTGTTCTCTTGGCTATGGTTTCCGTACTCAAACGTGAAGGTTCCAGAGCCAGATAAAGCTACTGTTTCTCTGTGTTTCCCATCCTTCCCAAGGAGGAATGAGCCAAATTTACTCATACTCAAATAATGGCCAGCAAATAGATTGATTACAGCCAGCTTCTTGTCCCACTTATTTCAGGAATGCTGGCCATAGGCCCTTTCGTGACTTCGATGCCTGCAATTTAAACATCAAACAGTTTTGCTTTTGCTGGATCATCACCGCCTTGCATCCTGTATCATGCGTAACAAGACTTTCAAGCCCATCGTGTGTTGGGTGGATGAAAAGTGCTGCTGTAAGAGCATTACTGGGGTGGAGAGGAGCCTCTGCAGACATATAGCGTGGATGTGGAAACAACAATCTCTCTCAGTGGGATGTGGTATCAAAGAATTAGCGGGCATATGAATGCAAGAGCTGAAACCATTGCCTAAGCAGGCAAAAATACCAGCGCATAGGATCTTTCGGGTGGAGGAACTGTTGTATTGGACAGACTTGGGGTCTCTCTGGCTACCGATATACTAGTCAACTGATACGTCTGAGCGTGTGTTGAAAACTGGACATCTATAAACAGTTAGAAAGACCCCCTAAAAATGTTTGTCCTGAGCCAACAACTAGCAATCTCGCCCTCCGCTCCTGGTCACTGAGTTATTCCCAGTCGAGCTGGTGAGCAACCCAGCTTTGGAGGTCAAGCGCCGAGAGGTACGATAGGGAATGGTCTGCATCCCCTTGGTCTGGGTGTCGGAGGACAACCACCAGCAGATTTAACTCACAATTGCCAGCATAGCCTCTGGCTCGGGTGTCCTGCCCCCAGTCCTGGCTGGTGTAAACAAGGACACGAGCAGCGTTAGGGTGAGCAGCGCCGAGTGCATCGGATCCCCCGACCGACTGCCTGCCCCATCACGGGGAGCCAAGGCTTGCCTTCAGACTCTGCTGGCTGACATCCGAATTCTCTTTCAAAGTATGCTTGCACGAACCTGTAACTGGCTATCATTCTTATTGATACAAATGTCCAGTTCCTTTTTTAATCTAGTTCATTATTTCATTGGTATTGTGGGGTAAGTAATTTCTTAATGTGTGAGGGGGAAAAATCTTTTTACTGGCTTTAAATGTGCCACTTTGTAATTTAACTTAACTCTGTGTGACACAGGAAAACAGAAGATCCTGACTTTGCCTTCTTTTCATCATGTCTCACTTGTTGCTTTCCTGAGCCAAGCGAGCAATTTCAGACTTTTCACTCTTGTCATACAGCAGCTTTCCCTATGCCCCCAATAATTTGGAGGACAGCTTTCCTTAGAGATCATTTGCGTTCAGAGTTCATTTTCTGGGAGGGAGGTGTGACGTGCAAGAAGCACGTAGGAGAAGGCACCACCCAGCTGACACACACTGGTTTCATTTTCTGTATTACTCTTCATCCCATTCCCTGTGTACTCCGACGTCTTGTTTGGTTTTTATTTATAGCTGTATGTTAAGCCAGTATGTGTTTGCAATATTGGCCGCATTGGGCCCCAGGCAATTTCCCTAGTAGCCAGCTTTTAATTTTAGGATCCTGTAAAGCAGAAGAGTGGTGATTTGGGTTGTTTCTTTTGGTTTGTTTGTATTTTTCCATTTCTCCCCTGCCTTCATTTTCGATTGGTCATTCTGTGAAAAGTAACATTGGAAGAATTACAGTTCCCACTCAGTACCGGGGGAAGTGTTCCAAGAAAAATTCTGGTAGTCCAGAGCTTCTTGAAAATTTCACTGAAAGCAATCGTGATAGTAATCATGATGAAAAGGACAAAGTTAAATTTGGTGCTTGTGCTGCATTTCAATAGTTTCCTGACTGCCTTGCATGTTGTAACAATGCTGTAAGAAAAGAAATACTATCTTTATTTCATAGTTTCTCAGTTGTCATTGTTTAGAGTTTTAAACATCTTGTTCTAGTTATCACCCTAGTATTCTTACTGATGTGTTAAAAAAAATATTGAAGAAACGCATTTTTCACCAAGTTGCTTGGAGTCCCCACCCCACACCAATGAAAGCAGTGAAGTATTCAAGAGAGGTATCAAACCGATGGCTTACGTATACAGGGTTCATGAAGTTAGACTACTCTTAATTACGGTAATAACCACATAGCTTGGATGTAGTTTGTAAAAATAGATTACCCTGAAAATTTATAAAAAGTTGATGACTAGAGATTTTTACCAATGGATGCTTAGTTACATTGTAAATAATAATAATAATAAAAAAGAACTAATTTTCCTAAAATTTCAGTTTCTTGCCTGTCAAAACATGACTAGTACTTCTGATGCCCAATAATTAAGCAGCTTCTTGGAAATGGCCATTTGGGTGGAATATCTACTTGGCTGCTCCTAGTGCATAGTCCATGACTGTTCCTCCCTCGCACGAGCAGCCTCCAGCAGAGTCATTAACAGGGCACAACTGCACACATTTTCTCATCCTCCTGTCACTATGTGTATTTACTTGCAGGAGTGGAATATGAATTTCCAGTGATGTTGATATGCACTTTGCTGGTAAGTGCATTTTTGAAGGAGAACAGTTCACAAAAACCAATGGACACATAGGGAGAGAACCATAAATTTAATTTAAAATACTAAAAGTAGTTATTTTGCTCAATTTCACATTTGCGTTCTTCAGAGGACAACAGCACGGCAAGCAAGCAGTGCACTGGAGATCCATAACTGAGTTTGGAAGCTGATGGTACTTTTATTTCACTACGCCTGCAGCAGCTGTCCTCGAAAAAACTAAACTTCTGTAAAAACTGACTTACTAGAAAGCAGTTATCTGTCTTCACAAAATGATTATAATTGATCTGTCACTGTATCAGCAGAAACAAAAACCTGCCAGTTCAAGTGTGAAAAGAATTACTGCTGGAAATATATTCTATAACATCTGGCAGTTTTTGAAGGAAACTTTGGCCCCCTTGACGGAACAGCCGTATGCCTGCTTCTGCTGCACGATGTGTGCTAACCTGCCTGGCACCCAAGTTCACCAAAATAGGCCTTATAATGAAGTTTATTATAGTAGAGGCTTACAGCCAGCAAGGACTCTGTGCTTCTTTATTCCATTCTCTCTCAAAGTAGCTCATATTTGTAACTCATCTCCCTTCTATTCCAAAAAGTGCCTCTCTGGGGGAGGGGAAGGAGGGCACAAGAGTAATTTATGTTTTACTAGATATATGTACTTCCAAATACTGTTTGGGAGAAATTAGAAGTAATCTTAAAAGCCCTATATGAGGATTGTACAAGCCTTCCTGGGATCAACCAGACCATTATTTGCATGGATCTCTTGCTACTCTCAACCAGAAGGGATGCATGGGAAAAATCTTGAAGCATCCAATTTCTGCTGGGGAGAGGAGGGGCCCTTTTTCCTCTTTACAAGAATTGTATCAGTATTATGCACGTTTGTAAAAGAACAAGTGTTATTTTGGGGGAGAAAAACTCCACCTAGAGATCAGGACAATACCCAAAAATGTAAAATTATTTCTCATCTTGAAATTAGCACTTGAATACTTCTGGTAAGTATAGATTTAGGATGTAAGGGCAAAACAATTTAATGAGGCACTGCCTCATAGAAGCTACTTTACTCAACACAAATATCCACTCTACCTATTCTCTGAAGTAGTTAAGTGTCCGGGGAGGTTTAGAGCGATACTTTTGTTCAGTTACTACGTGAGAGAACGTGAAGGTTCCCCTCATATTATGAAGAGGTTAAGTTTATTTCCCTGGAAAGCGGAAACATACGCATTTCCAAGATGTTTGCTTGTGTCCGTTTTAAGTTTTGCGACAGCAGTCCCCAGCGGGCCAAGGCCCAGAGGCGCGGGCGGATCCGGCGGCGGGCTCCCGGGACTGCAGGGGTGCCTCGGCCGCGCCGTCCTCTGCTCCAGCACCTGTGCTCATCCTCCCCGTGCAGGCGCACTCCCGGCGCCCGCGGCAGCCTCCCCGCCGGCGGGGCCTGGCCAAGGCCAGGGCTGCAGCACTCGGCCGCCTCCGGCAGCCGGGCTCCCGCCTCAGAGCGGCTCCTCCAGCCGCGCCGGCCCCAGGCCGCCCCCGCCCGCACCCCCGGCCTCGGCCACACGTGCGCAGCAGTTCCCGGCAACGCCTCCTTGCGCAAGGCGGCTTCCTGACGGGGCAGGCGCCCGCCCTGCTCTGCCTTCGGGCGCAGCGGCTCCGCCGGCCGCCGCCAGGGCCGGCCCGCCCCACGCTCGGCTCTCGTCCCGGCCGCGCCGCTGAGCTGGCCGCCTCCCCACAGCGGTGGCGAAGGCAGTCATTAGCTACAAGGAAGGCGGAATAACGCTCGAGACAGGGAGGGGGCAACGTTTCCTTCGGCGGCCGCCCGCTAATCGCGCTGCCTGCCCGGGGCCGCTCCCGCGCCTCGGCCCGGGCCGGCGGGACTACATCCCCCGGCACCCCCCCGCGGCGGGCCCCGCTGGGGCCGGGCGGCCGCCTCGCCGCGCAGGGCGCGCCGGGAAGCGGAGTCCGCCTCGCCCCGCCGAGCCCGCGGTGGCTCCCCCGCCCCGGCAGCGCCCGGGGGAGCGGCGGGCGGCGGGGGCGCGAGCCCCCCCCACGTGGGGCAGAGGGCGGCACGGCGATTGGCTGCCGTCGGGAGAAGGGGCGGGCCCGCCGGGAGAGGTTCCGGTGTCCCTCGGCCCGGCAGCTTGTTTGGATGCTGCCGTCACATCATGGCGACGCGCGGAGCGGAGGCAGCGCGCGGAGGAGGCAGCAGCGCGGCGGCGGCGGGACGGAGCCGGCGCCAGAGCCAGAGCGGCGAGGAGGCGGCGGCGGCGGCCCCCGGCGGCAGCCCGGAGGTGAGGGCGGCGCGCAGACGGGCCCGGGGGGAGGGCGCTCCCCCTCCCCGCCCCGCGGGCTTGTGGCGCCTCGTTCCCCGCCTCCCCCGTCCCCATGCGGCCCCCGCGCTCCGCGGCCGGCCGGCCCGGGCGCTCGGGGCTGGGGCAGGCGGTGCCCCCGCCGCCGCCTCCCCCGCTTTCGGTAGCCGGCGCCGGGCAGGCCGGGCTCCGCTCCGCTTCCCCCGGGGCCGGACCCGTGGCTGCAGCGGCGGGCGTTTGTCGGGGGGGGGGGGGGGGGGGTCTCGGCATCGCCCCCGGGAGCCGCGCTCGCCCGGCGGGGCCGGGGCCGGCTCCTTCCTCGGCCGCCCCGCGGGGCGCGCGGCGGGGGCGGGGCGGTCCTTGCCTGGCACGCGCGGCGGGCCGTTGGGGGCGGCGGCACGTGGCGGGGTCCGGTGTGAGGGGCGGGGGGGCGCCGTGCCGCTGCGCGGGCCGGGCTCTGGGCGGCCTCGGGGGCCTTCGCCGGCCGCCCCGGGGGGGGTGGGGAGGGAGGGAGGGTTCCGCCAGGCGGCCCTGCGGCTCCCCCGCCGGCGGAGGGGCCGCTGCCCGGCGGTGTCGGGCAGCCCCGGCGCCGCTGCCGGCACCTGGCGCTCGGCGGTGCGAGCGGCGTGGCCGAGGTGCGAGGCGCGGCTGGCGGGAGCGGAGGCTCTGCCTGCCGGCCTGCGGTGCGGCGGGAGGGCCTCCGTACCCTCCGGAAGAGGTAAACCCGGCCTGCTCTGTCTTCTACCTTCCTTTGCCGAAACGACACTGAAAGCAGCCGTGTCCTGGTGCCCTCGGTGACTTTACGGGAACTTCTGATTGCCTGCCCCTGTAGGAAAAGCCTAAAATACGCGTGCTTGGGCACGGAGCAGCAAAGGCTTCAAGCGTGCTGTAATTCAGCTAATGTATGGGGTATCACCAGCACAGGGTTTTATCTGACACAACTGCCTTGCTAATCTCATGTGCTGCTTTAGTATCTTGTCCCGTGTCCTTACATATATTCAAGTGGCTTTTTTGTGGTAACTTTTCTCTGCGATACAAAGGATAGTAACCTCCCAGAAATAGTAACTTTGTGGTGGTGGTTGTTTGTTTTGGCTGTTGGAAAGAGATTTAGGAGGCTATGGAGCTAGTTTTCCTCAATGAAAAGCCATCTCTTCTCCTGTGTGTTTTCTGAAGTTTTTTACTAGGAAGTGGCTTGTAAGTAACTTTTGTGTCTGCTATAAAAGCAGATGATGATGATGATGTTTTAAAAAAAACAAAAACCAGCATCTCCATATTACTTCATATACCCACAGCCAAATGGACCTTAGTTTTTAAAAAAGGTGAAATGTGGCAGGGAATATTAAGCAAGTTTTACTTTGAACTTTTTTTGTGAATTAAAAATTCTTCAGCAATTCCTTGTGGACTTCCTTCCCCCTGCCTTGGTATACAGGAGCTTCTTTATTTTTAGGTTCCTTGTGGCCTGTTTGCATTGGGAATTCAGAACTTGTCTACCCTGCTTTTTCCAGAAACCTGCTGTGGATGACTAGAAAACTATTAGGTTTATAGTAAAGAGGAAGTGAAACCTCATTGGCGGAAGTGATTCATGCTATATTAAATGTTTTCTTAATTAGCACCTGTCTCGGATGCTTGCATTAAAAAAGAGCTGGTGAAATGTGCAGCACTTTGCCATGCCTGTAAATGCACTGAAAGTTTCCATTTAAACTTTGGATTCCTCCAGTGAAATTTTTTGCTAGAGTTACAGGAAGTGTTTTTTAATGTTTTAAGCTAAACCAGAGAAGAGATCTTTCAAATCTTTTTTTCAGAGCACAGAGAAGAAAAATTATACAAATCCAACCTCTTTTTTTTTTTTCTTTTCCTTTGCAATTATGTTTGAGGTAAATAAAAAAAGCTATTTTTAAAAGCAGGATTGCCTTCTGTGTCATGAGGTCACTGAAAGACAGAGCAAGAAGCATGGAAAAGGTAACAGAAAAAAGTAAGGACCACAAGCAGATGCTTACATGTGAGAATGTAAGCATCTGAACCAATATCAAAGACCCTATCTTGAATGTAAGGCCACCAGTATTAATAGTGGAATTCTATTAACACTGACTCTGTATTGACTTTTATAAAGCTAAAATACAGATTTCCAAAGTAGATACTTCTTACTCATTTTCCTGCTGTGTTGGGACTTCTAACCTTGCAATGCTTTGAAACTAATGATGAGCAATACTGCAGGTGCCTCAGTCCAGTATTTTGAAAGTAGGTAAATGAGTGTGTAGAACCTAATTTTGAATGTAATGACAGAACAGGGTGAAATGTTTGTTTGAAATGACTTTCTGATCTCACAACTAAGATCTTAGTTCAGTGGGGAAGCCACCTCAGAGGCCATCAGGTTTTCAGAAAGGTATAATTAGTCTGCATGATCATTTAGGTCAGTGAGCACAGTATAGAGAAGTATTGCATGGAGAAATAACCTTAATAAGCTTAAGTCTTGTGGTCACAAGCACCTGAATTATTGTGTCTAGACCAGTGGATGAAGATGTACTGGCTTGTGCTGGTTTTGGCTGGGATAGAGTTAATTTTCTTCATAGTAGCTAGTATGGGGCTATGTTTTGGATTTATGCTGGAAACAGTGTTGATAACACAGGGATGTTTTAGTTACTGCTGAGCAGTGCTCACACAGAGTCAAGGCCTTTCCTGCTCCTCACCCCACCAGCGAGTAGGCTGGGGGTGCACAAGAAGTTGGGACACGGCTGGGACCTGCCTGTGGATGGGAAGTAGTAAATAAATTCCTTGCTTTGCTTTGCTTGCGTGCACAACTTTTGCTTTACCTATTAAGCTGTCTTTATCTCAACTCGTGAGTTTTCTCACTTTTACCCTTTCGATTCTCTCCCCCATCCCACCAGGGCCGGAGTGAGCAACAGGCTGTGTGGGGCTTAGTTGCCAGCTGGGGTTAAACCATGACGCTGCTATAAAATTCAAACCCAAATTTTGTGAAAATGCTATAAAATTCAAACCCAAATTTTGTGACATCCCCATTTTTATGGAGAAGTCAGGAATAAAATTACTACCAAGAATGGCTGATTTTTCAGCACAATGCAGTTATGTTAAATGAGGTCTTCTTGAGTATCTGCGCTGAGGAAAAGTGTATTACACGCATGTTTTCAAAGTAAGTTTTCCTGTGTTAGCAGCTAAAAGTAAATTGTTGGGATGCAGGAAGCTGAGAATTTGTTATAAACCATAAACATTTATGATAAATATGACATACTTTTTGCCACAAGATTTTTTTTTTTATGTAATTGGTCAGGATAAAGTGGTATAAGGCTTTTATGTCCAGTTGCATGTGCGATGAGTTTGAAAATGTAGTCAGCTGAATGATGTTATTCAAATGGTCTTTTCTGGAGTCTGATGCTGAGCAAATGATTATGTATTTGCTTGTTTATTTAGATTGTCTTACAGTTGTGAAAATCTGTTTTATGTACATATGTTTGTTCTAAAACTTCCAGGATATTTTTTAAAAGTATTAGCAATTCCGAAGGCTAAGGTTGTAAGAGCCTTTTCACAGTACAGGTGAACTGCTATGATGGGGAATGTAGGAGATGTTTTGATAGATTAATACTAATGCTTTTTTTTTTTAGGGTAATTTACTAACATGTAGGAGAAAAAGGATGTTGGTGTAGCTACTAATTATGGCTTCTTTTTAATAAGAGGTACAGAGAGGTGTTATCAGGTGTTTTATGGGAAGATTGAGTATGTGTATCCGCAGGAATATGAAATATAGGTACTTTAGTGCATGCAGTACCGATGATAAGCACAGTATATTTTAGGTAGAACTGTGTGTTACAGACTTTTGTAGGTACTAGAACAAAAAAATAAGTCCCTTCATGATACATTTTGGCACAGTAGGATAAGTTCTGCCTCAGTGTCTGTTTTGTCCTTACGTGCCACGCATGTTGCTGAAGCAGTGCTGTTTGAACTAAAGTTGGCTTAGGCTTTTGTGATCATAGCGAGTTTCATGAATAGGATACCTGTCTTGCACTCTTGTCTTTTAGGTACAAAGTAAGGTAGAGTTTTCCTGATGTGCACCTTTTTTGATCAAGGTACAGGTTGAGAGAACAGAGCAGAAGACTGAACAAAAACTTTGGGGTGAGCAGGAACAACGTTACCAGTAATTTTCCTATAGGCATCCTCAAGTTGTTTGGCCTGTAACTCCATCTTAAATAGCTTGAAGATGATATGCTTATTCAGAAATGTCAGTGTCTTGTAAAAGCTGGTTTCACAGCTAGGTAGGTGGCAAGTATCTTATTTTTTGATGGTAGGGTTTTGAATTTTGATAAATAATTTTGTGATCTTATCAAGTGGCATGTTATTGGTGCAACATACTCTTTTTGTCTCTCGCTGAAAAATCTTTCTAGGTGTGTAACAATCTAATTCTCGTCTGTCAGATTATAAGCTACCTATCATTAAGGCTGGTTAGAAGCTGGAGGTTGGAAGCCAGCTGGAAGCTGAGAGAGCATGGTAGCAGCTAGAAAAGGTAGTGGTGATTTCAGTAGAAGGTCTTTGGTGGGATGGTTTTGTTTTGTTTTTATTCAGTTAGTACTGAATCAGCTCTATTATACAATGTGCTGTTAGAAATGCTCTGTTCTGTCTGGAATGTTAAACTGAGAAGTTCACTTGTCTGATGAGCACGCGTTTGAAAAGATAGAGGTAACAGTTGGGGTTGTTCTGAACATTGTTTCAGTAAGGGGAGGGGGGGCAATTTCAGTGATACTAATACGGTTTAGTACTTAACATTCTCAATATGACGTTTATTATTGCTATACTCCAACTTGAAGCTTGATACAGATCAAATCTGAAACTATCTGTAGTTAAAGTGTTTTAAGAATAAAATTGAGTGTAAGAAGGCTGTTTAGACTTCTGGTTATATTTTTAATATCTAAAGTGAGAGCTAATGTAGAAAATTCTGTGTTAGTCATAATCTGGAAGTCATCTAGCTATTAGTGTTTGTGACCCCTGTCAGGCAATAGCAGACTTCTCTGCTTAAAATGAAAACCAAACACTTCCTAATCTAGGTTAAATGCATTAGAATTTATGTCATGCCGCTACTGTCAGTTTTGCTAGAACTTATGGACTATGACTTGATAGAATTTGACTAGGGTTTTTTCAGTGATTTTTTTTGTATGTTATCAGGTTGTTCTAGCAGTTGGTAGAACCACTTCTTTAAGTACAGTATTCTAGCCTGTGGTCACCAATTTTTAATTGTATTTAAGCTAAGAAAATTGGATATTATTACAAAAACTGTCTACTGCCACAGTGAGCTTTGGTTTTGCAGGGAGTATGCTTGCTTGTCAGTAAGCTTGGATTTGTTCCATGTTCACTGGAAAACCAAAAGAAAGTTGACAAGTTCTGTAGATTTTTCACTATCGCTATTATTTTCAAATATAATTGAGATGTACAAGATGCTTGTACACAAACCTTTTTCTTCAATTCAGTATTCTGATAGGTTATTTCTACCTTCTCTGTTAGACTTTGGAGAATGAGTCTGAAGTTCTGAAAATCCTTGTGGGGTTTTTTTTTTACAAAGGGTAGAGAATACTCAGAGTTGAGATATTGTCAGTAAAGAATTGGACTGACACCTAATTTGACTTCTACAAAAAGCTCTGCTGAATTAATGAGGTGATGGTGTTCACTCCATGAAACTTCCAGATGCTTTGGAATATGCATGTTAATTGCCAGCTCTGAATTGACAGGTGTTTAGGTTACTGCGATGGTTTGCTAGCAGAGGTGGGCATTTCATGGCTTACTGGTCACATGTATGCCCTGCCAGTAGTTGTTCTTTTTTCCTCCAGAAACGGCAGAATTTTCTCAGATGAAAACCAGTGAAAATTTCTGGATTGCCTAAATTTGAAGCAGTGCTTCTCATGAACGTTGTCTTGCTGACGGTGTTCCAGTACCTCAGTAGTCAGTGTTAACTACGTACCTGTGGTGAGGATAAGGTATTTTTTGTTTAGTTCCTTGTGCTCTGGCTGTGATTAGACTGACTTTTTTTTTTTTAGTGACTCTCGTGCTTTGGCTTCTTTCCAACCATCGTGCTAGCACTTCTGGTTGGCAGGATTGCCTATTGCTGTGCAGTGAACTGGGTTGAGGTACTGATCTGGCTATAAACTGTGTTAGAACAAGTTGCACGAATGTTTTTGCTAGCAGAGCAGAGGCGGGTATGAAAAAGGGGAATGAAATGATGGCAAGAGAGCTGTCTGGGCACTGCTGCTGTTCAATGCGTAACCGCAGCCAGTCAGGCCTTCTCAGATGCTTGTTGGAGTTCCTGGCAATTTCGTGCTCTGCTTTCAAAAAGAAAATTTTGAGTCTGTTTATGGATTTCAGAAAGTTTGGAAATACCGTGCCAAACCAGAAGCTTTGAGTTTAGAGCAGACTTTCCCTACCTTTTGCCAGGCTTCTCAGGCACAAGTATCTGAATCAGAAGTTCACATTCTGTGTGATGGAAAAACTGCGAGTTAGCTGTTGTGTTGGTACTGCAGTTCTACTCTGGTATCAAGTTGTGTTCAGATACCTCTGATATTTCATGTCTTGTCAGTGTAATGTGACACAGTATCTTCAGCTTCTGTATGAATCATGGTTTTTAGAGATCTGTGCCGTGGTTTCAACCATTGGTACCTACAAAAAGGTTAAGTGAGCTCTGCTCTTTTCACATCTCTTGTCCTTTTTTAAGAAGCACCTCTTATTTGTTTGGCTGACCCTAAACTTGGAGAGGTAAGCCTTTCACGTGCCAATGGAAGTCCCACAGTTTAAGACAATCTAAGGAAAAAAAGTATGCATCTTAAAACGGCTCTAAAAAGTCAACAATTTAAATGTTAGGGTTGGTTATTTGTTACAGCAATTCTATTACTGCATTACCTTTTCAGGCATTTATCAAGTATGTTGTCTGACATGACTGGAAAATGATAAAACTGCAGTGTGTTTGTATTTGTCCATAAAGCAGGTGTGTCATTTCCACACTTGTAAAGAGCAGTGCAAAGTGAATCTTCCTTGATAGGTCAAAAGTTGCTCCTTAATGTCTATACAGATTATTTGCAGTTAAAAAGTTTATTGTCTTTTGTGAAAGGTGTTGTATGAATTTCATCATCTTAAGAATTAACCTACCTTGAGATCAGGTCTAATGCAAGGGACTTCTCTTAAGTATAGAGAACAACTAAGCTGTTATATATTTTTTTACAATATTAATGCATATTCATTTAATGATTTTTAAATAACTCTTCCAAGCATGCTGAACAAATTGGAAGTTGAAATATATCTCACAATATATTATTAGTGTTGGCTGTGTTCCTTTGATGTTGGCTAATTCCTTTTGAAGAGGAAAACGGTCCATCTGTGCAGAATATAAAACCCAGTGCAAACTCCTGGCTTTAAGAATTAGCGCATTTTTCATATTAAAGTATAAGGTAATCTGAAATTAATTTGTGCTTAAACAGCGTAACTGCATCTAAACAAGCCCTGTTTTTTATAATTAATTCCTTGTGACTTTTTAAGGAAATTCACTGAAAATAAATCAATGAGAATGATTGCTTTACTTTGGCAGTATAGTGAGTTCAACTCTGCTTATCATGCTTTTAACTATGTATCCACATTGTATAGTAGGATTGCAAATGGACGGAAAAAAAATACCCAGTCACCTCCAAGTATTGTCCTGAGTCCCAGCCTCTGTAGTGTAACAACACAAAAAACCACCCCACCAGACACCCTTGAAGTTCTCATCAGTCTTAAATGTTTCTAGAAATTGAGAACGTTGTTCTGGTGATTGAGAGAGGAGTCTGGTAGCTGGTTAATAAGCTATAGAGTGGTATTATCAGGTGTTCTGCTCCAAAATATGGACGTATCACTGCAGTGTTAAAACAACTGGTGATGTTTAACTTTTTGGTTAAATGATTAAACATTTTGGGATTAAGAAATCTTTCGAGAAAGTTCTGTTTTAATTGAGCAGAAGTAATGTATTGTTAAAAATCATAGGTAGTAGGACTCCAAATCTGAGGCCAGTTATTATCTATTTTTTTGATGATTTCATAGATGTGAATTTTAAGATTAAAAAAAATGCCTGTGCTCCTGGTCCTGTTTATCATTCTTGTTATAACATATTTTCTTCAGTCATGAGCTGACAATTGTATTTAGCATTCTGTTTGAAGTAGTTTAAACTCTTACCCTATATATGTTACTAAAACAATGTATTTCTGTGGTTTTCTTTAGACTTCCTAGCAGGTTAATTTTTTCCCCCTCTTTCTTGCAGCATGTTTCTTGAATTATTTTAAAACTGATATCTTCCAGTTTTATGAAACTAATATGTCATAAAGTTGGTTTTAATAATGGTGTCCTTCTGTCTCAATTTCTGTACCTTATTTTTCAATAATTTTAGATTTAGTATACTTGATATGGATTTGCGTGATACATTTTGAAGAACTATGAGGGAGGAATGTTTTAATTTAAGATTGTGTGCTTTAACAGCTGAGATGATAGCCAATTAGTTTTGGAGCTTTAAGAACAGATTTCCATGTGAACTTTTAATTTCTAGAGTATAAACATTTTTGCGATGACAAGGTATTGAAGTTGTTTCATAAGAGAGTAATTAATATTTTGGGCTGTTGTGTGCTATTTTCTTTATCACTCTTTAGACGCATTCTGTGTACAATTATTTATATACCTGTCTTAACAACAGTGAGTATCAACTTGAATAACAGTGGAATTTCTCTTATTTGTCCATGCAAAAGAAAGGTGGAAGTTTTCATTTTAAATAGTTGCTTGACTGTTTACTTCCACTTCTTCCTTTCCGTTCTGAAGTTGGTTGGTGGTGCAATGGAAGAAGCTGGATCTCCGGAGGTGGGAGTGAATAACCAGGATCAGCTGCTGAACAGCAAGTGCAATGAATCGTCTGATACAGCATTGCAGCATGCGCAATCCAACTGTTACGGCCTGGAAAACACGGGAGCATCGGAAGAAGCTGAGTATATCACGAAGAACAGAAAGCACCTGGGGTCCACTTGCTGCTCTCAAGAGTCTCGTGAGGAGACTCCTGGGAGAGAAGAAGCCCGTACTGATCCACCTGATGGCCAACAAGATCCAGAGAGTGAAAAACACAAAGAGAAAACTTTGGGTATGTTCTCTTCGGCATTTTGATTTTTAAATGGCTTTAATATTTTCATAAAATAGCTATGCATTTTCTCTGTCTTTGTCTCAAGTTTACTTTGTAGCCAAAACTTGTCATCTTTAACAGGATATTCTGAGAAAATGTGTACTTCTGCTTAGGAAAAGACAGTTCTTAATGCATATGTAAGAATCCTTCTGCTGGTAATGCTACTTTTACAGGAACTTTAATAATAATATTAATGTGGTAATCACTAATCAGCTTTTTTAACTTACTGGTTGTTGGATTAACTTTTAAATTTGGGATTGCGGTGTTCAATGCTACCAAAGCACTGCTGATATTTAAATTTCAAAGGCTTATTAAAAACACTTGTGTGAATATCCTCTTATTAGCAAAACTTAACCTTTTAAATGTCACTCTTTAAGACTTTTATTTTTATCTGTGGTATTACAAATTATAAAACAAAAATATTTTTGCGGGTTTAAGATAAAAGTAACTTTAGCTATCCAAGTTGTGTAACAGCACATAGGCAAGACAAATTTATTCTTACTGTGATGACTTCCTGTTATCTGCTTGGATTATGCAGCTATCAAACCAGAGAACAACTTAACTCACACTAATTTCTCGTGGTTCTATATTGTACTTCTAAAGACAGGCTGCTTTTCTGGTATGTCTTTTCTCAATATGGTTGTCTTTCATCCAATTCATAGGAAAAGAAGTGCTATTATTAATGCAAGCCTTGAACACACTTTCTACTCCAGAGGAAAAGTTGGCAGCTTTGTGCAAGAAGTATGCTGATCTGGTAAGTAATTTGTAAAGATAGCAGGAGTTATTCATGTGTTATATTAACTGTGGAATGCAGGAACTTCTAATACAGGACAGTTAACAATTTTGAATGTTTCAGAGTGTTGGTAGGAGGAAAAAAAAAAGAACACTCACTTATTATGCATATTGCTTCAGCCAAACTTGCATGTAGTCATTTCACTTCTACATGACTGCCTAAATCCAAAGAAAAGATAGGTTATGATAACTTTTTGATAACTTAGTGCTGAAGCATAACATTAGGATTAACAGAAAAGCTAAGAGTTTCTTTTGGGACTAATTATTTTCTTAGGTTTTGTCTGTTGATAATGCTTTTGTGCTAGCATTTTATAATTTATACCCTTTAGGATAACGGGAAAGAACATACTGTGATAACAAGATTTGGAAAAAAAAGTTCAGTTATACTTAACTCTTTAGTGATTTTGGGGGGTTTGAGGACATTGGAAAGATCGAGGTTTAATTTTGCTTTGTGCTTTCTGATCACTCAAAGGAATGGATAGAAAAGTATACATTTCTTCAGTAACAAACCAAAAAGGCAAAATGTTAGCAGGAATTGGTCATAAAGTGCATTCCCATCCCAAGTAGGAGAAATGATAATTCATTTTCTAAATGAATTGATGGCAAAACGGGGGGGGGGAAGGCTCATAAGTTCACTTTTCAGAATGTGCCTGGAGACAAAAATGCTTCGCTTGCTTATCTTGAGCCAGGGACAGACAAGAATGGAAACACTGGAAATACTGTGTGTGTATGTTTTTCCCACCATATTTGTAGATATAAAATGAATGCAAAACTAAAGAGATAACTTAATAGCTTGAAAAAAGCATAAGATTTCTGTAGATGTCAAGTTTGTTTATATATTAAAATGTTTCTGAAAGTGACATAATGGCTGCACAACATGGCATAACTCTTCTGAGATAAGTTTATTTTTCCTTTGAGGTTGTTAATGTCTCCAGAGCTTTGAGAATGAGCTAACAGGTAGTCTTTTTACTCACAGAGGCAATACTAATTACTTAAGAATAGACTTAATTAGTACTGTTTAGGAAATTCTGAGTCCTTCTTGGAGGTCTGTTATGTTTTTGCTTTATTTTCCTTGCTCTCTCTCACATGCATGCTCTCGTTCACATGAGTGAATTTCCTTCAAAACCAGCAGCTTCTCTAAGAAGTCACTTTTGTTTAAATGAGAAACAATAATACTTCCATAGTGCAACTCAAGGATGGAGAGCCCACCTAAAAATGAGCTTTGATTTTGTGAGAGAAAAATGCAGTAAATGAGTTAGTTCTTAGGAGCAGTTGCTTGTGCATGTGATGCCTTTTCTATTTGAGCGAACAGCTCCCATGTCAAATCACGGTGGTGATGATGATGGCCTGCATGAGGAGCTAGGTTGGTACGAATTCCTTGCTTCTGCAGAAAGAAAACAGTCTGCACCATCTTCACTTTGAGTTTTCTTGTTGAAGGAAAGATCTCAAACCAATTAGGGAAAAGCTAGACCAAATGAATTGTAATTCCCTTCAAGAAGCTTGGCAATCAGGAGAGATATGTTTACGTTATGTTTTTTCCCTTCCCAGGAGAGGATCCATAGTCTATAGGTAGAGTAAGCGTTCACAGTCCATAGATAGTCACCATCCTAGAAAACCAGTTGCTTTCCCCGTAATGCTGAGAACTGCTGGGAAGTTGGGTGGGAGCCTGTCCGGGTGTAACATAGCTCTGTTTTAGCTGAATGAGTCTTAGAGGTACTCTGTTCCCCTTAAAAAGTTTAGGTTGGATCTGGTTGTGTTCCTTTTAAGATGCATTCTTTTCTTCATGAATAGTGGTGGTGAACCACTGGCATAGGTGTCAGCTTTAATGCCAGCAGAGGTTTGAACTGTTTATGACAGTGCACCTACAATGCTTTTTTTCTTTTTTTAAAGATTCATCATCTTTAAAGCTCACTGTCAGGTTTTTCAGTGGTGTCTCATGAAAAGGACTGTACAATAAAGGTAGGAATGTCTCTCTCCTGGCAAAAGATCTTCCACAATTTTTTTTTTCCTAATTTGGAATCTATCAGGAGATCAATTTGTGATGCAGGAAGGTTTGCATCCTTGGTGATGTCTCACACTGGCATACTCTTACAGGCCTGAAGTTTTGTAGGTATGCAAACAGCACAGCCACTTGAAGTGTTTTTTCTGGCCACCCAAGAAAAGGACTTTTTATGTTTGGATATCAAAACATTTCCTTAATATTCCTTTTCTCTAAACGAGATTAAATATACATTTAATGTACCGTTGTCATGGAGGTCCTTAACTTTATTTATTCTTTCTTCTGTGCTTCAGCATTATTTTGAGCTCTTTCAGAAAACCAGCGTTGTATTCTTCTCTGTCATGGTGATGTTCCTTGTTGCCAGCCTTCTTTTCCTGTGCTGTCCTGAGGCTGAGGCACTATGTAATAAGGAGCAGTGTTACGCTTAACATTGTTACCTTCTTTACAATACAACAGACTCTAAATAATATGGTTTCTTGGGGAGCCCAAAAATCATGTGTAAAGGAACTTACTCTCAACTAGATAATGCAAGAAACTTCCATTCACTAAGTATCCATAGAATAGATTTTGAAGTCAGCACTGTATACAAAGTTTAACGCTGTCAACTACCATCTAAACAGCCTAAAGGAAATAGAATAAAAATGTTGTTTCAAGTGGTTGAGACTACAGATTTCTTAAGTCATCAAAGCCTGGGCTGTGCAGCTTTGATAGTATTTTGCTTGATTTGTCAGGGCTGCTCGTTGTATCTGTTCCTCTCTGAAATACCTTAGCATTTTACAAACTTGTATCAATTACTGCTTCCTTTAGTAGGAGCTCCTGCTGACAAGATAGAACTCTACACAGTTCAGTGGGTTTTTCTTTTTGATAGTAAAAACAAGACCTGTTGGATAAACAGCTGTGTGTACCTTACAGATAAGAGAGTGGAAAAAGTTGTGACTGTTGAAAAGCCAGTCTCACTTGGCTTTTAATTGTATCTGCCACATCCTCTTTTCTCAGGGCTAGTCCTACCCCTGTAGCTGAATGCAAGCTGATAGCCCATGGTCAACAGGTCCATGGTCCCTGTTCCTCAAAGGCAAATATTTTTTAAGTTGGAATTTGTATATTTTCATCTTCTGTCCTTACAGATTTAGAATTGTCTGTAGGATGATGGGAGTTTCTCTTTAAGATCAACTTGGGGGTCTTAATGAAATTATTTTATTTCCTTGCTTTCATCTGAAATGTTTAAAAGTTTGTTCAGTCTGCCTATCTAGATGCATAAAGATGGTTTCACCTGTGTTTATTTAATAAATATACTCTCTAATGTTAGTTGGAGGAGAGCCGGAATGTTCAAAAGCAGATGAAGATACTGCAGAAGAAGCAAGCACAAGTTGTGAAGGAGAAAGTCCACTTGCAGAGTGAGCATAGCAAGGCCATTTTGGCACGTAGTAAACTGGAATCTCTCTGTCGGGAGCTTCAGCGTCATAACAAGACTTTGAAGGTTAGTCTATTTACATAAATTAGAGCGCCAGTGGTGGTGGAAATCTTATTGATCGCTGCTTTTTACTTACCACTTTGTCTGTTACCTGTACCTGCAGAAGATGAGTGCATGTGGCGTAAGTGTACCTGATTTTAAGGTAAAGAATATAGGGATAGTTCAACTCGCTATTTTTTTTTCCCCTTCAAACTGGTTCATAGATCATAGTACTTGCAGTATGTGATCTTCCCATATTTGTTTCTGGGAGCAGTGCTGATGACTGCTGGAAAAAATAGCACAAGTGAAATAACAGCAGCGTGAAATGGCAGGGTATCAAAAAAGACTTAATTCTGTCAGAATATAATGGATGGAGTGAAATGGAAGACAGTGAAGAGATGCTTATCTGTGAACACTGTAGGAAATTTCATTATAGTATCAATGCTGGTTTTAACATCTGGGTAATTCTTAGGCTTGCAAAGGTATTCATGTAGCATCTTATAACTAACAGCAGCCTCTGAGTAATGTTGGTAGTGGTAAAGACAAGATTTTCTAAAAGTTTGGGAATTTCTAGATTCTTTGTTCCATGCGCTTCATATGGATAGTCAGCATGGCATATTATGATTGTGAATTATATTAACTCTAGCACTCTAGAACTTGAAACTGTCCAGAAGTGAATTATTACCGTTGTTTCTGACTCAAAAAATATGAAAAAAAAGTGCATGATTTGGCTTCAACATGTTAATATTCTCTCATAAAAGGAAGAAAGCATGCAGCAAGCGCGTGAAGAAGAAGAAAGACGGAAAGAAGCAACTGCACACTTCCAGATTACGCTGAATGAAATTCAGGCTCAACTGGAACAGCATGGTATACATAATGCCAAGCTCCGTCAGGAAAATACTGAACTGGGGGAAAAACTGAGGAAACTCATTGAGCAATATGCATTGAGAGAAGAGGTGCTTACATTATGCTTTTAATGGGATTCTATTAGTTCCTTGACTGTAAGGATCGGATAATTATTTAAAGGGGAGAAAAAAAAAAACCCTAATACTTTACAGCCATCATACATATATTTTAAATTATTTTTACTTCACTACTGTGAAAAATTAAGTAGCTGTTTGGCCCATTATCTGCCTTTCCTGTCTGGTTTTGCATATCTAAATTCAAGATGCATTGAAAAAAGTCTTTCACAATGAAAGCAGTCAAATAGAAGTAAGTCGTCCAGAGACTGTAGAATCTCCGTTTTTAGAGGTATTCAGAACTTAACTGGGCAAGGTGTGAGCAACCTGATCAGACTTTGAAGTTGACCCTGGTTTGAGTGGACTAAATGGCTTCCAAAGGCTATTTCCAACATAAATATGGATTAATATTTGAAGTTCTTCTAAATTATAATTTCACATTATAATGGGAAGGGGTATAAGAATTATTTTCTATCATATTTGTTTTGGGTCAGTAAGGTTGGGGGGTTTTGGCAAGCTCCTTTGTGTATGTAGCTCTTCTTGTTGGCATAGAATCAAAATAAGCTATCATGCTTTAAGAATATATTTGGACTGGTGTCATTGAAATGACTGTATTTTATGGCTAACGGAGCTAGCTTTAATTGGCACCAGTATGTGAGCTAGCCAGTCTAAGCTACAGTAACGGAAAACAGCCAATTCTCCTTGTCAAAGAGAACTAAGCTTCAAGGAGTTATACAGCTAAGATTAGTTAGTTCTTAGTTGGCATAGGAGGTTTGGAATATAATTTCTCAACTGTTTTTGTTCTCTCTCTCTCTCTTTTTTTTTTTTTTTTTTAAAAATCTGGATCAGTTAGAAAGCTCTCTGTAGACTCTAGTTCCCCACCTTTTGCACTCATGGAATATTTGTATCAACCATGAGATAACTTGGGGAAGAGAAATGGTAGGAAGCTGCCTCGTACCTACTTTACGGATGGAAGTAAGACTGCAAAATTCAATGATTTGTGGAATTTCATCAGCCAAATAAACTATTGTTGCAAGCCTTGCTTGTTTTGAGCTTTTTTTTAATTGTGAGGACTAGAGCTTTTAGATGTAACAAAATACAGTTAGGATTAGAGGTAGATACACCAACTTTGGAAGAAAGGATGTAGACTACTTGTTACAGGATTTTTGAAATGCCTGGTGTGAAGTGACTGACAGTATTGTACCAATTTAATAAAATATGCATCTGGCTTCTGTGAAAGAGAAAAACTGTATAGCTATAATATATGGAGATAACGGGAGGAAAAAAGCATGTAAAACAGCCTTTTGCTGCTTTTTCTTTTGTATGAAACTTCTAAACAATATGCATCTCCCCATACATGTACACGTACCTTAATTGACCAGTGCACTGTTTATACTTGACTAATACGATTTTCTTTCTTCCTTTAGCATATTGATAAAGTATTCAAACATAAAGAACTGCAGCAGCAACTTGTGGATGCCAAACTTCAGCAAACTACCCAACTTATTAAAGAAGCAGAGGAAAAACATCAGCGAGAACGAGAGTTTGTAAGTGGACTCTGCCTATGTTAAGAGAAATAACAAAACCCACCAAACCAGACTTTTCATGATTTAAAGCAAATACAGCAAACTGAGGAGACTGTCTTTTGAAAGTTAGGATAGATTTCAACAGAAACAAAGTTTTGTGTATGTGTGTATGATGCCTACAATGTTAACGTCCATATTCACAGGCAAGTAATGTTACTGTTCTCATTTTCTCAAGCAAATGTGCTGGATATTATTTAGAATTTTCTTAGACTGAGAAATATCCTGAGCTGAAACACCAAAGGTACATTCTTGCTGTCTTGTAGTTGTAACTTCTGTTTTTATGCTATAAGAAATAACAAATGCAGAATAAAGCATATGCTCTTCTGAACTACCTGTCCCCAGAACTATCCCCGATGTTTTATTTGTATGTTGATAATCAGCAATTTACTTGCAGTCTTCCAAGAAGTTAGCTTCCAATTAAAAAATAATACCTAGGTGAAGATTTTTTTAATGCTGCTTATGTATCTGTAACTTCTAGGCAAAAGCCTTGCTTTCCCTGTATAATCTTAAAATGATCATCCAGTGTTGGCTTGTTCTATATTATGAAAACATAATTTTGGAATCGTAAGCTGATGAAAATCTCTTCAAAGATGAATCCACAAAATGGTGTCAAGTTGAAGCAAAATTGAACTAGTCTGTAAAGGTAGTATTAGTGACTGGAGAAATGGAGGTGGAAAATAAATTAGATTACAAAACAGTTATAAATTACATACAGTTCATTAATGAACGACTCATATAAATTTAGCAGTTCAAACTTGCTACAGAAATAGAAACATTGACTCATGCTACCAATTAGAAAAATGTCTCGATAAAAATAATTTCTGCATGGCAGCACATGCTTTAAATCGTATATATGGCAGTATAGTATAGTGATGAAAAACCGCTGTGAGAAAACATGGTTAAATGGCCCTTAGGTGATGTTAACCTTTGTTCATTTTTCGTCATAAAGTTCTTTAAGCCATTCTTAGAAGTACTTTCTTCGTTATGTGGCTTTTTGCGTTTTTTTTTTTAGCTGCTAAAAGAAGCTACTGAGTCCAGACACAAATGTGAACAAATGAAGCAACAGGAAGCTCAGCTGAAGCAGCAGGTATTTTATTTTTTTTTTTTTTTAATGGAATGCTCTTCAATAACAGTTGTTCTGGAGAGGAAAAAAAGAAAAAAAAAAAAAAACCACCAACAGATCTGTGATTGTAGTGAACATAACACAACATATGAAAAAAACCTACATGTTGTTATTCATCAGACGCAATATACTACTTGTGAAAAGTACTTAGTATTTTTTTAGTTAAGTCTTAAATTTAATTTCCACTGGGTAACTCTTCAATAGTGAAGTGTGAGGTATAATTGTAAAGACTTGACATTTTGTACTTTGCTGTTTAGTATATCTGGAGAGTACTGTTAGTGGAAGGTGCTAAACATTGAACTGCTGGAATTCGTATCCTTTTAAATTAATAGCGTTACTGTTACAAAGACTAGACTATATGAAAGCTTAAGAATCTATTCATTGTGGCTACTTCTTTACCATTCCTTGGCTTCTCTGAAACTGTTGTTCTCTCTTCCAAAGGTATTTCTATCTTTTTTTATAGCTGTTCAGGACCAGAGAGGCCCTCGTGACTATAAAGAGTTGGGTGGGGATTTTTACCCATGCAGGTTTTAGAATTTGTTCCTTACTGTTTCCATCCTGTCCTGTTGTGGAGGATTAAGAGCAAGCAATGTCATGTTTGTCCTTGTAGTTATTCAGGTTTAGTAACCTAAAACTGAGTGTCTCTGCAAAAAAATTACGGTCTTCAAATTGTTTTCTTGCTGTAAATGCTACAGCGAAATCCTCTCTGAGAGTGGAGAGATGGTGTCCAGTTTTTTGTGCTGCAGTTCTGGATCACCTGCAGTCATTGGCCACACGTGAGCTCAGCACGTAAGGCAAAGGGAAATGGTAGGTTTCGCTAACATCATAGCATCTGAGAAGCAGTAGCTATTCCTTTTGTTGTATACTTCTTATTGCTTCAGTTTTGTGAGGTTTTGTATTAAGTCTCCTTGCAAGCTCTGTTTCATGCCCTTCTCTCGCACTTGCTGTACCTAATTCTTTTGCAGGCTTTCCAACAGTTACACTTAGAGAGTGTGTGTGTATGTGTGTAGTTAAATGTAATCACATACAGACACACCCCCCTCCTTGGGGTGTCCAATGACTTGGACTTGTTCATATCCAGGTTCCCCCAAATAGTTTTTTGCTGCACTTAGTCTTTGATGAATTTTTTTCAAGTTGGTTACCCTTTATTTAAAATCCCCACTGCCTTTTTGTTACACTTTTTAATAGTAACAATGGATATAGTTTGTGGTTTCCTGGGGCCAACAGATTTTTTTTTTTAGAATAAGATGAGCTAGAAAGTTCAGTCACAATAATGGCAGAGTCACGATCTACTGTTGACAAGGTAGGCTAATTCCTGTTACGAAATTTCCTCTACTGTTAGAGGAAAAGACAATATTTCTGTGCTCCAAATTGTATTGTCCTGCAACCCCCAATGTAAGAATTGAGAGAATTGATTACTCTTCAGGTGGAGTAAGAAGTTTAATAGTAAATGGTCATGTATTCTCAGAACATCAAATCACAACACTGATAGTGTAAGTTGTTTTAACAAGAGGCATAACTTTTTTTTTGTGAAAAACTTTGTTAATTAACATGTTTTGCAGTTCTTTCTTTGATCGACCTTGTGGTGCAGGGCAAGAAAATTTTCTGTCATTGAATGTTAATGCTCTTCACTTGTTAAAATGTAATGTTTTTCACTATTAAATCAATTCCTTGTCAATATTCACTTTCCATGATTTTTTACTCACTGGGCGGATTTCATATGTTGTGAATGTGTATTTTGATTTCTGGAATCAGTCATGTTTATTTTGTCCCAGCCTTGGTTGTTAGCTTTGGCTGGTTAAGGTGGAAAGGTAGGTCTTTTCTAAGTTTAATTTCACTAACCATATGCTGAATTTCCTGTATATTAAAGTCCACAGACTTTTTTTTCAGTGGAGAAGGAAAAATGAGGTAGTGATGAACTGTGATGTCTTCCAACATTTTATTAAACATAATATCCTTTTTTCTTTAGAATATATTACTGTTCTATAAACACAGAACTCTCCTTTCATATATAATTTGAATAGCATGTTTTCAGACAAGTTCTGCATGCTCTTCAAATGGAAATCGCAGGATAGTATAAAAAAATATAAAGAGAAGTTAATCTTCTACTATTCTGAGTTTAATTTTCCCTTGTACCTTAATATTTTTTTTTGTACACAGCTGTTCAGATTAACATTCCTGCCTCTTTCCCAACAGCTTTCTCTTTACATGGATAAGTTTGAAGAATTCCAGACCACCATGGCAAAAAGTAATGAACTCTTTACAACCTTCAGGCAAGAAATGGAGAAGGTACTTATAGGTTTACTTAGTTTCATAAAAAGTGATATAAAAATGCATGCTCTTAGTTGGATGCATTTTAGATTTTTTAACAGTGTTTGCCTTCTGAAAATACATGGAGTATTTTGACATTTAATTTGAATCATAACTTAGAGCATAAGAATTTGTCATATTACGGAAAGAAATGTATTTTTTTCTGGTTTTTTTTTTTTTTTTTTTTACAACTTGCATAACACCTACATCCCAATTTCAATTTTTTTATCAAAGCCATACAATACTTCTCGATCTTTTTGGCTGTGCTTATGTTTTAAAACTTATTTTCCTGGAGCTTTTTATTAGTTGTACTTGAAGGTTGCTAGTCTGTTTCTTTTAAGAATCAATCTTGTTTTCTTTGAATGCAGGATCTGTATTTGTGGGGTTGATTTTGTGCAGAAAGACTTTTCTGTAAAATAACTTGTTCAAACTGGACTTGGAAAGTAACGCTAAGAAGTCAAATTACTCATGTAAACCTACTTACATTGCAATGCAAGCCACAAAATAAAGTCTTTTATCTTTTGTAGATGACAAAGAAGATTAAGAAACTGGAAAAGGAAACCATAGTGTGGCGTACAAAATGGGAAAACAACAACAAGGCTCTTCTGCAAATGGCTGAAGAGGTAATAATCTTTTAAGCAGCAGGTTGGCTAAACTAGAGTCTGTATCCTAGAGAACTTGATACAGTTTTTCAGTTTTAGAGAACTGGAAATAATACACAGTAGCCTCTTCTTGGATTGTCTGCCCTGTGTTTTCTGTTGTGTAAATGGTACTGTTCTCCTCAGACATGGAAAATAAAAAGCTGCTCTATAAATCTAAACTCACAACACAAAGAATTCAGCCTCATCTTTCCTTGCTTACTGTTTAATTGGTGGGATAATGTGTATGAAATCACACAAGCTGAATGAGTTGACTGTATTTTAATATGCTGAGCAAAGTTCAATCAGTGCTGCAATAGAAATCTATTTTAAGTGAAGGAAGTAACCCATGTGTAAGGGATCAGTTACTTTCCTGCATTGCTGCTTTTGAGGTCATAAGGTGCCATTACTTAATTGTAGTCCAGCAAGAGAGGAGCTAAAACACTTTTCAGGCAGGCCATAGGCATACAGTTCTGCCTATGCTGTTTAATGTCTAGTTCAAGTATATTAGGTATGATCTTGTTAAACCATGCTAGGTCATATAGGTTCTGCTATAGCACTGCTTATCTCTTTCTGTTCCTTTAAGAAGCTAGTTGCGAGAGCCATGAGTTATGGTACTTTCTGACCTGGGTTCTGCTGCCGGATTGTAGATTTCCCACTTGTATGCCCTTCTGCTCCCTATAGTTGCCATTATTTGCGTTGTAATTGACTGCTTTAGGGGACTTCATATCAGGATCCTCACTGGTACTCAGCCCTCGCTTACAATTAGCATTATGTAGTTGTATAGTTCTCATTGCTTGTTTCTAAAGGTGTCTGTTGCCACTCCAGCTTAGACAAACCATCTAACGTATACTGGTCAAGTATGCTGAGCAAACTTGCTCTAGTGCAGCTGGAACTTGACCTACTAGATTAATTAAGACTTACTATTCAGGATTAAATAGTGGTGATTCTTTTCATTAATTTAAGAGGAAAAAAAATCAGTTGAATCACAGAGCTTTTATTTTCTTTCGTCCTTCAGAAAACAGTAAGAGATAAGGAATACAAGGGCTTTCAAATAAAACTGGAGCGTTTGGAGAAGCTATGCAGGGCCCTTCAGACAGAAAGGAACGAGCTGAATGAGAAGGTGGAAGTCCTTAAGGAGCAGGTTTCTCTCAAAGAAGCAGATGTGGATCTAGCTGTGCAGGTGTTGCAGTCCTGCACGCTCAATTCCCACGAGGAGCTGGGAACTCCCACTGACACGGAACCAGGAATCCAACCTGATGTGGAATCACGTGCGGCAAATAGTTCCGAAAAGACTGTCTCAACAAGTCCTGTTCCTGGCACTGAATCTGTAGACTAAAATGAAGTGTAAACACTGTATTGAGAGATATATTTTGTGTATAACTTTCTCTGTTGGTGGTAACTATTTGGTTTTGTGGTGAAAATTTTCTTACTTTTTCTACCATATCTGTATTTTCTTAGAACTACTGGACTTATGTGGTACAGGAAGCTGCATAGCAGCTTTAAATAGCTTAAACTATAAATTTTCCACAACTGTGTTGCACATCTGCCTCATTTTTTAAAAGAAAATATTTTTCCATAAAAGGATGCATGTGCGTTTCCTCCCCACAACACAAATCACTGTCGTGGAAGACTGTGTACAGATATAACATCGTTCCGGGGAAAACAGTGACAGCATGTCACTTTTTTGGTTTAAAGAACAGCATTCTGGTTTTGTTCATTGATTTGCCACTCAGTATACTAAAGATTACCAATTTTTCCAGTTAACTTACCTACGTAAGGATGTCTAATGGCCAGTAAAAAATGTCAGTTTTCCCCTCTAGTATGTCTTCATATATACAAATGAAAAAGTAAAGGTCCAGAATATAGTAAAAGGTATGTTTAAAGGCGTTTATGTACTTTGTGGTATGAAAAAAACAGCTTTGAAATACATTAACTTGCAGCTGGTGAAACAGGGTGTACAACTTTTTGCAGACTTCTCAGGGTTGTGTTGTAAAGGTTAGTTTGTACTATTTGCCCTACCTGTGAACATGTTAAATATAAATATGTGAGAAAATGTACAGCAGCATTACTGAGTGGAATTTTGCAGTTGTGTAGCCTGTTGCACAGGTGTTGGTCACGTTCTTCCCTCTTAGCTGCAGTGTGTCCATCACATGGGTATCCTGACTAGAGAAGTTCATTACTGTCTAGACGAATCTCTGGATTATCTGAAGGGCTGGAAAATAGACATTTACTGCCATAGGTGTGGCAGATGCAAGTCTGTGGCATATAGGCTTTCTCTAATAGCCTTGTATGCAACGTATTTAAGTGTTAGTTAAGCGTATACTGGTTATAATTGAACGTGTAGATTCAAATACTTTTCCTGAAGTACAACGTGGAATTCCTTGCACGCTCAACCTTGGAGCTGTACCAGTTGGCAGAGTGCCTTCCCAGTTAGGTTATCTGGTAAAGATGGTACTTCAAATTCTTACACTAACATACCACAAGCAAAGTTCCCTTGTTAACCTTAAACCATGTAGTCTTTTCCTAGAAAATTTGATGTCCACATTTTGACTTCTTTTCCTGAGAGGAACTAGGACCAACGTTTATTTTTTGGCAAGACAATGTGTGAAATAACTACAAGCTACCCTTAATTTTAGTTCCCATGCATTTACTTTCTAGTTTTGGTTGCTGTCGTTTTAAGAAATATGAACATGTGTAGCCTTTTCTGGTACTTAAAGTTCTTTGCACTTACTTGGGAGGGGACTTCTGAATCAAGCACATCTCTCAATGAGCTTCCCACCCTCACTGCCCTTGACAGTTTAGTGGCTAATTACTTGAATGTTCAGGCTGCACTGAGCTCCTGATCCCTTTCCTGTAGTAATGTACATTGAAATAATGTAGCTGTCTGTGAAAGAGAGTCAGGTTATGTAAGGCCTGATCAATGTGTGTTAGCTCGTACCACTGAGAGGAACCGTGCAAAACTGACATCTCTTAAATGGTGGAGCAAATGGGAAGCTGGCCATCTTTCTCCTAGATCTGTGTGGTTTTTGTGTTTGTGGTCCAAGCACGATGCAGGAATGAAAAGAAGGTAGCAATGAGCAGTCAATCAAGTTAGACTCAGAGCTTTGAAATGTTAATCATGCTAACCATATGGCATAAAAAATACTGGAAAGAAGTATTTCAGACTTGCTTTTCAAATGACTTGCTTCTTAGAATCAAACTGTTTAAAAAAAAAAAATAGTTGTTGCGAGAACTGGTTTTCAGCTAACACTAAGCATGAAGTAATTTTCCTGAGGAAAAGTGAAAAACTTTGTATCTGATGCATCATACCCTTGGCAAGGTAGGACATGCAGTTTTCTATTTTTACAATTTATTATTTGGACATTTGTATCTTTAACAATTCTTTCTATAGTGCTTGTTCTATATAGAGGCAAGAGTGAATTTTTGGACCCTGCTGCAAGAATATTTTAAAGGGCTTTTAGAGACATGACATGTATAGAACAGCAATACAAATATATTTGTTACTGACTTAATATGTAAATGAAGCAGAATGCCCCAAGTGAGAGGCTTTTAAAATGGGGATATCTTTTCTCTTTCCTACCCTTAACACACGCATATCGTATCAACTTATCTGGCCAAGGTGAGCTATACTTTGCTTCCTGAAACCAGTCAATACAGTTTCATGCATTGCTTAGAGTGTTGTTAAAAAAAAAAAAAAGAAAAATACAAATTTATCTAAGGGATAAGCTCAGCACTCTAACTGATCTGCCATACAGCAGGCTCTTGCACTGCCAGTCTGCAGCCAAATTGGCTCCAGTAGGGTTTTTAAGTAAACTTGTATTAATGCCTTTCCCACTACCATAAACTGTTTAACCTGGGCTGTAAACTGATGTAGCCTGAAATAAGTATGTCTAATTGTCAAAACTCTGGGGCCTGATTGACAGTTTCACCATGATTAAGCTGCAAAAAGCTAAATTATGTGATGCAAGACCCAAATATGTGTATGCATACACAAGTAAGTTAGGGCTGTATCTCTAATGTTTTGTCCTTCCTTTCATTACACCTGGTTACGTTACAGTTCAATTCTCAGGTGTTGCAGAAAATCTACCTCTTTGGACTGTAGATGGAAATAACTGTGAAAAAAGTGATGCAGAAATCTAGTTTGTGCTAAACACACTGCTTTATTTTTACAACCCATGTCTGCTTTCATGAGGAAAAATGATAAATGAACAGGCAGTCTTTGTTTTGCTTTTCAAAAACATTTTGTAGAGATTTTTCACTAATGTGAATCTGAAATTTTATCTACTCGATTCTGTATAGATTAAGTAAATAAGTATGCTTAATATATTGGACTCTGAGTTTTTCTTTAACATCATATTCATGTCTTCTAACTGGATCTACTGAGCTCATTGTATTTGTTTGAAAACGCAAGAGTGAAAATTAAAAGTTGTGAAATTTGAGTTCAAGCGTATTGTTCAAGTGAAATGGCCGAAGAAGGGGGCGATCACAGGGTTGTGTCGATGGCTTGTGTGTTACTGCTGCTAGCCAGCACAAGCCCCACAGGCTGAGTACGGTAAGTAAAGTGACAGCACTGTAGTGACAGCTGCGCTCACCCAGCAGCCTTCAGTTTGGGGGCGTCGTGAGGCGGAGGGTGTGTTGGAGCACAGAGAGCGGGAGCTCTGGCTGAACCTGGGGCTGCCTGCTCTGGGTTCTGCTTGTGCTTGCTGTCTCCAAAAGGTGATCTACCATAGTTCAGCTGGGTGCAGTGTGAAAAATGTGGGGGTTTCTGTTAAAAATCGGGTTGTCTAGTTCATCAAGTGCTCCCTATTCTGTCATACGAATGTGAGGTCACTTGTTATTAATGTACCATTCTCTCCCAGTTTCCTAGTGTTAAGTGTTCTGGTTGCCTGTTTTGGCATATTCCCTAACATTTGGCAACTTGCCTAAGTTTGAGAACTGGTTTTGAGTTCAGTTTTCCTTTATGTATATTTTTTCTAGCACACAGAATTTTTTTACAACAACATACTATGATGTGCTCTGTGACTCTTTGAAGATGGTATTAATTAACTTTTCTGAAGATACCCATTATATAAAAGCTGACCAATGTTGTTCCTACCCCTCGGCCTTTTCTAGAGCTGTGCCAACTGTTTTGGAAATCCAGGTACACTGCCTGGTCTCAGTTGCTGCTCTTGCTGTACTCGTTTGCTCCTTCAAAGTATTCCCTCACCCCCGAGACGTGGCCCCACAAAAGGCGCTGCCTCTGCCCCTGTATAAGCACCTCTACTATTTCTGTACTTTCTTGTGGTGCGTACTGATACGGAAGGCAACTATGCTGTTAGTAGTTCCATGGATCTCCCCAGTCTTCCTAAATTCCTTATAGAAACTGGTCAGATTTGCAAGCTTTTGCTAGAGGTAAATTTGGTTATACATCACAGTTAATAGCTGAAGAATTTTGCCCTTATAAATTTTTTTTGTTAGGTGCTAAGTCTCCTGTTCACATAGACGCACACGTGTAGACACCCATTTGAGGCCGTGCTTGTGAAGAGCACCTCTGATGTGAGAAGCTCTTTCACCAGCTGTGTTCTGAGCCCTTCAGTCCATTGCTGCCAGGGCTCCATCTCCCTGGCAGACTGGCAGGCGGGTTTGAGGTACTTGAAAAAGGTACCTGCTTTTAGGCCTTTGGTAAGTCATTCCTCACAGGTACTTGTTTTGCTCCTTTCTGAATTTTATTTATTTAATTTTTTTTACAAATTTCCCGTTATCCGCCTTTTTTTCCTCTTGTTTAGACATGCCTTCTTGAAAGAAGGATGTGTTTTCTTCTAACAGCCTAACTCAGTCTCACCTAACTATGGTACCTTTTACTGATCTTGCTGACTGGTGCCCATCTAGCCTGAACTTTTAAGCAATTTAAGAATATTGTGCTGCCTGCAAAGACTTTATTTTAATTTCCTTTAAAACTGTTTGTTGTCTTCTGGGTTTGAGGTTGAATATTATTTTGGATTTCTTGCTCAAATGAGGGTCTGGGGTGTGCCTACCTTATGGACCGCAACAGTTGAGTCTTAAAGCAGGCCTTGCGTGTAATTTAAGACTGTGCCAAGAATACTGCTCCGAAAGCTCCACTTCAAGAAAGTAATCACTTGCAGCATCTAAATATTTCAATACCCTGTTACATCTTGTGATATTTGCTCACGCTGAGGAAATGAAGTCTCTCATTTTTAACCTTATTCTAGCTACAGCCATGTAACAGATATTCCATACTGATGTAGTTTGCTCTCATTTCCACTGAATTTGTCCTCTTGTTAGGAGTCCAAACAACTACCTCAGTTCTGTCAAGTCCAAGATATGTTACCGGTATTTATTCCATGTAATTTGTTGGGGTGGGTTGGTTGGTTGGTTTGGTTTTTTCCCATCACCAGTATTCATATAAAACCATTTGATCTTTGTCACATTGCCTGGTCATCAAAACTTTTGCTGGCTTTGACTGTGCTTCTGCTGTCTCCTGCCGGAAGGTTACTTGCTGACTCTTCTCCTAACCCTTTTCTCTGGGACATGGTTTTTATGTAGGCTTGATGTTTAAAGCAGAGAATCATTGCCTTTTAAAAGGGGAGAGTAGTTAGTTACACAACTCCCAAACACCAGGTTACCATTTGTTATGCATGCTTGGCCATGCATAACGTGCAAACCCATGCATGTTTGGGTTCGCAAGTCATTTATCTGAAGTACCAGTTTGGGAGAATTAAGAGAATCTTCCACCTTGGACTTTCTAGTGCCTGGAAAGCAAAAGGTCAAACTAGGTGGTGACTACGTGCTGCTCCGTGGTGAGCTTACACGGCTCACAAGTGCACTTGGTTCTGTTGTTTCAGTGCTGAAGTGAGAAGGTACAGCATGCACACCAATAATAAAGTATAATGTGGCTAAGGGCGTAATCAGATAGATTCATAGAATCGTTTAGGTTGGAAAAGACCTTTAAGATCATCAAGTCCAACTGTTAACCCAGCACTGCCCAGTCCACCACTAAACCATGGCCCTAAGCACCTTTCACAGGTATACTTTTGCAATAATTTAACTTTTTCCAGTTAACCAGGATGCAAAACAAGGTCGTTACAAAACCAGAATGGCTTTAGGCTTTTATGAGTGAACGAGCGGCAGACAGGGTAGTGCTTCAGCAGGCATTCTGCTGTCTCCAACAGGAATGAATTCAGAGAAGCTGAAGTAAAAGTTACAGGGCCAGTCGGTCCTGAGGGCCTGTAACGCTGAGCCCCCAGCTGCCTGAGGGGGCCCGAGCTGTTTCTGGAGCCGGTCAGCAAGCTGGACAGCCGGGGACAGAAACTGCTCGCACACAGCTGAGACAGAGGCTGGCTCAGGCCAGATAGCTCCCTACAGCAGCAGCTCTCCTGCCACTGCATACCTGTTAGTCAAACCAACACCAGGATTTAGCGAGCGCCGCTTCCCGGCCATGGCATTTTAGCATTTTTACACCCACGCACACCAGCTAGACCAAAGCATGGTTAATGGGGTAGTGGCTGAGTTGCCCTTCAGCAGCTTTGACCTTTCATGCTGTTCAGCGCATCCTCTCCAGCTGCTACCTGCCTGCTAAATGCTGACAGCACCCCAGCCTTCCACGGGAATATTCAAGTGCTTTTGCACCTACCTGCATCACTTTTAGAGGAACCATTCTGGAAAAAGATGGGGAAGGAGACACGCCTATGTGTGATGCACCAGTGCCTGCAACGCAGGGGGGGTCCTGCTAACAGCAGACAGGGGATTAAAAACAAGCAGTGTAAGAAGAGCAATGAGAATAGCACTGCAATTCGTAGTTCGCCCCTCCCTCCTTCCCACTCTCTATCTAGTGAGTGAGGCAGTAAGAAGACTTCAGTATTAACAACCCAACCAGAATGGACACACAAAGCTGAAATCGCTAATTACAGGAATGACCTACACTGGACGTGCCGGTGCAAAGCCACCAGCAGGCCTCCTTGAGGCAACCCCTGAAGAGCACCAGCAGCGGGAGGGGTCACATCACAGCCCACAGCCGTACCTGTGCCAGGGAGAGCCACCACCGTGCTCTCTAGGAAGCACTTTCCCCCCCCCCCCCCACTAACAATCAGTTAGGCCATCGACCTCTTCATTTCCCACTTTTCAAGAGCTGCGTATGTCAAAATGAATGCCAAAAGGAAGTAGGACCCAACCAAAGTTCAGTACGTTTAATGCTTATCACTTGCAAATTCAATCAGCATCCAGAGCATCTGGAGTTCCCCGTAGGGACCGTTGCAGAGCCCTTCCTGTGAGGCAAGGACGAGAACGCCGCTGGCCTGCTTGCATGTGCCAAGCCTTTGCCAACAGACATTGACTTCTCGCTGAGTGACCCTCGGCCAAGCTAAACAGGAAAGTCAGCAATACCTTCACTCCGCACCTTCGCTGTCATTCCCTCAGCACCAGCACGGGGATAAGCTGCGGAGGACGGCCAGAGGGGACGCGCTGGAAGGAAGCTGGCCCTCTCCGCGACGCGCAGGTGAGCACCTTCCCGAGGAACAGAGCACTGAACCGCAGCCGTCTAGAGCCAAGTTGCAGCTAACAACTGCTGCCTCCGTCCTGGAAAGGGCGAGCTTTGGCCGCACACGGCACCAGTACCACAGTACTACTATGTGGCACGAGCCTCAGGAAAGTGAACGAGCTCCCTTGTCAAAGCCATCTTTTGTTTGTTCCCACCCCGCTCCCAAGTATCAATGATTTTAAGGATGGGATGTAACATTGCACAGGTCTGCTAGGCCTAGGGAGTGTCCAGCCTACCCCATTCCCACACAGAGCACGAAAGCAGCTAAATCAAAACTCTTATTCATTCAACTCCCACCCCTAAAAAATGGGAATACTTACCTCAAATAGCAGCTGTCCCTTCGTGAATGGTGGAGTGGTGGGTTGACCCTGGCCAGCAGCTGAACACCCAACACAGCTGCTTGCTCACGCCTCCCCACAGCAAGGCAGGAAGAAAATCTCGTGGGTAGAGGTGAAAGACAGTTTGGGGGGGGGGGGGGGATAAAAATAAAAACTAAAGTGCAGTCACTGCCCCCTTCAAGCAGCAGGCCAACGCCCTGCCAGCCTCCAAGCAATGGCCACCATGGAAGGCTGCCTCTTCTTCCTCTGCCTCATTTTTTATTGCTGAGCTTGACGTAGGGCAAGGCGTGCTCCCCTCTGGCCCGCCTGGGTCAGCTGTCCTGGCTGCGTCCCCCAGCTGAGGCAGTGCACGACACAGGTGTGCCATCAACGCCCTTCTAGCCATAAATCCAAAACGCAGCACCACGTCTCCTCTTGGACTGAAGCGAACTCCAGCCAGCCAGGCCCAGTACAGGTACCTTAAGACAGACAGCTTGAGCCCCGTAGCCTGCTAGCTTGTTAAAACTCAAGTAAAGACAAGAGCAAGATATGTATCAAGGGAAGTAACATTTTCAACATCAAAAATCACATTTTCAGAATCAGTCACCAAAGTCTTCTATTTTTTTTCAGTTTGAGCAGAAAGATCAGGACAGCCAACAATTCATGTAATTGAGGCCTGTCTTAAGTAACTAAAAGCTTTAATTTTTAAGCTCAAGTTAGACACCAACTCAGATCTGTCTGACTGACAGCTCCCAAAGTGATCCGTAACTTGTCCGTAGAACCACGACAAATATGGAGATATTTTACTTCTACATGGTCCAAATTCTGCAGCTTTTCAGTCAGCCAGAGGTTTAGAAGCAAACTCTACCTTTGTCTTGTTATGTGTTGAGACATTAATGTATTTTAGACACCTGCCTGATTGCCTCACATCATTTTAATCAAAAAAAGCTACAGGAGGGCTCTAACCAAACACAGGCGATACCGATTCACTGAGGCCACATTGCCATCTTAGCACCTAAGACAAGAAAACGTTAAAGGACAGTGCTTCCACCACCACTCCAAAAAACAAACAAAAAAACCAACCAAAAACCCAAACCCAACCAAAAAACCAACTCAACAGTTAGTTGAGTCTGCTCAAGATTTATACCTGAACTTTACAGGAGCCGGACTGGTCACCCCCACGCATTCCCCAAATCTCTTTCTATACCCATTCTGCTTGTGAAGGAGCCAAGTTACCTATCCCAGGTTTTTCACATCAAGACAACTGCCATCTCCCCAGACCTTTAATTGCGGTTTTAAGTTATAAACTAAGAACTACATATCTTTATTACCATGCAGAAATTAAATTATATCACGTTATGTCAATGGATATTAAACACATCAAACATTTTATTTATTAAATTTTATTTATGCAAAGCCAATCCAAAAGTGTTGTGTAAAAGTGAAAAGCTCTTTTTACATATTAATAAAAACTTTTTTTTTTTTTTTTGCGCACTTTCTGTGTGGAAAGAGTGAAGATTTGACTGTTTTATTTACAGGAACCCACTAAGTTTGTTTAAAAATATAGACATAGGTATTAAGTCGTTCTTATTTTCCCTAAAAGCTAAGTGCTGTACAGTACACAATGGCTTAAAGTGCCCAAATAACCAAGGGTATCCCATGACAACTTGACTATACAAACTTTTCGTGCCCAATCAAGAATATTCTCATTTTGATGTAATGCTTCTGCCCAGTGCTTGTTTTTGGTTTTTTTTTTTGTTTTGTTTTTTAAGGGCTTTTTTTTAAAATGTATGCAGTATACAAATGTATGTATACAATAATCAAATTATATTACTGTGTCACACCCAGTATTTCCTTCAGGAAGAGCAGTTATGTTCCTTGACCCTCCAGTTCGGCTGCTGCTATATCTGGTTCTTCATCATTGTAAATGTTTTCTGCCTAAAGACACAAAATATTACATTACAAGTGGTAGACACAATTGTGTTTAAACATAGAAAAACCACGATAATGCCAAGAAGGCACAGACATCACCCCCTCCACAAAGGGACCTTCTCCCTGCCTTCTCTTAAAGGGCAGCCAGATTTAGGAATGTGCACACAGCGGCTAGACTTCAGCAGTTGTTTTCTCGCGTTGTTTTATTTCAGCGGCGTAAGCGTTAGCCATTTCACCATTAGCCTACCATGAACATTTTATTTGGATTTATTTCAACCTCAGTCTGAACGCACAAAAAGAACAGGTATAAAAAACTGAAAGCCTGACCTGTGATGCACATTTAAGTCTGTTGTTGTTACATTTTTTAACTTAAATTATTCTGAAGTGACTTTATTCCACATTTATTTATGACTGATCAAATTCTTGTAATGTAAAATAATATGAACTAACTGGAGAGTTAAAAGGCATCTTGCTTTATGTTCAACATGCGGGGGATGAGGGGAAGCATAAGTCTTGGCTAGTATTGGATATAAGTTCACAACTGCCACATTTATTCTTAATATTAACTGGTACCTAAGACTTGGAGTCAGGAATTAGCTAGCAGTTGCATTTATTCAGGTTGTTTTAGTCTTTTTTTTTTTTCTCCTTTTGAAAGTCTTAACTCTCCAGTCAAACAGTGTAAGAAGTACAGGGGACAGACTACTTTCAGCCATCGAAGGCACAAGCTGCCCTAAGAAGAACAAGCCATTTCAGTCTCATTTACGCAACAAGCTTCAGAGCAACTCAGGAGCTGTTGTGACACTCACCATTTGCCATATCTGCATTATGTTGTCCTCCGATACAGAACAGATTACCCAAGGCTCATTAGGATTCCAACTGAAGTCTGAAATCTTGGCAGTGTGTCCTCCATGAATAAACTGTTAAAAAAACCCACAAGCTTCAGTAAGCCATTTCATCTCTAGAGAGAAATCTGTTAAAACCCAAGATTCAGAAGTTAAATTCATCATGCAGATGACTACCCAAAGAAGAAAAACTTGCTACTAGAGATTCACAATACAGCCAGAAAGAAGGCGGGTGTGAAACAGCGCATCCCATTCATTGCTTATGGACCAGATGCAATTGCTGAGCCAGCATTTCAGATGACAGTTGTTCTTATTATAGCAACAACGGACTGACATCCTCGAAATGGCGCTACTTCACACACGGTTAGGCTGTGAAATCCAGCCGTATTTTATATCCATTACCTCATCTAATTATATGAGCACTTATACAGTTACACAGGAAATGGGGAAACCCAACTATAAGCATTTTTAATTGTTTGTTTCCTAAGGAAGCAAACCAAAACATAAGCCTTTGTACTTTCTCCATCAGTAAGGTTAGCCATACGGGACCTAATTGGTCTAATGCAAGAGAAACAATTTGAGGCCTTGGCTTTACATGCATTTAGTTATAAACGAGTACCAACAAGCACGTGGCTGAACTGTAAATACGTTTGACAATAAAGATGTGTAAATCATGTCCAGGACAGCTTTGAAAGAAATCACTACCCTCAGGATTGAACGGAGGGAGCCTACTGCAAGTTATAGCAATGGATTGAAAACCAGGGAGGAGAAAAGATTCATGAACTGCTGCAGTTTTAGTAGCGCAGTCATAAGGCATCACGCTGCCACACAGCATGTCGGCACACTGAAACCTGAACAAAAGCCTACCAGCAGCTCAGGAGGCCCATCTTCTGCATCCTCTGCAGACTGCTCTTCTCCAATTTTACTGTAAGAAAGTAGTTTATACTTTTTATTAATGATGACAATTGCATCCTCTATCAGCTTAACTTCAGAGTTCCTAGCCTTTGTTTCCAGTATTTGCTTTTGCTATTGGCTTTTCTCACTGTCAAGTAATTTATAAGCCTCAGGTATAAAACGTCAACTGTTTGGTGTTATCATTACTGAAATAGAACCTAACTTGTGAAGCACGTGGGGGCAGAAATCACTTATTACTAAAGACAGCAGAAACCAATTCTATCAGCAAGACATCCTCACAGAGAAGTAACATTAGAAGTACTGTGCTGCTTCTACTGTATACCCAAAAGGCCAGGTCCGAGTTAAGCGAGCGAGGAAGGCTAGAGAACAGCACAAATCAAGTCTACCAAATAAAGGAGGTCTGCAGGCTTTTTTTTTTTTTTTACCATCTGTTCATATATACTAAAATAAAGGAATTGCTCTTCACCTTAGATCCCATACATTAAGCCGACGATCAGTACCACTTGAAGCAAGAATTGTTTCATTATGAGGAGACCAGTGAACCTATTGAAAGAAAACAACTTGACTGGAGCAATTACTGATTTCTAAAGCATATCCTGAATAACCAGCACCAGCACCTGGCCAGTAATTTTCAACAACTATACTCAACAAATCAGTTTCTTCCAGCACAATGGATATCCTATAGCTCAAATAGAGTGCTTTAAAGTCTTAAGATTTCTCAAACTGAACAGCCAACATTATTTCACTGTCACAGATTTACCATATAATGAAATTTGTCTAAAATTCACTGTTACTTGCACCTATTAAATAGGCAGAGTTCACAATATTAGATTTGAACCCAAGCCCTCTCTACAGCAGGACATTTTAGAGAAACCTTCTACCTGTACTGAAGGTACCTGCAAACTCCCAGTATCTTTTTAGCAATAAGTTGTTGACTACTTGCTTCAGAGTCAAGTGGGGAAACACAGAAAGAAACTATGTGGGTACTGTCTTTATTTCTTGAACCAAAATTCACTGTTTAATGTTTAAGACTTATCTATTGTGCTTGGTCACCATATGAAAATCTACATGTTCTTGTCCAAGTCAGTACTCTTCTAGTTTTTTCTACAGCTTGTGAGAAAAGTTTACCCACCTGAAAAATTTCATCTTTATGAGACTCAAAAGAATGGAGTTTCAATTTTAAGTTTCGAAGATCCCATAGAGCCACCGTCTGGGAGAAGTAACAAGAAATTGTTTTTACTGCAATGGCTACAGAATGATCATCTAGAATACTCATGAATGTAAAGTATACACAAGTAAAAACCTTGTCAGCAGAACCAGTTGCTAGAATGAACTCGCTGTAAGGATTGAAGGACAGACAGTTGACCTCGGCTGTATGAGCATCTACAGAATGACTTGGCTTGGATGTGGTATTAGATCTTGTGTCCCAACTGTTGCAACAAAGGGTTTGGGGGAGGGGCAGGGAGGAGAGAGCGAGAGTGAACAAACGTAAGTTTTTGCAGGAGGTTCTTTTGCACTGCACTACACATCAGTTTAAGAGACTACATTATTACTAAACCTAAGTCTGAAGCTACAGTTTTTATTCCATAACCTTTCAGTATTTTGTGTCTGTTGTACACAAGCAATTTGCACCAGGAAGCTGACACACGTATTAATTACATCTTATTTTCAAATGATGTGAACACATTAAATGACATGCAAATTTCAGTGATTCTGCAGCATAACTATAGTTGATTGCACTAAAGAGGTAGATGAGATCATTCCAGAATTCAGACTTTTTTATCTAAGTGCTCTGGACTGGTCCACTGACAGCACACAGCAAGCACTATCCAGAAACCGCTTAACCCCAACTTACATCATAAGCTTCTGATCATCCGCCACAGATCCAAACAGAGATTCATGGAGCAGATGCCATGCCACGTCCTCTACTACTGCAGAGTGCCCAGTAAAGATTGCTTTAGCATCAACAATTTTGCCTTCTTTTGGTCCAGCACTTATATCCCATAAACACACAGTCTGTAAATAAGAGTCATATTTTATTGTTATGTGGACTCTGACTATATTACCTTTCAAATGAATAAATAAATAATCACATTCTACACATAAACAGAGAGATGACACTCCTGAAACAGCTGTTGTTGAAAAGGAACACTTAATATGCCATAAGTGAGAAGTGAGCTAAGTTATCAGTTTTCTGCAAATTCAAGGCCCAAGGATTATTTATAAGATCACAAAAGCAATTTACACTTTTAAAGCCCACGAAGAAATTTATAAGCTATTAGTTCAAGTGATCTTTGAGAGTCTTACTAATTTATGCTCTCAGACTCAAGCCAGTTTAAAGGGTTGTTACACAACAATTTCTTATAGTTGTCTGCTGGAAAAACATTCTGTTCTGACTTCATCAAGAATGTTACAAAGAACTGGTTGTTGATTACAGCCTGAAGTCAACTGACAGCATTTAGAAATATAATTGCAATATGTGAGAGCTTCCCCACATAACAATATACGGCTACACTAACCCAGTTTTTCCCTAATTATCTATTACAGCATAAATTAGGAGGGGTTGGTTGTTTGTTTTAACTAGGTGAAAAGATGTGGTTTTTACATGATCATCTGATGCACTGAGAAGATGTCCACTCAAATTTGAGTTCCATGATAAGCCATAGCCTTCCTTCTGGTGCCCTCTTAATCTAAGGTCAGGATTACACTCTCCACTTGGGTCTGAAAGAGAGGAAATTCCTTCCATTTAGCTTCACCTCGCACATCAATCCATAAGAGCATCATTAGCACCTAAGAACTTTGTTTCCGTTGCAATAATCATATTTTATATGTCAGCCTCTTAGGAGAGAGCTGCTTCTATCAAGATTTTCTTATGCTATTGAGCATAACCAGGCAGTTAAAGTCACCGAAGATATGGGCCTTCTTATTTGGATTCCAGAGCCCATCACCTCTCCTCCCAATTACAGTTAAATACAAGTTTTCCCCTCAATGACAAGAGGCATTTTGCTTAGCTTCAAGGAGTCTGACCCACCTGGTTTTGAAGGATGTTTAGTGTAGTCAAATACCAACACATCAGCAGACGGTGTTTTTGTAGCAATGATGCAGGGATTCTGCGGCATGTAACGAGCACGGTTTACTTCACCTTCATGGTTAATTTTAATCTCCGTTTCAATTTTGCCAGTCACAGATCCAAAGCCACCAAACTCTACATTTGTCAGAAAAAGGTCAGTTTATCACATCAACTATTTTAAATGGGTGAAACAACATTTCATGCCATCTCCCCCACCCCAGGAAACAGTGGTAAGCATCTTATCATAATACTATAAAGCCTATGAAAGACTAGCACCATGTGACACAACAGCATGAACACTTTAGATATTTGGAATCCTCTATGATACAAACTCCTTCAGAGCTTCAGTCTCTATTTGAGGTAGATGTGTATCAGTTTTCATCACAACTGACAGAGCTGGTAGAAATGCTAGTAGGGATTGTATATCATAATATTACTTAAGTTCTCCCAAAATAAGAAGTTTCCTCTTTTTAGTCACCATTAACAATCTAGAATTAGTGTGAGCTGATAAGTATATGTCAGCTTTAGTATTTAACAGAAAGTTAGAATACCATTAGACAGAACACTTAGTAATGCTACTGCTAAAACATAATCTAAGAATGCATGCATGCCCACCTCCTTTCTCACTGTCATATTGCGAAGCATCAAACTGATCGTCATTGGGAATCTGGACTCTTGCAACAACCAGGTGGTTCTGTTCATCGGACGTGTGTGTTCCCAAAACCAGCCAGTGTAGAGCATAATCCTTTCCTTCTGGCCTGTTTAGAATAATAAATGCATGGAAAAAAATTATGCGGTCAGTTCCAGAAGCTTGATAGCTAGCATCAATAACAATCAAGATCCAAACTTCTTCAGGGAGCTAGAAAAGAGAGACTCGCGTAAGAGATCCTTTCCTTTGTCACAAGAGACTTGTGCAATAAAGTGAACTAGACTCCGACATAAGCAAGCCAAAGATACAACCAGCAAGGCTAGAGTGACAATACAAGTCAGTAAACATTGTCACTATGGCTTGAAAGGGACAATTACAATTTGTACAGTAGTTAAAGGTGACACTAATACCTACTTCTGTCTTTAATTGCCCTAGCAGTCACACAGTATCGATTTAGAAAACAATCAATACTGCTTTCTGTAACACACAAATACTGAGGAAAAGTGGCAACCTATTTTAGTTACTTCTCTTAGAAGCTTTTACCAGTTATTATTTTATTTCAGAAGTTCATTTTTAAACATTGCACAAATACTAGCTAACTAGAATCAAATTTCTCTTCTGGTGGTTAAATGCAACATTTAGTAATAAGTGAAGGGCTGGATGGACAGTGCCATGTTTCTCTGAAAGGAAAAATTTGAACAGTCAAAACCAAGCAACTTCTGCACTCTTGAAAGAAACAAACTAATTACGCTGTCTGAATCCAAGAAAACAGGAATCATTTGGGCAATCATAAACCACCGTAGGTATTACTACACCACTTCCAAGGCATGATCATACATTTTGAGGGGGAAAGAAAAATACGGAACAAAAAACACACAATGCACACGCACTTACTTGCATCAGGAACAGGTGTCCCATCATGTCAGGTGCCATACAAAGAGACAGTCCTTGCCTTAAATGGCTTACATATTTTGACACTGGATAATTGGAAATACCAGGTTTTAAACTGAATATTAAGTCAATCTGCAAAATACGAGGCAAGCAGAAGTGTTCCTCATAAGGGCTCCACACCCTCAAATCCCCACTTCATTTTCTCCATGCCATGACTAGTTAGCTCACATCTCTCAACATCTTCCCCAAACATTCTGGTATACAAAATTAAGCGATCATCTAACCACCAGGTATAACATCACATACGTAAGGTGGAATTTTAAAGACGAAAGAGACCACCCTCTGATTATTGCATGAACTTTACACATAAGATATTTAAAAACCTAGCTGTATCCAGTTTATAACAACATGACGGACCCAGTCCTCGTCCACTACCTTAATGGAGCCCTGCGTGGTTACTGCGACAGTTTAAGTTCTATGGTAGCTGGCACATGAACAGAATCTATCCCCATCTTCAAAATTCTTTAAGAAATTAACCAGCGAGCCCAACATTTTCAGGGGGAGGCAGAAGAATGGGAAAAATAAAATATGTGAAGCCAACAGCGCACCAGGGATGGAACCAGGATGTGAAGCACCAGTCTTAGAACAATATCCTCTTAAATAAGTCCAGACTTAACAACAACAAAAAAAATCTGAGACAGATACTATAGCTTCTACAGAACAGTAATCTGTAGGGCACATGAGGAAAAACAGTCTTCAAGAAAAAGCTAATTTAGTACATATATTTCTCTGATCAGAACTAACTGTAGAAGAGTGTTAGGTCTCATATATCAATAAATCGAGAAAGATTTCTCTCCTCACACCTCACAGCATCTTCTGCTAGGCCAAGTTAGAGTTCTGTAAAGTATCAATTTGTGACTTTTTTCCTCAAAGCTTCTGCATACCCAAAAGGGTTTTACAGCTGTAAGCAAAATAAAGCGTTACAAGCTCACAAAAAGGAGTCTAACCCAAATTATTCTTGTCTTGCATCATTTTCATCCTCAAGTTACTTAGTAGACATGGTTAACAGAGGCAGAAAGAGCAGTGGAGCAAGCAATTGCACACAGCCTCAGCTCCCGCTTTGCAAACTAAGCAAATCAGCAGCTGAGACCTGAGCCTCCCTGGCACCTTCCAGGCCTCTCTTCCTTTCTCTCACCTGGTCACATCAGGCAACCACTGCACGGTGAGGCTGGGCCACTCCAGAGCATGTGTCATCACCAGGTCGTACAAGAAGGGGGTGTTTTTCTTCCAGATCTTGTACTCCTCGCTGATGACGCGCTCCTCCACCGTGTCCTCCAGCACTGCGGGAGGGGAGAGCGATGAACCAGGGACGCGGCGCCGCCACGGGCCGGGGCTGTACCAGGGAGCGGGCGGAGTAGGAGAGGGGGTCCCGAAGCGCCCTCAGGGGCGGCTGGCGGGAGAACAGCAACCGCCTCACCCCCGCCACCACCCCGTCGGAAGCTCGTCGGAGAGGAAGCGCGGAGCGCCTCAGCCGCGCCGCGCCCCTCCCCGGCACCCGCGTCCTCACCCCACCGCCCAGCCGGGGAGAGGGCGGAGGGGGTTTCCTACCTTCCTTGCTCGCCATTTTGGGTGCGCGCGCAGCCGAGACGCGGCGCAGGAAGCAACGGCTACGGGCGCTGGAGGGGGAGAGGAGAAGGAGAAGAGAGGCGGGGGGGGGGGGGGGGGGGAGGAGGAGGAGGAGGAGGAGGAGGAGGAGGAGGAGGAGGAGGAGGAGGAGGAGGAGGAGGAAGGCGGGAAGGAAGGCAGGCAGGCAGGAGCGAGGGCCGGCGGTGAGGGGGCCCCGAGGGCCCCAACGGCGCTGCCGTTACCGCCCCGCCGCGCGCGGGCTTCCCGACTTCCAACCCGCCCCTCGCGCCCCCGCGCATGCGCTGCCCGCGGCACCGCCGCCCACAGCGGCAGCCAATGGGGTGGGCGGAAGGGCCGCGAGGGCGCGCGTGCGCGCGCGCGGGGCGGCCGGGGCGCTCCAATCAGGCGCTGGCGCGCGCTGAGCCCACGCGGGGCGGGGCGGGGCCGCCCTTAACGGCGGGGAGGGCGCAGGGGTCCCCTGGAAGCGCTGGCGGGCGGGAAGAGAGAGGCGCGGGCGGCGGGGCCTTCCCTGCCCCGAGGGCTCCCGGACTCGGCCCCCCGGGCGCTGGCGGTACGCCCGGGCGCGCCCGTGCGGCGGCCCCGGGCTGACGGGGTGGGGTGGGGCGGAGCGGAGAGGAGAGGAGAGGGTGAGTGAGGAGGAACCAGGCGGCCGCAGAGGCGCGGGGTTTGCGCGCAGAGGGGAGGCCGGCCGGCGTGGCCGCGCTGTCGCCGCGAGGTGGGGCTGTAGGTAAAGCAGCTCCGCCGCGGGTACCGCAGTGGGGGCTGGCGAAGGGGCCGCCTCCGGCCTCAGCCCAGCTCAAGGGCGCGGCGGAGCAACCTGCCCGCCCGTTCCAGACGCTGCCTCGGCTCGTAGCGCGGAGGCGCGGGCGGGGGAGTCGCTTTAGACGTTTGGGTTTGATGAGCGTGACGTGCTCACCAAAATTTTGCCGTTGTCCCAAAATCCCAGCTTGGCGGGAGGGCGTCAGCGCCGCCGAGAGGCCGCCGCACAAGCTGCCGGGGGGCCCGCGCACCGCAGCGGGGCGAATGAGGCGTTTCTCTGCTTGGGCCGTACCCCCTGGCCACACGGGGCCCCCGGGGGCGCCACCACAAGCCGAACTGGGGAGCAATCCCTCGGTACTGCTGGGGAAGATCAGAGTACCAGCATGCTATCCACGAGCATCGTCTACACTCGTCTTCCTTCCAGAGGGGTTAAAATAAAAATCCAAAATTCTAGAGGTGTTAAATAAAATCCCCAGAACACTCGGGAGTGGATGAAGAACAAAACCATTCTTCTGGCCCTCCTCTTTAACCTGTCCTACTTGTTACTGCTGCTCTAGGGCAGATTTACCAAATAGGGCATCAGTCATTGCACATTGGAAGTATAAATTGGGGAAACAGTTTTATTATTACTTAAATCATTCATTAGTTTTCATGAACAGAACCCAGGGTACATTCAGAAAGTTTCCACAGAAGCGTCCAAAGTACAAAATGCAAGATATCCCTTTCTACCAGTCAGAAATTACAATAATTCAGCCAGTAAAAGAGGAAAAAACAGCCCACATCTTTAACATCAGTTAAAAAATGATCCTGGCGCGAATGAAGACTAGCGATTAGCCTCGTGGAAACAAGCGGAGGCAGCCACCTCCAGGAGACCCTGGGGAACCCAGAGGGGCCAGGGGGAGCGGGGGTGTGCGGTGCTGCAGCTGGCTGTGGCCCTGGGCTGCGGGGCAAGCAGGGGCTGCGGAGGCTCTCAGCGCAGCAGCGTGTTTCTCTGATCTGCGCTCTGCAGTATACAGAGGTTTGGGGCTTTGGGGGTAAAATGGAAATTTCTTGGAGATCCAGCAGCTACCAGGCAGCCTGTCTGCATTTGAAACAAACTTACATTTAGCAGCAAAGAATGGCAGTTGACCTGTACTTAGGATCTTAGCTAATAAGCCCTAAATTATTTTAAAAACTTAGATATTAATCCCACTTTACAACTAGAAATCTGTAAGTAAAAATGGTTAGAGAGGCCACAGCTGAATACTATTTTTCAGCAATGGTGCTGAAGATAACAGAATGTTGCTTAATTTTCTAGAAGAAATGCATGTTTGTGCTGTTTGTTAGTTGCAATTAGGGCATGGCAGACACTGAACTGCATTATTGAATCCTCAGTCACAATAATGTCAGTCAGTCTCACAAGAGTTTTAAATTCTGTTGCTGTCTAATAGGGTCAGTGGTACTGTCTGACTGCTGTGGCGAGTGGCACAGCTTCGTTTCAGCAGTCACATACAAATCAAACATACAGCTTTGCCACCGTGCCGGTCCAGCCTTTCTGTTAGATTTCACGTTAGATTCTCCCGAATCCCCCTAAGGATTCAAAGGAACTTTTTGCCTCCAAATTGCATGGGCTTTCTTACCGTGTTGTGACTTACAGTCTTAAGATGAATTCTTGCTTCAGTACTAAACTTGGGGAGATGAATCCTGTATCACTAAGGCTCATATGCCGTGAGTCCCCGAAGGGGAGGAAATTCACTCTGTAGTGGAGCTCACTGTGCTCAGCGAGAGATAGTGGCAGAAGAGAGAGGGGACCACGCAGCCAAATAAGAGCCGACGTTTTTTAATTTCCCTCTGTGAGGACACTCTTCATGGGCTGAGCCTTCTATGGTCTGGACTCCAGTTTTTCAAACAAGGAGCCCAGTTATGGAAAATGTTTATGTCTAGGAGAGGCTGGAGAGTCAGAGGCTGGCAATAGCCACTGAAGGTTGTAGCACGGGCATCGGGGAAGAAGGCTGAGGTCAGCAGCCAGCTCCTCAAACAGGAAGCCTTCGCTAAAGAACTGTTGCTTTTTTGGCCAGTGTTGAAAAACAAAAACCTTTTGGTGAAGAAGTTAAATAACTATATATTAATCTTCCCCTGAAACCTGCACAAATCAGAATTAAAGCTATGCGTGGCTTACTTATTCAAAATAGGAATCTTGTTAAATTAATTGGAAGCTGTAAAGCTACATAGGAGTGCACGAGTGAGTGTGTTAACACAGACACAGAGCCTTGATCACACAAGATGTGTTACCGGCTTGCCTTTGGCAACGCTTACTAGTTGTTTTGGTATTTGCTGCCAAGTATGTGTCTACTCCTACAAAGCGCTGAGGCCTTACTAAAACGTTGGGGAGTGAAGACTGAACCTTTGAGAGTCTGTGTGTTGTTACAGAGCGTTGATCACTTAAACCCCAGATACTGGATAAAGGAAATCTCTGTCAGGCTTCCTGGCTTTCAGTGACCTCTGGTAGCTCTCACTAAATGGTGATCACATGGCCCCTTGAAAGACCAAGCCTGTATGAGCATTTGGGTGGGATGCTGTTTGTGCCTTTTGCTGTAAACAGCAGTATTTGTTGCCACAGCTTACCTGGAATATGATGGGGAAAATGTGAATTAGTTTTGGAAAACGATAAACAAAATTGTCCTTCAGTGATGTCATGTCGGGCTTGGCTGAACTGTAAGTGAAGAGAGGAATTGCTTCCCAACCCTCCACAAATTTTTGCAGACCCTGTTTAGGATCTGCAAATCGAGTTGGATTCTGATGGGCTGCCAGGACTAGTACTAGCTTTGGTGAGCAAAACCTGTCACGCCTATATATCAAAATAGTTGGTAAGTGACCAGTACAGTTCTCTTCTCCTTGTTAGCAATTATACTTGCACATGGCCACATTTTCTTTTAATTTAAATCCACGCACCAAAAATGCTATTATTAAATGCTTTTCTCCCACTGAGATTGTCATGGAAAAGACAATTTATAAACAGTACAGCTATCAAAGAAGGCGCATCAGGTTGGTTATTTGCAATTCATCAGCATGGTCATATCTGTGACCACACATCTAAAACATATCCTTTGATTCCCACACTTTGTAAGGAAAGTAATTATCCAAGGCCATTGTTCATCACTTGCAGTATGTGTAAAATGTACAATAAATTAGTTTTGAAGTAAAAGAGTGACTTGAGCTTTATTTTATTAAGCTATACTTCTTTCAAACCTAAGCATGAAATATTGCAATTTCATTTCAGTTAAAAAAAAAAAGTCTCCTGCATCCTCAATTGCATGTGCTGCATTGTGCTTCAAATCGCCAGATATACTTATGAAGAATTATACGCACTTATTCATTTTCAGCTTGAAGACACGTATGCTGATTTATTGCTCTGCAAAGAATTAGCTGGCTTGCTGATGCTTAATGTCTCTTATACGTTATGCAGAGCTGATGAATGTTCATAGCACAACTCAGCAAGTAGGTGTAGGTATTACTGCGAATGACCATCTCAGTCAGAAAATTGTTTAAAGAAAATCAAGTTTGCACAAAACCTCCAAATTGCCCATTGGAAAAGTAAAGCAGCAGCCTCAGCATTTATTATTCTCTAATATATTTGCTGTCATTGCATAGTCTCAGTAGCCTGTTTGGAATAAAGCATCGTTTTCAAGGAGATAAGAAAAGCACACCTCAGTTTAATTGATTCAAACATCCATTCAGAATTTCTTTAAATGTGACCGTGTTTATTTTCCCCACTGCTCATCCAATATTTCTTTGTATTTACCCAGCAACTATTATCTCCCCAGTATAAATCACACCTAACCAATACCCTGCTGCCACAGAAAATCTGGAGCTGTAGCAGTGTAGCAGTGTCTTGGACTTTCTTGTTCTCTGCGACGTGCAGTTTGGGATTTGTCTAATGACAGCATGTCTCTGGCAGTTCACTTCTAAATAGGCTTGGCTGTGTTTTATCCTGATATGCAACATATGTATGCTGCATAGCCATGTGTGAATGATAGTTTTCTCTTTGCAACGAATAAAGTGCATTTGTAGGAACATCAGTACTTAGGAGAAGGCATGACTCACTCGGATTATATCCAGCATTGTAGGCAAATACTCCTCTTGCACCTTCTAGGTGGGATTGTTCCCACTGTTGGGATGCTGCAGTGGGGACTCATGATCTGCCTGTTTTGGATAACTAGCACCGTCTGTCACGCTTTCAGCTAACCGTTGTAGGTTGTATACAACTTCATGCTGCAAATGTGAAGCAATCCTATGGCAATATCTTGTGCATTCCTTCAGTATTCAGGAATATACAGTGTTTTACCTTTGATGTAGAATATGTTTATGTTGGAACGTACAAACTAAGCTTGTTCTCATATAACAAGCCCCCCCTTCCTCTCCCAAAATAACATTAACACTGCACTAAGCCCAGACTAATAAATCCAACCCTGCTGAACACTTTTGTGTTGCTTGCCATGGACATGGCAGCATTCCCTCAACAACTAGGCTTGCTGGGCCATTTCTGTGCTCTGCAGCATTCGCTTAGCATTTTCTATGCATTTGTTTAATAATTCTGTATAGAATGTCAGGTAAATTATTTGAGACATAGATATCACCATTTACGTAACTGGCTTGGTACACTTTTATTAATTTTGCACAGAGTAGTGGAACTGGTGGAATTACTGAGGAGCAGGGGAATGTGTGAGTAGCTTTTAACAGGTCATCTTATGAAACAGTGCTGCAATATGTGCTGGTTTGCATGCTATACGTTTCCAAGAGGATGTCAGATGTGCTTTCATTGTATAGTCTGCTGTAGTTCTGCAGCCTACTGGCCAGGACAGATCATTGCCCATATGTGGAGTTTGCGGACCTGCAGGGATATTAAAAGAAACGGTAGAGAATATATTGCTCGGCAGAAAATACTTTGGCTTTTTGATAGAAGTAACAGATGTGCAAATTTGTACAACAAACAATCTATTTTCCTAAAAGAATAAATGCTTAAATGAGTGCCAGCAGGGGGATGGGCAATAAAATCGACGGAGACATCCGACTTCTGAAGCTTCCAGCATTTGGCTCAGTGGAGTTCCTCATTGCTTGTGGCCCTGGCCTCCCTCCTTGTGATCTCAGAGGAGCCTGGGGAGCAGGAATGGGGCAGTTCCAAGCCTGTGTCTGTCACGGGAATCAGAGGAGACTGTAATCCAGAAGCTGCTGTTTTCAGTTATATGGAAAGGAGTCGAGGCAAACTGCCGCTCTCAACGATGTGCTGAAGCATCGTGAAGCACAGGAAAGTCTAAGCCTTCTGTGCCAAAGAAGGTGAAAGGGAGATGTTTATTATAATCCATTTCCTCTTCATCTTCCACTCTAGGGCTTCAAAGCCTCTACAAGTATTCAGTGAAGGAAAGTGAGCTCTGCCCTTGCCTTCTGATCTTTGGGAATGTCTCTCCCCACCTGAGCTGCCTGGCCTTCTTTTTTAGAGACTTCTCTGAGGTCACCATATGGTTTCTTTCTTTGTTCTTCACTCTTTTGAGACTTGAAGCAATTAACGGCATTATCTTCAAGGTTCTGGATGTCTCAGAGGTGAATCCACTGAGACAGGAACCGTGCCAAGCTGTTTTTGCTCACTGATCAGTTTCTGTGGTAATGAAGATTTTTGTTTGTTCTGTTTGATTTACTCAGTCGTTAGGGCAGATCACCCTCAGGTGCAGTCTTTGGAAGCTCTAGAGATCTTGAATTTTATATCCTCTCTTCTTTCCGAGTGTTTTGAATACTGAGAACCACAATACTGCAGAGAGTATGTAGTAATGGATAGGTGTTATGTCAGATGGCCGTACAGCTTTTTACTTTGGGAGGCAGAGGCTGGGGCCAGATTAGCTATGGATTCTCAGCGTGTTAGGGACATCATATAAGGGAAGAAGGAACAGGCAGACAGAAGATCTGCTGAGACCAGGTTGGTGCCTGTTTACATTTCTGCAGTCAGTTCTAAAACTGGTGGGTACCCAACCATCTTAGGAGTATCCAGCAAATAAACTGTGCTGCTATTTATGCTAGTTATTCCCAGCGGCATCTGCAGCTAAAGAGGCATAGCCGCATGTTCAGAAATGGGAGAAAAGAAAGATAGCGGCACTGCCCTGTCAGGTCAGAACTGTACTCGAACATGTTCTGCAATTAGCACTCTGTCTTATATTCCCTGTGGGCCAGTTCAAAGTTCATCAGGCTGTAAATGCCATTTTGCAATAAGTTTCAGAGTATGTTTTTATGAACAGGTTAAGCCAATCTAAGACCATAATAATGCTAAAAGGAGTAGACCTGATCTCCCCTCTTGCTAGCCCCTCTTCTGCCCCCGTCCTTGTGTCAGCACTAACATTCACGTGGTCAACAGGGAGCTGAATCAGGTCCCCAGTCTAGTTGGTTTATTGTTTTTTAGCAGAGTTGTGTTTCAGCCAGATGATCAAGCTGAGCATACTCACTGCATGTCTTCCTGCTCTTAAACCTGGCACGATGGGGAGCACGTGGCCAAGAGCAAGGGCAGGGATGGCTCCATTCAGGCTCTGGTTTCAGGTTAGTTTGTACCAATTGTGAGATTGCACCACAGGCCATGCAAGTCAATAGTGTTAGCGCTTTACTGCTAGTTCACTGCCGTGTCTGGAGCGTTCAGTTCCCTGAACAGCCAGCTAGTAGTATTGTCTCTCTGCCACTTGTCTGTCTTCTGCAAATGAGGAAACTGAGAAAGAAGGTGAAAACTCCATTCACATGCTTTCATTTGCTGGCACGGGAGGAAAGCTTTAAAATTTCTACTTAGTTACTGGTATAGATGGGATATATAACTAGGACTTCAGTGGGAGACAACTGAGCTAAATATGAGTACAGGGACTCCCAGTATCATGGGACACCATTGAGACCTTATTTGACATGCATTTAAAGTATTCTTCAAAGAGGTTTTTTAAAGGAGAAAAGTTTTAACAAAATTGCTGCTTTGCTGAGAGGCAGCACAACTGGATCAAATTAAATAAACCCTGAATTTTAAAAGCATCTTGTGATTTGAGATACTGCAGAGAGCCTCTTTAAAAGGTGCCTGAGACTGAGCATCCATCAACTGAGGAAATCCTTAGCACTCGGGGCTTTAGAAAAATCTAAGCTTTCATGTTTGAACTAGTTCTCCATACAGCTGGAAATCTAATGTAAACAGGGCCTAAGCACCTTGGCCAAAGTAATTTAGGGAATCAGAACTGCTGGCTGCTAATCCTAGCTCAAGTTTCTAGCCACATGCCCGGAATGCTAACGTTTGGCTTTATTGTCTTCTGTTTTCCCTTTAGTCTCTGCTGTGAGGTACATTGGGGGAACAGTAGAGCAGTGAGGACTGTTAACATAACACCTCTGCCCTCTTTCTTAAGAAGGACCTGTTTTTTGCTGAGGCTTGGGGAGAGAAGTACAGACTGCATGATAATATATTTCTGTGTGAGAAGTCATTTTTGGCTATCCCTCACTTTAAAAAACATTGCACATGGGAGGTTAAGGAGGGTGTGAATAACCTGGTTTGCTTTTTTGGAAGGTGACGCAGATGCAGTACATTGGATGCCGGGCCAGCTTTGTTATTAGTTATGTGTTATCATTACATCTGCACACCACAGTCACAGGTCAGCACCTGGTCCTGTCAGCACTCTACAGACACCATACGAAGACGTCAGTGATTGACCTGAAGATCTATCTTACTCTTAGATTTTGAGAATAAGACAGCTGGATAGAGGAAGATGGGACTGTGCAAGGTGACAGTGATCGGTGAGCAAAATAAGCAGTTCTCATCATGGTTGCAACCTCCTTGACAACGGAGATAATATAGAAAGAGAATTTGAAAGAGACACAAGGTGGCTTTGTGAACGCTTATGGGAGAGCTGTGCCCAGGTGAAACATGCAAGTAGAAAAAAAATAGGGGGTAGATAACTTTTCAGATAATGCTTATTTTTTATTTAGGTTACCTCCCAAAAGAGTTGCTCCAGGACCCTGATTGTAAGTGTTCCGGGGTTAACATGAACACTGTAGTTTGGGTCAGGAGTGAACTGTTGAAGCAAACCTTCTCATTGTCCCCACTTGGTGCATGTTGGTTTACACCACAGACTGGTCTCAGAGCACATGAATTGGATTCTTTTTGAGTGAAACTAAACCAGAAATGTGTTACAGCTGCCAATGGAGGGTCAGACATACAGAACCAGACAAGAGATAATCTAAAATAATTTTTAAAATCCCCACAAATACATTTAGCATGGAACCAATTGCTTTACTCTACAGATGCACTCCTATTGCATGGTCCTACTTGCTAATGTGGACATAAATTATCTTGTTTCTTTTTCGTTGTTGTTGTTGAAAGGAACACAGCTTTTTAATAGAGTTTCAAGTGTTCTTCGCTTATATTTCTTAAGTATGCTGATATCCTATCATCTGTAACACCTCAGTGACATTTGCTCCGGTAGCGTTATATGCTCTGCTTAGTATTTGCAGTGAAATTGCACTTATTTCAGGACAAAGTTTCTAGATTCACAGTACGCGTCTTGTAAGCTAAAATGGCGTATTGAAGGTAAATCTCAAATGCCTACTCAGCATTTTGGCAGTGGCACATATGGAAACAAACAGTTAAAGATAGTGAAGGTCAGAAATTCTGTCTCAGGGGATTTTGACTTGAAATGTGAGAATTTTAAAAAATATGTTACAGGTTTTAACAGAACATTTGGAAACACTTTTCCCTCTTTCCCATGTGTGGCCATAGAGTCATTCATCAGGCTCTCCTCCCCACTTACTTGGCTCCACAATGGAAATATCTAGGGGCAGTATACTGTTGATCTTGTATGTGTTTTATTAAGGCCTAGCACATTTTCAGATCCTACAGAAGAGTTCAGAAGAGAAATATTCTGGTAACATGTGGAACACAGAGATGAAGTAGTGGGCAGAAATGTGGAAAGACTCCACTGTCTCCGTACACTCAGGGAGAGGGAAGGGAAGAACTTACCACAAGTTGTTAAGGGGTAATGTAGCACACTCTCACAATCAACCACAGGGAAAAGGAGGGTCCTAGAGAGGTGAAACCTGGTTCTTCCCTCAGACTTTACTTGGACTGGTATAGCTACCCACAGCTTCTCCTGTAGTGCTGTGTCTTAGGGCTTATATATGTATGAGGTGGTGGTCAGAGAGGGTGGTCACAGAAGAATCCCGGTTTCATTGGGACTGAAGTCCGATGAGAATTAAGGACAATAGATTTCACCACCTGTCACCACAAATCCCAGGCACATTTATTCAACAAAGCCTTTGTAATACAATATAAATAAGTAGCAACATAGCCACTTAATAGCAAGGAAAAAAAAAAGTCATGCTAATATTAAAAGCACAGAACCCTTCTCCTAAGAAGGGATAAAAGAATACTAAACCGCATGTTACAAATGTCAGGTCGCACTTGTAATTCCTTCTTAAAAGGACCTCAAAAATGTGCTATGAAGACAATAAAACTATTTTAATAGAATAGAATACGCAAAATACATTATATTTGAGTAGTATTTTTCTAAGCAACTGATAATGGCATTAAGTGTGTTGTTCACATAACAATACAAAATTAAGTCTGTGTAAAGACCTGTTCTGAGTGGGGTAGGGCAGCATGTAGCAACAGGCCATGATGCCATGTTTTTTCAGACATCAGCTTGCGCCTTTTTTCCTGGGATAACAGCAGCTTGCAGGAAGCCTGAAGAAGTGCTGTAGTAGCTACTGTCTCAGAGGAAAGCAAGCGATCAGCCGCTGCCGCTGAAGTCTTGCAAGTGCTGGGCACCAAGGTGGTTTGGGAGTCATTGCCGTACAGGAGGGGGCAATACTCTTCAGGATTCTCATTTCTTTGTGTTCAGAATGCAGCAGGACCTAGATAATGCCAACGAGGTGATCTTTCTGCACAAGGTCATGTTTGATCACTTCAGAAAGTCTAACCAGCAAAAAGAATTTGCGTTAAAAGAAAAGAGAAGAAAACCAAACCCTTTTTGGCACAGTTGTTGCTGCTGTGCTAAGAGAAAAGAAAAAGAGGAGGAGACTCCTTACAAATGTTAGTGAATATGCTGCATAGCAACTAACATTTAGTTTAATGCATAGAGTAATGCTGAAATACACCTAGGGGTTACAGCATGCTGCAAACTAATTTTCTCATGGGAAAGTGAAGGCTAGAAGCACTCAGAGTATACCTGTGCCTGCAGCTGGGTGAAGACATACCTCACCAAGCTTTACACCAGCAAGTGCTGTGGAAGTGGGCAATTGGCTATATTTCTAGATATTTTTAAGATATGAAATATCTGGGTTTGTGTGTCTGTGTGCATTGCTTTCCACCAAAATTGTCCATTTCTCCCCAAAGACAAGCAGATGTGGAAAGAACAAGTAAAGGAATGTGGAAGAAACACAGCTCCCGTAGCTAAAAGATGCTGTCTCTTGTGATGTCTCGAGTTACGGTTTGTTTGCTGAAGGGTGAACTGTGGGAGAGTTTCTGTGCCTTTTTGCTCAAGAAAAAGACAAACCCATTAAATAAGTCCATAACACAATACTGCACAATGAAAGACAGCAATGCTTCCTACCAGCATTTAGATTAGCAAGCAGAGGGAGAAAAGCAGTGTAGCAGAAAGATGAGACTGATGTAATCACTGTGTTTTTCCCAGGCATCTTGTTTGGTAGCTTTCAGGCCAGCAAAGGTTATCCTCTTTTGAGTGATCCTGCAACAGGGACTAACAGTACTGGGGGTCTGATGTTAAAGCAAATGATATCCGCTGCAGATGCTGTCTATCAGGTTGTCAGCAATTGATACAGTTAGTTCATTTTCTCTTGGTGTTCTGCTCTTGTTCTTCTCTACATCCCTTTCAGTAAGGACTCTTCCCTCCCTGGTCCTGGCAGGGAGTTTCATGTACGTCCAGGGACTTGTCACAGGGGAGTGGTTAAGCCGCTTAAAAAATCACCATCTCTCTATCCTTCAGCACCTTTAATTAGACATTAAGGGGTGTTACTTTTACTTAGGGACATGCAGATGAAGTTACTCCTTGTTTTGACAAAGCAAAGACAAATGAAATGAAGAATTAGCTTAAAAATGTGAAATTTATACTTCCCATGAGCTAAATCAGCTGTAATCTTTTCATCTTAAATATAGACTGTAATAGCTTTCATCAGTACCAGTATGACCAGAATCAGTAATGTGACAGGGTCATCTCTGTCCAAAGTGGCTGTACCCCCTCTAACCAAACTCTCCTGTGCTTTGCTTGACTGAATATTGCTTTTAAGTTCCTGTTCACACAAGAATGGTTATCTCTGGTAGTACTGAAACTTTGAACTCAAGTGGTCTGACCTAGCAGAAAGCAAAGCGTAAAGCTCCCAGGAATTCACATCCTCAGCTGTTTGTGCAGCCATTTTGCCATACACAGCTGTATGATAATATCATCCGAACTGGTCACAGCAGTTCAGGATATTGATTTGCAAGGGACCAACAGTTATCAGAGCCAGCTCTTACTATGCATATGCAATCATGCCATACATTTCTATCCAAATTTACCAGATCTCACTTTCAAAACCATTAACTAAGTTTGTCTTGCAATACATATTGGAAAACCTCCATTCTCCCACAATTACCTGAATTTGAAATTGCTGAGTGAAGTGTTGTGAGAACAGAATCAGAATTTCTGAGCCATTCTGCTCAAGAAAATGGCAAACCCATTAATAAGTCCATAACATAGTATTACACAACGGGAGATACACGGTCCTTGTAGGTTGTTAGTGCAACAAAAGGCAATACAAGACCTTAGGCAGGCAGAACATGATTTTAATTTACAATTCACTAAGTTGATTCTATCCATTCACACTCTCATGCCCACATACTTGCAAGCACTAAGATATGTGCATGCCTGAGCAATTTTGCCAGGATCACCTGTATGTTATATGGATGGCAACAGCAAATAGCTTTCAGGTCCTCACTACATCTCTTGGGTTCCTTTTCATTGTTGATGATAAATTGGGTTTGGACAGGTTTTTATATTCTTTAGGAGCCAACAAGTATTATGGGGCAATATTTTTGCCTCAGAACCTTGTTTATTTTATCCTTCATGAATCTTCAACAAGGTTGCTGCCCATTCTGCTTGCTTCTTCATTTCACATATCTTTATGATTGTGGTCTGTCTTAATGCTGAGATAACAGGAAGAGGAATGGCACTTCCAGCGTGATGTAGCTTTGCCCCTTTGCTCCATTGTTTCTTCTGATGCTTTCGCATGCACGTTTCCATCCAGACCAATTCCAGGATTTCTATTACATATCTTTACACCCTGTAATGGCAAACAAGTTTTTCCACCATTCACTGTAAAGAAACTCACAGTACATCTCAGCTTACTAGAGTACTGAGAATCCGGGGGTATGGGCCCAGAAATCTTGGTGCTGCATGCAAGTGTTGCTCCCAAGTGCATTACCTCAAGGGACATCATTTGACTGTAAATAACTATCACTCTGCAATGAAGTCAGCTGGAGGTCATTTCACATGCCTGGATACTTTCCCTTGACCCAAGGCTACTACTCCTGCTTTCCAACCCTTATTCCTCCCAATATTACAAAGAAGTAGTTAGGGAATGCCTCACAGCTTACATGAATGTACAAAGCTTATACGAAGAAGTAATACTTTTTATTAGCATAACAGGAAAAAAAAAGACAAGCATTCAAGCTCAAAGTTCTTTCAGCAGGTCACTCAGGGTACAACACCACTTTAATGATGACTAACATAAGTCTTGCAAATACTTACATATTCCAAGCTGTTTCTCCTTGCTGCTTATATTCAAGGGTGCAGATGTACCATGTCAGGTCAGCTGAAGAATAAAGTGAAACCTTTCATACCTTTTCCAAGTTGTCTAATTTTAGTGCATGTGAAGAAATTTTGATAATGACCTTTTAAAATCTATCCTTTATTATTTTCTCCTAGCATTAAGCACACTAGGTTTTGAAGCTTTTTCAGTTATTACAGGTTATTGACAAGCTCAAACCAACACTCTGAAAATAAAGAGTATTCAGTTCAAATTCCAACAAATTGTAGTCACAAGACTGGAGTCACCAATATGGAAGAGATCTAGCTCTGAAAGATAATCATTCCTTTTTTTTTTTAAATTTATTTGCCTGATGGAAAATATTTTGTCATCTGGAGTATGGAATTTGTCATCCTGGCTTGAATCAGTCTAGTGGAGCTCTGTCTTCAGCAAATGCATCTAGCCAAATAATGGAGGACTGTGGAGCCAAATGGAGTAGTTTTTCTTTTATGAGTCTTACAAATGATTGGTTTATTTGATGAGGTTTATTACAATGGCTTGCAACTCTGGATTTATTCCCTTGGGTATTGCAAAATTGTAGTTTAGGTCTTAGATACACATTTAGTAAAGAAATAGCTGCAACAATATAAATTGTTATTGACCAACTCTTTGTTGTTGTCCGTCTGCCAGAGGTGAACACAACCACATTTTCCACATCCTCCCCTGTAGAATCAGTAAAGCAAAAGGGTCCTTCAGCCAGTTTGATGTGAAATCTAGTAGTCTAGTAACAGAACCCAAATTACTGTTAGAGGCAGCTGATGCTGAGCATCCAGATTTCATATGATATTGGCTTAGAAACACTTAAAGAATACTTGTAAGAGGTTTGGAAAAGATAACTGGGGCTGGGCAGGGAGGGAAGTAAGGATTGGCAACATCTTAAATCACTGGAACTGGTTCTTAAATGAAAAAGCACACAAGGGTTGGAATTTTAGTCTGCCATCACAGTAATTACTGTACCACGGCTTTTTGTCGTCCTTTACAAGCCCCTTGGAAGTGCTGATAAAAGCGTTCAGGATAGATAGGCTGCTCACTTACATTCGTTCCAGAAGTATGGCCATTAGTCACTCAAGAGACAGTTTAAGAAAAAGATTGGCTTTTCCACTGTATCGAAAAGGAGATACTATTTGATTCTTACCTTGAAATGCAGCTTTCAAAATGTTGAAAATCTGCATGAAGAATGCAAGGCTAGAAGTCCACCAATTGAAAAATTTAACAGGTGCTAATTTTTTGTCCCATAAATTGTCAGTTGTTCTCAATGAGAGGTAAAAGAATGTGTAAAGGCCTCCCTAGGATTTAATAAATTGTAACTGACAGCATGCTAAGGCCATGAAACACCTTCACAGAAACGTAGCTAGGAGCAAAAACATTCACCAACAAAAAGGCACCAGACCAAAGAAGTTTTGAGCTTGAGTGAAAAAAGAGGCATTATACTTCCCATTCAGCACTATATATGCACAGCATAAAATCCACAGAAAACTGAGAAGGAGTACTCTCCCAAAAAACCAGCAGTTATCTTCCACTGTATTTTTAGCATGGGAACATTGCCAGACAGCATCACTCAGCAGCCTCCCATAGCGTTCTTTGCTTCAACTAGACAATCTGAAAACCCAAGGAATGACTTTGCACTCATGCTCGTACCAAGGAAGCTGCAGGAGGTTTTCCATCCTTGCTTAGCGCAGTCAGTGGTACTAAGAGCTGTATTTGTCAACAGCTTTGCATTGCTCTCGGTATCATGTCAGTTATCCTTGCTCCTGAGGTTTCTGCTGGCAGCACTGTCCATGCTAAAGCTGCTAACAGCAGTGCAGCTGAATCACTGTGAGCAAAATTCTTTACAGTGCACCAAACTCGAGCTGACTTAAAATAGCAGTGATGCACTGTCATCAAAAAGTGTCTGCAACTAGAAGAGATATCATTAAGGCTGGCCAAAAGCTGGCCAGTGTGAACAGCTATGCGTCTTGTATCTAGCTGGGGTAGATAGTAGAGTTCTCTTTCCAATACAGTAGTTTTCTCTAGAAGGCTGCAGTTATTTGGAATGTGCACAAGTACACACCATCGAGGGTGGAAACGGGAAAAAATATTCAGTGGGAAATTCTTAGTGGTGCTGTAGTCACAGTATTCACCTTTCCTTCACCAGCTGTGGGAGCATGGTCAGGTGATAGAGCTCATGGCATCTCTACCCTGAAGGCAAAGACATAAGTATACCTTAAGTAGATATACTGAAGCTAGCTTGAGGCTAGTTAGAGAGACCGTAAAAGGTGTTGCCACATAGGCCAGTAGAAGCTGCAAAGCCTGTTTACGTATCCCGGTGAAAGTTTGCATAGCTGGCCACACCAAGCTGCTACAACATCTTTCTCCAGGTATCTGGCCAGAAATTAACTCCAGACTGTCCCTGCAAGCTGCAGTTACATACTGATTGCAGTATGGGCACATATTCTGTTTTACTCAGTACTTTTAGTGGTCAAGCTCTCTATGAGACATCAGAGTTGACTGGCAATCAGAAACTATTTGTTAATGAGGATTTTATATCCTCTCCCCAGGGGGCTCTATTGACACAGGATCATTCTGAAACGATATGTGGAATAAGAGTGCCTTTTTCTGCATTAGTACATTCAACTTTGCTGGTGAGTAATACAACATTAGCAAGGCATTCATAATTCTGTAGTAGTCGTCCACACATGGAGTTCCTCTGAAGAACTAGCCTGCAGATTCTCACCCTGGTTTACTCCAGACTCGTTTGCAGGTTCGCTGGTTGGTAGGAGGTAGCTCTCTCTTACTTCTCAACCAGCTCCCCAGAACTTTTTTATTTCTTCATAAATACCTTGATATGGCTTCCTCCATATGTCTCCGTCTTGGCAGACCCCAACTGAAGGGCTGTGCCTCTTCTGCTGGCAGTTCAGGACCATTCTTTGCTGTAGGCCCTGTCCCAGCTTTTCTGTCTGTGCAATTTATTAAATACATCCTTTGCTACCCAGTTAAGACATTTGCCTGCTCCTTTACACCTGCCAGCAGTAATATTTCTGTGCTGTTTGAGCTTTAGGGGCTTGCTTGAGAGCTGAAACGTGTTTCCAACGTTGGAGGAGAGCAGCAGGCTCTTATCTCACTTCAGATCTCCGCAGCCTTCTTCCACCTCCAGAGAAAGACCCCGTGCCTTCCATCCTCGTCCTGTGCTAGCCAGAGCCAGATTGGCACTCCCACTCTGCGGCGATTAACCAAAGTGGCATCACTCATAGTGCTGCCAGTGAGACAGCAGCAAGGACGATAAATGCCTGCAGTTTATGCTCTGCCTCAGGGGGAACAGTAAGGCCAAGGATCTGGCTGGATCCTTACAAAGCCCTGCTCAGGCAGGTGCTTGCAACCCGCAGCTCAGGAGCTGCACCTGGGACACTGGCCCTGCTGAGCCGGCTCTGGGGGGAACCCCAGGCCACTGCCAGGGCCTCCCCAGGCGCCTGTCAGTAGCACTCGGGAAGGCATCCAGCACCACCTCATACTAAAAAAAGGATAAAATACCTCATACGCTGCAGTATGTGATTTTAGCCATCCATGTAAACACGCATAATCTGTTCTTTTTCGCTGGCCATAAGCATTTGTAATCTACATACCTGCCAAAGTTTTTTTCCTTTGCATTACTTTCCAGAGTATTGAACCCAAGTGATTTTTACATTGAAATGATCTAAAGCGTAACGATAAATAAAAAGTTGCCAAATGATTGTGACATTAATTTCCACCTTGCCACCAACTGTCATTATCTGGGGTCTCAAGTGGAAACAACTTTGCCTTCCTCCCAAAACCCTCTCACTGCCCTTGACAGGAGGCAATTTTATTTAATGAAGACAGCCATACTTCAGTATAAAGGTGTCAAATGAATTATTCATGAGCTCCTTTATCTCCAAAGCATTCCAGCTGCTTTATCTCATTGTAAAATTGCAAAAGAAAATTAAAGTTTTTTGTTGAAGTGCAGCTGTTGCTTTGAAAAGCATCTGTTTACCAACTAATATTGGGAGACAGTAACATCCTCAGCTTCTGCTGTCAAGCGGCAGAAGGAAAAGACCAACAGAACCGGGCAAACAGATACACTGGAGAGAAACGACCATAACTGACAACATCAGCACTCTAAGGAAATCTATATTCAGATATTTTTAGGTGCCTCATTTTCTGCAATTAATGTCTTGAGCAGTATTGAAAAAAACAGAGCAGCTGAGCTTTTTTGCCCTCTTTATTCCCCTTTCTTTAACATAAAACTGTTCTTTACTGTGATGTATTTCATTACAGAGCGGCCCTGTCATTAGTGCAGCATGTTGATATGTATCTTCACTCACGAGGAAACCAATATAGTCAGCACGGCTGTACATGAGCACAAGAGTCTTTGCATTTCATCTAATTTCAGAGCCGAGGTGCACATAGGCTGATTCAATTACAGAGTAGAATTCACTGCAGCAACTGTGGGCCTTATTCTTACTTCACTGGCTACGTAGTTATTTACATTTGTGCAGATGTGCAAAAGTGTTGCAAAAGAAAAAATGTTTTTATTTCTTGCTGGTATTTTATTGTTGTGGAAGTACAAGTAAGCTGTATTTAGAAGTATGGTTAAAAAATCACCATACCTTTAGAAGTCAGACCAGACTACACATAAGCAGCTTGCTGAACTTATTACAGCACTCGAGAGGTCTGTGAGAGTAGGCGCACTGCAGGCTTTTGCCCTTTATTTCACCAACTACATCCTTCGACCTTGTGGAGAGAGTTCTGGTTCAAAAGACAAGTTACCATGATTTATAATTTCACCTCTTCTTCTTTACAATCTTATTGCTAAGTATTTTCTCATAATCATTCAATCATAAAGAAAGCGCACCTCTGTGCCTATGCATGCAAGGACTGCCATGAACCACATACACCACACATTTTACATCCCGGCAAGAGAAACTGGAGTTCATCAGTTATGCTGCTTGTGAACAGAAGCACCATGTTGTTGACTCGTTTACAGCTGTGATGATACACAATCCACCTTTGCAAAGCTCAGCGATGAATGGGTTTGGCAGAGAAATATCACAAATCACCTCCCCGGCTCTCCCTTACTTGCCGTGACTGCCAGGCCCCGCACGCAGCCCAGAGCTGGCAGTAGGCTCCCTGCCTGCTCCTGTCTCGCCCCCCCCACCCCATTTAGCATCACCTCTTTCAAGGCTTGTGAACAGCACTTCAAAACATGATTCTCTTGTGCACTGTGAGAACATCTCTTTATTGGGAAGCAAGTAAGGTTGCATCTCCCAAATAGCAGATCATCTGCTACATTCCATCACTATTTAGCAAATATAGCTGAATATTAAAGAATTAATTTTTACTTTTCATTTATCAGCCTTTATGCCTATAACAGGACAGAAATATCGTTGTGTAGGCTACCTTACACGTGACGTTTCCTAATCTTGGGGCACTTCATTTTTTAATCTCAATATTTATTTTGTGTAGGATGTTTTATCTAGAACAGTCCTAATACAACAGCGTCTACCCTCAGATACCATCTTCAGTTACCAAACCAAAGTAACACTGAAAAATGTGATCACAATCTTAAAGGCTCAAACATAAAGATAAGAAAATACATAATGATTAAAAAAAATTACTCTCTTCAGTGCAGAAGTAGATTGCAATTACTCCTAATTAATTCTGGTGCTGCTGAGATTGGTATCTGGTTTAACATAGCTGCCTTGCCAACTGGATGCTAATTTCTTCCTCCTGAGCATGAAGATTTTTCTCAGTTTTAATTTAACTGGTAACACAGGATTTGGCTAATAGCTGCTATGGCAGCTATAGTGCTTTTTCTCCCTGTTACATATGATGCTAAATTTCACAGATGATCAGGAGAAGCTACAAGCAAGTGCTTCTTGAATATGGGCAATACCCTTCTGCCCAGCTTGTAGGACAGAACTTCAGGAAAGGGAAGAGGGATCAATGGGCTGATTCTTTTCCATCAGTAGGCATCTGGACTGCAGAAAGCAAGAGAAAACTGATGGATCTACCAAGGAAGAAAAAAATGTTTCAATAATGATGTTAGGAGATCACTGTGCACTGGCTTGAGTGATTGCTCCATGTAAAAGTTAACGCCAGTGCCTTCAAGCCTTCAGAAGAGAAGAACCTTTTTGACTCAGGCTTTCTGCCAGTGTTGTGAAGGTAGAGACAGACCAAAATAGTGCTCTCACTGGGGACAGCCTGTGGTGTTCCTTCAGCCCCTTGTAGGTACCCAAGTATCTGAACAAGAGAGAACTGTGGGAAAACCACACTTCAGAAACCCTGCTTCTCACAATTTTTTTTTTTTTTAATTAGGAATGCTGATAAGTAAATTACTTTTGATCTGCATATCTCTTCTGAGTTTTCTCGGAATAAGTTATTAGGATTTTTCTGAATCTATAGGATCATCAAGGATTACTAGAGCTGACATTAAAAAAATCCACAAAAGACAATCTGTCCTTCTTGTGAACATCAGCATCTATAATATTTCTCATACGGTTTTGATTTGTAAGTACTCCAAGCAGCAGACTGTCTCTGAACATCTGTTCACTGAATGTCCCGGAGAGACTGGTTTTGTGCTGCAAATTTCAAGTATCTCTAATATTGCCATGCAATACCAGCATCTTTGCTCCCCTTGCTGAAATGTTTTTAATGTGGATAACTAAGAAGAAATATTTTTGTCTGAAAGCTGATAAATTCCTACATATTTTTTAAATTCCTACATATTTTTTACATTCTTACATATTTTTTAAATCTTGAAGGATTTTGAAAAACTCATACCCACTCATCCTGCTTAGCTATTCTTTTTAGCTTTCTGTTTTCTTTCCGTGGCATTTCTTATAACTGGAAAAGTTGTTTGACTTTTTAGATGATGACTTTTCATTTAGATGTCTGCTCAGGATGCAGTCTTCCATTAAATCTTCAATGACAATTCACTAAAACAGAAAATTGTATTTTAATGTTTGAGGTCAGGCCTCATCTGGCACGCTCATTTATTGCAAATCTTTACACTGCTATTTATCTTGCAGTAAATTTTTAGGCCATTATCCTGCACATGCTTAGCTTCGCAACTGTGTGTAGCCCTGTGTAAATTCAGTATTCTTTCATGGATTGTAAAGTTAGGCATGTACAAAGAGATCTGGCCCTCAGGGCATGGGATTACCTGACTGTGTTTATTGTAGCAAGAGTTAGCAGAAGAAAGACTCAGTTATGCTACAGAACATAGTAAAATTAACCCCCAAACTCAGTATAGCCATACTCTGGTTTTGACTGTAGATCTTCATACTTTATGAAGTTTTTCATATTGTTTTATCCCAATATTGCAAGTTAATAAATATGACACTGATAGTATAAACTTTTCTAGAAATGAATACACTCCTCTGTAACTATATTAGGGTATAGACTTCATAAAAATTTATCTTGTTTACTCTGAATGAGCAAAAGAAAAATAAATTAGCAACCAAAAAAGAAGAAAAAAAAAAAAAACAGGCCCTCTCTGAGCAAATCTTACTCCCTCAAATCAATTACACTTTGAGTAAGTACACTCATTAAATTATAACAGACACACTGGAAATGTTCCTCCCATAAGCTATCTGTAGTTTTAGAGAAGGCAAGACTTGCCAAATGTACATTATTTAAACTATGTGGAAAGTACAACAGTGTTCAAAAATACAACTGTTCAAAAATGCTTGTCCACTTGCTAAAAAAAGAGGGTACATATTCACTAGGAACTCGGGGATTCTAGTACCGAGAGCTTTGCTTTTGAGCCGTCCTACTTCAAAATGGTTCTGCTGTGGCTTCATCAGATCCCTTTACTGCTTCCGCTAGGCTACATGACAGGGCCACAGTTTAATCAGTTCATATGTTAAAGCAAAATCACCAGACATCCCTAGGTGTTTTAATTTAGAGTGGCAATATTTTGTTAGACCTTTGTCTCTAGCTGTGCTTTTTTAGGACAGACTAATCCTGAGTTTTCACTGCAGTGTTCTTGCACCCAAACAGCTGGGATTGCAATATCGGTTATGAGCAGAATTGGCGCGTTGTTGTAGGAAATATTTGTAAAACATCTGACTGATCAAGTGCAAGAGAGTAGCTACACATCCTGTGGCCCAATGTTAATTGTTTTTCTAATATCAGGGCCAGGAGGGGTTGATGTACCACACCCAGAGGAGTAAACAGGAAAGGCTGCATCTCTCTCTTTGTCCTGCAGCGGTGCGTGCCAAGGGGAGGCACAGGACACGTCCAGGCGGATCCACGCAAGCAGACGTGAGCTCTTCAGTGCTATGCTCAGAGCTGGCCAAGAGAGCAGACAGGAGGATGGTTGCACCGGTGCACCTGGGCGGCTTCCCGCTCACAACTACCCCCCTGTCCAGCTAACCTGGGGGAAAGGCAGGGAGCCCGAACTCTGCCTGCACCTCTTTGTGTAGACGTCCTTTCAGACCGACCTCCTTCCTTCCTTCTTTCCTTCCTTCCTTCTTTCTTTTCCTTCCTTCCTTCTTTCTTTTCCTTCCTTCCTTCTTTCTTTTCCTTCTTTCTTTTCCTTCCTTCCTTCCTTCTTTTCCTTCCTTCCTTCTTTCTTTTCTGTCCTTCCTTCCTTTCTTTCTTCCTTCCTTCCTTTCGTCCTTTCTTTCTTCCTTCCTTCCTTTCGTCCTTTCTTTCTTCCTTCCTTGCTTTCCTTGCTTTCCTTCCTTCCTTTCTTCCTTCCTTCCACCCAGCTGATCTCCAGTGTTACAAATTTGCTGCAATTTAGAGCTCAATATTCAAAGGTGGCATCAGCCATAGAGTCCAAATGATGCACTCAGGCACAGAAGCAGGATTTCCTAATCGAACGGGCTGTATCCTCTGATAGAAGCGGAGTGAAGAGAGCCCTCTAGCATTGCAAAGAGAGGGAAGGGGGGGGGCACCTTGCGGGGGAGGTCCAGCAGGAGAAGATAGGGAACACAGTGGTAAGTCACTGGCAAGGGGGATGAAAGAGGGAGGATAGGTCACCCACAGCCAGGGCAGGGAAAAGTGGGATCACTCAAAGGAGAGGGGGTGAAATAGGGCAGGGGCAGCTTGGGAGATGCTCTTTACTTCTTTTATTTGAAAGATGCTTCTAAAACCTGATCTCTCCTTTTTACTGTGCTACTGATCATTCTCCCATCTAGAGCCCTCCTTGTGGGTGTTGTGTCCCCATGCTTCTCCTGTGCAGTCTGTTCCTCATGCACATCTATGTGACATTCTGCTGAGCAATACTGGAAATCCTGTAGCTAGCACCGAAGAGCTGGTATGTCACCACAGCCCAGCCCAGCCCCATTCACAGATGGTAGTTTGGACTCCAGAAGGGTAACTTTGCCATTAGCCTTCACCTGAGCTCATCAGCTTAGGCATGGGCAGCTGTACCACTTTGATTTGCAAGCTAGCGGTCTGGTTCCTGCATGGGATCTCTGAACTGTATTGTGGAACCTGGTTGTCTGCACAGAAAGCTGAAATAACTTCTGAACCATGTAATCAAATCCTGCATTTCACCAACTTAGTTCCTGTTAGTCACTGTCATCACACCTCAAGTCGCACCAGTCAGTCCTGATTGCTAGTCCTTCACTGAGTTTATTTGCTCCCCATTACCTTTTCAGAGTATCTGAATGCCCTACAAACATTGCCTGTATCTCACAAGACTGCTGTACAATTAGAAAATATTTCCTTTGTACTGCTAACAAAGAATATCTGCAGGGTTGCATGGCAAATGTAGGGAAGGTAGGAGCGGTATCACATTTTTCTGAGCCTCACTAAGATACACTCCTCGGTCACAAGACTGTAATTTATCTTCCTTACACGCACCTTCGCTCTCCACCATGATGAGATTTAATATCTAATCTCTATACTGAATAATAATATCTCAGCTGTCAACTGCCTGGAAGTCTTACACCGGGGGAAAAAATGAAGAACATGTATAAATGGCAAAGCAAATAGTATTCTAACAATATTTAGTCTTTGCCAGTCAATACTGGCAATATGAACACATGTAACTGAAAATAGAGGATTTTATATAATAATGAACATGATGGTGGCTCAATAACATAAAATGTATGTACATATGCAGAGACTAGCCTTTATTTTAGGCCTGATCCTATTCTGAGATACCTCAACAGCAAACCTATAAAGGACTTCAAGCACATTGAGTTGCAAAGAATACAAGCCATTTCTTTTCTCACACGGCTGTAAACAAAGACTAACTTTCTGGTGAAGCTGCTGTGGCGCCAGCAAAGGCCAGTGAGCGGGGAAGCAAGCCGGCAGTACTCGGTGAGGAGGTGGGCAGCCAGCCCTATTCCCTCCCAAAGTCTGCAAGCAGGAAACAAAGCTTGAAGAGGGGCCTGGGAAGAGCATTTGCTCTACGTTGCAAGAGGCTCCAAAGGGAGAGCAGCTCCTGGGGACATGCCGTAAAACATCTTGTGCTCTGTCTTTATTGTGGCCCAGGTCAAGCGCTCTAATCCGTGTGGGATCTCTTGTGTTCAGCTCTGCAGCTCTGCCTTCTACACGAGAGGGGCAAAAAATTACCTGTGTGGTACTTTCCCCTGCTTGCTGATTGCTGACCATGAAGAGGCTGGCGATGATGCTTGAGCTTGCAGTGACATTAAGAGTCCAGCTGTGGTCTGTGTTATTTTTCCTGTTTGTGGCTCTGATGGTCCGAGGCTGTCCCTGCCACAGGAGGGCTTTACCAGAAAATGAGACGACCTTCTCCTGTGCTGCTGAGAAACAATGCCCGATCCAAACTAGTGCCGCTCAGGTCTCTCGGGTTTCTTTTCTTTGAAAATGATATCCCAAGTATCTGTTGTGAACTTGGAGGGGTGGGAGAAGGGAAAGGAGGTTCTCACGTGATGGCGTAGTGGCTGTGCAACCCAGCTGCGGCTGGCACATCTCCGAGCCGTGCCACCCAGCCCACTCCTGCTGCCTGAGCGCTTGCTCCACCACCCTGCGCCAGGCGCAGCTGCCCAGCTCCAGACAAACCCCACCTTGTCAGAGAGGTTATGAAGAGGTAGAGAGGCCATGGCATGGTGCTGCGGATGAGGGAGATGCAGCTGTGGCTGCTGGGCAATTTGAGCCAGCTGTGTGTTTCTCCACCTTTGCTTGTGAGATCTGAGAGTTGGAGGTTGCTATCACGTTGCAGGCCAGGCTGCAGTTACAGCACCTTTTGCATAACGAGCGATGCAGCGAAAGTACAGCCCCTCTCAAACTGATGCTGAATGAAAAGCTTTGTCACGTGCAGGTCACAAGCTTTATGGCACAGTGCATGTTCCTGCAGAAAATGCCTGCAACGTTACTTACTGCAATTGCTGTTGTAGCTGTATTTGGCCTGGGAAAATCAGTCATAAATAGAATTTATTGTTGGTGTATCTCCACTGTCTGTGCTAACAGCAGAAGCCATAGTGTATTGCAGCTGATTTGTTTGTGGTTTATATTGAGTTCATGAATTAACTAGAGGACAAGGTGGACCATTTGCTGTGTTAAAATGTAACTGGGAATATGGCATAAGGGCATACTATTTGCCTCAAAGGAAACTTACTTAGGTCAAAACTGCATATGAAGCGTGAGACTGCAGTAGCAGCACTGAAAGCCCTTTTTGGTCAATAGGTTATCTCATAACTGAACACTTAGAATTCTTTTCCAAATCTGAAGGCAAAATTTTTCGGAGGCAAATTAGCAGAAGGACAAACAGAAGAGTGGATGTGCAGTGATTTTTTACTTATTATTTCTTCAAATGGAAAATATGCATTTTGCTTTGCATTAATGGCTTCATTGTAATGATTAATGTCTCTGTCCCTTTCTGTGATTATTTTCCACTTAAGAGTGTTGTTGCCAGTAATGGTTTGTTAAAAGAAACAAGTGATGGAACATTAGCCACCTCACCAAGCAGTAAGAAATTTTCTTTAATTATAATTGGTGTTCTTGTAATAGTCCCTGCTGCTTAACATGCATTTCCCTCCTTGTCCATGAGAATACAGTTAACTTTCAAGATATATTGCAAGATCTGTCTTTTAACTTGTGTCCGTGGAAGAAGACAATCACAGGTCCCTCTTTTATTTTTTTTAATTTATTTTTTATTTTTAAAATTTTATTTTTCTTCTGCATGTAACTTCCAGGATCATGTAGATCTTCCCCTGGCAGTAGTTCTTGGTTCAGGCTTTCAAGTGTGCTGATGATGTGACCTTTAGGAACGATTGTCCTGCAATACGGTAAGGTTGGGTGTATTCTGGTTGAAACCAGGTGTTTGGATAGTTGCTGAAGGCTTTGTGAAATTCCTAAGTTAAAGCACAAATGATAGAGGAACGACATTTTCTAATGCTTGGTTTGTTGAATGACCTTTTGCATCTACAGAACATAGAAGTGGATAATCTTTCAAAACTAAAACTGGAAAAATAACAAATGTGCACCTAAAGTATTTTTCTTCAATTTCACGTGAAGCCATTCTTTATTTTAAAAGAAATAAACTGCCAGGGGCTTTGATGAAAATTAATGGAAATGAGGCTGTACTTTCCTGGAAAGTTACCTAAAGCAGTAGACTATTTTTGGCCTTGCTCTCACAAAGATGTGTGCATGGGCGTAGCCTTCTGCCACTAAAGCTCATGCTACACGCATAAATCTTTGTAACAGGACTTTGTAAAAAGACTCTTCTAAACACAACTAGTTGTGATATCATTATAAGTTACAAAACTTTCCTGTAACTAAGAAACTATACATACCAGTAAATCAAAACAATTTAAGTATTTATTGTTTGCTAGAAGAAATAATGTCAGTTATGTAAACTGGATTGAAATTTGACTTATGAAAGTACGGTTTTGATCTGTGTGTGGTCCTCCTTCCCTTCTTCCCTTCCCACCTAAATAATAAATAAATGGACATTTGTCAAATATTTTATGACACCAACTGTTATTCTCTGTTATGTACTCAGCTGCTTACAGAAAAAACTGTCAGGAACGGCATCTTCCACAATCTGCTCAGAGAAGGCAGTTTTCACCTATGATGCCATCTAATTTTTGAAAACATTGAATTGATCAGAGCTAGGAAACAGCTACTATTTCTTAGGGGTTTTTCATGCATTAGAGGTATTAACAAGCTGGAAAACAGGGAATCAAATTTTACAGTTCATTAACCATTTCTCCTGTTTTTCTTAGAGATGAAATATCTTCAGGCAAGCAACAATGCAAAGAACAATAAGAGTACTCGCACACTGAATCAATAAACGAAACGACAAGCTTGTCAATGATATTCCAAGCACGCCTGATGCCACGGCTGGGAAACCTGCCCCACCAGTTGCTTGCCATCAAAGTCTTGTTTCATTTTGCAAAGAGCATAAAAGGAATTGTTGTTAGGAACGACCGGTGAGATTCACTTGAACTGATTTGGGAAAAACTAAACCACAGTTTTCCAGCCAGCCCTTTGCCTGTGTTTCCGAAGCTTCACTCGGCGATACATGGGGTATTTTCGCTGTCAACGGGAAGCAGCTGCCAGCCAGATCTCATGGCTTTTGGGCCAGGGCAAGTTTGACATGATCTAAACCCTAAGACTAATGAAATAACATACAAATTTGAGTGACTGGTCTTTGGTTGTACTGCTCAAATAAAAATAGTTCCCAGGATCCCCTAAATACTAAAATATTGGGAGGGATTTTTTTTACTGGTGATTATGTATTATATGTCATATTATACATGACAATTTATACCAACGATTTCGTCCTGAAGAAAAATACATCTATCATCCATATTACTACTATTCCTACTAGCATGTCTTTGGAAGCAGTATTTATTCTTTTTTTTTTTCCCTACAACTTTGGTCTCCCACCCACATGTGATCGCACAATTGTTTGCAGGACTGCTGCTGGCTGGGTTTAGAGTAAGTCATTGCATTATTATTTGGGTGGGGAGGAAAGGAGGACCACACACAGCTCTAAACCATACTTTGATAAGTCACATTTCAATCCAGTTTACATGACTGACTTTATTTTTTTCCAGCAAACAATAAATATTTGAATTGTTTTGATTTACTGATATGTAGCATTTCTTAGTTATAGGGAAGTTTTGTAACCTGCAATGAGATCACAACTTCCTTGTAAACAGGAAGGTTGAAACCCTCTTCCTATGATACTTGCATGGCTTCTGTTATCACGAAGTGCCTCTCGGTCTGAACTAACGTACCCTCACAAGAACCTTAAAGCACGCAAGGACCATCGGCGCCATTGCAGAGAGGAAACTGAGGTGCACTGGGCTGTACAGAAAGGGGCTGAGGCACCCAGGGTGGATTAAAGCTCCCCGTAAGTACTGGGATTTCCCTGCCTCCTCCCTCAGCTTGTGGGGGTTCACTTCTTTAGGGTCTTGGAGACAACACGCTGGAGATTACAATACTGGGGTAGGCTGGTTTTGAACACAGCCACTGTGTCATTTCTGATGCGAGTGGGACGTATGGAGAGGAATGTGAGTTTTATGGGTCAAGGAAGAAGAGAAAGTTGTCCAAAGGAAAAAAAACAAGGAAAAAAAAGCAGCTGTGTTTATTTGCAGTAAGAGGTGTGGCTGGTAAGACAGACTATTGTGTTCTGGGACAGTGGGTGTTTCCCATATCTTCCTGCCATGGCCCACCTTAGAAAAACTTAGAAAAACTGAGGCTGACACATCAACAAAGGTCAAACGGTGTCTGCTGGGGTGTTGGAGAAGGGAGTATTTGTTGTGATGAGACATTAGCATCACAAGTACTGAGCTGGTCAATTATCAATGAGCATCTTCAGGTGTAGGAAAATGCACAATTAGCACAACTCGTTGACGGTATTTTCCTTTACTTGTCAGCATAACATCTCTCTTGTTCAAGTTTAGCTGTAAGACAGCTGTTCTTCCATAAGCTAGTTTGAAGATATTATTCTATTTTCATGATAGTCATAGAGTTAAATATGACCACAGTTAGGTAAAGCCCTACGTCATCTCCACGCGGCTGGTACCATTTCCTCTGACCAGTATCTTGTACCTGACTGAAGATGCAGAAAAAGGACAGTGACGTCTTAGGACTCTCCAGGTGAAGGACCTAGCAGTTGAGGGGTTCTTCACTCTCTGCTCTGCAGAACCTTCTCAAGAGGACTCTCAGAATTTTTCTGAGCTACTATGAGTCTTTGCCACTTTAAGTTGGGCTACAAGATTCAGTTTCTGAAATAGTCTTGCCCTCCTTCCAGACAATAGGTTTTAAAATGAGAAAATACCATTGCAATCCACTGTCCCTAAAGGAACAAAAATTTCTCCATAACACTCCATCCTTAAACACGATCATCCATTATTCGCCCACCAGTAACTGCAACTACCAACCTATTCAGCGTTCCAAATGCTGAGAAGACAGGCACGGATCTTTATTTCAGATTAGAGGAATTAAAGATTTGCATGTTTTGTGCAGGTGAGAAGGAGGCACAGACGCATGGTGTGGAGAGGATAAAGTAGTTTTAAAAAGATTTTAAAAAGAGATAACAGGTCTTGGTTAACAAGGACAGAGGTGATGAGCTAGTAAAATTTTTTTTTGCTTTACAGACCATAAATTAAACTGATAGCAATTGTAACTGAAGTAACCCTAACCTAATATTTTCTAGTAAAAACATTACGTAAAATTATTATATTTGGATTTTATATTTTGCCAGAATTAACAGTAAACAAGCATATAAAAACTAAACCACATCATTGACTTCCTAAATGTTTTGTGTTTAGGAATATGGCTGACAACGTTAGCCACATGATGCTAATGGTACTGCTACCGGAAAGCGGCAAGATAATTCACTCTCTAAAACTTATTTTGGAGTTTTAGAAAGCAGGCATTCTTTATTGCGGCGCCGGGCAGCACTGGGAATAGTCCCACCATAAGTGCTCCGAAGGCTTGATGGACTTTCGGTTACTATATACTATGAAAATATACATATTCATAGGATTTCTACATAAACATGAGTTTCCTGGAACTTATTAACATATGTAAATGTCCGATCCGCATGCGCAGTCATCCTCTGTGGTGGTCCTCAGGTGGTCTTTGGGGGTCTTCAGATGAAGGCTCGTAGTCTTCCTCACCATGTTCGCTGATTGACCTTTGCTTCTGCGCAGACTCAGTTCTTGGGTTGCCTAGCTGTCTAGAGGGGAGTGTTCAGGAACCTAAAACTTAATTATCCACAAAGATTCTCTTTTGTTATGTAAAGGGAGCATTCGAGCTTTGTAAGGGAAAAGGGGAACACCCAGGAGCCTCTATCCACATTCTCAGGTATCAGTACAGGACTGCAAGAGAATAGCGGGTAGTCTGATTTCTCCTGGGCCTGGCTCTATGTCAGCACCAGAGCGGCTGTGAAGAGAGATTGCACTCTTCTGCAGGACACGGGTGTTCAGAAGCATCGCCTTCAGGCTGATTGCCTTGTTCCTTGAAACGCCCCAAAGAACTGCTGGGAGGAAAGGCTCTGAAAACCAGCATGCAACCCGCAAACCTCCTCTTGGCTGGGAGGTACCCAGCCCTCCACCTTGGGTCATGACCTGCCTGACTTGTAAGGTGGTGCTCAGCCTGTAAGGGGAACACTTACAGTGTTAACCGCTGACAGAGGAGTAATAAAGAGGAAACTTGTCTCCATAAACAAGGGGCTCTTCGCCCTTCAGTGTGAAAGCAAAAACTATAGAGAACACGGCGCGTTGCTTCGCTGTTGACCTGTCATGGCTGGTCCCCGAGGACTCACTTCAGGGTATTGCATTACTGCATTTCCTTGCTGCAGCACCCGCACTGCATCTTCAGCAGCAGGCGCTACTTTTGGAAACGCTGCTGACGCGGGCCCGTTGTATCTGGGGCAAAAAAACAGGGCTGCCGAGCTCCACGAGCGCAGTCCCCGACGCCGGGGTGGCAGGCGAGGGACCGAGCCCCTCGCCAGGGAGCCGAGGCGGGGCTGTGCCGGCGGGGCAGCGTGGGAGGCCCAGGAGGGCTGGCACGGCACGGCACGGCACGGCACGGGTGGGCAATGGGTGGCCACGGCGCGGGCCGGCTCACCCGGCCTCGTGAGGGGTTTTGACGCCTCCGCATCCGCCCGGCGGCTGCGCGGGGCCTGGCGGTGCCCGTGGGTCTGCCCCGTCCCACGCAGCACCCGCACCCCGGGGCTGGCGACAGGCGCGGGCGTCGCTACTTAAGATTAAAACCAAACCAACTTAAAAAAAAAAAGAAAAAAAACGAACAGAAAAAGGCGCCAGGCGGGAGCCGGGGCGGGCGGGAGCCGTGAGGGGCCGCCGACGCGGGGCCGCTGGGTGCGGGGCGGAGCGGCGGGGCGGGTCGAGGCGGGGCCGGGAGGCGGCGGCGGCCGGGGCACTGCGGGGCCGGCGCGGCGGCCGCACCGGGCGGGGGCGGGGACTGCACCTTCCCCGCCGCAGCGCGGCGCCGCCTCCCGCCCTGCCGCCCTCCCGGCCGGCCGGCCGGCCGGCACACCTCTCGCCCCCCGGCACACCTCCCGCCCCCCGGCACACCTCCCGCCCCCCGGCACACCTCCCGCCGCACGGCGCTGCCTGCGCCGCCCCGCCATGGAGCAGGGGCCGGCGGGGGGGTCTGCTGCTGCTGCTGCTGCTGCCGCCGCCACCGCCGGCAGCGGGGGGCTGCTCCTGCCGCTGAGCGAGAGCGAGCAGCAGCGCTACTCCGAGCTCTTCTCGCGGTGCTGCCCGCCCCCCGAGGCGGCCGCCGGGGGCAGCAGCGTGGGCGAGCTGTTCCGGGCCTCCCAGCTGCCCCCAGACACGCTGCACCAGGTGGGTCGGGGGGCGGCCGGCGCGCCCCGAAGTTGCGGGGCGGGAGGGGACGGGACGGGACCCGCTCCCTCAGCCCTGCGGGAGAGGGGCTGGCGCTGCCCTCGCCGGAAAGTTAGGGGCTGCGCGGCCGGCCGCTGCCCTGCCGCCCCTGCCCTGCCCTGCCCTGCCCTGCCCGCGGGGCCGGGGCGAGCGGCGGCTCCGGCGGCGGCGGCCGGGGCGGGCGCGGAGCGCGGGTCGGGGGGCGGGCGGCGGAGCGGTGCTGGCGCCAAGACGGCGCTGGAGCGGGGCACGGCTTCTCACCGCAGCGGCGTGGATGGCGGTGCCCGGGGCTGCTTTGTCGTCCGTGGTCTTTTTTCGTCAGGCAAGCTGCTCGTATTGCCGATATTCAGTAGTTCGTGTTTCTTCCTCCTTCCAGGTGCTTGCGTGTTAGGGACAGGCGATGTCCCGTTTGTTCATGCTTTGACACAGAGTCACTGGACTAGGCGTGAGCTGGCGCGCAGCCCTTTGGCGGCCGCATGCGGTCCCCCGGCTGGGATCGGTAATGTCATTTACTTCCTCAGAAGGGCCCCCGAATCGCATAAAGACAGTGTGTTCGCAGAGCTGTCGAGGACACGCCATGTGTTTAGTTCCTGGCTTAACACTGATATTTTTAAGTGTCGTTTCAGTGAAAAAAAATCTGCAGGTAAAATGATGTTGTGGTGTTTATATGTCTGTTCTTGAGAGCAAATACATTTGGGTAGCAAGTAAGAGGCTGCCACGCCACCAGAGCAGCAGAGTCCCAGAAGAGGTCCCCAAGAGGGGCTGTGAGGCAAAGCCCTCCTTGGCTGTCAGGGCGAGAGAGGGCTTGTGCCATCCAGCTTCCAGGGACAGGGAAGGACCAGCCTTGTCGTCTTCTCCACCTGTGGATTAGTAATTTGACTAATGCACTGTAGCTGCATAATACTTCTGACAATAAACTAAACAGAGGTAGGGTGTTCCTCTTTTTTTTTAATTATTTTATTTTTATTTACAGGAATTCTGCTCCTCAGTAATCTTTATTTATCAAGCAGAAAAAAGTTATGTCAAAATTGAGCTGATGTATAGTTATACCTGGGTACCGCCTGAGGGTACTGAACTCCTCTACTGCTTTCCTGATAGCTGTCAGGTCATCTCGTAATAACTTACATAAATTCATATTACACAGGTGATTCTGAACAAAGATGATGATGTTTCAAGGATATTTTTCCTCCCTTACAGATCTGGTAAACAGCACAAGTAAAACAAAAATGTTACTGAGCACTGTAGCACTACTTCATTTTGAGCCAGCCTGTGGCCTTGGTCGTGCAGGTGAATTGAATGGTGAAAGTAGAGATTTCGCATAGATCTAGCACCAAGAGTAGGTCTTTTGCAAAGAGGAAGAGGAGGGCATTTAATTTCAAATAAGAACGCGTATGTAAGAAACTTGTTAAAGTCCTATTAGTAAATTCGTGTGACTTTGGTATTAGTCACTTCATTTGCCAAAGAAGTATGGAAAAAAACCTCTTATTTTTGCTATGTAGTTCCTTACCCTATCATCTAAGTGAAATTTAGTATCATACTATTATCATAGTCTGTTTTGGGGGTCGTTTTGACAGTAGTGTGTGACTTAAGCCTGGAAATGTTGGGTTTTTTCTTAACATTCTTGTAGTTTTTTACTATTTTAGATTATTTCCAGGTATATTTATGCTGTGAGGAGAATGCTGCTGGGAAGCAAGCCTGTAATTGGCTTCAGGAATATTCAGATAATAAGGCCTGTGGGATCTGGGGCTGTTTCTCTTCCTCTTTCCTGCCTTCCCCCTCTTGTTTGTATGGCACTAATCACGGTGGCGTTCTGCTCTATGGCTGGAGCGCCTGTCCTCAAAACCCACCGCTGCCAGGTATTCTTACTAACATTTACTGGGACTTAAGAAAAAAACGAATTACCATAATGTATTTAAAAAAAAAAACCTGGAAATGTGGATGTTTTGATAGGAAAAAACCCACAGCGTTGTTTGAGATATTTGCTGATATTTTGTCTTTTATCACCTTCCAAAAATGCAATCTAATAGTTTCTGTTTAAAAAAACCCTACCATTCTAACAATTATGGGAACAAGTCACAGAGGTTTGTGGAATATGTTTTCTGCTAGTACAGGGAACACCCATTTTAGGCAGAGACAGCTCGTTTGGGTTAGGATAACATGTTTTCTTTGAAATAATTGTTGACCATGAAAGTTTTCTTTCTTTTTTTTTTAATGCTTTTTAAAATCCTCATCTGTCACAATTAGTGCTTATTATGCAGGCGTCCCTACTGACTGGCTGAGAAATGGTCATGCTGAGTTTTGCCATGTCAGAAATGGGGAGATTCGGATTGGAAACCAGTTCTGGATTTCTACTAAGCAGAGCCTGCACAGGCCGGAAGGTACTTAACACCGCTCCCTGGCCCTTGCTTGGGCTATGACAAGAGGCAGCTATGGACCGTTTTGTAAGCAATGTGCAATTTACAGCTTTTTATTCACAAGGTATTCATTGAGGAGCGGTTTTACAGATCAGTATGCTTCCAGAACTGGCATTTAGTGCCACAGCAAAGCCTTGAACCTGTGCTGTTGTCTTCAGGGATTTGTACTTGTGTAATTAGTGGGATAAATCTTTGAGAGAGAAGAAGCCTTTCCTTATACAGTCTTTGATTGAGATTTCTTATTAAATCAGGAAGATGCTCACAAGCATCACAGGACATCTCCTTCCACCTTCCTTAACTGTAATGGCAGGGTTTGCAGTCTAGACAAAAATCATGTGGGTGCATCCCGGCTGGAGTACTGCTGTTGAATAGGTCAGTTCCTGTGGGAAAAGCAGTGATGTGCACTCCCAAACAGCAAACAGGCAAGGGTTTTGTTTTGTTTAAAGGTTAGTTGGCTTGATCCAAGAGGTTGTTTAGATGAAAGAGGCTAGGTAACAGAGAGCAGGTAGGGAACATGAGAGCATGTGCCAGAAGAGGAAATGCTGGAATAAATGGAAAAAATCCAAGAGCAGCCGGGTCAGTAGGAGCAGATGGTGTGCACCCGAGAGTCCCGGGTCTTGCTAAGAATGAAGTGATTGAACACAGATTCATTACACCCAGGCTCATTAAAGCCAGCTATTCTGCTGGGCAGCAGGGTACAGCAGAGGTTGTACCTATTTAACTTTCCTTAAAGAAGGGATCGAAGAATGAACTCAGCAAGAGTTATTTCAGGTCTGGAAAAATGGTTGAAGTTAGCACTAAAATTAAAAATGTCAGACACTTCACAGGACAGAGAAGGGCATGACAGGGACGGGACAGCGTGGTTTTTGCGGACTGTATAATCATACCTCCCCCGTGTACTGAAAGTCTTCGACTAGCCATATAGGTGTGGTTAAAGGCAGAACCATTAAGATTTTATTTAGACTTGCACAAAGCCTGTGGCAGATCTTTCACCGGGGGCTTTTAAAGTAACTGTAAAATGTCTATAATCTCTTGCCTGAAAGATCTGTGCTAGGATTGTTTTTATTTTTATTTTTTACAATATTTATGTCAAAGGAGGAAGGAGCAGACTAGTCACGTGCCATGCAGTTCTACAGGCTGTCAGAAATAGAAGAAACTCAACAGCATCAGCTGGATTTATATTTACTCACATTGGTCAAGTTGAAAATGGTGTTCCCTATGCTTTGGCTCCTAATAAAGGGAAAAAGAACTCAATTTGTGCAAAGAAAAAAAAAATCCTGAAAAAATAAGTGTTTTGAACTCACTGGGGTGACAAAAATATCGCCTGCTGGCCTTTTCCTTGGAGGAATCGGTTTGATTATTCTCCCTGAGTGCATTGGGATGTCAGTACTCCACGCTAACCGCTGTACCGTAGGTGCTGACGGTGGCTGGTTTGCCTTGTCTCATTTTGGGCAATCAATTTGTGACCCCATTTTGATGCTGGCCACCAGCGACTACAGCCTCTGCTCCTTGAGTCCAGGACACCAAAGTGCATTCGTTACGGGTGGGCTGACGTCTGTGTGGATTTCAGATAAAATAGTGACTCTCTATTAGAAAGAGTCATTGCCCACTGGTCAGCAAAGGAGAGGTACCTTGTGCTAGTTTTACTGTTTGTTGGTATTACTGTGGTCTCTGAAGATTTCACCTTAAGAAATTAGGGAGCAGGATTGGACTCAAGATTTACACTGAAATGCTTATCTCTCTGTATTAGTTTCTGACTTATTTGATTAATTCTCACTTGGTTGTCTGATGGTATCTTTAATTCCCGGTTTTACAAGCCTTAATCTTATCTGTAGACTTGCACTATCAGCGCAGAGATCCAGTTTTCTTAAGAAAACGCATTCTTTCCTCTGCAAACGAACACACTGCGTTATTTTGAGCTCCAAGGATGACAAGTACTAATTGTATGATGCTGGAGCTACACAGACGCTGCATTTTTTAGCTGGGACTCTCCTTCCAGCTCCGTGTGAATAGGGAACACAGACCAGCAATCTTGCTTTTCTTCCACAGGCTTCGTGAGTTAATTTGTGTTTATCATGACTTGTCTCTATAGTTACAACTCTGCAGTTTAACCATATTTTTGTGTTCAAAAAGCAGAAGTGAGAATAGATTTTAAAAAAAAATTGCTAAGTTGGTATTTCTTTGGAAAAAGGCCAGTATTTTTTTTTATTCCATAAGCATAAATTAGTACCTGCATGATAGCTGGCGTGGGATTAACTGTCTGCCTCAAACAGGCAGAAAAGAATAAGAACTGTGTGGCAGGGAAAATAAGAACTTTTTGAGTGAGGAAAGTCTGGACTTATCGTTACTTTATAAAAGATAAAATTCGCTTTGTTGTGCCCCTTGACAGAATTTGGCATTATGCTAGTGCTGGAAATGTGATTTAGCTAACTGACTAACAGTAAGTCCATCAAAAAGTGATGTTAGGTTAACCTGAGTACACATGGAGAAATTACATCCTACGGATGTCTTTGAGTCAGGAAGGAAACAAAAGGGGGGGTACAACTTTATGTAAGCTGTACAGCAAGAAGAGGAAAGCAAAACTGATGTTTCAGTATTAATACTTCTGGCCACAATCCCCCAAACTGTCATTGCCTTTCTAGAGTCACAAGCAAACTTGTGTTTATATAAGTAGGAACATGCAAAATCCAGATGTAAAAAACAGTATTATTATTTATAAAAAAAAAAATCTAAATTATACCAAAGTAAAGGGTAAAACTTCACCTGAAGCAATCTTGATGATATATTCCATTAAAAAAAAAATTGAGGTCCTAGTTCATCTTTAAACTATTGTTTATCATTTAGTAGTCACTACTTACAAGATTAGTAGTTTTGAGTGCCTCAACGTTGAGATACACATTAGAAGATTTGTAGAAACTGTTCCTTCCCAAGTGCATTTCAAATCTTTCTCTAAAACCAGAGACTCCTAGACTTACTTATCACAGAGATTCAGTGGGATGGTCAGAATTAGCCTGATCAAGGCCTGCAGCCTTCAGTAATTAACGCTCATTGCAACCAAGTATGAATTAATTAGCTTATTTTCCAATAAAGTAATGCTTTGCTGTGCCAGTGATTTAAAATAATTCTACAAGAGGGATGGAGGAAAAAGATCCTTTGGGATGAAAATTAATAACTCTCTTCATGAAAGATTGCTGCAGTATGAAGCAGTGATGATGAAGAATGGTGGGGTTTTTTGTGTTTTGTTTTGGTTTTTTTTTTTTTAATAAGTGGTTTTGTCGTGGTACTTTTGTAAGTGTGGTGGGTTCACCAAGCAGTTGAGTAAAACCTTTTTCACTCATGCATGTATCTACAGCAATATGCTGTCAGTATTGTGACGTTTATATACAGATTGATTGATGTTGTCCACAATCTGTTTTGCAAAGGATAAGTAATACACAGAATTCACCTACTTCAGTGGGGGAATCCAGCGCAGACACCCCTTGCAAAAGAGGGTTGGTATAAACTCTGAAAACATGAATTTAGCTGAGCTGAAAAACTTACTTAGATTCATGAAAGATGGAACAAGCATTTCTGTGACAAGGAATCAGGATAAATAACCTATTTAAATTTAAAATACTATGAATTGAGAAATATGTTTGATATTATATTTGTAAAGCAAGATTCTTTGATGTATTAGCATCTAAACATACCAACAGTATGGTAAAATAAAACATTAATGAGCAGTATGTGCTAGTTCAACTTTTGAAGACAGTCAAACAGTTCAACAGCTGAGTTAGTGGATAATTAACTAGAAAAGGTTGCTGGAGTAGAAAACCAACTGTGGACGAATAGTAATCCCCTCTTTCAGAACAGAGGGAATATTTTCTTCTTCCAGTGTATTCAGGAGCATTATTTGGTGACCACTGCCTAAAATTGAGAACTCTCTTGGGAAGGTTGTTTTTTTTTTTTTTTCCCCTGCAATTTAGATAGGGTGATGAGGTGGAAGGATGTGGGGGGACGAGATCCATGCGTTCTGTCAACTCGTAGGAAATGGTGACCAGAAGTAATCAGCTAAATCACTAACTGCAAATTATACTTAGTTTATTTACCAAAGTGTTTAAAAGACAAAACATGTTTTTATAAACTTCTAAATGTTTGTGTACATAAAAAATGTGTCGTTTTGGTTTTCTAGCAGATGAAGATAGTCTGTGTATTTTTTAAATGAATTCCAGTTTTCATCTAAATTTAACTTTGCATCCATTATGTGTACCTACACAAATAGATGTATCTCTTATTAAAGAAGATAACAGAACAGATTTCTTATTAAATAAAAATTAAGATGTATATTAAGCTACCTGGTTGCTTAAATGTTTTAAAATGCTACTTGTTAGTAAAAACAGAAATATCTCCATATTTAAAAAAAAAATCTTGATTTAATGATGACCAACTCTTGAGACAGATCTTTATCTAGAAAAATAACTAGATAGTTCCAGTACAAACCAAAAATGAAATTAGGGTCTTACCTCTTCAGACTTAAATAATGTTTTAAATAACTTATTTCTCCCGTGAATCTGCCTTGCAAACATTAAGGTTAAGATGCTTCGTGCTGCCAGTTGTTTTAGAGTGGGTGGTACATTCGGAGAGGAGCGCCGAAGAAGCTGCTCTCTGACAAGTGTCTCCCAGCAGGTTGTCACGCCGCGCAGAGCACGCCTGTGGTGTGCGGTGGGCTCTCTCCAGCTGGGACTAGGCCTGCTTAAAACTACCCCAAGGTTACAGGCTGCCTGTTAAATTGATGTTGTACCTGGATGAGTCATTCAGTGGCCTTCCTCATGCACATAAATTACTGAGCAGAGCTACAAGAGTGCCCCGCTTACAGCAGCATGATTAGCAAATGTCTTTAAAAAAAAAAAAAAAAAAAAGGGTCTTAAGAAACTTTAGGTAGCCTGACTACCAAAGCACACCTTCAGTGTTTTCTTCTGCTTCCTTACTTTTGATCTTTGTGGGTTTTTTTTTCCTGCCCTGAGCAGTCTTCCCTCATCAAAAAAAGCTGCAAATGGTTCTTCCAGTATCTTATCCTTGCATCTGCACAGTCCTGCAATCTGAATGTGCACCTTGGTTGGTCCTCTTCTCTGACAGGAGGTGGTGGAGAGCTACTCCTTTGAGCAGGGCCATACTTGAAACACTGGATTCAGACCTCGTCATTCCCATTGGCTCGGTGGCACTGAAAATTTAGAGTCGGTTAATGGGAAACACTTGGCTGAGCTTGAATTTAAGCTGTCTGAACGTGGCCCGTGGTGTCTGCTCGCTCACTACGGTATGAGTCATGAAGCTGAATTTTACTTTCAATAGCAAATGTCTGTAGCGTTACTTTATTATTATTATTACTATAAATTTCAAGGGTTTTTTGGCATGAGCCTTTCAAATTGATTTACTTTTTTTTTTATTCCTTTCTTCTTCTTAAAATCTCTTTCCACACCAAGAAACATTAGATCAGCTTTGGCATAGGTAACATTTCACATTTCATGCATTATTTATTTATGGCATAACTTACACAATGATGTCATATGGAAGCCAAGATGATGGTCTTTCAGAATAAAACAATGTGTCTAATCATTTGCAAAACAGGATGAGAGCTATGGGGTAACAAATACAGTCAGAATTATTTTGTTACCAACAGTAACAGCAGTGGAGCAGTAAAAGGTGAAGTACTTGGAGGTTTCAAATGCCAAAAATAAAAATAAATGGGGAGGGAGGCAAAAAGAACTCAATAGTATGATTTATGTATTTATTTTTTTTTTCTGTTTTGCTTTCCCTCCTCTGAATAATTGCTGCCTTTATAAGAACATCTTTATGTTTTAACAGCCATAGGCTGCCTTTCCTTTACTATGTACAGATAGAAATGCAAATACAAGTCATGATATAAAATGTGCCATAAAACGCTAGCGTACTGTGCATGGGCACTGGTGACGGTGTCATCTTTGACTCTGTCTGATGCGGTTGCTTTGAAGTCCTGTGCTCTTTAGCTGAATTGAGGACGAATGCTTGGTTTAGATGCAAACAAGTAGGTCCTCACTGACTGAATGACGCATTTCAACACATAAGGTGCAAGCATGTTGGGTGAAATGGTGATAATTTTAGGGTTTTGTTTAGTGATGTGGAAGAGAAAAAAAATTAAGCTCCTTTTCCAAGTGACGTGTTGATTCAAACTAGAGGTAAACGGGGTATAAGATCAAGGAAGGGCAGAAGGTGTCTTCTACACACACCATTTGTAATAGAGTTAGCTACCATAGTACACCTTCAGTTAAGAAGTCTTTTGACAACTCTTCAGTCTTACAATCTGTAACTCTCAACTATAGAAGGATTTTAATTTGTGATATTGATTAAGATAACTGCACCACTGTAGAGGATAATGTTTTGGGTGTTGGTTGCATTGCCTTTAAAAGTACCTGCTGTAGTTGTAAGCACCAGGGAAATGGACTCGGGAAATATGCCAAACGTGACAAAATAGGATGGGTACAAAGAACATCAAGTTTTTTTGGGGGGGAGCCAGTCTAGAAAATCACATCACAGTAACTACTGCAGAAAGAAGCTTATTTTAGAAAAAATATTTTGATGAAATGGGAGGTAAGTTCTTATGTGGTTCCTGTTTGTGTCAAAAGTGCCTCTTGTGTCACAGAGTCTGTTTTCTTCTGTATGAGTAGGGTCTCATTTTGTCTGCAAAGCAGAACAAAACTCAGAATTATATTTCTGTGGGAAATGCCAGAATTTCTTCTGGCCTTCTAGGGCAAGGTTAACTGTGAGAAATGTTCACAAGTGAGGTTGATTTGGAATGTTTAAAAACCTGTAATTTATTGAACTAAATCAAAACACTTTGTTTTGCACTGCTTATGTGTTAAAGCACTATGACATCTTAAATACATAAATTTTGGGAAGGAGGTCATCATCTTTGTTCCTTTCCATTGGTTAGACTAATTCTGATGTTGTGTGTAGCAGGGATGGTGACCAGGCAGCTTCTTCAGAAGGGAGACCGTGGTGCCTCGTAAATGTCATCTGCTGAGGAACCATAAGGGTTTAACCCCAGCCAGCAATTAAGCACCACACAGCCGCTTGCTCGCTTTCCCCCCTGAGTGGGATGGGGGAGAGAATCGGGGAGGGGGGGGTAAAAAGTAAAACCCATGGGTTGAGGTAAAGACACTTTAATAGGACAGCAAAGGAAGAGAAAGTAATAATAATAATAAAAGAATATACAAAACAAGTGATGCACAATGCAGTTGCTCACCACCCGCTGACTGATGCCCAGCCCGTCCCCGGGCAGCAATCGCTGCCCCCCAGCCAACTCCCCCAGTTTATATACTGGGCATGACGCCGTACGCTATGGCATAGCCCTTTGGCCAGTCTGGGTCAGCCGTCCTGGCTGTGCCCCCTTCCAGCTTCTTGTGCACCTGGCAGAGCATGGGAAGCTGAAAAGTCCTTGGCTGGTGTAAGCACTACTTAGCAACAACTAGAACATCAGTGTGCTGTCAACGTTATTCTCATACTAAGTCCAAAACACAGCACTATACCAGCTACTGGGAAGAAAATTAACTCTGTCCCAGCCAAAACCAGGAAAATATGAAACATCAAAACAACAGTTTCCACAAGACTCTATGGTACTTTTGTATTAAGGCAACCTGGAACAAAATATTTCATTTCCTGGCAGAAATTTGAAAGGCTTATTGGAATCAGAGTGTTTTTTTCAGGAAGAAACTCAAGATTTTGCAGTATTTTCAGTTAGTCTAGTTCAAGATGACTAGATCTGGTGGCTGCCATCTAGATGGCGAGGATTTGTCAGGGTTTGTGTGTGTGTGCTCTTCATCACTTCTTGGATACTAACTCTTGCGATTTTTAGCAACTGGAGGCACTTTCTGTCACTGCTTTCAGAATGCCCCATTGCTTTTTTAGGGGTGTGGGGGTGTTCTGTGGTTTTCGGTTTGGTTTTTTTTTTTGGTTGTTGTTCTGCTGATACTATTTTAAGTATAAAAGATGGAGGACTGGAAGACACCAAGCGTCAGATCTGCCATGAAGAGTTGTCCATAATTGATTCTTATTCTGAGAAGTGAGAAGTAAAAAGTTTAACTCTCTGAAGAATGAGTTTTTCTATCATTGCTGAAGTTGTGGAAGACCTACATAACTGTAGCTGCTAGAAATATGCTCCTATTTAGCTATGTGGACGTGTCCCATATGTCCTGGCCATCTATTCTTCTCTTCCATAAACTCTGAATTCAGTATTAATGGTAAAAAGGGGTCCTGAAAATTTGCCTTTGGACCCAAAATACAGTAATTCCCTTCTTAAACAGAGTAAGAGGAAGACTCTCAATACAAGGCTATTCCAAAGTGATAGTCTTTTTCTTTGGATCATTGTGGGCTGCCTTCTAGGTTACTGGCTGGGTTCCTTTCTGGGTGTGGTAACTGCGACGTTCATGCCTGCCAGCAGGCTTTTGTGCTTCTGATACTTAGATGGGATCGCTTGCGGTTCTGGTAGGAACAGATAGACTAAAACTAGTTTCCTATTATAAGAATGAAAGACAAGTGGAGACCTTACCCGAGGATGAGGGAGCTGGGAGGTAGTTGGAGCAGGACAGTGGTGAATCTCATTACAAGCAGTGGATGTGAAAGAGATTGGAGAAGAAGCTTGGAAGAGTCAGCCAGGTGGACAGTGTGTGCATTTGGGGGCTGTCTGGTTTGGGAGAAGATCAGAAGGCAAAAATAAATAAATCCCAATTATGCTGTTAGCTGCTGTTCTCTGTTGCTGAATAACAAAAGGCAGGAACCAGGAAGCTGCTTGTTTCTGGTTTTTATTAGATGCTTTAGATACCATGGTGATGAACAGGTTATAAATATAAATGTCTGCTGCAGATAGAAGATGAAAGAGGCTGGAACCTGGTAACCTTTAAAAAGGGATAACATAAGGTTTAAAATCATGCTCATGTCTGAAGCTTCCTACAGAGTCCTCGAGTAGCCTCATGAAAAGCCTATCAATAGCAAAAAAAACCCAAAACAAAACCAAAAAACAACCCAGAAAACCTACAGCCCAACCCCTCCAAAAAAAAAAAAAAAACCAAACCCATAACAGAAAACCCAAAGCAAAACCCCCAAAATTACACAACCAGAATCTTATCCTGTTTTGGGGTTGAGTTTCTCATGAGATGCTACCAAAGTTAGAAATGAAGAGAGCCTCAGCTTTCTTTTTTCTCCACCTGGTATGTGATGGAGGGATACCACTGTAACAAATAGTAGGTTTGGGGTTCTTTGCATTTGCATTATAACCTGCTGCTACTTACGCTTAACCGTGGACTTTTTTAAAAACAGCACTGAATTATTATTCTGGAGATATAGTATACTTGTAAAATAATACAGCTGTGAAGTCATGCCTGTCAAAATATGTTTTGAGTGTTGTGAGAGGAAGGAACCAGGATAGGGAGCCTGGGTGTGATGATGTTACAGCACCTGGTACCTCACAGCGTGGCAGGTCCCGGGTTCACTGGCCAGAGCAAATATTGTTTCAGGACAAGAAACAGCAGCACTGGGCAGTGCTGATGTCAGCAGGAAAACAATTCTTAATGTTATTTACATCGAGTTATCTGTCCCTTATTTTCCTTCTCTCTCTCTGCGCCCCTCCCAGCTATATTACAGTAATTATATCTTTTATTTGATCTAATCTAAATCAGGACTGTCCTTGAGCAGGATATTCTCCAAAGGTATAATTTTCCTTGGGAAATACTCATTAGCTGTTTTTAGACTGCATTATTTACCATGCATATATTTGATTGCAGGGGAAGTGTGCGAGAGGTAAAGCTTTAAGTTAAGTCTGGCAAGGCACTTCATTTTAGTATAACTACTGAATTTAAGCCCTGCAACAAAATAGGGCACTCTGGAATTGGAGTGAAGGTCTTCTGTTCAGATACTGAAGGACAGGTCTTAAAGTAAATATCTCTGAGTAGGGGAAACATCCAAAAGGGAGAAAGTAGAGGATATGTTTGTGAGTCTTTCCCGCCCCACCTCCCCTCCCCCAGTTTAAATTATTTGGCAATATCCAAGTGCAAATATTAGTAACAATGGAAGTAATACTGAGACAGGCACAGTAATACTTGGGTTGTCCTTACAGTAACTTGGTCACTCAGTGTAAGTTAAGTTTCAAAATATGCGTGTTTGGCATTTTAATGAAGAGAAAGAGGAGCAATGTGTCAAGGACTGTAGATGTGAAACACGTTTAAAGAAGTCGATGAGTAGTGCTATCTAGTTTTCCATGTTCCTGGTTCCCTTCCATATAGAGAATTCTGGTAATAGACAGTGCCTTAAATAGATAGTTGCAGGACTGTCTTATAGTCAAATTGGCATTTGCCCAGAATAGCATTTCTACAGTTTCCACAGCACTGTCTAGTTGAGTGGCCTGGTTCATATGTGACTCTGCAAAGCACAGACGAGAACTTTGTTTGGAGCAGTGAAATTGTTTGGGCCAACTCTAAATACTTGAAATTTTGCTTTGCTTCCTGATGGCTATTGCAAGATAACACGTCTTGCAAGCAACATTGTACAGCAATTTTCATTTGTAGAAGAGCATTAAGCCATTTCAAAACTAGTTCACCACTGTTGTAAAATGGCCAGGGCTATAGTTTTATAACAAAAGAGCATACGGGAGTTGTGTAGTTCCAAGGAAAGGTGGGTTTGAATCATAAGCTAATGCACATTGCCATAGTGAGCCACTTCCCAAACTTAATGCTTAAAAAATTTTAATGTAAAATGACTGTTCAGTCCTGTGAAATATAAAATGTTTCTTTTGCTTTGCTGCTGCTGTTTCTGTTCTGTTAGAAGTTTGCCTGTCCATGCTTTTAATATCTTGTTATGATATGTTTCATTCTCTGTTGAGTTAGCCTTTTCTTGTGGTCCATCTGGGAGGACTGCTACAAGTGTAATGCTAAAAGTACTCATTTGCAATACGAATGCTCAGTTTACCCCTCCGTGGCAGCAGTAGCTCATTTATTACCAAGGTTGCAAGCAGAATGTGAAAGCTAGTTATATCCTTGTGTGAACACCCATCAGTCTCATTAGCCACTAAATGGTCAAATGGCTGAACACACGTTTGAGTTTCTGAATGTGTAATGTACGCTACGGGGAAGGCATCCTTCCTCTGGTTCTCCTGAGGGGCTTGCTTAATGTGTCACCCTGCTCTTCATGCAATGCAAAGTTTCATCTCCTGCTGGGAATGACCTACCAGCTAATGGTCTTTTTCTTATCATTATATGGCTAACCACAAGCTTATATTCCTGAAAGGTGTTGCCATTTCCTACATAGCTGTGTGTTTTCAGCTCAAAAATGAGCACAAAAATGAGATTATCTCTTTTATTGCTGCTTATTCCAATTTATCTTTCTTAATGTAATCTAAAATTTGCCAATTTCCCACATCACAGGTTGGGGTTTTTTTGGCCTGGTTTTCGAAAGAAATGAGGCTTGTGCAATGATGCTGTTAATTCAGCCCAGTAAGAACTTCTGAATCTGTTAACTATTTCAACAAAATTTCAAGAATATTGAGAGACTTTGAAGAGTTCCTAAGACTTACGTGAAAGACCCAAGTCATTTGCTAAAGAAAACCCTGTTAATTTTCCTGCTGAGGAAAAGGTCCCGAAGTGAACTCAGCCCATGTTAAACATTAAAGAATCCGTAGAGGAATGTCACCTCAAGACAAGAGTCCAGAGAAAGTTGGGATTTGTCAGTTCTGCTGCTCAAAGGCAACTTCTTATTAGAACCGATGTAGTTATTAAACAGTGGTGTGGGCATGAGATAAAAGATGGATGTAGAATAGCATTTTAAAAGTTACTGTGATAGTGAGTGGAGAGGAGGAAAAGGGGAAGGCGGGTCTCTCCATATCTGCTCTGTGTTGCTATTTTTGTGGCCCTCTCTGCCCCCCCGTCTCTTCCCACGCGGCTCCACCTGCGCTGCTCTTTGTTCCCCTTGGTTCCAGCTGGCCATTTCCACCAGCCAAGAGAGCTGCTGGTTCAGCATTTCTCTGCATCTGCCAGGAAATAAATAAATAGTGGGAAGAGAAACGGAAGGGATGTGTTCTTGCTCTTTTTGTCAGCTTTACTTAGGGCTTTTTTTTTTTAATTGTATGTCTTGCAAAAATGTATGACTGTGAGAAAATTTCCTTGACACTAGAGCTGAATCCTATCGCTTCCTTGGTTTCCTTAGTTTTCTGGCATTAAGGAAAATGCAAGTGCTTCAATATTGATGCATTGGAGATGGGTTCTCATTTATACAGCTATTAAATATGCCATTGCCATTGAGAGGTTTACTGTAGAGCCCTAAGGGCTTGCCAGGCATTGTGTTCACCCCTTGCTCTTGCAGTGCTTTGCAAGGTGGCCTGCGTACCTGCAGGTGGCTGCAGCCCAAATTTGATTGCTGCGTGGCTTTGGGAACTGTTTGTCTCTGTGACCTATAAATTCCCTCTAACTCCCCGGGAAGCTGAAGGTGATGTGCTGGCACTGTTTTTGCTCCTTTTGTGGCAGTACTTTCTCCTAGTGTTACCAGCCTTTATGGCTGCCATATGCCTGGGAGCTAGAGAGAACATGCCTGCTCCTTTTTTTTTTTTTTTTCCCCCTTTCAATTGTACTTAGGCTCAGGTTCCCCGTCACTCCAAGAGATGTCTCATCTTATGTTGGGGATTCAGATGAGCAGGTGGATTATACTTGGCACAACAAGCAGGTGAGCCCCTCACATCTAATGTGCCAGCTCAGCATGTCGCGATCGATAGCTGCTTCTAAATTAAATACCCAACTTCGTTGCCATTTGCTCATTCCTTATTTGTTTGTGAAAGGAGGCATTAATTTTTTCAGCCATGTCTAGCAAGTCTACATCATTTAGCAGTGGTTTCCCTTGGGGAAGTTTCACTGCTTGTGGTGCAACAACTGCCCTTGTTGCGCTGGTGCACAGGAGAGGCTGCCTGACTGATGCTCCTTTACAGTGAGGTTATGTCTTAATACAAAATACTTCTCTTGCTGTGGTTATGTCTCTTTAATTATCTCCATATCTATTCCATTCTTAATTAAGAGAATCGTGTCACCTTTTGAAAGTATTCACAGGTTTTCATGTATATTTATCTTTACAAAATTCAGTGGTTTTCATTATGAGTAAAAATGAGTAATAGACTTTCCTTAATTTCTTACTATGTCTCTGCTATCTGTTTCTCTCAGTTTGGAAGGAAAATTGGCCTTATTTTCAAACTTTCATTATAGAAATGTTTAAGTGTAAACATTGCAGGGAAATGCTTCTTTGTACAAAAACTGCACAACTATTTCCAGTGGATTTTAAAAATAACAAACACCACCATTCATTGCATTGCAGAATTGTTTCTGCCTATAACTAAATCTTGGAAAAAAATATTTAAAAATATCTAATTATGAGCCAAACTGTGCTTGACCATGTACCTTTTGACTTTGCAAATGTGTTTGAGGTCTTAAGCTACACAAAATGTTTGTGATGTGGTTTGTTTGAAAGACTATTTGGGATGCAAAATAATTTCTGAAACTATATATTATTGTTAACATTCTTACCTAGGGTTTTGAGGACTATTACTCAATATGTATGCTTTTGCTTAAGATTAACATGTTTTTAAATTTTATGAAAAATTGTAGCAATGTGTTAGTCAAAGACACTAAAAGATACATGTTGTTGGTCTCTTGGAAAGCTGTGAAATCCTGTATGCTTGTGTTTAACCAGCTTGCCCAGTCTAGAGTGAACTTCTTGCATGTTCTGAAAACACTAGGGCTGAGCTTCTGCTGGGGCCATGCACGCCTTCACCCCAGTCCGCTAGCTCTGAACATTGCTCTGCTCTTTGCTTTGTTACTGACTCTGCTGCTTACAGAGCAAGAAACTGGTGGGGAGGAGCACCAGTCTGGCGTGATCGTGGATCCTTTCAATATACAAAAGGAAGAGGGTTTGATCATCGGTAAGAGAGGCTGCACAGTGCGATGGGACTTTGTCATTCTTATTTTCCAAGGTGTAACAGGGAATAAAAGAAAGGATCACCAGCAAAAGCACATCTGAGGTTTTTTGTAGATGTTAGGTGCCGCTCAAAATCAATGGTGTTTCTGTATTTTTTTTCACGAAACAGCAAATGAGGTAGGGACCAGCAGACACGCTCTTGTCTTACAGTACTGAGGACTCTTGTCCTAAGAGTCGCCCTTGGTGTGCCGTCCCTCCCTCGCTCCTGGCCTTGCACTCTGCCTTTTTCATAGGAAAAAGTGCTCACGTGGCAGCGTGAGCACTGCGCAGCACTTTTCATGGGCCAGTGGTAGCATAAACATTAACGGGTTCAGAAACAACCGCTGCCCTGACTAGCTACCTGACGGCCACGTCAGCATGGAGAAGGGGCTGAGCTGTGTCAGCAGTACTGGTCAGACCCGTGAAAATCAGAGGCTGGGAAATGCGTTTCTCTGACATCTCTGCCCTTATTTCAAACCAAATGGACACCAAAGCTAATGGGCTTTGAAAAGTATTGAGGAGACGGTTTGGTGCGGTGTGGTCACGTCAGCCTCGTCTTTATGGGAAGCTGAATTATCTACAGGCGTGGAAAGGACCTCAAGCCATCTATAGACACCCTCTCCTTTCCACAGCAAAATCCCATTTCTGTGTCATTCTTGAGCAATTTGTTAATCCCTGGTGATAACTCTCTAACTTTTATAGGCAATATACTCTACTGCTGCCTTATCTTTAGATTTAAGAAGTTTTTTGGGTTTTTTTTAAGCCCTGTGTTGTTTACGACCTGTCTACAGAGGATATGAAGAACAGATTATTCCTCTCCCTTTTCAAGCCAACTGTTACCGTGCCTCCTTTTAGTTTAATGTTGCAAACTGTCATTTACACGTTTGGACGTTTCTGCAGCAAGTCTTGGGAAAATGATAGTAGAGAAAATTTTTCTTCCAAGAAGCTTGAAGTATCATTTGTTAATAAGATGGCTAAGGGTACGAATGGTCATATCAGGCATAAGACCAAAACCATACGGGCACGATTCTTCAGAGAAGAGGGAATTTCACTGCAGCTTTCCTTTGGACTCTGAGCAGGGACCCCCTTGCACCTGAGGCACGCCAGGATGTTTTCAAAGGCTGCTGGGGAACTGCAGTGCTGCGGCAGTTCCTCCCTGTGGATGTGGCTGTGCCACCTGGTCACGGGTCTGCTGTGTGCCCAGACGGCGCCGCTGACCACAACCCCCAAGGCAGCCAAAACCTACCAACTGCAGGATCTTTACCATCCGTCAGTGAATTGTGTCCAGGGTCATTGCCTGCCCTGAGACCATCCCCTTGCCCCAACAGGCTAATCTGTAAAGAATTCATGAAGATTTTGATGTTCATGAAAACATCTTAGTTTCCACCAAGGCAGGCTTGAGGTTACAGTTCCTACAGATGCGTTGAAATGGTGGATTGTGTTGCATGGTGGGTTTGTTTAGTATTTTTTTTCTTTCCTTTAAATTCTAGTTTTTGAAACATGGTTCCTACTGCTAGTGGCTTCCTCTTGTGGTCACCTACGCTCTTTGCCCCTGAAACCAGCCTTGGTTGTGGACCAGAAAAGAAGGTCTGTTATCAGAGGCCAGTTTTTAAAGGGCCCTCGTTGGAAATACTGGCACCGCTCTGTTTAAAAAAAAAAAAAACAACAAAACCAACAAAAAACCCCAAACCCAACCCAAAAACCTCTCTAAGGGAATGAATTCACAGTAAGCATCTTGTTGAGTAGGAAATGTTTCTTATTCATCCCTTGAAAAATGAGCCATATATGAAGCTTATGGGGGCAAGATAAATTGGATGGTTGCCATTTTACGTGTCTGTCAAGACTTTCAGAAGATCAGCAATTACCATGAAAACAGTTTTATTACAGAATGCTTAATAAAGGGACTTAGGAAGAAAGTTAAACTCTTAAATTGTTTGTTTTGTTACCTTTCATTCTGCTCCTCTGGGACTTTTATTCTCAAAGTTTCATTTGACGCCAACTTGTTCAATGTGTTGGTTTTTTATACGCTGCGTTTCTCATCTGTGGGTCGTGTTGTAAGTTTGGACCTAAGCGGACTGTAAATATCTTGCGCAGGAATCCAAGTCAAATCCTTTCCAAAGTTTTTGTAGAAAATCAATTTCCTGTGAGGAGTGTCAAGATTTTTAAGGTTAATACTCCGTGGAAATGCCTCCAGCTTTTTTAGCAAGCTGGGAAAAAATAAATCTAGTATTCTTTTGCAATAGGAATTAAATTTGTACTCTTGATGTGCAATAAGTACAATTATGTACCTTGTTAAAACTTCTAATTTAAAAGGACAAAAGGTTTTGTATTCTTTCAGCTAGAATTAATTCCTTTTGACATTGAAGTATGGAGCCAAAGATTTTCAGTGTTGTGAGACTTATTATTATTATTATTATTATGAAAGTAATTCTGAGGGAATTAAAAACAATGACAGCCTAGGATATGGTGCCCAAATATTGTGACATTAAAAAGAAAGGTACAGAATGCAAATAAATTCCATTATAAACTGTAGTTTAATTGGATCATTTTTACATGACTTGCTCATTGTGAACAAATTTTTTCCATATTTCTGAATCTGGAAGAATGAAATGGACAGGTAAACCAATAGATTTCTAAAAGGACATGGCTGTTTCAAGGAATCACAGTTATTTTTCTGAAAAATATTTTTTTTATTGCTGTTCCAAACGGTTCTTTTTTTTGTGGTATTTGCATGCTTTTGCTGTTTAATGGAATATTTGTGATTGTCACAATTTTTCCATGACCGTTTGCTTAGGAAGATACGAATAAACAATAGATGCATATATTTCTCACTGCTTATTTGGGAAAAAAGGTAGCACGGTTGTCTTCATTTGGCAGAATTAAAATCATTGTAGTGAGTTTATTCTTTCTTCTACCTGCCATATCTGTTGAGAAAAGACTCCCCCCCCATATTTTAATAATTTGTACTGACCAGAAACTTTTCAGGGAATTAGTACCTTTAAATTTTTTTTATTGTATATGCACAGTGTTGTATTTAATTTTCTTGTTACTACTTAGAGCAGGCAAATTGTTTTAATTCAGAACTACCATAGTGGCATAGATGATTTTAAAAATCATTTTACCTTGATGTAGCATCTTATGTAAAATCTGAGAGTCTTTCAGATAGAAATTGTTACAAAATATGTATATACTGGTTTGTTTTCAGAAGAAAAAGTGCTTGTGGATTGAAGTGTTGAGCTTTCTGCTCTAAACAATTGTTTCTAGAGGCTGAAAATGCTTTGTTCATGTATTATAGAATTATTTTCTTAGAAAGTTAGTGTGGCTAACAAGTTGAAGAAAGACAAAACTCCCTTTCACACTAGTCAGCAGTGAGACTACAACTGTGGTGAGAAGCAGGTCACTGATGGAGGTACTTTTTTTGTCACCTGGTGGATGGGTCATACAGGAGCACAGATATAAAACTGGCATTTCTCCCCTGCCCCTAAGCAAGCCCCAGCAACTTGTAAGGCAAAAAAAAAAAAAAAGGCAATATCTTACCTCAACTCTTTTTCCCCTCTTCCCTCCCCTCAACCTACCCTCAAAACCAGTGATGAAATGCAATCTAAATTTATTTTAAGTATTCACATATGTGGAAAAAAAACACTCCTGCTTTTTGACTGAAGACCTAGTTTCAACGGCAAAATAAAACTAAGCCACAGTTTAATGATTTCCCGTGAAGAAATGTAGCAATAATGTTGTTTTTTCTGTTTTATTGAAATATTTTTCTGTTCTATTTAAAGTTGCTTTCTGTAAGCTCTCAATAATAAGAACATTTGAAAGTTAACTTCCCCTTAGAAAATAAAACTTGAGAGGCTCCAGGTTGTTGGTGCTCTCTTTGGCACCGCTCTTGCCGGGCAGCAGCAGGTAAGTAGAGCAATATTGGTTACGTAGGACCGGAGTGAAGGGGAGCGTCAGGAACAGGACTTCCCTTGTTACCTTGCTTCTCATGCTTAACAAAGTGGTGGTTGTAAGTCTTACTAAGCCAACAGATTCCTGTGCAAAAGCACTGAGGGAATTAAAAGCTTAAGCGGTTCCTGCACTCTCAGGAGTTTAAATGGTTTAGGCAAGGAAAATAGGGGAAAGAGTATATATTTGTTAAGTACTAATGCTTTTGTTTGTTCTCAGTTAGAGTCCAGACTAAGAAAGCAGTTAAGAAACTTGGGGGTTTTCAGCCCATGAGCTTTCCTAGTGAATTTGCATGGGGCTGTTTAATGTGAATCTCAGAGAGAAATCTTTTGAATTGTACAGCTCTTATAGAAGAAAAGAATTTCTAGCTCAGTCATACAAAGAGTACGTGCTTACTAAAATATAAATTTATTAAAAGTCTTCTGTGGTTTTGCTCTTTTTAAAGCTGCTGCACTTTGGCCCCCTTTTGTGAACATGTTGTAGGGGGTTTAATTGCACGATAAACTATTTGCTCTGCAGGATTCCTGTTTCATGAGTGCAGAAATTGTGCAAAGTATAAGGCAGAGGGTTAGGAGAAGAAAAAGAAGCTGCTGCCTTTAAGACATGAATTGGCATGCAACACAAGCTCGGGTTTTGGTATCCAGCTTTCATTTACTTTAAGCAATAATTCGCCTAAAGACTTCTGCCTAAATATAAAACTTAGCAGTGTTAAAGAACAAGAAAGAAAATAAAGCAATTGAAAGGAAAAATTATTGCTAAATAGTTCATTCACTGTCCTGGTGCATAGGCTTAATTTTCAATACTGAAGCAAAGTAATGCTAAAAATGAACAGATATTTAGAGAAGCTGCATGTGACAAGCTTTTACAAATCCTTTTTATTCTGATATGTAGTAATGTGTACAGATGTCTCTTTGTTTTTCTAGATTAACTCCAGAAAGTCCTGTGAAAGAGTCATAAAAGCCTCACAGCTGATATTTTTAAATACCTTGCCTGCTGTGATGTTTTGTCCTAATAATGGAGGTATATTAAAATAAGCTTGTTGTGAATTGTTGCATTAAGACCAGAGAAATGACAAACTCTGAATAATTTAGCATTTCAAATGTGTCGTGAGCTCCTCCTGCCTGTGCCATGGTGCCGAGAGCTGGAGAAGGTGTTTCGGTGGCAGCCGTGGGTGGAACTGGTACGCGGCTGCTTTTTCCCGCTGCATCCCACTCTTTCCTCCCAGTGCATCTCTTCTGTGCTCCTTTTCCTTGAACGATGGACCAATGCAAAATAATTGCTTAATATAGCCATTATTAGAGCAGATTGTAAATACTGAGTATGCAGCGCAACAGGCTTTGTGAAGAGAAGCATGGAGCTGTCTTCCGAAGGCGAATGCAGATTTATGGTCCTGTTTTCAGATATTATCCAAACATGGGTGATGCTCAGTTTGTGAATTGTCCCGTTTGATTGCAGGAGGATTTCTTGCAGGCTTAAAGAAAAATGATAGCTCATGTACCTTGGGTGAAATGAGACCTGGGTCACAAATAGCTATGCTCATATGTTTATAAAATGGGCCTGTGGAAATGAAAGGCAGGGATAGAAGCTTTAATTCGCTTAGTGCAGAAATGGCAAAATGTTACTTGTGAATGTGTAGGAGGAGGAAGCACAGACATAGGAATTATTTTTGAAAGAGTTGTAGTATTTTGTGTAGAAAAGAGTGAAAATTTTTCTTAAAATTGGTGTGTGTGGGGTTTCCACTACTAGAAGAAAATCACTAAGATTTTATTAGGCACTTCCTTCTCGCTTTGCAGATAGTATTATATGTCTGTTGCAGTGATCATTAGTGCCTTTTGAGATCTGAAATCAGCATGCAATACCAGCCACGGATCGCTCTCCGTTTTACTCATCCTTTCAGAGTCAAATAAATCAGCAGTCTTTTCTCTGCCCAATGTATTAAGTTCTTCCTTATTAATTTGGTCTTTTGAGCCATAAATGTTGTTGAAAGTTGTGCCAAGGACTTAGAAATTAAATGGGGATTTGCATACCCACTGCAAATCTCAGCCATTGGGTAGCTCCCCTCAGCTGTGCAAGCCTGTGCAGTTCCCCAGTGCGGTGCAGCAGATACCCTGTGTGGAGAAAAGGCTGTTACAAGGATATTTTCAGTATTTGATTGGAGTCTTAAAGTCCAAAGCACTTTTTGACAGTCTCTCACAAGCACATATTATGCTATCATTATCTTTATCTAAGGACGGGAGAGAGAGGTTGAGCAGAAATCGCTGCGGCAGTGATGTGTGATGGATCACGCAGCATCTGTAATAGATGAGAAATAGGCTGCGCCATTAGTGGCTTTTGTCTTTCCAGAGTGAACCAGCCTCAGCTGTTCTGCACAAATTGCCACAGATCTGGTGGTTAGAAAATCCCTTTGCAGAATTGCACTCCAGACTTACCTCTATGTTAGTGACTTATGCCCATTTCCATTGAGTACAGTGCTCCTAATAACATGTCAATTAATTTTAAATTGCACAAATCCTCACTCTGTTACCAAGACTTCAAAAACAAGCTTCATCAATTGCTCCCTCTGGGACTCTGGAAAAGACATAATTTAAAGCAGTCTGAATGACTTTTGGTCTCCTTTTTTAATGTACAGAATTTGATTTTATAACTGGTTTTCGATTAAAAAGAAAAAGAGTAGTTTTGCTAAATAGTTTGCTGAATCTTTAAACCCATGTTACTGAAAGTTAATGTTGGATAATAATCTCTTTGTGTAGTGCTATGGAAGATTTTGCAAGAGAGTTATGATTCTTAAGTGGTGTATTATTTATTTTTGCATATCATGGTATTCGGGTCTGACAGTTGTTTTAAGCAATTAAAGATTAGGGAGGAAAGGCTAATGGAAACAAGCATAAAGGTCTTGCTGAACTGAATGTTTAAGCACTCATCTGTATTGCACTGGCCAGACTTAAAAAATCTGGTGATAAAAGGTGAATGATATAAATTGTATGTTAGACATCAATGTATAAGAAAAGCTTTATTCTTATTTTTTTTACTGGACCCAAGGCCCACTGAAAACAAATAGATCCAGAGGGATTAACTTGAGTTTTGTCTTGCAGAAAAATCTTGCTGTGAACAGAGTCTTGTATGGGAGAGGCCATCCTGCTTTGATCCATGAGTCAACTTCCAACTGAGATCCAAGACTCCACTTCCCAGTTCGGTTTAGGATTGCCACCTCTGCTTATTTTTAAAAATTGCTCTTATTTCTTTCACTAATTGTTGAAGGTGGTTACCTCTCCTGCATTTTAAAGGGTCTGTCCCAAAAGTCATGGTAAAGCCGAATCAATTAATCGCATGTTATTTTAGACCAAAGCTGAGCAACGTTTGCTTTAACTCTTTGTCAAACCCTTTGTCTGTGTGTCTTCAAGTGAGGGGCTTTCCAGACTTCTCCGAAAACCCTCACCTGGGTGTGTGAGCCCACGGAGGGGGAGGGTCTACAGCTGGGAAGGCACTTTGGGGTACTGCCCTGCCTGTTGTCCCCTGAGCTGCTGAGGCTATTGTGGAAGAGCTTCAGCGCTGGCTGAGTGGGAAGGAGAAGTGGGCATCTCTTGAGCTTTGGACAAGGATTTTGTAAGAGTTTGTGGGAGGGAAACCTGAAGGACGGCTCAACATGCTTGTAGTCGGCGGTGCTACTGCTGCTTGTTGCCAAAAGAGCTTGGCCAAAATGAGCTAAAATACTGACAGTGGCCAAGAGTATTTTTGATTTCTGCCTCTCACAGTGGCCAGAGTGACTGCATCTGAGCCATCCCTGCCTATGGCTTTTTAATTTCCCAGACTACCTCATTAGTTGGGGTAAATTCCTGTGTACTAGATCTCAAACAGCAGAAATTCATGTTTACGCAGAAACTTTAAAGCCAAAAGATTCTGAATTTCCTCACGGGCCTTGTACTGTAATGATTTGAGCTGTCACCGAAATGTAAAAATGTAAACGTTAGATGTTTTTGTATAATCTTTCTAGTCAGCTTTAGGTATCCTCTGTGTTTGGTCTCTTGTCATCTACAACCGATTTGATCCCACAGCTGTACTGTGAGTTAAACCATGGCCCGTAGGGCTCAGCGTCCGGGTCTCTTGTCCCCATGGAGAGGGGAAGTGAGTGAGGTGCCTTGTTTGATTATGATCCAAGATGAAGAATTGATTTACATCTAATTCGCCTGAGACGTGTGACGGGGCACATCAGGACCGCGATGGTGGCTGGAGGGGTTGTGTCCCATCAACAAGTAGAAGCACACTCACTGAGAAGAAAAGGCTGTTAGCCTTCCAAAATAAGTAGAGAAATGTTTTTGCCTGGATATGTAAAGATAACAGTAATTGTCATGAGGCTTGCTGTCAGTTGCTCTTGGTATGCTTTCAGCTGTGAAAACGCCTACAAATGGAACAGATCATAAAGTTATCCTGGCATAGCATCTGAGAGCGAAACTCCTGAAGTATTTCCTTGTTGTAGTTGCAAAGAAATGTGGAAATAATAAGGCAGCTGTTGTAGCGGCAGTCCCGGAGACCTCTTGATGGTGATGGCAAGTTAAAATAGCTTTGTTTTCTGGGATTCGCCTGTCGTGACATGGTGTACTTGGACGGAATGACGTCTTTAAACATTGCCATTGAATGAGAAAGGAAAGAAAGATTTAACTGAAAAGGTCCATATTTTGGGTAGCCTTGGCTTGAGTGTTTCAGTAGAAGTACCAAAAGAGGCTTTTGATAGCAGTTAATTTTTATACATTCACAAAGGAGATTGTGGACTGGCCTTTCTGTCTGTTTTCCTCATTGTAGTTTGACTTTAAGATTTATCTAGCAAGCATTTCCATTGTTTTTCCTTATGTGCTAAAAGAGTCCCCAAATTTGAGAAGATATTTTGATTGTCTATTCATAAAATATTGTGGTGTGTCCACAGGAGATGTTCTCTCCTTAATGCTAAGCTCAAAGCTTGTAGCTTTTTCAGCTGTTTCAAGTTACTTTTTGCACCTTAGGTGAGATTGGCAAGCTTCTTTATGGGTGGTGGGGAGGGGTTTTCACAAACTGTTATTCCTACCGAAGCTTTTTATCATGATACTTTAACATGAGAACAAAACGGAGTTGTATTGCTGGGCTTCATGAGTTAGCTCATTTATTGAAGAGTAGGTCGCAACAAAGAATTGATGTTAGCTTCTTCAGAGAGTAAGGTAAATCCTGCCTAACAACACGTTGTGATGTAAAAAAAATGAAGTGGACTTTTCTGTAATACACATTTGCATTGTACGAGTAATACTCAAACTGAATTTTTACTTAAGCAAAGAAAATTACTTCAACCCAAACCAGTGGGGCTTCGTTTTCTTCTGAAAAAATCATTGACTTCTCAGTCTGTGGAGTGTTGTTAAGAGACTGAAATTTGACAAAAGGTAGGATAAGGATTGTATGAATAACCAACTGCAAGATTCAGTCAAATGTTTTTAAGCAGGCTTGAGGAGTCTTGCATGCTCCATTATGAAATTTCAGTGTTTTCAATTTTTTTTTTTTTTTAAAAAAACTCAGAGTATGTGTTTTAACCCATATCTGAACCGCAGCAATGGAGAGACCATTCTTCCTGTGTAAAAAAGGCTTGGACAGATTGAGGAAACCTTTCCTATTAAGGTTTCATTGTTAGGACTGAGCTTCAAGTTACATTTAATTTCAGATTTGTAAATATATAGAGTGTTTTGAATGGATTTTAAAAATAAGCATATTGAAATACATCGGAGTCCATAATAAAAGTCATTCTAAATAATGAATTCAAGCTTACAAATGAGTCTCATATTTTAAGTCAGTGAAAATGTACTCTCAAGATGAAAATATGCTAATGGAAATGCTGCTTGTGTAAACTGTTCCTTGAAACAATAACTTGGTTGCTGAAGTGGTCTAAAATGATAAAAACACGAGGATACTACCTCTCCCTAAAATCTGTCCTTGTTAAAAACAGTGTTGTTCCTTAACATTCCTGCAATCATCCTGTATTTTCATTCCCAAAGGGTGCTGGTGCAACTCCTGTGCAAAACGCAGCGTTTCCACTTGAGCTAAAGAGGAACTCTCCATTCACTCTCGCTAGTAGTGAGGTTTAGATACTATTTTCAGTTCAGCCTCCAGAAAATGAAAGTTTTAGGAAGGGATGTGCATTTTGGTTGGCTCAGTGCCAGTCCTGGCCAAATTCCAGTGTGGATACTTAGATCCTGCCTCCATCAAGCTGCTCTTGCAATGTCAGTTGCTTGTGGGTAAGGGGGTTCAGGATTTTGTCTCTGCTGAGCAGGCAGGAGTTGGAGGGTCTGGGTTCTCTTCTCTCACATCCTGGACCTTCTCTGTGTTATATCCCTAGATAAGTTCTTGGAAGAGAAGAGGTGAGCAAGAAAATGAATAGAAATCCTTGTAATAACAAGTGCCTTTAAAGAAGCATATTTACAATGTATAAAATGTATAGTATTAACCATCTGTAGGATGCGCTTTATGAAACTCTCGTCTCATATCCAAGAGAATGAAACGCTCTTGGCAGGGACTTGCATCAGAAGAAATTTGGATAAGCCCTGTGGAAGCTTCCTGCAGTCCTGTTTGGATGGGGCAGTGTGGCAGCTCTGTACCTGCCCTTTTACTTGGGACATTATGCTTACTCCCTTGCTTCTACAGTAAGATTTGAAAACCAGATAAAACATCCATAACCCAATTCTGTGTACTCTGCAGATTTCCATGGGATTTCAGGTCTTAATAGTGATTTTGGCAAGGCTGTGCGTGCAGCATTTCAGATGGTGACCTGCTGAATATCTGTGTTTCCATATCCAGATGCTGAGGAACTGATTACCTACAAAGAATGTGAAGCAGTTCGGTGAATAAGTAGACTCATACTTTTCTAAAAATACGTACTGCTTGTTGGTATCCTTATGCCGACTTATTAAATCTGGAGTAACCTGCTTTCAGGCTTTTTATTTTTGTGTTCCAAGTGTAATAAGTTTTATTAACATTTCACTCATAATCCTATACAAATTTGTTGGCACAAAATGTATTTATTAACCTGGATCATTTTTTATGTGAATTTGATACAAACTAGTGAATATGAAACATGGCTAGAACAATTTTAGGTGGATGAATGCTGTTCTGTGAGCATACATTTTCAAAACAGTAAGAAGAAAAAGGCAAGGAGATTTTGAAAAGGATTTGCTTCATCTCTTTCACCCCTGCAGGATTTTACACACTCCTAAAGGCATGCGTTTAGTGAAGATGATGCTAGGTTTTTCTTTCAAAGGAAAGACAGAATGAAGTATCAGCAAATGTGCATAACAACCTCTGACCTAATTCTGTAGGCACTGCTGTTGTGAAAATAATTTACTTGGCATGGAGACTTCCAGATGTTCCTCAGGAATGGTGATTCTTAAACCTCCCAATAAGATTGACCTGAGATGAAAGCGTCCACCTTTTCCACGTCACATGCAGATAAAAGATTCATTAGCCTTTGTATATTAAAGGCAAAAGGTTGAGCATAGAGGATGGGATTTCTTTCAGGTATACATCAACGCTTATAAATGCATCAGCAGCCTTTATTCCCTGGCAGAGTTTTTCTAGCCAACACTCCTTAATAATTGAAATCTTTTGATTAACAATGCTGACTCACATGTCCTGGTAGCTGCACAATTCAGATCAATATTTTTTGTAACTTGTGGTATGCTGGCATTGCCAGTCTTCCTACTCGGAGAGAAGTACTGCGTGGTTCGCATGCTTGAGTTTCTGTAGGCATCTGCAGCTGAGTGTTTTCAGGTATGAGACACTCGCTGACCCTTGCGCTCACCAAGTATGACTGCCCTGCTCCTGCCCTGCCTGCTCGCAAGAACCTTTACTGATTGAAAACACTTGTGTTTGCATTTTTTTTTTTAACCTCTGCTCAGGAATCGATTTTTTTTCTAGTATATAAAATACTTCTGCTGTTAGGCATCAGTGTGAGACTTAGAGTTGTTTGAAAATGGTTTTAGTGTTTGTTTCATGTGATTCTATCCATGGCGGCACGTACGTGTGTGCACTGAATCACAAGCCTCGTAGTTCTCGGTGTTGGCATAAAATGTTCTGCTTGGAGCTGCTGGAAAAGTATTTCCCTGTTCCTGAAAGTGAAGTGCTTTCCCCCTAGACATGCAAAGGTGTGATGGCACGTGGAGCACCGGCACACGCGGACGTGAATGGTTCTGGGTCGTGCCAGGAGGAGGGAGTTTGGAGAAACCCTGGCGGTGCCGTTGGCAGGTTTTGCCTAACAGATGTGGTTGCCCTCTGCTGCTTTTAGTGCTGTGTTAACTGACGTTGCTAAGCTTTGACAGTTTATCAGTAGCTTGCCTTGCAATTTAAAATTATGGTGTTCTTTAATGTAAAGGGATGATCATGCAGAGCTTAAATGGTGAGAACGTTTTGTAGTTAGGTCTTTAAAAATACACTATGTGTGTGTTGTCTCGTGTACCATGAACTAAGCCATTTTTAATGACTTTTGTTTTGGGCATTGGAACCGTGCTTGCTCAGAATAGCTAGACTTTAGTAAGCGTTTCAGGTGATGTTTAAAAAAAATCTGAAATAGATAAAATGTCATGTTTTGAAAGACAAGACGACAGAATAAAATAGTTACAGAAATACCACTGACATGAAGGAGCAGAGCTAGAGAACCTAATCCATAGCAGAGCCTGTTCCTCTGAGCAGCTGAGTATGTAAGTGCTCCAGCGTGTTCCTCTTCCCCTTGCCTTCCCAGGCAGTAATCCTCCTGGATCCAGGCTGTGGTGTTTCTTCCTTCACTTTAAATAATGAAGAGATAGATACATAGCCCCGGGCTCCAAGTAGTGTTACGGATATCTGAACAATGATCGGTTCAGAAAGAAATACCTGTTTAAGAATGTGGCAAAACTCGTCTGTAACAAGCGGATCAAAGACTCTGTAAACACAAATTTAAAAAAAAAAAAAGAGAGAGGGTAAAGTGGGTCAGATGCATGTCACAGTTTTGAGATAAGCTGTTGATAAGCCACTGCTGCAAATATTTGTCTTTGAAACAGTTACAAGAAGGTGGTTGGCTGATGCAGAAGGGAGCCTGGGGTTGCTCTGAGGTCTGAGCTGTGGCATCGCGGCTGGCCATCCTCCGGAGAGCGCTGCATCGGCTAACGGCAGAGGCTTTTCAACATGTTCCTCAAAATGCAGAGGCACTTGATGAACTGGAAAATCTTTCTACCCCTACCCCATTATAGGTTGAGCAAGGACAAGTAAAAAAATTGCTTTCGGGTGCTTTTTGGGGTTGGGCTGAGGTGCAGGAAGAAAATTGCCTTTAACGTAGGAGCCAGTGATGCTCATTTTCTTTTCTGAATGAGTTGAATATGCATTCAGCTTACACATGTTCCTCGCAGAGTCTCACAACCTGCACAGAGATTTGAGCGCCTTCAGGCTGGGTTTGCCCCCAAAGGACAAGCAGTGACCATCTATGTGGCAGGCAGCAACGGGGGGCAGAACAGACAAAAACTGTGTGCCAGCTAGATACGGAGGATGCCACGGCAGAGTAATGGCTAAATAAGAAAGCAAAAATCCCAGCTCTACCTTTGCCTTACAGCTGAAAACCTTTCCCTTCAGGCTGCAGGATGGTCATCTCAGCCTGTCCATAGGATTATGGAGTAGTTGTTTCTGATTTTACTTCTTTTTCTACTTACAGAAAACAAACTTCAGCTCTAGACTCTTGTTCAGTTCCTGAAGTTTAGCTCTTGCAATCTAAATTAGACCTGCCCAGGGTGTTTGAGAGGTCAGTGCTCTTGGAGACTGCAGTGGAAACTTGTTTGGAGAGAAGTGGGGAGAGCTGGAACAATGTCAGATTGTGCTAGGAAAAGCTGCTTCATGTGGGATGTCTTCAAGGAGCAATTACAAAAATAACACTCACTGTCAGCCGATAGAGCAGAGCAGTGAGTGGATAATAAATACAAAAATCTGCTTTGTGTTCCAGCATCTCAAGATGTAAAGCTTTTCTATTAGAAGTTTGCATGGAGAACGGTAATTTAAAACAGCCACTCTTACGAATAGCTTGTAGCTACATTTTAAATTTTAATGTTGATGAGTTGGAGATATCCTTTAAAAAAAAGTGTATCTTTTTATAACCGTAGAAAAACTTCTGGCCTGTCGGAAGGGTGTGCAGGCATCTAGATCTTGCTCTTTCTCCCCTTGTTATGGCTGCTTGATAGGGAAGGTGGTGTGATTTGATTCGTCTGCAGAACATGGGTTTTAAGGCTACCTGCTGAAATCCCATTGAACTGGGAGGTGCTGTTCCAGGGCTGACTGAGAACGAACACGAGATTAGACACTACAGCTTTCCATCCTTCTCTGAGAAATGTTGTCTTCACACGTTATGTGAAATGAACTTGTTTCCCTAACTGGCAAATGACCTGTGAAATTGTTTCATATAAGCCGTTACACCTTGTAGTAAATTTCAACTCAGTTTTAATCCATTCAGCATTGTGTTCTTGCCTCGCAAACCATTGAATAGATCAATTTTTGACTAATTCTGTCTGTCGTCCTGAGGTTAGATTTGGCAGGCAACATCCGTAACCTGCCACCATGAAAAATTATTTCCAACATGTTCTTCATTAAACTTTTCTTCAATATTTGGCTATCACTGGAGGATTACAATTTTCTGCTGAAGAATTAAAAAAAAAATTGCAATGAAAATTGACTGTCAGTAATTCTGTATTAAAATCCCTTGAAGTATTAAGGTATGCAAGTTGTTTTGATTTACATGTGTGTCTGTTTAGCAGTGCACGAATAAAAAAATACCAGTTCTTTCCTTGCTAGCTTGCTGAAAAGGATGCGACACAAACTGACAACAGGAAAGGATAGAAAAAAAAATGTTTTTAAACATCAGTTGAATGAAAGCAGAACTGATGTTTCCCCCGTCTTTCAGGGAAATTTTCATATATTTTATTTCCAAAGTACTCTCTGTTTTATTAGAGAAAGAATCTAGTTTCAGCTTGAAAAAATATCATATCACATTCTTATACAGTGCCTTTAATTCTAATGGATCTTAGAGACTCTTAACAGTACAAGGCACAAACTAGCTTAACTTCAGTATTGCATATCACTAAATGTAATCTGCCCATCAAGAGGCTATGTGCACTGACCCTGCAAAAGGTAAAACCAGGAAACAAAAAAATAATGCAGTATTCACTTTAAGCTGTTGTGGAAATTTAAGCAGGCAGCATGTTCTGAGGAATTAATTTTGGATAAAGGCTGATCTGCCACCTACCTCTGTGGCTGCTTGGGAGAGCGGCTGCTCCCACTAGCAGCTCTAAGCAGGGTCCTGATGTAGGTAGTATGAAATGCTGTCTGGAAGGGAACCCAAGTCCCTCTCTTCTAACTGTACGGGGAACCTGGTAAGAGTAAATGCGTCTACCTGCAATTAATCTATGTGAATACCTACAATTAATCGTGTAATAAATTTGGCTACTCTGTCACCTTGCATCTGTTGCTCTGAGCCATTAACAAGAGATCAGGATCTAGTTGCAAAAACAACATGGAGGAGCTCATGCCTTTAAAATCTTTTTTTCTGTTGTTACCACTGAAGAGCAAAATTACAGAGAGAGAGTTTGGGTTGGTTGGTTGTAAGCGTGCTTGAGAAACAATACCGTGTTTTTAAGAGATGGCGTATCCTTGATAAAAACCTTTGTCTGCTTGATCAGAATAAAATGTTCATGTTTCTACATCAGGAGCAAGTAGAGCATTTACGGCATTCAGCAGCCTTAATATTTCAAAGTCTAGAAAAATAGGTGGAAAATTAACTCTCAGTACCTTTTCAGGAAGACGATAGCATCACAAATCCCTGTGTGAAAGTCCAGGTTGCTCAGTGTTTCCTCTTTTCAGCAGCCGGTGAGAGGAAATGCAGATCGTGGTAACGCCGTTGCTCCGTGCCAGCAAGCATAGGATCCTGTGGCAGGAAAGCAGCCCAAGAGGAGAAAAATCCCTCTGGGGTACGCGTGGCCAGTGGTCTCCTCTCGTACACACAGGGATTTTGCGTGCTGTTTTTTTGCACCGCAGCAGCTGCCGTCCCCAGGGACCGTCCGTGGGTCCCGCAGGAGGTGAACGCCTGCACCCCGCAATGGGAGGGCCTGGGTGTGGGCAGGTGCCCAGCTTTTGCAAACTGCCTTACTCACTGCTGGCCTTCGTTTAACCAACCTCTGCTTTAACAAACCAGGACCGTGTACTCAGATTGAATTTCAGCTTGGTTGTGCCCTTTCTCCAGCTGCTTCACCCCAGGTTGTTGAATTTGTGCGCCTGGGATGTGCAACAAGCCCCTGGCTGGTAGCTCCCCGTGTGCCTGCTGCGGCGGTGTTGTCCCCAGAGCTGTCGGGGTCTGGCGTGCTGGGGCGGTTGTGCCTGTGGGGAGCTGGCTGGGCTGCAGCCACGGTGCAGCCTCCATGTCCGTCCTGGGTCAAACCCGATGGGCTGTGCTCTGCACCGCTGTGGCAGGCAGAGCCAGGGCCACTGGCAGGGAAGGACCACACAGGAGGTGTGAGCAGCAGGACTGAGTGAATGAGGAGCATCCAGGGACGAGGGGAAGGAAGCCAGTACTTGCTTTGGAGTTCAGAAAACGGTACCGATGCTCTGCCCAGGCCTCCCAAAACAGTGCCGGTACCATGATCAGCTATCCCGGCAGCACGCCCACGCCGCAGGCAGGCAGGCACTGCTCCTGCAGCACAGCGGGCATCTGCCTGTGGTGTCAGCTCCTGCATGGGACCCCAGTAGGCTGCTGTCGGGGGACCCGCTGGTGCAGCAGGACCCTACAGTGGGCAGCATTGCTCACTATGGCAGTGGGGAGCCCTCTGCAACACTGGGGTCTGCATAGTGCCATCCACCCAGGTGGATGCCATGGGCTTGGCTCCTTCCCGCACCCCAGATGGGGCGCAGCTCTGCTCCAAGGGGTTCCCCTCCACCTGCTCCTCCCTCCCCAGCACACTGCTGTTTTTAGTCATGCTTCGGCACCATCCATCTCGGGCACATGCCAAGCGCCCTGCGTTCCCACCGGAAAATAAAGGAAGTAAGGCTACTGGTGGGAGAGGGGGAGAAAAAAGAAAAAGTAAAAAAAGGCCAGAGTGATTTCAGAAAAAAGATATGTAGAGGAAAGGGAATGGCAAATGCCGCTGGTTAATTGAAGCAGTCCTTGTGCAGAGACTCAATCTCCCTTTTCATCAAGCAGTAAAAGAAAGCTGCTTGATACATCTTGTGATCAAGGAATTAAGCCATGCATCTCCAAAACTCTCAGGAAGAGAGGGAAGCCAGAGCTCATTCAGTGAAAGCAAAAGCCACATCCAGAGAAGAAAGAGTTCTCTTGAAGATAATCTTCTTTGATTAGCAAGAATTACTATTCCAAAACACTTGTTTTTTCAGTAATTGTTTCACCTGACATTTTGCCTCTGTGTGTGTGTATTTATACATGTAAAAATAAATTAGAAAAAATAGACTACTCATTTGTGCTATTTGTTTATACACAACATGGGAATAGTTTCTGTCATGCTGTCATAGCTTGGGAGCAATCCACGGACGGGGTTTTCTGGAGAGCAGCACTTACCTGTGAAAAACCAGCACAGCTCTACTGTTGTCCTGCACGCAGGCAATGAACCTCGCCAGCCAGGAGACATCACCAATCTAGGTGTATTTTCAGGAAAACAGTTTGGGGCTTCTATTTACATTTGGGGGGAATGGAGTTTCGTTCTAACCTCAACGCCTGGCTGAGGTTTGCCTGTGAACGTCTGGGAGCTCCGTGCATGGGAGAATTGGCACCTGTGCTTCAAACCTGCTGGTAGCTGTTGTTTGTTTAGCTGTTGTCTGAGCGTGTGAACATGGGGCTGTTTGCTCGATAGAGGTGGCTGAGTGAAGCGAACAGCAGACAGCGAAGTATGTATAGAAATTAAGCTTCAGTGCTGAGACCATGTTAATATTTCACAAAGAAAAGTGTTCTGCTCAAGCGGCGCGATGCGGTATTTCTTGTATTGCGTTTATGTTCCAGTTACAGGAATTGTCTGAACAGTTGTTGTAAGGGCTAACATTAAGTACAATTTTCTGTGAATACCATAGCTTCTGTGATGGAAATGTTCTACTGGATAACGTACTTAACAATTTATCATTTTACCTGCTATTAAAATCATATGTAGTATGAAAACCCATAAATTGTTTTACGATAGCAATGTTAACCAGCAATGCTTCTGAAAAGGATAATAAATAACTCCCTGTCTCTGATATACTAAGGGGAATGTGATCAGACAGCAATGTCCGGAGTTGAAACAAATATGTTGAATAGAAAACTTTAAATACAAGCAGCATTTTTGCATTTTAAAAGCATTTTTATTTGTTTACATAGTGGTGTTTACATTCCCTGGAAGAGTGAAATGCATTTGACCAACAGTGTGTCTCTTCTCTCTTAGATTACAGAAGTTTGTGGAGCTAAGCGCGTGGGTTATTTTGGTCCTGCTCAATTTTATATTGCTTTGAAGTTAATTGCGGCAGCGCAGTCAGGTTTCCCAGTACGGATTGAGAGCATTAAGAATGGTAAGTAGCAAATTGTGCTTGCAGCGCTATGCACTTGTTTTTCACTTTCTTTAATGCTTGTCAGCTCTCCGTGGTGGTAAACTTTCCTTCTAATGTGTCTATGAAACAACTGTATTTTGAGGAGCAGAGAAAGAGTAGAAGGTAATGTTACATTCTTTAAGTGACTGGTAGAAAATTGCAGTGAATTACATGTATGGCAAAGCTGAGATGACATTCCCCTCTGGAAAAGGCATTACCAAAGGAATGGCACGAATGACAGCTGATCAGTGCTAGGGATGCATTTCTCTCTCACCTTCAGCCTCTAATCGTGACAGCAGTGCAGAGTGGGAGCTGATAGCTGCTTCGGGTGGAGGCCTGTTGTGGGGGGGCGTGGGAGGTCAGGGGTCCCCCCGCGCAGGGCAGCTTGCAATACTCATCTGTTTTAGCAAATAATTCTGCTGAAATAAATGGGTAATGGTGACAAAATCATAACGCTTCCTATCAGTAGGTACGAAAATGTGTATTGCGTGTAATTTAAAACAGCTTTATTCTTCCCAATGAATTGACAGTAATACTAAATGTACTGTTTTTGGTGGAGAAAACTGCTTCTTAAAAGAGGCTTATCAAACTCAAGCGATGAAGAGAGAAAGCAGGTCCCTTTTAGCTGTGAAACCTTGATAGCGACTAAATAGAAGGAACTCGATGTTCTTGCCTTGGCGATGCGTGCTCTGCCTCAGCAGGGCTCAGGCTTCAAAACACGTGCCTTTTCCCTTGGGCTTGAGCCTGAACAGGTTTGAACCCTTAGCTCCCATATCACAGGTGGGTGTTCAAATCGTGCGGTGAGGCTGTGCTCTGAGCAAGAGTGCTTGCCACTGCCCTGCTGAAGGCAGCGATGCAACCAGCCACAAGATCAGAGAGGAGGCAGGAAAGGCAGGACCTACCCACAGCCTCGCAATCGGGTCACTGCTCCCAGTGCAGTTGCTGCTCTGCTGTCCCTGCTAAGGGCAAAGAAATGTAAAATTCACCTATGTTACAAGGCACAGGGAGGGGGTTCCCAGGTCTTCCCCATCCCGGCGGGGGAAGCCAGGCTGGCAGGCGCAGGGCACGTGCAGACCTGTGTGAGCTGAGCTGCGGCGGTGCAGAGCTCCCAACCAAGTGGAGGGGATCGGATGCAGCTGGCACGGTTCGCTGGCAGGGGAGTTTAAACCAGGGGCAGCTGGGATTTGTCTGTCAGTTTTCCTTACAGACAGCTTTGCACTCTCTCTTGCACTGCCGTCCTTTTTAAGGATGTTAGTTTGAAAAAACCAAAAACCAACAAACTAAATTAGAAACCTGAACTAAGTGAGATTTACTGTGTATATTTTACAAGTCCAGCATCTGCAAATAATCCACAAATTTGAGTGAAGAAGGGTACTTGCAGTCCTTGTATTGATATCCTGCTTACTTACTGAAACAGTTCCAGTGCTAATTACGTTTTCTCTTGAAATGTACGAGTGCCTTTAGAATGGGGTGAGTAACATGCACCAAACTCCAACTGATTTCTTTTTCTTCCTAGTAGTAGCTGTAAGTATAAATGATTACAGAGGTGATGTGTGGCTTTGCTCGGTTTTGAGTGTTCTGTTAATTTTAATAGTATTGATCTTTCAGGATGACTGTGCACAAAAATAAATGGCGTTTCTTCAAAATAATCATGAACTGTCTTAAAGAGTGAGAAAGCGTCACTCTCCTGCTCTGCAGAGCAGATTTGACATGGGACCTTCTGACACGATCATCTCACCAGGCCTTGATGTGATCTCTGAACCCTACCATTTTTAATTTGTTCCTTTTATGATGGCAGCGTTGAGGATACTGTGATCCTGACTGATTAATTCATCAGTCCCACAGTTTCTGTGGGAAACCATTCTTTTCATTACAGACAACGTTTTCAAGGCAGGAAATGAGTTTACTGCTGGCTTTAATAACGTGCACAAGGCTTATTTCTTTCTCTTTGCATGGAGAGATTATATATGAAGCTAGTGAATGTAGCTTTGTGTAACATTCGCATTTTTGTTCAGACATAAAATAATCACAGAGGTGCCACACTTATAAACGTTACAAAATATAAATAGTACTCTTTTATAGATAAACTTTTCATTGGTTTTACAAGACGATACTGCTTAAAGTACTTCTAATGTTCTGTCATCTCAAATGAATTTTTTTCTTTTAATGAAGAATTGCCTCTGCCGCGGTTTATGGCGCTGAAAAATGACAGTGAAGTACGTTATGGGACTCCAGCAGAACTCCATGGAGTTAAATTTCAGGTTCCACATGCAACTTTGGAAAAAAATTCCTACAAAAGAACAGATGAAGGGGACAAACAGGTAACAGGCTTGTCTCTTCAGGCCAATAAGTCGTTGTGCTTCCTCCTTTTGGGTCCAGTCCTGTAAATGATTACGCTTATGTGGGCTTACTCAGTTTTGCAGTACTAGACAGGAGATGAACTCCTGATGTGCAAATAATCCCCATCGGGGCTGTGCTCTGATTTTGATGCATCCCAGTTGCATCCCTGAAGGGAATTTCTCTGTATAAGCTTGTATAAAGCTGTCAGCCCTGTAATATTCTGTATAAATTCTTTCAGTGTTGTTCTCCTACTTAGTCCACCGCTGTTTCTTGGAGAGGACTAGGGGAGGAGCAGCAAATAGAAATCTGTCTGTGAAAGTGAACAGGAAACAGAGTGATTTCTCGTGACCAGTATGATCCTTAGTCACTACAGAAACGTTCAGTTGGAGAAGAGGTGTTGAATCACGAGCCACTGTGTCTGGGTGGGATAAAGCCACCAGGTTTTCTTCCATTCGAATCTCCCCTAGGAGTAGTCCAGAAGAAATCTGCTTTTCTTTTGTCCTCAGTGAAACATTGTCCCAGCGTCAGTTGTTCTGAGTTGCCAATTTAATAAAGCTGTCTAAGGGAGATTTGTATTACCTGTATTTAGGAGAGTTGAGAGCTCTTATTCAGATACAAGCAGCTTCACAGCGCAACCTTGATTTTCATAATTTTGCCCAGGCCTGACACCTTCTCTTCTGGTACCGTATCAGGTCATGTTGTAAATGCCTGGTGGCAGGCGCTTTATCTTCCCACAACGTGCGCACACGTTTATCACACAGCATGCTGGTGTGAGGAACGGCGTTCCCAGCCTGAGGTCAACCAACAGGAATGAGCTGATGACAAGATACACGGGTGGAATAATAAACTGAGGAAGAAGAGAATGCATGCCTATCTACCTTTGTGTACTGACACTGAAGCAGAACGCTGCCCTCTACCCCCTGGCTCCATCTGGGTTATCTGTGTTATGTTATATTTTCCTTTTTACACAGGAAAACATTTCAGAATCACATCCTCTTCTTAAACAATCTGTAAATCAAGGTAAAGAGAATGCTGTAGGATAGATACCCAGTAACACCTACAAATCCACAGAGTGCTTAAAATAACAATTTGGAGATTTATTTTAATTTTTTGTAAGTGTTTTATATGAAAAATGCTTTCCCACAAAGAATTCACTCACCCGAACTAAATATGTTATGTAAATTCAAAGGCATCCACTCACATTAAGCATTCTACATATACTTCTTCAGACATCTTTTGGAAGTAAAATACCTTAAGCTGTTCCTTGTAAAGCTTTGCTATGGCATTGCCATGCTTTACCCCTAGAAGGCTCAATACCAAATTCTGTCTTTACCAGCTTTTGTTTTGTAAGGAGTCTTTTCTTGGAAATAAAGGGCCTCAGGGAACTACAGCGTTTGCCTTTTCTTTGTCCATCATGCTGTATGCGTTCAGATCGCCATGCAGAATTACTTGGTTGTTTTGCTGTCGTCTCAGAATTCCATTTTGTGTTGGTGTGTTTTTGAAATAGGAACCCAAGTCTCCACCGATGTCTCCAATCTGCTCGCCTCCTGCTTCTCCATCTACTTACCAGAGAATACCCTTAAGTTATGGATATGGTAAATCAAGAAGTGGGCTGGAGCAGCAGCATGGAGGTAGGATGAAAACTGGGATATGCACATTGTGTTCAGTTCTTTTTTTTTTTTTTTTCTTCTCAGAAGCATCCGAATTTCAAATGCAATTGACAATCAGCCTAATGATTTTAACATTTAATTAGACCTGTATTTTGGAAAACGATTCAGCCATGTAGTTTTGATTGTTCAATCCTGTTCGCTTCCTGGTAAATTAGTTAGATTTATGTGTCACTGCTCACAGATAAATGCTAATACCTAATCTCTGACAAGACTATGTGCAATATATCCCAGTGACAGAGTGTTTGTGAGTATTCTCAAAGTGCATGATGCTTTTGGTTTCATTAGAGGGGAAGAAAAGCCCACTCCTGATTTCAGTAGTTGCTATATTAGTTTCCAGATTGGCAGTGAACCTTCCTTTGCAGGAAAGGATAATAATCTCTCTGGTTTTGTAATGGAAGTAACAATAGGACATGAATATAAAAACAGTCCCATAATGTAACTTAGGCAAAACAGACAAAAATAAGGCACTATGTAGGTGCTCTGTCCTTGATCTCACTGCCATTAGAGTAGGTGGCAAAAAATTCTGATTTTTAATAAGAGGGTAGTGGGGCAGAAGCCAGTTTTACTAAAGCTTTACAAGCTCCTGTTCATAGTAAGTTGCCTGGGCTTTCCTAATTGCAACACGTGGTGACCAAGAGGGTGGCAATGGTAGGCACTGGTGTATAACATCCCTCCATCATCCCTCCTGCTTTCAGTTAGTGTGTTTGCAGTGAGTGAGGAGTGGAGCATGCTAGTCTTTTAGCTGTTGTCCTTGTTTACAAATGAGTGAAAAAAACCAGAGCTATTACAACATTTTGAAACTCACTACAGCCATGATAAGAATGTGTTCAACACTATCAAGTGGCCTTCACGTGAAAATCATACCAGTACTGAGTCATGGGCATTCATGCTCTGCTTTTTGTTCAGAGATGGGATTTTTACCCACCCCACCCATGGCATAACTGATCAAAACAGTGATGGCTGACTTCTGAAATAAGCAACACTAGCAAGGTTGTCTGCTGGTATGACACATGTTCTGCTCCAGTCAAGAAGACATGTGGCAGATAACCCACACCCTGAAGAGCCGGGCAGGAGGCGACCCTCGGGAGCAGCCGACCGTGTTACACGTTGTGTGCTCTGCTGTCTTCTGGGACTCTGTCCCAGATCTGTCAGTGCTGGGGGGGGGTGAGCATTTTGGGTGTTGGGTTTTTTTGGTTGCAATCGTAACTTCAGTGAAATTTCTCATAGAGTCAGCACCTGTGCAAAGTGAGTAGAGGCAGCAGTGTCCAACTCAGCTGTCAACTTCTTCTAAACTTAATAATTCAACTGCTTGAATTTTTAAGGTGATAAAATCCTAGAGGTGTAGAACACTATGGTTATTTTCCAGACAGAGAATTTCTCCTATTTTCCAGAAAGGGAATCTCTCCTATTTTAATCCCAGTGGGGATACTTCAGCCAACTGTGTTCTCAGTGGCAGTAAGCGGGTAACATTTTATGGTCTATTCTGTACCAAGTGCCAGGCTGGGTGACCTACTGGTTCTTCCTGGCCTTTTCAGATGAGGACCCTTCCAGTTGTCTGAAGAGCACTTGCAAGGGTGGGTCTGAAAGCCACCGCATTGGTGTACGTGCAGGAGGTCCCGGTGCCACAGCTCCGAGCTGGGTGGGCTGTGCCGCACTCCACGTTTGACCCTGACACCGGACAGTGTGTCTTCAAGGGCAGCCCTTTGCCCTGCACCCATGACTATATGCTCTTTTTCTCTGGATAGTTTTGGAAGTTTTTCTTGGTAGCAAACACACAGCAGTGTGGCCTTGTGCCTAAATCTCCTCTCCAAGGGCGTCTGTATGTTTCCCAACTTCCTTCCTGTGTTTTTTTTTTTTTCTGAAATTAGAAGTTACTTGTACAGGAATAAAAATAGATACCAATCCAGGATAAGACCACTCAGGAAAGCGAGGGGGTTAGGGGTATAATTTTTAAGGTCTTCCTGAGCTCAAAATTCTTAAGATTTTTTGGTCTCACTTTTCATCAAGAGTCTTTTAAGTTCTGTCTATATCTAATGCAGACTGTCTTTGTAGTGGTACGTTTTAAATACACTGGCAGCAGAAGTTCTCAGCTCTGTAAGGGTTCGCAAGTGAGTTGCCTTTGTGTTTGCATACTTGACCTATTTTTAAAACATTGTTCTTAAACATGCTGTTATGTCACTGCTTACTATATTTGGCTTCAGTGGAACGTAAGTGACTTATTTTAGCAAAAGGAGGAGTAATTGTTACTTTTCTTTACTAACTTTACTCCAAATAATGAGAAATGGTGAGTCATGTATTTTGATTTTCAACAGAAATTAGGGAAGGGGGAAGAAGAGTATACGGAAAATTAGTGATTTACTGTTTGATAGCATTGTCAAAGCATTTTTTTTACAGCTCAGTTGAATTATTTCTTCTTGTTTGTAATGCATTCTTGTGCTATATATGGCTATAAGTATATAAAATATATAAATATATGAACAGGCTATATAAATGTATATTTCAACATGCTGAACAATGATTTCTGTTATCTAGTAATATATAACTGACAGTTTCTATCAGTAATGTCTGAAGAAGAATGATGTAATGTGAAAGACAAGTATGTGGCTGGAATTTTGTTGCAGAAGTCAAAATGGACTTTGATACTATGATACTAGGTTCACTTGGTAGATGCTTGACAAAATGGACTTTGATACTGTGATACTAGGTTCACAAGCTAGATTCTTGACCTTGTGGTATTTAATTATTTCCTTTAGCCTAGCAGAATCTTTTTGATTATCCTTTCCTTTTTATACTTTATTTTAAATATCTGTAGCTCCTTATGAAGTCAGACACTCTACTCACCAGCAAGATGGACCATCATCAGGGAATTACGGAGCCAAACCTGCACTTGCCTGTTCAACTCTTAATCGGGTAATGAATTGCATGTTTTTCTTTAGTAGTACTACTAATAAAACAATAGAGAAATTAAAAAAAAAAAAAGACAGAAGAATTCTCACTTCAAAAATAAAAAGTGTTCTCCATGGTGTTTTTAGACTAGAGGCTGAAATGTGCTTTTTTAGTATATGAAAAAGAAAAAAAAAAAGAGCTAATGGGAAGGAGAAATTGAAATAAATAATCCAATTCATTAAATTGCTGAAGCTAAGTAGAATGAGAAGCACCAAATAGCACAGATAGGAAAACTAGACTGAGAATCTTCAATTCAAAAGTAAAAAAAAAAAAAATTGAGGTTATCCTAGCAAAAGTAAAACATTTTCATTTAAAATATTTGAGGTTTCACAGAGATTCCTGCTTGATTTAGAATGCTGTCTGTAACACATGCACAGAATTTATGGCCTAATATTCTGCATATTCTGTTTTTTACCCCAGTTGGTTAAATCGCATCTCAAACAGAATAAATGAAGTTCTGGATATTTGTTTGCTTTTATGAGATGGGTCCTGTGTTTTGCTGCTGGTTGCAAAAGCAGATTTTTCTGATGTTCCAGTATGCCTGCTGTGCACTGACTATGCAAACAGGTAGTTTGCCCTATGGAAGGACAAAGCTCTCCTAAGGGAGAGCTTTTCCTAAATAAGTAAGGCTCAGACACTTTGTACCTTATCTCTAGTGCTAAGCACCCCACACCCATAATAAAATGTCACCTGAGCCTCAGGAAAAGATCTACAGGTAGTGTCACATAATTTGTGCTAACTTGAAATGAAGTTGGGTGCATTTGTGTAGCACTTTGAAATGAAAATTAATTTACGGCTTTATGATGTTGCCTGTTTCGGGGATCTTTTGATGTATTTCAGAACTGGTGTTTTGCGTTTGATTCTTAGGAAATGGATGGGTATGTCAGAGAAAGGGTTGCGGAGCTGGTTGGAGCCTGATTATTGTTTGTTCTTGCCCTCTCTCTTTAAGTGTTGTCATCCAGGCTTAAATCTTGAATACTAAGTCATTCCAGTTTAACAAAGGCATTAATTGTACTGCCAGCCCTCTTCTAGACACCACCACCCAACCTCCCTTAAACAAGTAATTTGGAAAGCAAAGACATAAATGGATAACATTTCCTTCTTCAGAATATTCTTTTTCCTGAAGGAGAATTTTTACCTAAACCATGGGAAGGTTGAGGAGGTCTGTAGGGGCTTGCTTGTCTCCCTGGCTCGGCGTAATGTGTGCAGAGATACCTGGGTGAGCTGAGGGTCCAGAAGCAGTATAGCTCCATAGTTACAGCACCGCTCCTAGGCTAAATACATAGTTTCTTAGCAGAGCTAAATTTTCATGCACTGTGCTGTAAAAATACAACTTTAGGTCCTTCACTGGTTCCATCCGTTTCAGGTGTGCGGTTCAGGGTTGTAATGCATGGCAGCCAAAATGAACCCCCAAAATGAATCCAGAGGTAGTAAGGTATGGCTTGGACTTTCCTTTTTGCGGTCAGCAGTAGTAAGATTTCCTTTTTCTTTTAGCTTCAGTCATGTAAACTTCCTTTAATTGTCTGGTTAAAGATACCTAATATTAGCCTCAGCTTTAACAGATAAGTAGTGGGATGGTAATCAGGGTAGCCGTTTCTGCTTCTCATCTTTTTAAAATATGTGTCTGCTAACAGAAGAGAGTGAATCTGGTTTCTTGAGGTTGCCAGTGCCCCGCTTGGCCCTTCTGGCTCCCCACCTGCAGCCGGTGCCAGTGTCCCTCCCTTCAGTCTCTTTCAGCGGAGCGGGAGCAGCAGGACAGCAGCGCCCACTACTCCGATGACCCTTGGAGGATAACGGAGGAGCAGCGAGACTACTACATCAACCAGTTCAGGTCCCTGCAGCCCGACCTGAACTCCTTTATTTCAGGTAATTTTTATCAAACACTGTGCGTGTCAAGTAGAGGGACCAGGCTGAGAGGTGAGAAGTGTTAAGTAGATAAATTAATTATTTTTTCTCTCTGGAGTGAGCTTATGAGAAAGAATTGATTGTGTTTTCTTTTTAAAGGCGGACAACTTAAAGAGCAAACCAATACTGTGGCCATTATGTTTTTTTCCTAAAAATCCTGATTTTAGAAAAATAATTACATCTAAGGGAGAAGTGTTGGCGGTTCAGTGAAAATTAAAATGAGCTCTCTGTATTTGATCCACTATATTTGTGAATCACACCTGCAGTGTATATTGAGCTGAAAAACCCCTTAAGGTTGTGTTTGCTTTCCCAGCAGAAATGTGGCAGCATCCACATGATGAAAGTGAAGCATACAGTTAACTGTCCTGTGTGGTCAAGCCTGAGTGTTTATGGCTCTGAGGGACTGAGATTTTGACTTTTAGGTGATTAAAGGCAAAGCCTGGAGAGCACATACACGGTAGAAGGATTGTTAGCAGCGTATTGAGATTGCATTTCCACCCTGAATAGGAGGATCAGTCTGCCCAGGAGAGGAGTCATGGCGGGTACAGATGGTTGGTCTGGCAAGGCAGACGTCACAGGTTTTAAACTGAGGTGGTTTTACTGAGCCCTGCTCTGTTACTGGGCTTCAGGAGGCTCGGATCCAGCCAAAAGTTTAAATAAATTACCTGCTGTTGACAGAAATAAGTGCTTCACCAGGTCTTTGCCTCAGTTAAGTTCCCTTAATATAGTTTGCTTGAAAGAGAAAATGGTTGTTCAACAACATAGTATTTCCTCACAGACTTGTATGTCTGTAACTGTGTATGTATGTATATATGCATATACAGCCTCTCAGGTAGCTGTGCATTTGCCTTTATGTTGAGCAAGATTCTCAGGCAGTCCTTGCACATCCAAAATGACTGTTTATAAACGATAAATTTGAGCTTCCACAGCATCCTAAAATAATTAAGCTGTAGAAATCCTTGGTGCAGGGTGATACAGGTGCTAGAGGTTTGTCCAGGTTTAAGAAGTTATTTGAGAAACCTGTGATTGAAAAAATCTGTCAGAAGTTATTGAATATTTAAGTGCTACCCCTGGTTGAGAAGGTTCCTGAATCCCAGGTGGTCAGAAGTTGGGGGATATTCTGGAGCTACGTTATTATCACCTGCCTTTGTCATGGTCACATAGTCCTCTCTTGGCATCCAGTGTTGGAAAGGATGTGCTGCGCTATAGGTGGGTCTCGGACCTGCCCCAGTTACAGCTTTGCTTATGCCCTGCAGTGGATGATCTGACCTGAATGCACAAGGGGAAGAGCGGTAGAGACCTGAGAAGTCTCTGCATTAGGTTGCCTTATGTTTTGTAAGCCTCTATCCAGGAAGGGCTTCCAGGGTCCAGGGATCTTGTGCTACCTCTATAGTCTGTGTGAATGGGATGGTGAAATAATGGATTTTTAGCTAAGAGAAGAATGAGAAGGGCTGTTGTGGCAAGGTGAGTTGAGGATGCCTGCAGTAGGACAGTAGCTATGTGCTATCTGAATCTCATGTTTTTTTCTTTTTTTTCATAACATTTGAGCCACTGCAGGGAAAAGTCATGGTTGAAGAAGCATCTTGGGAAAGCAGTGCAGACACTCCAGCACTGTTCTGCCACACACATGGCTTCTGGGTGAAGCAGAGCTGTTTGTGTCTGTTATTTCATCATTGGCGGCATACTAATTATGCTGGTTAGAATCACTAGTACTGAAGCGTGTTTTCATTTTATTTATTTTTCCCATATGGAGGGAATGGGGAAATGAGGTCAACAGCTCTGTCTGGCTTTCTCTCTCACTTATTCACCCAGAGACAAATGGTCCAATGGCCGTATTAGCATCCAGTTAATCTGAGCATCTCCCAGATGTAATGTAACCAGCTGCTTCTGGCGCAGCAGCCCTGGCCAAAGGTAAATAACTGGAGAATTAATTTACAGTGATTGATAAGGCATGTTTCCCAACAGGTTCCATGGCAAAGAATTTCTTCACAAAATCAAAGCTGCCCATCCCAGAGCTTTCTCACATCTGGTAAGTACTGTAATAGTGTTGGGGATGTGTATCCTGTTATTTTTAAAAGACGCTTAATTCAAGAGTTCTTGTTAAATTTTGCAAAGTGTCTTCAATTATAATTATTGCTCTTATCGCCAGAATCACTTTCAGGCCCAAGCAGCAGGGTGCTCATTGATCTTCCTGACACGCTTGTTTTCTGGAGAGATGTTCGCCTGCTCAGCAGGACTGGGAAGGTTTGAACAGCGATAACACTGAGAGCTGTTCTTAAGTATATTGTAAGCAGCATCATTAGCTCAATGAACTGACTTTTTTCTTGAAAAATGAGACAGAGGAGAAGCACCTCTGGAATGTTTTAGATGTGTTGTTGGTTTTATGTTTCTGGCTGCGTTTTGTCAGAGGAGGCCTAATTAATGCCTAATTTTTAGTAAGTACAACTACATAATTCATCAGTGCTTTTCTAATGAACCAGTACACTTGCTTTTAATGAGCTTATTTAGAAACGATTGCGGATGGAACTGTACATGATAAAATTTGACAAGGATTCTATTATATTTTCATAAACAACATGGTGCTTTGTAATTCAGTGTCATCCTCGCATCTCAGATAGGCAGAACAAACAGTTTTAAATGTTGATCAAAAATGCTGATAGAAGTTTTACTTTTATATATGCTTTTATGAAGAGAGATGAGAAGAAAAGCTGGTAAGAGCCCAAACATCTGTCGGGGTCAAAGAATATGTTTGGAATCTTTTCAAAGCGGATTGTCAGTTGTGAAAATAAAAAAAAAGAAACATTGCATTGGGGGAAGTGAATACTGGAATTTAAATTTAAGATTATTTAAGAAGAATGGATTAACACAATATGTTAACAAAACACATTTTATTTCTGTTGCTGACACAAGTTGTTCTCTCTGCAAAATTTAAAGAAAAGTATTCCTTTCTAGTAGATAATTATAATTTTGTGATGATGTGATTTATCAGGTTGTGTCGCTGTGTTAAACATATGGGATGTTTCAGTCTTTGTTACTATAACCTCAACAGCTTGAAAAAAGCTCATTACTTTCAAAGAGTAGGAAGTTATATGTTTGTTTATTTTAGTCTATGTGCTAATGATAAAATAATACTTATTTCTTGCAAAGAGTTAATTTATAAATTTGAATTCTTGAATTTCTGAAGTCAAATTTTATTGATTGAGAAGCATCCTAGAATTAAAGACAGAACAGCTTTAGCAAGCAGTTAACAATAACATTTAAACTTGTCAAAAGCATTTATTTAGCTCTTTTCTTGAGGTTAGTCACTGGTGCTAAGTAACCATTTGCTGAAGTCCATTTTTAGCTTTTTCTGCTTGCACTGTTTAAGATCCTGCATGGATTAGCCAAAAGTAGTTAAAAGTTAATTTCACCCTTAGAAGTACAGGATATGTATTTCATGTGACAGTATATACATACCATCATATTGTATGGTATGATGCATAGCAAAAAATGTACTTTATTAAAAAAGAAAAAAGCAACAAGTCAGTATTAGAAAATTAGCTTGCTTCATTTTCCCCGAGACAAATGTACAAGTTAGGATCAAGTGCAAATGACGGAGGTGCTTGTCTAGTATTAAAATATCCCTTCTCAAAGTTGCATTTCTGTCTCCCTGTGGTTGCACATATATGTTTCCCTGAGGTAACAGCTTGGAAACTGTGTGTGCCTGTCATACCCACAGGGAGCTGAGCGACGTGGATTGTGACGGGGCGCTGACACTCCCAGAGTTTTGTGCCGCTTTCCACCTCGTGGTTGCGAGGAAGAATGGTTACCAGCTGCCGGAGACACTGCCGGAGACGCTGCTGCCCGAGTACCTTCAAGCAGGTAACGTCCCTGCGGCAGGTCGTGTTCCTGTAGCCATCTCAGGAACCCGATGCACGTGTAAGACGGGTTTTATTTTCCATCCTGCAGGTAGGATGGGGTTCTACACTGCATAATGGCTCTCTGGTTGCTTTTCAACACATGCATTTTTAATTGTCTTTACGAGGCGATTGCTGAAGAAGGAATGTATAAAAGCACAAACTAGCGATGCAAGATGTAGAGGTTACCTGCCCCTTAATGTCTGCCTCTTTGCTCCGGTGTGCTTCAGGTGTCGTTACAGCTAAAGTGGCAGGTGATTATCTGTAGCAAAGATCATCCAAGAAGGCTTATATGGCTTTTAACTCCTCTGGTGATTTTCCCTTATGTACCTGTCCCCTGAAGATGTGTTGAAAACGATACTGGACTGCTTTAGAACTTCCTATGCTAATATATTTTGTTGGATGCAGTTACCGGTTGTATCAAAGGTTGAATTTTTTTGTAATTAATTTTATGTAATCCACAGATTCTTCTACAAGTAATTTGCAGTAATGACGGGGGGATTACAACAGTTTGTGGAGCACAAGGATAAATTAATCCAAAATACAACATACCTCAGTAACAATGTGCAGTGAAAGACCGGGCCTTTCATTTGTTCTCTTCAGCTATGTCTCTTGTAATTATAAATGAACATTGAAATATATACTTTCCGTCTAAAAAATGTGCATGTCTTTCTAGGGCAAGGAGGATTAATCACAGATGATAATTACAGTGCTAAGGGATAATATTTAAGACCTAATAAAATCTCCATTAAATTTGATGACACTGAATATATTAAAAGACAGGAAAAGAGCAAATCAAGCTCTAGTTAGGAAAATTAAATGTTCAACCTGTATCAGATTTGTGAAGTAATTTCTGGTGGTGTCGTGTTCCTTATAATCCACTATCTTCATATCCAAGGGGAGAAGCTCCTGTAAAACCTGCACCTCCAAGTCTTCATCACTTTTAGTCTCTCTAATTACATTCCCTTGTCATAATTACAACTACCCTTTTCCCTCCAGGACCACCACTTTGTTCGCTACTCTCATGCCTGTTCTCATCATAAATCAGCTTATAAGGTCCTCTATGCAGGTTCTTGTTGGTGTGTCTTCACATTAAGCCTCTTTGGGTAAAACTGCAATGGAAATAACTATCTCTAGTAGTAGGGGATCATTATGTCAATGGGAGGAAGAGCATGGTAAGCTATGGTTGTTCCCTGGGAGTCCTCTTTTTCCCGAATTTGTCCCTTTTGGCACTGGGGTCTTTACTGTTTTCTTAGATGATTGTTGTTTCATAGTGTTGAACACAATCAAGCATTTCAAGCTGATCTACATGGAAGAGGTGAAAGGACTAATTGTTTGTTGTGGGCACTCTAAATACCTCAGCTAATATCCTAATTCTGGTTAGCTTGAGGGTCTGAAAATGTCTTGCGCTTGTTCTGCTGCCTAGTCAGGATTCAGAAATCTGTCTTTTGAAAGACTTGGATTAATAAAAAGCAGAACATCTCAACACACTGTGACACCATGAATCACAAGAAAGCATAGAGCCCTGGTTGTATCAGCTTCTGAAATGAAAGTGTCGATAAGTGAGCAAGTGCTTCATACACTTATGTAAAATGTCAAAAGAAATTTTCAAGAGAAACTTTTTGTTTTCATGTTTTCATCATTTGATTTCTGTGAAACTTAGAATTTTTTTTTTTTTTTGGCTTGTTAGGAACCCAATGAAGATCACTGGAACCTGTTTTTCATTAGGTTGTTGTATTAGTTTCAGAATGAGGCAGAATTCTGTTCAAGTGAAATATTTGCATCTGATAAGAATGTTAAAGATTGAAATAAAGTGACTTGGAGCATAAGACAGAGCATTTAAGAATGAATTAATCTTGCTAGCTTTATGGCTTGTTCTATAAACTACAAGCACAGGGCCAAATGCTATCCTGGCACAGCTCCATTGACAATTTGACCCACCACCTTCTTTTCTGAAATTTTTTATTAAAACTAATTTACAGAATCTGTAAAGCTATTTGCCCTGTATGTAACCCACTGTATTGTAAATTAAGACAGATACGCAAGAGCTTAATTTATTCAGATAAACTAGATGCTAGCCAGAAACTAGAAATTTGATGTGAGAACTGGTTATTCTGCCTTTCAATATATTGATCTTAAAGAAAAGCTCTTTTCCAGCTGTTAAGACAGATTTATCTTGGAGGAACTAATCCCAGAGTGATATCAGCAGAAGGACCTGAGCCTGCAGAATAGAAATGAGGTTCTTGTGAATATTCCTGTGAGAAGTTAGAGTTGGTTTATTTTTTTTTTCTTTTTTTTTTTCCTCTGTTCTCAATGCTGTTTAGTTAAAGATGGTATATACTGCAGCATCCACTGTGTTTAGTGTCCTTGCTTTTTGCTGGCCTTCAATTTTAGTGTATAATGTAGATTCCACTATACTTTTCAGTATTCAAAATGTTGAAAATTGGAGTTGAGGGTTTGGTAAGTACCTTTAACATTTCTAAGACAGCAAGGTATAAACTATAAGGCCAACTGAGTTGATACTGGACTGTGAGGAGGAAAAATGCAAATGAACAGTTGTTGTTTGGCAGTTAATGTTTACTAAAAATCAGTTCTCCCAAATTTCACAGTTATTTCTACAACAGAAATTAGCATGTTATCCCTTTCATGACAATGAATTATTCGAAATAAAAGACAGAAAGATTTTTTTCATGGTGTTTGTGATCTGTGGCTTATACATCAATTCTGATATGTAGAAATGAAGGCAAAATGATGCTGGGACAGTTTTTTTAAGAACTGTATATTAACCAAAGACTTGGCATGTCTCTCCCTCTGCCCCCCCCATCCTTTTTTTTCCTCCCCCTGCAGCTTCTTTGAAGCCCATGCGTGACTGCGCACTATTTGATTCTTACTCTGAGTCATTGCCAGGTGGTCAGCAGGCCTGGGACTTCAGTCGTACGGAGGTAAGAAGGCGTAAGCAGGACAGTTACCTTGCAGAGTGCAGAGGAATAGCCCAGCTTCACGATGACTGTGGTATGTGTAGCAGCAAAACTGCGAGTCTTTGGGAGGACTTTAGGAGTCTCTAAGTGTACTATTAAGCCATCTGAACCCCCTCTCTCAGCAAATTGTTCAGTGTGTGGAAAGGGCTGGTGGGTTCTTCAGAAGATATTCCCACATAAGAGTTCACAGTAGTCATCGAGGGACTCCAGCCTTGTGTGATGTTGGAGTCTGCAGAGAAATACACCTTAGCTGTTCGTGTCCCGCGGGGCTGCATTTGGCCCTCCAGCATTGGGAGCCAGTGATGAGGGGCAGAACCCATCTTGCAGGAGGGGTGGTGTGGCACAAGGACGGTGCTCAGGTGAAATGTCTCCTGAATCTGAATTGGTCAAAAATGGCAGGCTTTGGGTGCAGACCTTGTTCTAGTCAGGCACTCCTGACCGTGTAGCTCGTGGGCGTTTCTTCCATTTACAGTCTTCCATTTCCACACTCGCTCCCCCAGTTTTGATGATGAGAAGAAAAATGTCTTGGCTTGTCCTGATTCCTTGTACTTCATAGAATCATAGAATTGTTTAGGTTGGAAAAGACCTTTAAGATCATCAAGTCCAACCATTAACCTAGCACTGCCACGTCTGTCACTAAACCATGTCCCTAAGCACCACACCTACACATCTTTTAAATACCTCCAGGGATGGGGACTCGACCGCTTCCCTGGGCAGCCTGTTCCAATGCCTGACTACTGTTTCGGTGAAGAAATTTTTCCTAATATCCAACCTAAACCTCCTCTGGCACAACTTGAGGCCATTTCCTCTCGTCCTATCGCTTGTTACTTGGGAGAAGAGACTGACCCCCACCTCGCTACAGCCTCCTTTCAGGTAGTTGTAGAGAGCAATAAGGTCTCCCCTCAGGCTCCTTTTCTCCAGGCTAAACAACCCCAGCTCCCTCAGCCGCTCCTCAAGACTTGTTCTCTAGACCCTTCACCAGCTTTGTTGCTCTTCTTGGAACGCACTCTAGCACCTCAGTGTCCTTCTTGTAGTGAGGGGCCTAAAACTGAACACAGGATTCAAGGTGCGGCCCACCACTAGGGGATGATTGCTTCCCTAGTCCTGCTGGCCACACTATTTCTTTGGAGAGTGAAACTATCCCAGATTTTGTACAGTATGGACATGCATAGTTCTGTTCGAAGTGATTCAATCGCCATTTTAATATCCAACCTTTTCATAGTCTATGGAGCTACCATCTAAGGGTCTAGGTAGTAATTGTAAGGAGCCGGGAAGAGTGTTTTGAGGGAAGAATGGAGGTCCGTTATAGCAATATCACAACAGATACCAGCCTTGTAATGGAAGACTGTTGCAAGCAAAACTAAATTAAGGAGAAGAGTTTATCACTGAGGTTAAAAAATGAACCTTTAAAGATCCTGTACAGCTGAACTAACCATAGCCCCTGAGTTGTGCCTGGATATTAGAACTCCAAATACATATGCTGTAGGATTTAAGGGTTTAGTGTTTAAGGTAGTGAATCAAATGGCAGACTGACTGCAAGAACAGGCCCTTCTGATGCTGCTTCCAAGTTAAAAAGTAATGGTATGTCATGCCAGCTCAGCAAGGCTCTTCTCCAGTTATTTCCTCCCTGTGCCTTGCTCTGGGAAGTTTCTGGGTCAGAACCCAGCTGTTCTCTCATAAAATGCAGCGCGGTAGTGGCACCACCAAACAGACTCTCCTGAGCTGCTACAGAGCACAGCGTTCACTTTGGGCAATGCTGCAGCCAATGCTTTGAGCATCCAGTTTATCTTCTGGAACTGTTAAAATATATGCGGTCTCCCTGGGTGGTATTGCTCTTTGTACAGCAGCTTGGCCAAAGTGCAGCAGTCATACCAGGTTTGGAAAGCAGAGCTGCTGTTCTGGTAGCGCAGGCTGCTGGTACGTTGGCAGCATAGGCAGGTCCTTCACCGTAGCAGAACGGCCTTGGCCCTTGCATATGGCCTTATTTTGGGAGGGTGGTTTGCAGGGGGCTGCGAGATTGTGCCACAGGCCACGCTGTGCTAGCATTTCTTCACTGTGTGGTCGTGTGGCAAAGCTCAACAGTCTCTTGAGAGCGTGCCTCATTAGCATGCATGCGTATTGGTTTGCAATTTAAACAAGCATAAGAGGCAAAATTCAAGGCAATTTGCGTTGAAAACCCATTCGCTGATGTCAGCATGTGTATGTATGTATATACATAACTCCATTTCCAGACTGCAGTAAGAGTCAACTGAGTATTTGAGTTAACTCACTGCATCAGCTTAAGATACTCGTTTTTAGAGAGAATTATTTGCCTTCTGCTTAAAAGCCGTCACATCCCTGTTGGGATGTTTTTTTGTCAGTAGGCGAGACCCCTGAGTGCCAGCTTCTCTTTTTCACTTGCAATTTAATGTGCGTATACAAATACACATGCATATATTAAAAAAGATAGAAATATAATATATAATTAAATTATATTTAAAATATAAGTAAATGTATAATTATGTATCTTTTATACACATAATTAAAAAGCTTCAGTTTATGTAACTTATTGACTTCAGGATCTATTTCGGTATCTCTCTGGCTTTGCAAGTGACTACACAGATATGCAAAGTGGTCTTTGGTTGTTGCAGAGTTGTGAGGAAGTTTGCTTTTTAGTAGCGCAGGCTTTGGGACTGTGAGATTAGAACATTCTTTTATATGTTTTAGAAAGCTCAGAAATCTTACTTTCAGAGTCATCTTGTGTTTCTTAGAAATAAAATGTCATTTCAGTAACCTAACCAATAAAATTTTATTAATCTGTTTTTTAGGCTCTTCTTGTTTGTGGTCCTTGAATGTATGTGCAGAGTAAGGATAAATCTAGAAGGAGGTGATTTCCTAAGCAATTAAATTGTATGGTTTTTTGCTTTTTAGATTTTTCTGCTGCAGTGGAGATGATAATAGTAGGAATATTATAGTAATAATGAAATAGCTGTAGAGAGTATACAGCACAAAATGTAAAAAAAAAAAACCCAAACAAGCAACAAGTCCTCCATTTTATGTTTAATTTTTAATGATATTCAACAGTTAAGCTTTCAGACCTCTTCTGCCTTATCTCTGCGCTCTCTTCCTTGAGACATCTTTACCATAACTGCCAATAACTTGCAGATTACTGTGCTGCCTTTGTAGTCAGATAATGTTCTTGGAGGAACAGCTGGATCTTCTGCTCCATTCCTAGGTTCTGCAAGGTGGCAGGATGTTCTGCAAAATCAGGGGGTTTTATGGCTAGGTTGAAAACGAAGAAGGATCTGTAGCATGGTTGCCTGCTGGCTAAGCACAGATAGTGTTACCTGACTATGTCACAATTGTTTGACTGGTTTTACTCCATTTCTTCACTGTCTGGGTCCTCGACATGTAGGGCAAAGCTCTCAGTTTGTTTCAAGGCCGTGTTATTTTGATCCTTTGTTATCCAAGATTAATGGACTATAAAATCTCTTCTCAAAACTAATTTGAGAATGATTTTGACTTGATTTTTTTTTTTTTTGTTCAACTGATGTTTTTATGTTCAGAATCATTTGGAAGGTCAGTAATTCATCTCCCATTCATCTCCCTCTGTGGGAAGTGCAGTAGTTCACTGTTGCAATTTAATTTGTAGCTTGGCTACTTGAGGAAATTTAGTTTAGATACTTGAACACTACATTAAAAATATTATGTTATCAATGCAATCAGTTATGCATTATCTCCATGTCTTTGTCTCTTTCCACCTATCACCCAGGCTGTTTAATTTAATTTCAGAAGACCATTTATACTGTGACTGCTGAACTACAGTACTGCAATACAAAACAGTTATTGAAAATAATGGCACGAGACAGGTCACCTGAATGCTAGGCTTTATTAAATTTACAAAACACACAAAGACTGCTAATGTTATGCTCGAGAATGACAAGGGTGACTGCTTTTTGTTAATCAAGGAGGTTTTGTCTTCACATTTTTTTTCTCAAGTTTTTGTCTTCCACTCTGGTTCTGGTCTGTCTTCTCCCCCCCTTTTTTTTTTTCTTTTTTCTTTTCCATTCCTTTGGCTCTTTTCCACAAGCTTTATTGCTGCCAAAAGCTTAAAGACAAGACACAAGATTTTGCACTGTATGCATAAAATGACTGGCTGGGGCTGCTCTAAACTCCCTCAGAAATGTCGTACTCACAGTTCATTGAAATTTGTGAGAGTCATTCCATTGATTCAAGCATTCGCTGAGTTAGGTCTTTAGTCTGATGCTCTTTAGAGTGTCAGGGCTAGCTAGGAATGTGAAGTGTTTTGTTCAAACATCTTCAGAGTCCTCAAGCCATATTTTTGCTGTGGTGCTTCCTCAGAAGTGTTAAGGAATCCCACGTGCAACTTTATAAAATAGATCTCATTGCCCTTTACTCTGGACTTGGCCTTCTTGAATTGCTGACTTGAGATTTTGTTTGCTTTTTTTTAATGTCTGCAAAATCTATATTTCTGAATTTTATTTTTTTTTTAGGCTCAATGGATTGTAACCTCTTTCATGCTCCCTGGGAAAAAAACAGCATCACTTAATATTTAGGGAAGCTTGGGGTTTCTGACATTTGCTTTATTGCTGTTTTGCCTGCAGAGTATATCCTTGTTCTTACAGATAATGCTGGTAGAATTTGTTCTTGGTTCCTTCTTGTGAGCTATGCAGCAGAAATGACAAGAACAACAAATGCCTGTATTATAAGTTGCTGCTGAAATAAAGAAAAGTTAAGGAATAAGACTGGGGAGAAGTTCCCTGTTTTCCCATCAGAGGCCTGAATGGGCCTCCAGCAGACATGCTGATGAAATTTGTTTTTCCCATCTCAATGACTGCATGTTGAAAGAAAAGAGTAGTCCAAGGATCAACCACCTCAATCAGAAGACTTTAGATGCAGAACTACTGGGCTCTGCAGTACAGCTTGAGTTTTGGCTAGAGAGACTCTTCTGATGGAAACTGACTCTTGTGAAGGCACTGGAAAAGGTTTCCTCAACCCTAACACAGGTGTTACACCAAAAAGAAAATAAAACACAGAATGACATTACTCTGTTATGCGAAGTCTCTCCTTACATGTAGCCCTTAGTTCCTTGTGAGTCACTGTTGAAGTGCTGCTCAAACTAATTTCAGGTGTGGAACTGCTATACCTTGAAAAGCAGAGTTACAGTTGTCCTTTTGAAGGTCCTCTATGCTTCTTTATTTTACAAAGCAAATCATGGTGCAAGAGAGAATATCGCCTTTATTTGTGTTGGTCTGTATTCTTAAATATTTAACTGTGGAAATGTGGGTGCTATGCCAATCAGTGTAATAAATACTTCTTCTTTCTTTAAGAAAGCATCAGCTGAAGAGGTACCTGATAAGTCTGCCCTGTTACAAGATGCAAAGAAAGATGACAAACAAGGTATTCAAATAAATCACACACACCCCGTTACGGGTTTAAGTTCTGTGTGTTACTAGTAATTCCATATATTCGCTGACAAAAGCAGTGGTATTTTTAATTTCTAAGCTGGCTATGTGTTGCTATAGATTTAAAAGCAAGATTTTGCTTTTAAATCATTGACAGCAGCTCAGTTGAAGACAAATGCATGTGTTTGCTTCAAAATTAGTTCTGTCATATGTGAATGATATGAAATGCACCTTCTAAAATGTGTCTAGTCCTAAGGCAATTAATGTTGCACTTCTTATTTTGACAAAGTTGTAGTTGTTGTTATCAGGAATTTTGTAAGAGTAAAGACTACATTGTGCCAAATTTTGGATTTCCCTTTTTGCAGGAAATAGCAACACTTCAAAATTAGTTTTTATTCCTATTAAAAAAAAAGTTCCTATATTTTCTTGCAAAACAAAAGTTTTGGACAAACTGGATTGAAAATACTCGATTCATTTATTTCACTTGAAATCCATCGGCAGCAAGCCATGTGAAATTGAAGTGATCTTTTTCTTTTTCCACTAAGCAGCTACTAGGGCTTCCAGAATTGGCGTGGGATCGTCACACAGTCATTCCCTTTTATATGCCCTTTCCCTGACCTTTCAGGTTCTCACTTGCAGTCCCTGTCCCTCAGCTGTGGAAACAAAACAGTTGTGGGTATTTTCTTGCCTTATTCTCAGAGCTGTGGATTATACATTAATAAAAAACCCCTATACATCTTGACCTTCCAGCTGTCCACATGATGAGGTTGCATCAGAGCTGTGAGACCAGGTAGTCCACATTCCTGAATCACCTTCCGTGCTCAGGTGTGACCGAGTTTGGCAGATACCCAGCGTGCCTGGTTCAAAGAAAAGTTGTCAGCCTTGACGGGTGTTTGTAAAACATTTTGACAAGTCAGCATATTCCAAGAAATTCATGTTTTGTTGACAGGGTTTGTTTTGTTGTAAAATTCGTAATGGACAAGAGCAAGACTTGAGCCTTGAAGGTTATTGCTTTTATATGTCTAGGGCAGATTTACTTTTTACCTGGGGAATCTTTTTTTCTTCCCTGTGTAGGTGAAAAACTTGCACTTTGCTCTTGGTAACTGACATGTTAAGTCAGATGGGAAGCTGCTTTGGTACATGCAGTCCTTCAGGGCTGAAGATTTGCTGTGTTTACGACACCGATTCCTACCTTTTCATCCAAAGAACAAATGCTCTTGTTCTACCATTTATTGCTATTCTGACAAATGAAAGAGCAGATTGCTCTCCTGACTGAGCAGATCTCCCCAGAAGTCAAAAACCTGTAGTTCAGGACTGTAGAAGCAAATTTTCCTGCATTTTCAGAACTAAACAAGTAAATTAGCTCACTCTGTCAGGTTATAATATAGTTAAAAGTGGGAGATAATGTAAATAGAACTGTATCACGAGAACCAGAGTTTTCCCATGTGTTTTATTTGAGAAAGGTAGATGGAGATGTAAGACTTCATTCCAAGCGGTCATTTATAATACTGTGTATTACAGTACATTAAAACACGTTACAATGCATTAAGAATGCCTTAAGAAAGTCATTAATAAAGGATGCGTAGGCATCAGTGGAAGGGGAATAAGCACAAAGATTGGGATTTCCTAAATTTTAACCCTGGCTCTGTCGGTGCCGTATGACGTTCCCTGGGGCAGGCTGGTGAGGTTTCAGTTGCCAGAAGCAGCCAGCCTCTGGCGTGCCCTGGCTTTCCAGGTTTGTAACGTGGGAGAGATGAGTCCCAGCTGTGCCAGGCATCACCAGCTGCTGTCTCTGTGAGAGCGCTACATCTCTGAAACAGAACTCTGTGGATTTAGGCACCAAACCCCTCAATTCGCAGAATTTGGGATTATTTGGCACTTTGGGCATAGGCCTTTCTGTCCTTGACTCTTGTACTCCAAAAAACCGTCACTTTTTTGAGTGCTTGGGTGTTCTGAGGGTATTTGGCTACTTCTGTTTTCTCTTCGAGTACGTTTAGCATTGTTAGACATTTTAACTAATAGCAGTTTAGAGGCTCCTTTCTCAGAGATTTTACCTGCACATACTTAAAGTAATTTTCATTGTTTTGTTTTTTTATTAAGCTCTTAAAGTAAGCACTGCTCTCAAAACGATACCAAAGGAATTTCAGCACTTGACTGTGAAAACAGGTAAGAAGAAAAAAAATTGACCTGTTATTTCCATTAGAATTTTGATCAAATATTTTTATATCACAGTAAGCCTAAATTAATGTGATTTGATTAATTTTTTTAAGATCCTTTTGCTCTCATACTATTTTACTACTGAAATTAGCTTTTACCTCATAATGACTACTACTTACAAAATTAATGTTGATTAGTACTTCAAGTTGTCAAAAGGTTTTCTTGCTTTCTTTCCCTTGTTGTTAGCTTATGTGCATTCTTCATGTGTGGCAAATTTTTTTAACGTAGCATTTTATAAGGAGTCTGACTTTTGTTTTTCTGTAGCACAAACGAGTTGCCAGAGCACAAATATTGTACCTCTTGATAAAAGCTCTTCTCAAGTATGGAATAGGTATTCAGTGACTATTCTGAAATGGCCTGTTTCTTTGTAAAAACTGAGCTTTCATATTTTTTGTCAAGGAATTTAAGGGTAGATAGTTTTTTGGAAACACAGACCTTGTGGCACTTACAGCACTGATGTAAGCTTTTGATTCGGGGGCGTGTTTCTTTGTTGAAAACACCCCTGATTTTTCTCTCTCCAACTCCACCATACACTCCTTGTTCCTATCATACTGGAAAATGTTATTTCTGGAGTGGCTCCAGAAACTGCCCATGCATTCAGTTCAGTTCGTCAGACCTCCCTTGCCTTCCTCTTTGTTAATCTCTTTCCTAGAGCGGTAAGAGTGTTTGCAAGCCCTCCCTCCTCCTAGTCAAGCTAAAATCTGGACTTGCTTGTTTTTCCTTTTGCATAAATGTTTTTACTTGTGAAGATATTCTTGATTAAGAAAACTGACCCCACATGTCTGTCACAGCGGTGTTGTCTTATAGCTTCGTTTATTTATGGCTGCCCAACAGCTGCATGCTTCATTTCCCAACTCCCCCCCCCCCCGGCTTCTTCCCAAACACTTGGCAGCTGCCAGATTTCCTATCTTCAGCTCCTATTCTCGAATGATTGCCACTTCTCCTTCACACATACACGCACGCACTCTTGCACTTCCCTCTCAGGGGAGAGGAGGGTGGTTGTGAGACTTTCAGCTCTCTTCTCTTCCCCGCCGTTTTGCCCAGGAGCGCCCCAAGCAGTTTTATTTTCAGTTCGGCAATTCCATCTTCAGTACGCTTAGGAAAAAAACTATTGTCACCTGCACATCTCCTGTGCCACTGTCCTGTTTCCTTCATGTCCATGTCCTTCATCTCCAAGTCAGGGAGGTCTTCTGGATGCTGCTGTGCTCCTCCAGCAGTGTTGCTGTGTTTGTATGCCAGGGGAGGCGGTGGCAGAGTGTCACCCCATCATCGTGACTCCTGTCACTGTAGGGGTTTCACCCTCGCTGTCCTGCACATTGAGGGTTTGAGCAAGCATGTCCTCAGGTTGTGTGATACGATTGATGTCAGAAGTAAAAATGTTTATCTGTGCAGTGGGCTAGATACAGCACTGTAACTGAGTGGTTATTTCAGAATCGGTCATCATTCTGAAAGGTCATTGTAATCATTAACCTTCAGGATGAAAACTCAGTTGGGATGAAGCAGGAGAAATTTTACATCCTCCTTTGGTTATTGATGTGGGCTGTTCATGTAAATTCAGGAAAGATGATACTGCTATAGTTCATTATGGGAAAGTTTTCTTTGCCATCAGGAGGACTAGAAATTTGAGATTAGTAAAAAACTTTATATGCTCAGCATATCTGAATATCTGGCCAGTTTATTTAGGCTCCTAAATGCAAGATCATTGTTGGCCTCAGACATTTAAAGGATTAAGGGCCAAATTTGTGAGTGTTTAAATTGTACATTTCTGCCTAGGCCACCAATAAGAGGTAATAGATGAGTCAGTGCAGGTGATTTAAACTAGTGGGGAATTCTTTGTATTTTCCTTAGCAGCATAGCATACTTGCACCTTTTATGGTACAGTTTTCCACCCAGTAATCAGCCTGTAAAGCAAGGAGGCACCAGGTGAGTATAAGCCATCAGGCTACAGCCAAAAGTTACTGAACCTGCATCCTTAGGAATGTTTAAATGAAGTTGTATTGGGAGAGGGGTGTGGGAGCAGTTAAACACCCAAAATGGGAACCTTCCCCCTTTCCTGTGGTGTGAATGAATAAATAAGAGTTAATCATCGTGTATGATTTTAATTAGTGCAGACTAAGCTGTTCAGTTCATCAGGCTCTACTACTCCAGGAATCGTACAAACTTTTAAATAAAAAATGTGATTGATTTACTCAATTTTATATCAGTTTCATGTCAGTTAGGCTTATGTATCCAAAGCAAGAGAAATATGGAAAATTCATGAACTGGATAAATAGTTTTGTATTGTCTTGAATGATTATGTCATATGTGTGTGTAAACCTGCACCTCAAACACAAAGTACGCACAAACTGAGTGTACCAAAAACTGAGTGTACCAAAATAACTGCGCATTTTATGGAAATCGTGTCGCAAGTATTTATATGTCCTAATAATGAATGTTTTATTCATTCATTATTACCTGCTTTATAATATTTTTTATATTATACTTTTTTTTGAAAGGTAAAGCTAAGTCTGGGTATTGTGTAACTGTAGCCTTGAATTTCCTGATTTTTCAAAAGCTTAAAAGAAAATCCTTAGCAGTAGTATTCTGTTGCTATTCTTTTTTATTAGTAGTCATTTTGGGATTCTCTCTTCCTTGTGTGCTTTCCTGTTTACCTCAACAAGATGTCCTCGGAGAGTTTGAATGTCAGTTTTACCTGCAGGTTTTTAGAAGAAAGGCTTTCTAAAAGAAGTATGAACAGAATTACGGTCTCCATAAAAGAAGGAAAATTTGAAGGTTCTTAAACATGGCTTAGCTTGGAAGGGATTTATACTTCCTGTTTCTAAGTGGCATATATTTAATTATTGTGCATGTAATTTAATAATCAGCAACTTCAGAATTAGAAAAATTGGGTCATATGGCTGTAGGGAAGCAGTTTCTAAAGTTGTATTCTCTGGGAGTTTGACACAGAGAGAGAGAGAGAGGGAGAGAGGAGGATTATCAGCACTGCATATTTTAATAATAATAATTCCCTCTCTCTCCTTTAGTTGCTAGGAAGAGTTTGTTGCACAGAAATCTGGAATGACTGTGAGCCAGTTTGGTGGTGACAATAATCTACTAGAACTTGGTTTATAAGTGGTTTTTTGTGTCACTGCCAGCTACATTTGGGTTTATTCCATCCAAAGCACCAAGTAGCACTGCATGACCTTAAAAGCAGTTTCTTTTATGAAGAAATAGTGTGTGGCTGTGCATGTGCCATATGCTGCTGCTTGTCCTCTGTGAGCCTAAAGCCTCCTATGGAGGGTCTCTGCAGTAGTACAATGCAAGCCATTATAAAGCCAGTATTTGCCAGCTGCTACCACAGGTAGCTCCTGCTCTGTGTTTTGGAGGATCTGTCGTGTTCTCGGGTAGTGCTGTATAGTAGCTGGTGATACATGTCTGACTTTGGAGTAGGCATATATCTGAAGGAAGCTAGAAACTCTGAGAATTATTTTTTTTTCCCCAGCCTACTTGCTTCTCTTAAGTGTTGTACCTTGATTAGCAGAATAATGGGAAAAGTACAAGGATTCACTTCGTGTGTGCCTTGCAATCATTGATGCTGCTGTAGTACCTTGAGGATATCTCAGTGGGCTGAATTTGAAAGCAATCACACAGCTATGTTTTCTCAAAATTATCTGATGTTAGTAAGGACAGTAACAGAAAAGTCACAAAAAGACTATGTAAACCAACGAACAGCCTCGAGGAGTTACCCAGAGAAGGTAAGTCAGCACTGTTGTTTTCCTATCACATAAAACCTGCATGTGGCAGGATATTTGGAATTCATCCAAATAAAAGAAACCCTTTTTTACATTGATAGAGATGTGTTTGATCAACACTTAGCCTGTAAAGCTTTTTACCTTCAAATAGCTTTCCTTCCCAATGTCAAACTAATCTCAACCTCATGTGTTAATTTTTCTTTTATGTGTGGTAAGAAGATATGCGTTTATACTAATTAGTTAAAGTATTTAGGAAGGACACAAGCCTTCGTGCTTTGGGAAACAGGAAAACTAATAGATATCTGGACTAGTAGTAAGATGTTTTCTGTGGAAAGTTTATGCTATTCCTTATGTTGCTTTGTCATGACTACATCCAGGCATACAGGTCAGAGCTGTTAGACCTATTGCTTTTCCTGTGTTCTGGTAACCAAATTAAAAGGTGAAGGTCTGACTGCATGTGGGCTTTTGAATTCTTAGGACATTCACATACTACAAAAACAAAAGGGAAGGAGAAGTGAAAATCAGTCCCCATTGCTCATGTGAGATGAGCACACTCTCACATCCACATTTGCAACACTCACATTTTTAATGAACACGGATCCTTCAGCTAAAGGTATTTATTTAAAACATGATGTTTTAGCAGTTCTTTCTTCTTTTCTGTTTCAGCTGCTCAGGAATCTAATGCACTTAAAGCCAGACCACGATCCAGGTACTGCTTTCCTTTCCATTTCAGGAGCAGACATACGTTCCTCTGGTGTTAGACTCAAGGTGTAAGAACTGATGTTGCATTTTTTAATTTTTTTGAATTGGCGTTGTGCTGGAAGTCCAGCTCAGCTAAAAGACAGATTTACCAGGAGGGATCTGTAAGCTATAGACCCTGCGTAAGTACTGCCTAGAGCCCTGCGATCTCTGGTCATAAGGCACTGGGACTTCTGCCTGTCTGCCCAGCCCCACTGCCTTGTTGGGGTGGTGGCTACCTCCAGCCCTGCCCCAGGGACGTCGTGGTGCGACAGCAGGGACCACCCCATCATGGGCAATGTTCTCAGCAATTTTGTGCTGTTGAAACCTGCACAGTGGTTACACATGGAGTGAGACACTGCGCACTCCGACAGAAGCAGCAATAGTAGCTCAGCTCTCAGATGTGGGTGAGCGAATCCTTTCGTTGATGTGCATGTACTTGACTACGGATGGTTGGTGTGTGATGGAAGGACTTAGGGACTTACACTGTTGTGCGCTAGAAATGACACCTGCTGAATTTGGATGTTTGAAAGAAAATGGAAACCTGTGCCAGAAAATATTGTGTATAAATGGATTACGTGTTGGGTTTGGCTTTTCACCATTCTGGTGTATAGCCATATCGTGCATTCACCTTCAAACTTTTTTTTTTTGGTGCTAGTTAGAGGGCTTAATTTCTTTTTCTTAGGTAATGAGAGTATAATCAGGAGCTCCCTCCTTATGAGCTTGTCAAAGCCTGCTAATAAGAGAGGATCAACTATAAGCATGATGAATGAAGATTGAAATCCTCTGTTCTTAGGACCTACATTTAGGAAGGCTGAACTGCCTTCTGTGCTACTTTTCTGCTGCTAGCCAAACCTTTTTAGTTTTCATACTGTTTTAAATTTTCTTGCTGTGTTACTGAATCATAAATTGCAAATATGCAAAAAATGCGTAAAAGGTATTTTATGCAAAAATGCATAAAATAGCAAATTCTGAAACAAGTTTGAAAAAAGTCACTTGAATGTGACTACTGTGTCACATATGACTGTCTCACATCTGACTATATGTCACTACTTCAGTGCAGAAATTGAGGCTAAAGGTTGCTGAGCACATCCTTGAACTCAGACCTTCTCCTGCGCTTGTCCAGCATAGCCTGGAGGGCTCTATAACCTTGAGGGTCTCTGTCTTCAGGTGTGCCTGACCACCAGAGTCTACGATGCAAGTCTGTTACAGCTCTCGGCTCTAGAGTCTGGCTTTCTTGCCTAAGCTGTGCAGATTCTTAGCTGCTGACTCTTAACTGACTTTCAGGTGCCAGGTCCACTATCGCAGGGCACTGTGGTGGCACTGCTGGGGCAGGCATATTTTTGCCTGGTAGCTGCTTTCTTATTCAATCTCTTAAAAAAATTTAAAATCTCAAACTGCTAGGTTGTACAATTTTAATGCAAGTAAAATATACACCGCATAATATGGAAACTAAAAGTATAAAACCGTAAGATCCTGGTTCAAAGCATTTATTTCAGGGTGGTTGGGTTAGGTCTGATCTGGTAAGGCTATGGAATTCAAAACTCTACCAAGACAAAAAATTCAGCATCAGCAGAGGTTTTTTTGTCACATGTGAATTTTGAAGTAATTATGGCTTTCACTCCTGTATTTATTAAAGTTTACATCAGAAACATAGGATCATCATTGCCAAATGTCTGTCCCGCTAAAGAGCTGTTTTCTAACAGCAGCCTGTTTGGCAAAAAAACGATCCGTTTCCCATTAGTAGGAGTTATTTCTGTTCTACTTGAATGTGGTTTAGGTCTTGCCTGTCATGTGTTACAGTAAGTGTAACATCTCACATTGTCAATGCTGATTTTGAACAAAGCTCTTGGTCTTGCAGAAAAACTGGTAACTACAACAGCTGAAAAATATTGGACGCTATTCAGCACAATAAAATTTTTTTGCAAACGCACTGCATTGGGATTAATGGGTTGTGGAAAGGCCTAGAAAGATGTACTGTGGCATATATTTGACCAGTGTTGATCACTTCTGGTGCCATTCAGTTTTTCTGGATTTTGTGGAATTTGGTGACTGTTTGCTATGAAAAAATTATTCTGATAGTTAGAATATTATAAATTACAAAATGTGTTCTTGCAAGAGGTAGGTTGAGGCTGTTACCTGTATAGACACTATCCTCACAGTTGGGAAAGGCAACAGACTCTGTAAGGGGGGAAAAATTTTTTACTCAGCTTTATTCAAAATAGTTGCTACAATTATCCTGTTGACAAAGTTATGTAAGAAGGCCTGAAGCTGTGATATAAAAGGCCTTAAAAAATACTAGCCCTGTAAGCATGACCCATGCCTTCCCCCAGACATGTAGGTCTGTCTGTTGCCAAATAAATCTGTTTCGTTATAAGAGGGAACTTCTAGTCATTAGGGCAAGGAATTTTCACCATGAACCTGATTTCTGATCAGTTATTTTTAGGTACTGTTCACTGTAGTTGTTTAAAATGAATTTCTGAAAAAAAAATATTTTCTGCTTTTTTTTCTCCCCTGTTCTTCTTTAGGTCTTACTCTAGCACATCAATAGAAGATGCTATGAAAAAGGGAGAAGAGCCCCCTACTCCACCTCCGAGGCCACAGAAATCACATTCCAGAGCTTCCTCTTTGGATCTGAACAAAATATTTCAACAAAATACACAAGGTAAAGTTTGCTTTCTTTCCCCCTTTTGAGACCATTTAGGTTAACTGCATACTTGGCACCTTGATCCATTTGCACAAATGCTTGACAACATGTGCGTATGCTCACCTTTGCTATAGACAGCAATACACTACAGAACAGAAGTTGCACTTTCTTGCATTACATCGCTACTGAGGGGAAAAATCACTGTTGCTGTAATTAAGGTGATTATAATGTTTTCTGGCACAATAATGGGAAGTTTAACATAGGGTAGTCTGTCATCACTGACTGTTTATAACTAGTCTGGCTGTTTAGACAGTTGTCAGCAATAACTACAATATATTTGATTTTTATTACTATTTATTTTTTGTAGTTCAGAAGCAGGAAGAAAACATTTAATGTTTAAACTGGGGGAAACTGAAATTTCTCGTGTGCAAACATTTTTGATGTTGAAGTTTTCCATATGCATGGGGGCAATCAGAAACCATTCTTTGAGTAAAAAGAAAGGGTAATTTCTTTTGACACGGGTGCATGTTGAGGGGAGAGAAAAAAAAATGTAGAATAGTAGCTGGAGCAAACCGAAAGAAAACTGCTCTCCAGCACTTTAGTATTTGAGCATTGCTTTTGCCTTGCACAGTGGTGGAAAGAGGAGCTGTTTGTTCAGGGCAGCAGTCACCCAGCATCTCTGTGCTTTAGCAGTGTCCTTGAACCAGACCAGAGCGTTATGCGGTGCACACCAATCATCTGACTCAAGGACTAGGTTAAACACGGTCATGTTTATGCTTCAGAAGAAAGCCAAGGTTTGACTGTGTCAAGGAATGTTTTAACTGGGCTCTCTAATGTGGTTGTTGGAGTAGAAAAGAAAGAGTTTCACCTCTTGCTATATGGGAGGGTATTTTTGTGCAAACACCAGACAGAATTCAAGAGGCCTGCTATGTGTGCTGAACTCTGAAACTCAATAGGAATAAACATTTTAGGTTTTTTTCGGCCTTACACAGAGAAGCAGTTCCTGATCTTTGACTGTGGTTCCTGTTCAGGGATGTTGCCTCCAATTCTGATTTCGTTATACATCAAAATAAAACACCAAACAGAGCAAAGTACACATTTTCTAAGGCAGCAAATCCTCTCAGAATCCAGATAAAAAATATAACTGGAAGGAAAACTTGGATTTAAGTTTCTCTTGGGACACAAATGAAAGGAGAATGTAAATTCTCAAAGAAGTCTTTCTGCGAATGAAAAGTAACATCTTACTTTTGAAATTGATCATTTTGAAAGACTGTTACTTTTGAAGTAAAGTAACAATTTTTTTCTGGGTACCTTAACAAACTGACAGTGTTATAGTGAGTGCAGGAAAGAATAACTCATCCTATCATACTTTTTTTGAGGGTTTCCTTGCTGGAAATCGGGCAATTAAATAAGGATAAGCAGTTGATTGCTTGCACAAAAACAAAGTGCTTTGGTCACTCTAAAACTGTTCATCATATTCGGTTCAAATTTATGGCTATTTATAGTTGGAACAAAAATTGGCTCTAGGTTGACAAAACCTGAAGTATAGCGTGCTACCAAATTGCAGAAATGTGGAAGGTCTCCCAGAGGTTCAGCTTCCTCCTGTACTTGCAGGGTGTTGGCCTGTCATTTTTTGCTCTCTTGGATGTCCCCTGAAGGCAATGCTAAATATTTGTGGTGGTCGTCTTCCTCTAATGGAGCTGTTCTATTTTGAGTCAAAAATGTAAATACTCATTGGGAAGGAATAAGAAGGAATTTGTAGCCTTGAAGAATTCAAGGAAGAACTTGTTTAACAATTTGTAGCCCACTCCGAAGAAGGGTTCCTGTTCAAATAAATCTGCATCATCAGAAGGAGGGGATTAAATCAACCCATCCCAGCACACCCAGGCACCATGGTGCATTTACCTTGCTCTGCTTTGAAGTAAAATGTCTGCATTGGAAATCATGTTTTCAGTTCTTCGTTCTATGAAGAAACATGTGCATGCTCTTTTCTGTCATTAGGCCCTAAATAGTTGTTGTTCTGCAACATCCTATTGATAATGTGATTTTTATACAGCTGCTTTCTTTTCTTTCACTTTTCTTGTTTTGATTTTTTTTTCATCCTTTTCCCTACTGATCTTGCTTCTCAGCAGAAATTCCAGTCTCATCATTTTCGGATACCTATTTCATCTAGAGACAGTTCTTCCTCAGGGGGTGGTCATTGTTTTGGAGCCAGACTCTCTATGGAGGTGCACTTTGTAAAAAGATGGTTTGTAGGAAGGCAGAGGGATTGAGTGCTGTCACCTTAAACCGAAGAGCGTTGCCAAAAGGAAAGTGTGCATGCGTGTTTGCATGAAGTAAATTGCACACAGTTGTATAATAACAAGCTGTATTCTTATTTCTGCTGACAGTATAAAAAATGAAGTTAGAATAGTTTCCATCTGCCATCAGAAGATACAGTTACAGATTTACAATATAGATGATGTAGTGGCGATGTACTATTTAGGTTTCTTGGCTATTGGGATAATACAGCCTGGCATAAATACCGAACCTGATGTGTTTCCATCCACAGGTAAGTTGATTACTTTCTGTCCTAATGTACTCTTGACTGAATTTTTGCTTTATGTTTTCTCCCTGCCTGCCTGCCTTCCTAGGTTTTCAAAAATAGTCTCATTGTTAGAGCTGAACCAGAAAAATTAGCTGGAATGACCATCTCCTCTAGCATCACTGTATTGCCTAGTGTCAGTACAGAAAACCAGACTGTAAAATCAACCATTTTAATAGCTTTCAGGGTATATCCAACATGATTAGAATAATCCCATTTTGGTACATTAGTTTTTGTCCTACTTACTCTTGTTCAGAAATAATTCTGGTTTTGGGAGTTTGGTGGATAATCTGCTCCCGCACCTGCAAAGGAGTGCTCAGTAGTATTGAGTTTTATTTTCAGTTCCTCGTTGGTCATGTTGATCTATAGGTATCACTTCTTTAATTGTAAAGCCAGCAGTGGTTTGGACCATTATTTTGTTTATTTCATTTTTAAAAGGCAGAAGAAGAAAAATCTCTTTTCTTAAAGTAAATTAAGCCAAAGACTGTTGCAGGTCCTTTTTGTGGGCACTGTTTTGGTTTGGTTTGGTTTGGTTTTTTTTTTTGGGGGGGGGTGTTTTTGTTTTTCATTTACTGCTGCTATGGTTTGCCACCATTTTATGATGCCTCTCTCCTGGCAAGTATATACAGAGAACATTTATCTGTGATGGCCGGGATGTCCAGCAATGCCTTAGCCATAGAAACTGTGCTTTAAAATTGTTAAATTGGGACATAACTGCACTTGAAGGAAGCGCCTTCATTCATACTCCATAGCTGCACTCTTCTGGGATGCTCTAACTAGTGTTACTCAGGAAAAACATAAAAAACCAAGAGAACTCGTTGAAAGGCCCCACCTTCTGAAATGTCCATATGTGAATTTCTGTTAAGAGATGTTAAGAGACAGAAATCTCTTCTTTTTTTTTTTTTTTTTTTTTTTTTTTTTTTTTGGATCATGTAGTCTTTATGTTAGCATCTGAGAAAAATTCAGTACTGCTAGATTCCCAATGTATTTCTTTTCGTTGAATATATAATCTCTGGCATTTGGCCTGTGTACATATTAAGAAAATACTTGGCTAGGTTTTATGCGTTCCTGGAAAGACAACAGCAGGTTTTAAGTAGAAACAAAAATGTCAGTTTAAAAGCATACATGGACCTGGTTTACATCTTCATTTCTTCTCTAGCCCACTGTCTAGTCAGATACAAGCCAAGAGCTCCCAGAGTAAGACCTGGGAGCCTGTGGCCTGCAAAGCTTTCCTGCATTATTCACAAAGGTCATTTGCAGAATTAGTTGCTCTCTGGGGCTCCTCCTGCTCCATTCCGTCTGTCCTGCGATCTGAGTGAGGCAGCAGGTATTGAGGGGGCCAAAATTATTGCAACTTGGAGCCCGGCGGTCCTGCAGCAAGGCCTCCAGCCACCTTTTACCCTCAACAGCAGCAGTAAGCTAGGGTCTGCCTTGGGGTAACTCTGGGACTGGGGCAAGTCTCAGCTTAAGTATTAAAACCCAAAAATGCATCCATTGTCTTCTGGCGTTTTGCTCAGTTATGTTTTCTGCCCATGACAACTACTAAAGAATTTACTTCTGGGCAATTATAGGCAGTGACAGCAGTCTGGGTCTTGGTAGATTGGTACACATGCCTCTGAAATACATTTTATTCCCCATTTAGTTTCATTTCTGAATTGCATAACTTCTTTTAATTAACAGTTCTGTTGAACAAAGGATACTTGTTTGGAAAAGGGAATTTGCTTTGATGAAACAACAAATTTGTCATAAACAGTGTAGTTTCAAGTTGATATGGAAGCAGATTGAATATCTGTGTGTAATTCATCAAAACAGCCATATAACTATTTACAAATGAATTTTTGACTGAAGGTTTTCAGCACTCATTTGCTTTTGAAACTCGCTCCTGCTGTGGCTGTCCCTGCAGTGAAGAACGTGTGGAATGCAGGCACCGTTTCTTACATCAGCTTGTAAGCAAATACTCACTGTAACCCGGATTCGCTCCTTTGAGTGTGCTGGTTTCAGCCAGGAAGGTGGGGCCAGTATTTTTGGTTTTTTCTCCCTTTTAAAATATGAGGTGTTAAGTACCACACTTGGTAAGGGGGAAACACAACTAGCATTTTATTGTAAGTGCAGTGTTTTCCGTTACGGATGATGTTTTCCTAACTACAGTCAGATCTGTAACCTCTACTTATCTCTGCTGGGTTAGTGATGGCTGCCAAACAAGAAAACATCTCCTCTGATCTAAGTGTAGTGTTCACAGAAAAGGAACAAGGGAACAGATTTATTGGTGTGCATCAGCATTCCCGTAAGCGACATAAATGTGTCTCCACATCCCTTCTGTATTCCTTCATAGACACGTTTTCCACACGGTTTGAAATGGTACTTTTATTGTAAGACTCAGTCAGTACAAACCTCTTTCTGCACCCTTTCATTTTCCTTAGTGCAAGAGGAAGACTGGTGTTCAGCACCACATTTTATCCTCTTTTTCATACTTTTGAAGAAGATTCTTCATTACTTCCTTTACTTCATCAAACCTTCATTACTTCATTCAGTCAACACAACCTTTTCTTGAACGTATAGGCTTGGTGGGTTTTATTTGCTCAGTGCGGAGATTTCTGAATAGTAAGTGTGTGTTGAGATGTCTTTGGTTTTTCATATTTGCCCAACCACAGCCAAATTTTATGTATTTCTGAATGTTTTCAGTCCATGTATCAAATAAAACAGTTCTGTAATTGTGTAGGAAAGAGGATTTGGAGAACTAAAATTATTGTTGCTCCATTGTCATACGTATTTTGATACAAACAGGTCCAAATAGTTACCCTAATACTGTATCCAGCTGTTTTCAGCAATCTGTTTTCAGCTACATCATATTTTTAGCTTAGTGAGCCAAATGCAGGTGACTTTCCCTTTTGGGCACATGGAACTGGGTACTAAAAAACCTGCCGAAGTTAACCTAGATAAGTGTGATTACTGTCTTATCTTCTGTATTCTTTTATGCTTAATTGTATTTGCTAGGAAATACCTGTATCTATTGAGGTTAGCTGTCTGCAAGTCTTAGTAACTATAGGCAAGGTTTTAAGGGGTTATGCAGGAGGTTATGTTGTTTGTGTTACCATAAATACAGGTTTCTCAACTAACTTTTTGGTTCAAAGCTGAAGTGACAAGGGGAACCTAGAATAATAATGCCCTTTTTTATACTGAATTTAGATCACAGTGAATTTAATTAAGTAATTAATTTTCAGGACTTGTATTGGTCTGGATTTAGTAAAATCCAGCTACTTTCTTGGGTAATAGGGCTGGATTTTACTCATGCTGTAGTACTATGTGGTCTTGCATGTTAATGTGTTGTGTTTATTAATCAGACCAAAACATTAAATTAGGAAGGTGACAGTTCTGAAGGACCTTTATTTTAGAATAGCGACAATACCATTTCGTTTGCACAGTATACAAAAGCTCTAATGTTGCCAGCTTCATCGAGTTAAGGGTGCAGAGTCAATTTAATATCTTCGGTTGTAAGGGTTGTAACAACAATTGCAATTTAAATTAAAAATGTCTTTTATGCATAGACCATAGAGAACACAAAATTGGACTGCTGTTCGTACTCTTCTCCAGTAGTGTATCACTGCAATGAAAATACTGTGTAATGCTTTCTTAATGTATATGTTGCAAAATCTTGTTATTTTTTGAAGCAGAGAATAGATTTTTTTTTCTTTTGGGACTCAGCTCCTGATCTGTTACTGGAGCTGTTTTCTTCTAGTCCTGTTCCCCTTCAGAATATATGTGATCACTGAACTGAGCTCATTCTGAATAAAATATGAATGTCTTCCCTCTGATTTGAATGGAAGAATTTTATGCTTCTCAGCCTTTTAGAATTTTTTATGGAGGTTTTATGTGTTTACAACTATGTAACTTATTTCTTTGCCAAACTGGACAAGGACATAATTAAGGTTGAATAGGCTGGAGAAAATAGTGAGGACATAAATGCATGAATGGTTATTACATGATAGGAATCTGATGGGGTAACATATTTCTGCGTTTTTAGATTTTTAAATTTTTATGTCGATCTCTAAGAGCTGAGTCCAGAGACTACATCTGTGCAAACTGGGGTAAATCTTACCAGCCTTTCAAGTGTAACTGTTCCTTGACAATTTGTGTAAATGGAACTTCTTTTAAATTATTTCTTCCCATTTTTCTAATCTATCTCTTGTCTTTCTGGGATTGAGGAATGGTTTACATCTGTTTTCATTCTGTTGCCCATTGTTAAAAATGAAATTTTAATCCAAAAACTCTTTTCTACTGAAAATTGTTAAGGTTGAAATGTTCTTGGCTGGCCCTACCAGCCCCACTGACCTATTTTCATGATCCCATGTGGGTTACTGTTCCGTGAAAAAATGTTGGTCCATCATAGAACAGCTTTACGGGTTAAACAAGAGGGGATCTTCTATTTCTCATGTGGAACAGGGGAACATGTTGCCTCCCTTGTGGGGGAGACCCTGGAGATGCAGATGTCCTCAAGAAGTGTCTGAGCGGCAAGTGGGACTGGAGGGGTGGCGGGTGGTAGCTCATTGCTCTTCCCAGCTCCCATGTGCCTGCTCTGAGTTGATCTGTGTTGGAAATGGGCACAGGCAGCAAGTGCCGGAGCCTCCAGGACTCCCACTGGGGTCTCCAGAGGTGAGAAGCTCTGGCAACATGGATCTGTGGGAGGTAGGTGGAGGGACTGTGCCTCCCTGTGGGTAGAGAATGAAGCTAAACGTGAAGTGAGAGGGAACAAAATCATGAATAATTTTGTTTGAGGGGGGAGAGAGGAGGGAGAAACAGTCCCCAAATAGAAACACACAGAAAAGGAAGGGGTAGAGAAAACAGTAACTAGAAAATGGAATGGTTTAGGGAAAATGAGGGACAGGAAGTTAAAAATACGGATGTTGTGGATGACACAAAACAGAAAATAGGTGTTTAAAAAAAACAATCAGGTTTACAGCTTTTACATAAAACATGCTGAATTTCATGGACAGGGTGTTAAAAAAAAAGACATAATTAAAACCACCTTTAATAGTGTCTTGCTTGTTTGATTTGGAAGTGACCCATCAAATATTTAAGCACACCAGTGTCCTAAATGAAGTCACACCTGCGAGTTCATAGTGCAGAAGCATTAATTGCTTAAGGTCTGGCTATATCTCTTCCTAATCACTTGGCAAGTACTTGGGTAATTTTCCATGCAGTCGAGGTACGACTGATGTTCAGTATGATTAGCACACGAAACGCTACTGTAACGAGAGCACGTCTGTGACATCAGGTGTGTGCATCACTTGCTGTGATACATGAAGCTTTGCTGCTGAGCAGGTTCCCAAAACTAACTGTGAGAAGCAAGGTTATTCTGGCACTGGAGATGCTTTTTACAGTCTTTCTACAAACCTGATAACAAAGTCAATATCAGGAGTCTAAAATCTTTGTTCGCATTCCTATTACCTTTTGAGGAGATATTAGTGAGAATTATTGAAACAGATCCCTGGCTAAATAGCTATTTCACAACCACCTTACTAGAATCCTTCATTAAATTTACATTGCTGGCTATAGCTTCAAATTTTTTTTTTCTTGTTGCAGCTTTCTACAGGCATAATAGTGAGAATTAATAAATCAGATCTCTTGAAAAACAGTTATTTCACAATCACCTTACTAACGCTGTTGTCAGGAATGTAAATAAATGAAGGAGTACCGAGAACGGTATTATGGGATATCCAAGTACCAATTTCAGTGAACAAGAAGGGAAGTTTTGTAAGACGGAGGTAAACACAAACCAGCTTAGACACAGAACTCTTCTGCGGTCTGCCTTTGGCAACCGGAGCAGGAAAAGTATCTCAAAAACCTCTCCAAAATAGCGTCAGCGTGAAAGGGTGAAAATGCCAGCTTCCCAAACTACCTAAGGAACTGAAGCCTTAGGTAGTTTGGGGAACTGAAGAATAATTGATTCTGTTGGCTTATCTTCTGCAGATCCTTTGCTTCCTGACAAAAGTAATTGGTTGATCTTTTGTTAAACCTGACCTGGAAGCTAAGCACTCTGAAGCAGCGTAAACTGATGTAAATCTGCCGTGCAGCCAGCCTCTCCCTTGATCCAAGAGTGCTGTAGCATCCACTTGAAAAATACCAAACACATCAGCCAGACTCTACTGAGGACCCCTATCAGAGTTTTCTCCCAGTTTAAGTGGGGAAGCAGAACAGAAGCAAGAACCTGGATTTAGGCCATCTGGATCCAGGTCAGCCTGGATTTAGGCTGGGTTTGGTTAGGGCTGCACCTTTTGTGTGAGCTGAGAAATGCAAGCCTTTTTCTCCCTTTGGGAATGGTGACTGAAATAAGAGGAGTGACCAAACTCTGTATGTCCTTTTGATCATGGGATGAAAGGTGTGTAGGGCTTTGACGTGAGAGGAGGTCAGCCTCCTTTGGTAGGCAGTATCTAGTTTCACTGTGGCTAGAAAGGTACAAAATGGCCCCTGACTCAGGAAAACCATCCTCTTTCAGGCACTGCTTATGAAAGTGTTCAATTCAGATGCAAAGGAGGAGTACGGTTTGGTTTTTTTTTTTTTTTTTTTCCTACCCAACATCTCTAACTTGTCTGAGGTGATACCCAGGGTAAAGTGGTAGACTTATAAAACCAAGAAGGAAGACAGTTATAAAGAAGGGAAATGAAATTAAGTACTTGACATGGAAATGTTTCAGGAAATGTAGTTTTATATGCTGCTGTTCTATTATTAATTAATTTTAAAAAATAGCATACACCCAGCAGCTTCAGTGTATTATGGCAGTTTTCTTCAATACTAAGAAACAAGAGGACAAGTGACTATCACTGGGTGAGAGAGGTGCAGCATGTTGCTCTTACAGGTTGCTCTAAAAGATCCCAAGGGCCCAAATTTGTTCCACCCTAATTTTGGCATCCTCTCCTGCTGCTGTGCCTGCTGAGCTAAAGACCTACTTCCAATAGGTTTGACTGGACCATGATAATTTTATGTTCTTCCTTGGTCTCCTTTTCCTAGATCAAATAAGTCAAGTAAAGAAGCTACTTGGATGGTCACCATGATTGATATTTTTCACTGCCGTGGGTAATGAAAGTGCTGAGGATTTGTGTTGTTTGCTAGGGAGGCTGGAGGCAGAGCAGCATGGCCAGATGGGATGGCATGGCCTGTTCTCAGAGTGTAGCATTACAGCCTGGTGTTTGCTTTCAAATATTAATCTAGCTTCAGATTGGAAAAACCTGTTTTTTTATCTAGTATGGTGTCCTGTTAGTGCTATCAGACCTTTGTAATTGCCAAAATAGGGCAGAAAAATGGTCCTGGAAGCTTTCCATGCAGATAATCTGTCTTAAAGTGTAAACATGCTAAGTAAAGAGCCATGATTTTTTCACTGAAAGCCTTATCACTGTCTTTGTGGGAGCAACTAGTGCTTGAAAATGCTGTCATTTACAGGAATACATGTGATGTGGATACTGGATATACTTAAATCTATTTTACTGGTGCCTGTATGGCCTCTCCACAGTGCTGTCTCTGAGATTTGCTGTACCTTGCTCACCCTGGTGTGAATGCCACCAAGATGCTCAGTAATGAGGCGACCTGTGCGAGGCTCGTCCCGCTCCCTCCAGCTCCATCTGCTTTTGCACAGGGTATGAAGACTTGTTTTCAAAGAGCAATGGCATGCAGCTTATCCCAGCTTTGGGGTGTGCACCTGGAAATATGACATTTGTCTGTTTGCTGCTGGGTCCCAGGGTACTTGCTTTCATTTTGGAAATGGACCTCCCCCTGTACTTGGGTTCGCTTTCAGAGCTAACGTAGTGATGACATCTCTTAACAGCAAGAGCCGATCTGTGCGGGGCGGTCTCCCAGGAAGGCAGGCATTCTGGAATAGCCTAATATTACAAGTCACCTGGTGATACACATAAAAACCTATGAGTATTTGTTAACATTGCCCTCTTTTAGGGTAGTGACACTAGAGAAGGCCGAAGCTTGCAGTATCTATCATTACATTTTTTTTCATTGCCCTGTGGGGAAAAAAAGTGAGGTTTTTTTATAAGTTGTTATGAGTCCTCAAAAGTCGTCTTAACTTTTGTCCAGCAATTGTGCTCACATAAGCATGATTTCCTTCTAACAAGCTGAAGATGTTCTGCAACAGCAGGAATTTTATGAATATTTGATGAATAGCTTAAGTTAGAATTTGCAGGATTAAAAAGAGGAAACTGGGTCAAATGCACATGGTGTAAGCATCTAACTTCTTTAATGCTAAATTCATACATGTTGCATTTTGAAAACTGAAGAAGTGTTTTTTTTGGGGATGGGTTTTTTGGCAGGTTGTTTTTTTTTTTTTTTTTAATTTGCCCATCTTACAGAAAAATTACTTTTCTCTTCGGAATTTTGTGGGCCAAATCCCAGGAGACTTCTGGGGTTTCACAGCATGTGCATCCACTTCAGGAGATGCTTTTCCAGGAAGCCCAGCACCTTTCTGCGTAAAGACTATCATGCTGCTTTTCTAGGTATATCACTGGGTTTGAAGAATCAGGGAGCAAGGACAGTAAGTGTTGTATCCTCTAGAGTTGAAGTTGAGGCCAGTTGTCAATGGATGCAGCTCTTGCAGTAAAGCTTTTGAGGGCCTGCTGGAGCATAAGCCAGCACATACAAAGATGATGAACACTGGAGGTGGCTACGTACATTTGCAAGGGCCGAGGGAGCTGCTGGGGCTGGTGCCTGCCTGCAGCGCTGCTGACCCTGGCCCCACATGTCCCTTCCCAGGGCCCCTGGTGCTCGTGGCAGCAGTGCACTCCATGCTTCATGTTTGGGCTGCCAGGGGCTCGTTAGGAGTGTGTGTGTGATTTGTGCTCCCTCGTGACATTAGAGCTGTTTGGAGAGCAGAGATGATACCCTCGCAGTGATAATCACCTGTGGTGGTGGGAGGGTAAGGTGCCTGCGGGTGTTTTCCATGGAGCATCGCAGCACAGCTCCCACAAGGTTTCCTGAAGATAACTGTATCATGTTGAGGATACATACTTGTCCACTATTACAGTGTGCAGCTGATGGACCTACAGAGCACTGGTGTTTGAGTTATGTGGTGTTTTCAGATACTTTTATTAGCTGTAATTGCCAAAGCCACTGCCAGTGCTCAGATAAATGAAATAACCTGAAGTTCAGACTGAAGGAAAGGAAGGTTTCTTACTCTGCTGTTCCTTTCTAACGGTTAGTTGCGCAGAAGAGATGGAGAATGTAGTGATGACATCATACTGGTATTGCAGTGGCCTTATAAACAGAACTAATTCAACGCAAGAGGAAGGATCCTAATGACCATGTTTTTTCAAAACTCTTACATCTGTAGGTGTGTTAGTGGCTCCCTTGCTTAACCTAAGTTGGGTTTTAGTTGTTCCGCCTCTCTCCTTGGCATTGTGTGCAGTGATATTAGGCTTCTTTTTGATTCAAGAGATGATGATACAGATGATGTAAAAAACACCCCAATGTATTATAAGCCTCTCTGGAGCTGTATATAGTCAGTATGACTGTTCTCAATGTTTTCACCCACACATTTTTACTCTCATGTCACTGTTGTCCTTAATGGTTAATATCTTTTGTCTTTGTATTTTCAACCATGTGGACATTTTTAGACTTAGTGTATAAAATATGTAAATGGCTAAGCCACAACAGGGCTTGTAATGGTCTTTGTGGCTTTTTAAAATATACATGAAAATAAAAAGTGTATAAAAGTAATTGCTTGCTTAGCATTATTGTGGTAAAAGGCATTTCTAAGTTTAATATTGTTGGGGTTTTTTGCTATACAAATAACCACCAGTGCAAGATGGACTGTCTGATATCTTTGCCAGTGCAAGTGCTGAGCACTAAGTGCCACAGGAGCCTGGGGAGGGTAACCCAGCTAAGGACTCCCACCAGCCCTGGTTGGTGTCTCTCTGTGCTAGCCTAGTCCTCCTCTCTGTAGCTGCCTTTGGAAGCCATCATCTGTCCTGTAGTTTTGTCCCATGATGGGTTTTAGGTATTTTAAGGAAACTGAGAAGTACAGTGGCCAGACCTACGTGATTGTTACCCTCCTTTTGTGCTGGCTCAAACTAAAAGCTGACATTGTGTTATGGTAAAGGGGCCTGAACTGACCATTAGGGTTTGTATTCCTCTCCTCAATTCTCTTCCTCCCTCCGAAATTCCTCCAAAGAGTAATAACATGCAAATGCAAAACAAAAAGCCAAAGAAATGGATTTCTTTTGGGTTCATTTAAGCTTTTGTCCTATTAATTCCATGGCAGATGTTTTCTTTTTCAGGCTGCACTCCATCACATAGTGTGTTTTATCTGGAGTGAACACTAACGTCTACATTGGATGCTAAAGCATCACTTTTAAAAAAGGCAATAATGTTAATGACAAAGAGCAAAGTCCCAAGGACAAGTAGAATCTGTTTCTGGGGTTCTTTAACTAGAATTGGATTGCTTTAGCTATAGCTTTTGTGGCTGACTGGCTTCCATCTCTGCTTTTTGTCATAACATTGTGGGTTTTTACAGCAATTAAATCACTGCTCATTCACTACTCATGAACTTATTTCAACAGGGTTTGCTCAATAAAAATCAAGTTTGGTTTCTGTTATTAAAATGTTGAATGCTGCCTCTTCACTAGGAATTATCATGGAAATCAGTTCTGGTTTTATTTGGAATTAAATTAATGTGGTTTTGTTTGTCTTTTTTTTTTTCTTCTTCTTTTCTCACTGTTCAGCTGTGAGGTCTGGCTGGCTGCCCCCACCACCGCCTGCACTGCCCCCTCGACCTTCTGTATCTCAGGTATGGACAAAGGTTTAGCACTTTGCTGTGTATTATTTGCTTATTTATGTTACTGTTGCAGTGGTTAGCACAAGTTGGCTTGGACATGGCAGTTGTTCTTGCTTCCAAGTTAATGCAAATCTGCAGTTTGCTCTGCAGTTCTATACATGTCCTTCGTTGGTCTGTCTAGCTGGTGTGTTGCAACGTCAAATTACAGACTAATTAAATCTCTTTGTAGTGGAGCTGACATGCACCCACTAGACAAAACTGTAAATTAAAGGCTAGTAAGGCTAGTCTACTAATAAGAGTTTCATGCCTGAAAGGCATGGGCTTGATACCTGCTATTTGCTTCTCAAGCTTCAAATGCTCAGAGGGCATCTGCTAAGGGAGCTACGGCATGAAAGAGTATTTTTCACCCATGGGTTTGAAAAATAATGCTGAAAGGAAGCAAATGCCATGTCAGTTATGTTATTAAGTTTCAAACCATTAGTGGCATGCTTTTGTTTTGTTTTCTGGATGGGTTTTTTGTTTGTTTGTTTTTAGAGCATCACACAGCCACAGCACAATGCAAATTGACTAAATCATGTGTATCTGCATCCAGATACTTCTTCATGTTTTGGATGATGATGGAGGATCAGGATCTTGTTCTTTTTATGTTGTTGGCTCTGTTAAGTCTTAGGTGGCAGTATGCTTCATATATTACTCCTTTAGGTGAAGTGTATAATAGAAAACAAGTCCATAGGGGAGCTAACAGCCCATTACATATAAAAACTTGGTGAGACACCTTCGTTGGGGCAGAAACAGTCCCCACTTGAATTTTGGATCCAGTCTTAAGAGTCTGCTGTTGAACACCACCTGCTGCACAGTGCTTAGGATAGAAACAAAAAAAGGCTTGTTGCGGTCCCCAGCTCCACCAGCAGCTCGTTGCTCTCTCCCTCTCCCCAGCCCTTCTTAGCATATGAGTGCAGCTAGTTTCTACCTTGAGGACCGTAGAGCGTTCTGCTTTGAACTTGGGTGCTTCCCCCGAGTCACCATGGCATTAGCCGTGCTGCTAACACCACATGCTCTTTAGTGCACCCATCGCGTTCCTATTTTGTCTACTGCTCCCCGGAGAGCAGTGTTTCCCTCTGGCTTCCCCTGATCCTGCAGTGCAGCTCCCTGCCTCCCTGCCTTGTGCCTGCTGCAGCTGCTGCTGCAACCTGCACCAGCCCTCCTGCTGCTGCTCGGACTTGCCACAGCACGCCGGCTCCGTGCAAAGCAAGCCCTCTTGCTGCCATTGGGAAAAGCAGTAAATATAACAAATCCTGTTCTTAGGGGGGAAAAAAAAAACCAAACCATTGTTTTCAAGCAAGGTTCTGCTAATTGTTCATTTTCTTGTCCTGTGATTGATTAGCGTTTCCTTAGCAGGGCAGTGAGGAGAGATGTTAATTTATTTATGCATGTCCAGCAGCTTCCTTACCACATCACAAACACTGAACCAGCTGCTCATCTTACACTAGGCCATGCAGAATATAAGACCTTTCTAAAACGATAAACACAATAAGGTTGTCATGTGAAATTCTTGATCCAGTCCTCTCCAATACAAAAATCTGTTTTCTGAAAGAAAGAAAAAGTGGCTTCTGTGTCTACTCAATAATGAATATATAGCTAATGTTTTGCTTATATGCATCACTTATATTTACTCATTTATTTCTGATTATTTTTAAAGATACTTAATCAATATCTCATCAAAATATTCTTGTTCTGACGTCTAGCAAAAATGTACATAAAATCAGTTCTTGAAAACATAGTAAACTTCACGGTCATCACATTCTGTTTATTTTTTCTCCAAGTGTGCCTTTCTGTGATAAAGGTAATAGACAGTAGGGAAGTATGTGTGGTGGGGTCATAATTCAGCTGAGCTGACCCTTATGAATAGCACGTAAGCAATAGTAAGCATATGGATTACATTAGTCCAGTGGGGCCCTTGATTTAAAGAGCACGAAGAAGTTGGAAGGAGGGATCTGCTTTCAAAACCGAGGCAGGGTCAAGAACTGAAGAAAAGCCGTGATACTGAAATGACACATTCAGCTTTTTCCTGTTTCAGGATTTACCAAACTCTTAAATTTCTGTTTTAACTTATTTTTCAACAATGTTATTGAAAATCCTTTTTTATTGCCCTAACATTTTGCTATATTCCTGCAGTTAAGCACTGTGAATGACAAATGTAGCTTGGAAATGATGCGAGCCCCACATATTTCAGGTGGCTGTGCACCATGGAAGTATGCTCGTGGTGTGAGTATTTTGGCTCAGCTTTGGAAATCAGTTGATGGAGGAGGAGAGGGAAATCATTTCTTCTGAGGACTACAGTTCTCTGTGGATAGCTGAGAAGCAGCCTGGAAGAGCCCAGTTGGCTCTTTAGAGTGAGATTAAAGGGCTCATGGGATGTAAAGGCCAAAGTGCGTAGAAGAGAGGTATCAAGGGGCAGGTATTACATTTTAGTGGAGCAGAAGTCCTTCTGTGAGCTTAATCAATAGCAATGTAGAAATGACATCTTGACTTTGGCCCTGGGTTGCTGTTGTTTTTGGTAGAATTTGTTTCAGCCTTTAGGAAAACATTATTTTTCCTGTCAGAACCTCCAAGGTAATCAAGCTCAGTAAGTTACTGAAACACTGGTTATTCAGAGTGTGCCAAACGTCTCTAGTCGTATCACAAACTTACTAAATTATGTCCACATCCAACTCTGCCTCCATAGTGCAGTCAGCTGGATACCAAGGGAGAAGGACTGTATCCCTGGGTGAGTGTAGCACAAGGTAAAACTTAAAGCTAGTACTTCTGTGGCCTTGACTCCAGAGCTCAGTGGATGCGCAGGCTTACTGTGAGAGGCTCGAGTCTTGGGATCCTGCGAGGACTTGGCCGGTTTATGGGGAAATAGCCGCGGGGCTGGCTTCTCTGCTCTGGGCTGCTGCTGCCAGCCCACACTGTTCCACACCTCTGATGGGGAGACACCTTTACAGGTGTGACTGCATCTCCTATTACCTCTACAATGGGTTTTAGAGTTAGTGAATTAACTCTGCTTTTCTTTCTTCTTGATGGCCTCTAAAAGGCTATGGTAGCTCCATCTCCTCGGGATTTTCCTCCATTGCCAAAATCAGTGTTGTATCGACTTAGTATCAGCCCACAAACTGTACCCAAGTTTTCTTCAGAGCTTGCACCAGACATTTCTCCGATGCAGTGGTGCTTTCATCTGAGGTCCCTATGGTGACTGTAAATAAATGCAATAAATAAAGATGGACAAAAGGCAAGTTTACATAATGTGGATACACCATTATCTCCAAGTTATGATCTTTTAACCCAAATTCCAACCCATATCTCTCTGCGCTGCAAGCCATTTTGAATTGATGTTTCCAGTAAGACACTGTGAAATGCGGTATGAAATGCTTTATTAGAATCCTCAATTCATGTGGCTTTCCTATTAAAAAAATAAAAGTAATTCAAGTTTTGCCTAAATTCTATAAAGAGCATTTGGAAAGATTATGCATAGAAGCAGGCTTATACAAAAAACAGTTTTGTTTTGGATAGTATGTTATTTCACAGTGTTTTCCTTGTACTATATATGCCTGTGTGTAACTTCACTGACACCTTCTCTAATCCCTAGTAGCACATCTCACACTTAGTGAGTCTGCAGTAGCTGCTTGGATTTAAGGATAATTTTATCTGTATCAGTTTCCCTATTTCTTTGGACCATAAATATTTAATATGCTGCAAGCTATTGTGCAGACATAGGACACTGTCTATCTACCTACCTCTCTTGCTCACTTCTACTGACATGCTATAGTTATGGCTTTTCCACTCTTTTTTTTAAAATATTTTTGGGATTTTTTTTAAGTTTTTAGGGTTTTTTGTGTCATCCCCATTGTCGTCTCCCCACCCCGAGTGATGGTACATAGAACAGATAACCTGTAGCTTGTTGAAATACCTACTATGTTTTTTTTCTGAGCTTGTAGAGGACTGGATTCAGTGGCTCAGGTAATTTTTCCTGATCCTGTGTTCCTAACATAATGGTAAACTTAAGTCATCAAGGAGAAATGGCATAAAGGTGGCCCCAAAACTTTTGTGCGGACCCAGAGCTGTAGATAAAAAATTTGTGTAACTTGGAGGCAGTAAGCATCAAGATAGGAAGGCAATAGCATATGTAGCTGATTTGCAGTGACACAGATTTCAGATAGGAAATAACTTTGGCTGCTCACGAATAACACTCCACTGGAACCAAACGTGTATGCACATCTCATATAAGCCTCTGTTGTTATTTTTTTTAATGGAAAACAAAATAATACTTTATTACTGTTGGCTTTTAAGCCTACAGAAGTCATTTACCACAGATGTTTACTGTGGCAGATTTAGTAGCATATTTATGCTAATAGGAATTATGGATGAACACTGAAGAGCAAATATAACTTTAGGATTTTATCCAACATCAGCTCACTGTCTGCAACATTGCCCAATTATATCAACGTTCCTTTATTTAAATTACTCTATTTCAGTACCTTCCTGTCCAGTAATGAAGGCATATCTTCAGTCCTGCCCATGCTACATAAAGCGATTTGAAAACAGTGGGACTGGAAGAAAACCCTGTATATCTTGGCTGAAAAAAACCTGATGTTCCTAGTCTCTTTTCCCAAGCTCTAAATATTCAGCCTGTTGGTTTTGTAAATTCACACTGATTTGTGCAGGACTTTTATTTCTGGAGACCTTGGGACCTGGTTTTCCCACTGGTTCCACATTGGCAGTTTTGACAGATGCTGAAGAAATTATGGACGAAGGCAAAGTGGTGAAGTGAAGTGGAGTAGGTAGGCAGCTGTTAATGTTATCAAATTGAAACATCCTGAGTACATTGCAGCTCTGAAGATTAAAATCTCACTGTTATATGAGCTCAAGAGTTAGGCTGTCAGTTTAGTGGCCGTCATTACCATTAGATGTTATTGATTTGGTGAAATCATGGAAACAAAGTGCTGTGAGAGATGATAGGTGGGTCACCCTACCCAGTCACAGGCACCTGGTGTTGTTGGAAAGCAAAAATATTATTCTTTTTAACGTATTGAATGTTCCACTCTCCAAGTGTTACTCGATACTTCATAATTCCTTGAAGCTTTTTGGCCATTCATCATCCAGAATTGCAAGTGAAAACTGGGACCCGGTTCAAGAAGTTGTCTCTACTAACATGCCTCTGTGTTTTGCTGAATCCACGGAGAGCCACGAGCGTGGGGTATGCTCAGGCCGGGTCTGTAACCATCAGTTACGCGTGCCCACGCTGATCGGCAGTTCCGAGGCCAAGAGGTGGGGAAGGGCTCCCATCCGTCCCGCTGAGACCTCTCAGCCTCCTGAGCAGGATGGCCATGTGCAGGCTCCATGCTGGGAGCTGGTCTGGGGGTCCCCCCATGGCCAACGTCTTCGGGTAAAGCCAAGATACATGGAGGATAAGGTAGGGTTTGCTTATCTCTATTACAGAGTTGTTTGGAGAAAACGTTCAGCCAACTGAGGCACCTTCTTACTCTGTAAAATTATGTGAGGAATTTCAAGTTTTTCCAGCATTCTCCTGGAGAAGCTGGCTGCTCATGGCTTGGATAAGTGCACTCTGTGCTGTGTTAAAAACTGGCTGAACGGCTGAGCCCAGAGAGTGGTGGTGAATGGAGTGAAATCCAGTTGGCGACCGGTCACGAGTGGTGGTCCCCAGGGCTCAGTATTGGGGCCGGTCCTGTTCAATATCTTTATCAATGATCTGAATGAGGGGATTGAGTGCACCCTCAATAAGTTTGCAGACAGCACCAAGTTGGGTGGAGGTGTTGATCTGCTGGAGGGTAGGAAGCCCCTACAGAGGGACCTGGACAGGCTGGATCATTGGACCGGGGCCAACTGTATGAGATTCAACAAGGCCAAGTGCCGGGTCCTGTACTTGCGTCACAACAACCCCAGGCAATGCTACAGGCTTGGGGAGGAGTGGCTGGAGAGCTGCCTGGCTGAAAAGGACCTGGGGGTGATGGTTGACAGCCACCTGAACATGAGCCAGCAGTGTGCCCAGGTGGCCAAGAAGGCCAATGGCATCCTGGCTTGTATCAGAAATAGTGTGGCCAGCAGGACCAGGGAGGTGATAGTGCCCCTGTACTTGGCACTGGTGAGGCTGCACCTCAAATACTGTGTTCAGTTTTTGGCCCCTCACTACGAGAAGGACATTGAGGTGCTGGAGTGTGTCCAGAGAAGGGCAACAAAGCTGGGGAAGGATCTAGAGAACAAGTCTTATGAGGAGCAGCTGAGGGAGCTGGGGTTGTTTAATTTGGAGAAGAGGAGGCTGAGGGGAGACCTTACTGCTCTCTACAACTGCCTGACAGGAGGCTGTAGTGAGGTGGGGGTCAGTCTCTTCTCCCAAGTAACAAGTGATAGGACGAGAGGAAATGGCCTCAAGCTGCGCCTGGGGAGATTTAGATTGGATATTAGGAAAAATTTCTTCACCGAAAGGGTAGTCAGGCACTGGAACAGGCTGCCCAGGGAAGTGGTGGAGTCTCCATCCCTGGAGGTATTTAAAAGACGGGTAGATGTGGTGCTTAAGGACATGGTTTAGTGATGGACTTGGCAGTGCTAGGTTACCAGTTGGACTCGATCTTAAGGGTCTTTTCCAACCTTAACAATTCTATGATTCTATGATTCGAAGTGCTGGTAGGATACCTGGAGCTTTAGGGGAATGAACTTTTTTGTTACAGAAATTTAAAAAAAAAAAAGTGAAGATTTTGCTTTTGGCCACATGCTATTAGTACATGATGGTATTTTCCCAGACAATCGTTTTATATTAAACCAAAGGAATACCTTTTTTAGCTTGCATTTACAAACACTGTCCAAAAAGAGGGTGGGTGTTTTGATCATCTCCACGGTTTTGGCTGCAGAATAACATATGTCATATAATCAGTGCAATAGGTACTGAAGAAGCCTGTAACTGTAATAAAACTGAAAGTCTTCTGTAACATGAAAGATTTTGCCATCTGCCACTTTAATATAAAACAAGTAGATTATCTTCTTCTCATGAAAATTATATATTAAATCTAAAATGGACAGACAAAATAAATTATGGTTTAAGAAGTGGTGGAAAGTAGCACAGCTAAAATGGAATTTGGGGAGTAGTTGATGGATGCCATAAAATCCTTTCTAAAGAGGTTTCTGGGACAGTAGAAGAAGGGTGAGTATCTTAATTAAAATATGTTGTAATAAATTTTGAATTTGGCTTCACGTTTATCGTAAAAACAACAACAAAAAAAGCTGAGAATCCAATGCCTATATCTCTAGTGGAATGCACATACCCCTCTCTAGCTTACGTTAATCTGGTTTTGTGGAAGTGGAGTATTAAAACAGATTGTTAATGCTTCCATCTGGGTCCTATTCTTTCCTTGCGAATGGGCTGAACATTGGAGCAATTTGTTTGTATTTACTGCCTTTTTCCTCAACCTTATCACCAGCCCTCAGATAGCTCGGGGAAAGAAAAAGCTTATCAAAACTTCAGGGCTGCACAGTGCTAAGAAAGCAGGCAGCACACTAAGACCCTGGCAGCTTGTTGCATTTGCATCCCTATGGGTTTTATTTCTGTCTTATCATTTTCAGTTTCTGTAACAAGCAATAAAAAGAATTGATGATTGTGGGATGCACAAGACTCGCAGAAACTGGAATTGAGACATCTTGACTTCTTAGAAATTGGCATTAAGCGCAAAAATATGAATGTTAGAAAGGAGCAAAATACCTCTTAAATGAACTTGCGTAGAGATGATAGAAGATTGCAATGGGCACATACTGAGCGTTAAGCATATTTAGTATCCTACTTTTTCTTACAGATAAGCTGTTCTCAATACTTTTTTGCAAAGCTAAGCAGTGGCACTATATAGGTAATGATTATGGGCTATTCCAATGGATGCACAGAGATAATTTCATTTCTGTGAGTAGTGCCATTGACTACAACAGGACTATTTCCATGTGTAAAATTAGCCTGGAGCATACATGTGGGCAAGATTGAATTGTGGCAAGGACTGAATATATACCTCACCTCTTGCAAAAAGGCTCTCAGGTAACAGAAATGTGAAAGCTCCGCATAGACCTTCTGTTCTGGAAGATCAGTTATGGATTGTGTTGAAAAGTGGGTGTGAAATCTACACATGATCCAGCATTGCAAAGCAAAAGAACTGGAAATGTAAGCGAAGAACCAGTTGTTAAGGTAATGTGTTCTCCTGCAGTTATGAAAATCTTTAATCTGAGGCTTTCGAAGCACTTCGTGCTTAAGTGAGCGTTACATATTCTTTTAGAAAGGTACTGTTAAGTATTGTCACATGGGGCAGTGAGGAGATTATGAGTGGCTGGTCAAGGATCATGCGATGAAATAATGAGCATTTGCAATTCCTAATGCTCTCCTTAACGATGAGGAATTATCTGTCCTAATGCTCAATATTGGCTGTAGGCCACAGGTCAGTCTCTGGCCGTGGCCGATGTACAGAAGCTTTGTTGGCCAGTTTTATCTGCTGCGGGGAAGAATGAGGAGGGTATGGCTATTCCTAGAAAATATAAGACTGCGCTGGGGAAAAAGGAGGTGCTGTCTGTTAATAACTGGACTTGGTCTTTGCAAAGAGAAGCTCTTCAGGAGGTTTGGAATAGGACACTGTCTTGCTCTTTTCTGTGGTCACTTACTCTTCCCAAAATCAAGATACTCTTAGGCCTGGGCTGCAAACTCTCTTTTGCACTGCTGGTAGCGCACATGAGCGGGATTTTCTTTGCCCAACTACTGGAACCCTGGATGTGGACCGAGCCATACCAGCACAGCAGCACTTCCTATGTCAGTAGCTTACTCCATTCTGTGGACATGAATGAGGTGCACTTTTAAGCACTTTTACACTACTGTAACTGAATTTTCCTTTGGAAGACCATATTGAATAATGTATAATCTCTGTTTTATAAACCAGTGGTGAAGAATTTTAAACCCTAATGTAATGATGAGAAGTTTCCAAGATGTGGGAAAACTTAAAAGACGTTTATTGCTGTATTTCTGAATGAGAAGTAAGTTGCCCAAAGACTATGCTAAGCATGGTATAAAAACAATGAAGAACTAAAGGGAACTCACCTCAGCTGCTCCTGATGGATCACCTTTTCCTTACACTCCACTATAGGAGCTTGGACTGGAGTGTCCTGGAGCCAGTCTCACTCTGCCCATGACCAGAAGGCTACAGGGACTAGCTATTACCCCACGTCCAAATCAGTCAAGGGAAGGAAACCTGTGAAGAATCCCTCTGCCAAAAAAAAAGCAGGAGTTATTTTTCCTTTAAAATCCATGTAGGGAGACATCGGCTTGCAAATGTATTTGTAAAGCCTCTCAGGCCTTGCCTAGAGGACTTTGTTGGGTTAGCTGAATCAGCAAACCTTCTTTGCATCAATGCACGTTGCAGTTAAACAAAAGATTTTTGCCTGGGTTAGATGCTGTCAGTCCCTGAACAAAATCCCCTGCAACAGCATACCGATTTTTTTACGCTTGGGCACTTGTGTCAGAGGCACATCGCTCTGAGGAATGGAGATCTTTCATAGAGGAGAACTTGTAGCTCTGCTGGCAGATCATTAACGTGTAGACCTGGCTTCTGCATGAGGGGGAAAGGAGACCCTCCAAAGAGCTGAGTCTTACCGTGCCCAGCGCCGGCTGCCTGCCCATCCCGTGGGGCAGGCTCAGTCTGCAGGCTCTGAATAACGCAGACAGCTATTTTTTGGTACTCTCCTCTAAGCAAAACACTCAGACATGGCCTGTCCCACATGCCACTAGGTGGCACTTTAGGGACATGACAGTCACTTGGTTTTATTCATTACGCATGAACTGCATCACCAGAACTAGTTCTTTTTTTTTTCTTTTTTTTTTTTTTTTTTTTGGTCAAACGTAACTATTTATTTCTTTTTACCACCTGCCTGCTCCAGCCAGTCGCTGCCCTGCTGGCTGCTGAGCTTTGCCATCCTCACGTCCCGGCAGCGGGGAGGAGCAGCCAGCCCAGTGGCCCAAGCTCAGCCAGCGGGTACCACGGCCCTGCAGCACAGCAGTTGCCACAGCTGTTAGGCTGACAGCCACATCACAGCACTCGGCTAGTAAAAAATGGATCTTGCATCAGTAGGAACTGTGATACCAAGCTGTTGGAAATTTTGAAATCTTACCCTTTTTGTCATCAGCACTCCAATTTATGTTTGCTTCTACCAGAACACAAAGTTTATCCTTTTTTTGCCTTTCCAGTTCCCTTCAGTTTAAAATAGTATTCTCCTGCAATGGGACCATTAAAAAAAAATTGGGGGGTTCTGCAAAAGTTTGGTTTTTTTTTTCTCTCCCCCCCCCCATCCTTTATGTTACTGTGATTTCAGTTTTCCTGCTTATTTGCAATTGACATTGTAGAGTACCAGTCTATTTAGTTACTTCTACACTATTTGAACAAATTGGTTCTTGAAAAGCTGCATTTTATCTATACATAAAGAACATGGGGTTGGTGTCTCTTTTTTTTTTTTTTTTTTTTTTTTTATTCTCTGGAGTAAGTTACTGTATTCTTGCCTTTGATACAGGTTTAAGGTAGACTCCAACAACAGTGTGAGCACCAGAAACTGCCTGCCTGGCTAGGTTAGAGGGGTGTCTAGGGACATACCCTGTCCAAGAAAGGTCAAGAGCTGGCTCTCGTGTACCTCTTTCATTGCTCAGTGTTGTGCAGCAAAGCTATAGTTTATAGTATACGTATTACATGGCTCTCTGAAGGACTGTGTTTACTCTTGCTGTCCCTAAATGAATGATTTGTCAAAGTGACGTGATTCAGTCCCAAATTTATCATGTGACTCTGCTGGGTATTTGAACTTTGCTATCGCCAAATCATTCATGAAGGCCTCATGGACTTTGCCAGGCTACTGTTACGAGTGCTTAGAGCCTTCATTGCTTTCAAATATAAAAAAATGGTTGTAGAAATCAGGGAGGTTAGGGCCTATTCAGCTTGCTGTTAAAGAAATGCTCTGTTGCATTATATGCACTTTTAAAGGTCTTTGATTTTTGTAGACCAAAAAAAAGATTGCTTTTTCCATTTCACTCTCTTATTTGTACCAGGAATGTACCATTATAGAAGAAGCTCTTCAATCCATGGAAAGCTTTCCAGAATTGAAATCTTAGTATCAAGTAGTTATTAAAAGCCAAATATTTAGGCTATTAATATTCAAATAATACTGGAAAATTACAGGGTGGGTTTGGGTTGGTTTTTTTTGTTTGGGTTTTTTGGTTTGGTTTTTTTTTGTTTGTTTGTTTGTTTTTTTAACCATCAGATAACACTACAGATGTAGCACACTTAGAAGAGGGAGGGGAGAGAAATCTTGTCAGCCAAGACACCTTTTCCTCCTCTCCAGAGGAATTTCACATGGATTTTAAAAAAAGATGACAAATCTTCCCTCCTCTGTGCACGTTTGACACCGTACGGCTGGAGAACAGCAGTAACCTGACAGAAGTGCATTTCCCCTGCAGCCTTCTGTAGAGCTCTTACTGTGTGTGTTATGAAAGAAATGGAAGTGGTATAAAAAAGTCCCTCCTTTTTAAATATACCAAATTTTGTGCTTTCTGTCATTTTGATTTAACTTACAGTTAAGCACTGGGAAACTGGTGACTGCTACAGAGCTTGATCGGCATATGCAGAAACCTCTTGGCAACAGCGAATTAGGTTCTTCAGTGTGCGACAGGTTATTAATATTATTATGGCTAAAAATCCTGGCCCCTTTAAAGTTTGAGGTTTGCCTTGAACTTGGCTTTAAATGCGAGCTTTCACCTGTGTAGAAACAAGCCTTTTTTTGGGGAGAGAGCCGGATGGCAGGTTGCCTCTCCTGCCTGGGGGCCGTTGTCAGCCTGGCTCCAACTTGGCAGAGGTTGGGAAAGAGAAGAGGCCGTCTGCCCGTGCCAAGTGCCCTCAGCCTCCCTGCTCCTGCCTGCCTTCCCCGTCTTGGACAGCCAGCCTTACCTTCTGGCCAGAAAACAGCTGCACCGTGTTTATACTGTGTTTGCTGCAGCGTGCCCGAGGACAGGCAGCTCCAAATCCTGCTGCCCTCCCTCAGCTGATGTGCTGTGCCCTGTCCCGGTGAAGCAAATAGAAAGATGCTGGAAGATTTCAGGAGAGGCGAAGCAAGGGATTAACCCTCTGTTTTAACTTGCTGCTTGGTCAGATATGCTGGAGGGAGGGTATTTTGTTTTTCCCAAGCGTAGACCTGTGTGATGAGTGTTCAGCTCCATTTCTGTTTGAAACGTGAGAAGGGAGGAGGGAAGAAGAATTATTTGGCTGCTTTTATGACTTGTGTTTTCAGTAACTTTACTGGAATTTTTGGTATAATTCAGACTTTCTCACTCCAGCCTTGCAAACTTCAAAGACAGAGGCTTACTCTGATGAATTTTCATGAGTTTCAGGAGATGATAAGGTGACAGGGCGCAACCAAGATCTTTCTAGCTTTTATCCACACAGACCCCCCTTAGTCTTTCTCTGGGTATTTAGGCTGTAAGGGTAACTCCAGAAGAAATTCTGAGTACTAGGTCATTTACATTCAGAGACATGATTCCTAACACTTCATAGAAAAACTTTTCTCTTGTTTTCCTAACACAGTAAAATGCAAGAAAACGGTTTCATTAAAAATCTGCAAAAGACATATGTCATCCATTCAGCTGTCACCCTGAATCTCTATTTCCCCTACTGTTGAATTGTTGAAGTAACTTTTCTTTTGTGTATAATGTTTCCTTTCATTGCCTTTATTGTATGTAACTGCGAGTCGTTTTCTGGGTGTAGCAATGACTGATTTGTTGTTGCAGACAGAGCAAGTATCTGAGGTTGAATTACATCCTCAGATGAATAGACCCCCGTCGCAGGCAGAAGAAAACAGTTCAGCAAAAAAGGTGAGACCTGCACTTGTACCATTGTGGAGTGATTTGCCTTCATCAACAAATGTGGTTGTTTTAAGTTTTAAAGCAATTAAATGGAGGGTTAGGGTTATGTTTTCACATATTTTCCTTCTCTGGAGGTCAAGACGCTAGAGAGAACCGGGATCGCGTGTGACATCAGCTCAGATAAATCATTAAGAAAGCTCTTAGTACGTACACATCGATGCACGTGCTTTAAGAGAGGCAACTCACCATTTGTTTCAAATCAATAGGGGCTTGTGGAGCCTTAGGGAAGACAAAAAAGAGTTTGATTGTACTTGACCCCTGTATCGCTGTAATTCTTCCAAATTGTGACACACTTCTTGCTTCCAGTTATTGAGGATTCAGTTTTGATGTAACCACACCTGTTTGCTAGAGGTCAGAATCTGCTACTAAATAGACTGGGAGATATTTGCTCAAGATGTGCGGTTTCTCATATGTTTTTGTATCATTTGTGTAAAGTAAGCACCGAAGTTGCAATGGCAGTCTTCACAGGACTTTGCTTAGGGATGGAGTGGCCTTAGCAATGGCTGTGAGCCTTTCCCTGCTCCTGGTGATGCTCCCACCACCTCCTTCCACCAGCCCCAGCCAGATGAGGTTTTTGATAGGGGGCAAGTACAGATCCTCCCCGCTCCGGCCCCTCCTGCAGCCAGGGAGCACCTACAAGACCTTTGCTCAGTCCGACCAAGAACTGTTGGCAGGTGCTGTACCTAGTGCATACCTTGCCCAGGGAGCATCGTCACACTTCTTACCCTAACATGGGGCACAGACAAATAGCCAGTGTCATTTCCTATATTTGATAGGGCTTTCAGGGCAGCGTCCTCGCTCCACTTGTGCTCACCGCATGCTACTACTAGCCTAGCCCTGCTTCTTCCTTGCTCTGCTTTGCAGCCCTGCGGGGGAAACAAAACCCTTGTTGTCCACCTACTTCATGCTCGCCCTCGTCCCACCTGGCTCCCTAAAATACAGAGAAGCCCAGGCTGTGGCGTGCAGGAAGCAGGTTGTTGGCACAGTGCTGACCCTGCAACAGCAGCCAGCCAAGGAGCCCTTGCAGAGGGCTCTGCTTTTAGGTATTGGATCATTTCTTCCTGTATTGTGTTTGAAATGGAAGAGGGATTTATCTTACGGATTTGGTAGGTTTTTGGCAGTTCAAGGTAGACTGGGATTGTGCATTTGGCATACCACCAGTTTATAGTTGTAGAAGGCATACACAAGTTCCTGACTTGCCATACGTTGTATGTTTGCAGGGAGCTGTGCACATGCATAGGATTTCAGAGCACGGTATTATGAGAGATCTGTGCAGTGCTGACGTCCTGATCAAAAGATCTCATAATATTTTTAGATTCTTTTTTTCAGTAATGGCAGAACTGTTTTTTAATGTTGAAACCCCTTGTTTCCTTATAATTCTAATTCCTCTAATAATGGTAATCCCTCTAATACTAATTATTGATGATCTTATGTTGGTTTCATTCTGTATCACTCATAGTAGTCTCTTCTGCTGAGTCAGGCTGCTTTCTACAGTGTTGGGTTTTTTTCTTATGATTGCTGGGTCATTAAATGCTTCCTCATTTAATTTTTTTTCTTATTTTATTAACATTTGGGCAAAACATAGTAAGGAAGATAGTCTGGCCCAGTAAAATGTGCACTGTGCAAGTGATGATAATAAAATTTGGTCTCTGGTCTTGACTGTGACACTAAATGTATAATCTTTGTCAAGTCACTTCATCTTTTTGAGTCTTAGCTTTCTCATTCATGACATGGGGCAGTAATAGTTATATCCCTTGTAAAAGAGATCTAATAATAAAATACACTGAAAAGGATATATTTATATTTTAGATTTAAAACAGCTATAAGGCATTAAAACTCCGTATTGCAAAAGAAAGGATGTCTTAATTTAAAATAATGAAAACACCTCTTACTAGTGAAGTCGTAAAAATCCAAGACTCTCTGTTTTACCTACAAACCAGACTATTTCATTGACCTAACTTATCAAGAGAAAGAACTGGCCTTCTACACTTCCAACATGTTAATTTTGCATGGATAATTTCATACATTTGTCTTTCTAAGATATTTTCAGTGTTGCTTTATGTAAAAGAGGAGGGGAGAAGGGAGAGACTCCGTGCCAGATGGGTGAGGTAGTAAGCTGGGATGCAAGTGACTGATTATTGATTCTTACCAACTGAGCATAATTAAAAATAAATCTTGTTTTGGTTTTAATGCTTTTGGGTCAACTGGGGGCTAGTATATGTATTTATACCCCTCCCTCCGCCCCCGCCAAATGCACACAGAGCTATACAATCCAGTTCTGAAGAGCCTGTCATCCAGATGAAGACAAAACACCAGTATAATCATTTCTTTCATTAAGGGGTTGCAGGAGTTATTGTTCCTTTTTTCAAAGTGAGAAACCTGAGAGGCTATTACCAAATTTGAATTAAGCTCTCTACCTCTTTAAATTATGAAATCTTAGGCCAGCTGTCAGCAATTTCTGTGTCACAAGTATTCCCCAGCCTAATGATGGGATGCATATGGCCAGACTTAACGTTGCTGTGCTTCTCCCTTGCAGGAGGTTGTTCTCGCTCAGCCGCCCTCCAAACCTGCCCGCAGGAAGCTCCGGACAGAGGCACAGGGGCTGGAGACCCCCGAGCTTTCTCCCACTATAAATGTGACTTCTTCCCTGCCAGCAGTCAAGCCTCACGTCCCAGTCCAAAAGTAAAAACCTGTACCAAGCACGCCAAACTGCACCATGAGATCTGATGTGGCAGGGTTTGCTCTTTGCATAATTTTGTGCTTAATAGTTCTGTTTTTGAGAATGCTTCACAAGACACAGGTCTCTGAAATCTACGTCTGTCTTCTCAAATGCAGACTAAGTCTGTAGTGGCTGTATAAATTGGTAATATTTGATTGATAGCCTCTTCAAAGGTGTCCGACCTCTGTATCTGGTAGACATGTCTGAAGAGCAAGCCTAGCTGTTCAACCAGCATCTCTAACACAACTCCTTTTAGCTCTGTGGGTGTGTGTTTTTGCCTTCCACATATCTTCTGGAATTTTGCTCGTTCATGTGGACAGATACGACCAGATAAATGCCTAGGAAATAGAGTCATTAAATGCTTGATGTTGGTCATATCCTTGTGATATTTCTTCATCGCAAGGCAGAGTTGGAAATGAGCTCGCCACTGGTATGAGCTGAGCCATAGACCACTTGTGATAATCCAGGAATTGCCAAACCCAGCATGTGTTGTTTGGTCTCATAAATATAGCTGTCGAAGCTGTCAGCAACAAAGACTTGTAGGGATTTCACTATATATTTATTTAATAGCAGTGGAAAAGGGGCTGTACAAATGCTAAATGAAGGCACTTGAAGCCCCATTGGGTCTATACATCTCCCTCAACTGAAACAGCGTGCAAACGTTATAGCCCACCTTCACCCGAAGCCTTGCAAAGACATCTGGTTCAGTCTGAAACAAAACTGAGCTGCCCAAATCAGTTGAGCAGTTCTTGGCAAACTGTTTATCAGTAAACTGAATCTGTGCTGCATAATTGGAGATTAGAATAAGTAATAAGACTCCTAGGATGCCCTGAAAGTGCTATTTTGTGCTTTGGGAGTGTATATTCCATAGTGGTTCAAAGAAAGATAACAGCATTTGTTAGCATCTCAACTTAATCCTGTCTTGTCTATATCTTTCCTAAAACGTTTAAATGACCACAGAGGTATATCTCCCTGTTTTTTATATTTTCCTACCATTATTACTTTATAGCCTATGGAGAGTAGTTTGAAGCAAAATTGTGCACAGAAAACTGACAGTTCGCTGGAAGATAACAGCATAAAGACCTGCCTGTGCTGCGAAACGGATCCTGTTGCAAAGATCAGTGCCATCAGCTGTGTTAAGAGAAAAGAGCTAATGGGGACTGTGTACCACTATGGACTTTATTTAAATAGGGCATCTGTTTTAGATCAAATTTGTCATTAAAGAGCTCATGATGCCTGATGTAAAACTTTAATCCATTTGGAAAAGGGCTTAGATATTCAGCCAGTATTTTCTTTCCTTTTTCCTGTTGTTACCTCTGTTTCTTGGAATAGGTTGGTCCTTACGTACAGAGCTGTCTCTTTTTGTACCTTTCTGCCTAACTGTAATTTCCTCCAAATCAGTTACCATGCGCTATAGAGTAATCATAATAATAGGAGAGAAATCTTTTTCTCTCAGCAGCGAAAGAGATGAGGAAAGTCCGTAAGCCATCTACCTGTTCCTGTTTGTGACATCAGATGGTTTTGATGGAAATGACTGCTTTGAATGAAAGAAAGATTAATTTTTGAAGTAACGAAACATCAGAATCAGCAGTGCCCCCCAAAATCTGAGACAGCATTTTCGTGCAGATGTCCTTTCTTTCTGCATAGAATGATTTTTTCTATTTTCTGTTAACCACTCCTGAATCTTTAAACTCTGCAAGTGTCTGAAAACAGCTAAAGTACTGTAATAAGTACAGCTATGCAGGAATTATTCTTAAGCTGAATCAGATGGTAGTGATTTTGAAATAATTGAGACAGCCTGAAATGTTTCTGTCATTCAGGTTAACAAGTGTGATCGTTTTACTTTCAAATAGTCTACCTGATTCAGCCATCTCATTTCAGTGTTACATTTTTCTTCTCTTAAATGTGTAGCTTGTACCTTGTGTTTGAAGTGTAGTCCAGTGTGTATAGAGTACAGATGCGCAAAATGGATGGCTGGTCTTCTGGCATCAGCCACTGTTGAGGCTCTTAATTGAAATGTTTTGTATTTATCTGTCTGGCAGACAGTCTTCCAAGCAGAAAAGGGCTATTCAGACCGCTATACGAAAAAACAAAGAAGCCAATGCTGTGCTCGCCAGGTTGAACAGTGAGCTCCAGCAGCAGCTGAAGGTAAGGAATGCATTGAAAATCAGTGACAAAGCTCCCTGCAATCAGTTATGTGTCACCCCCAGCAGAGAATCTTGTTCATCCTCTCAGATGAAACCTGCTGCGTTATTTCCTGCTTTCTGGAAGGGAATAACTGTACTGTTTGCGTGGGTAGGACGAGGCTTTCTGGGAAAAGTTATAACCTATGGGCCTACAGCTCCACTGGCAGTTAAAGTCTAAAGGGTGAACTTTGTCTTTCTGTAAAGTTTGATAATGTGATGGTGTCACCTAGTGCAGAAGAGCAACTCAAGCATAGCTTGCTTGTCTTCTGATCGGTTGTTCTACATAACTGTCTCCTGGAGCCAGGCATTTGGCATACATGGACTGGTTAAACCATGCTTTATGTGAACATCTAACACTGGTTTTTAATATCTGCTGACTTGTCTATTAACATGTTCTCAAGGGGCTGTTTTCTTATAAATACCAGTTGTGGTTCTTCTGTTTTCTCAGTCCAAAGGTAGTACAGACTTTGGTTTTTCATCTGCTACAGCTTTTTCTTCCTTGCATATTATGAACACACTTGTGTGGAAAGGGAGGTGAACTCCCAGTTACTCTTTTTCTTCAGTCAAGGTGAAAGTTTGATTCAACTTTGCTTTAACATAATTTCTTAACTGGCTTTCAGGGATCTGCCCAGACTGATGCAGGGTGGATGCTCTGTACTGAAATCATAGCAAAATATAGGACAGCGACTGAACACAAGCATGGAGATGAATGCCTTTAATGGCAGCACATTGCCATCATTCCTTGGCTCAGGTCTTATCTGCTTCCATGCACTATCTTCAGCATGCTTAAACTCCCCGACCTTCATGAAACAGGCTGTTATCTGTATTTTACGGTAGAGTGAAGGAAGCACGTAAAGACAGGGAGATTTGTCGGAGTTCACACAAGACCAGAAAACTGAACTTGTCTTTCAAGTTGTATTGCTGCCTGGAAGCTTTCAGATGGAGCAGGGCCTTTATGTTTTTATGGGGACCAGAAGACTTGATGGGTGCCCCTCAGGCATAGCTTGCACTGAGACACGGGGAGCGTTCAAGTGCGGGCTTGGGCTGAGGCTGCGAGCCTGCCCAAGTGGGGTGCCAAAGCCTGGAGGAGTCACAGGTCAGGCCGGCTCCCACATGGGCCAGGGAGCCCCTGCACGGGAGGGCAGTGAGAGCCGGGTGCCCCTCAGCACAGGGGCAGCCTTGAGACCAGGAGAGGCTTTCCCAAAATCGCTGATCCCCAAAGCCTTCACAGTTAGTTTCTGAGCGAGACTGATGATCTTCCTGATGCAGCTGCCAAAGACATAGATTGCAAAGCTTGTGTCATCTTAGAAAGGCTAAGTCTCGTTCATTTCCAAAAGGAAAGAGGTTGGTTGCGTGAACCAAAAATTCTCAAAAAGCAGTTTTGAGGGAAATGTGGTAAAATTACTTTGGTAAAATTTGGTAAAATTACCAACCTGTGGCCAGCATTGCTGCATCCCAAGCTATTCCACTGACGGTGGATGATTGCTCCTCTCTGTGATCACCTGAGCAAGTGATTAAGCCTCCATATTGCCCCACTGTAAGGAGGAGGCAGTAGACGGCTGTGTGAGGCAGTTGTGTGGCATTGGTACACTGTTTTGAGACCGCAAGGAGAGTTACTTAAACAGCAGAGCCCTGAGCCTCCGGTCAATGCCAGTGGTTTGCCTGGCTGCTCTTCACTGGAGCGGGGTGGTGCAAGCCAGCATCCCAAAAGTTACAGCGCATCTGTCTCCCTCCTGCAGGAGGTTCACAAGGAACGAATTGCCTTGGAAACGCAGCTGGAGCAGCTACGTCCCGTCACCGTCTTGTGACCTCCCGCACCGCCATACAGCGGCAAGAGCGGAGCACGCGTCCTGACAGCCTTGCAAGGAGAGGAGCGCGGTGCGGCTGGGCAGAGTTTCCGCCAAGGTGGTGGCGGTGGGGAAGACCGGCTTGTCAGGTCTCCCCTCGCCCCGCTGTGCGCGTTTGCCTTTGTGGGTGAAGAAGGTACAGAAAGCAAATACCTGACTGCTGGATATTTCTGAGCGGGGGGGGGTGCTTCGCCTTCTTTCCTCCCTCTTCTCTGCCTAATGTGTAGATGCAGTTTATCACTGAAATGAATAACCTGAGAGTATTTTATTTATGTAAAGAATTCCTGATTTATACGCATTCTGGCAGCACCTCCTGCCCCGATCATTACGAGGTACAGCATTCCTGAATTCTTGCTTAAATTTAAAACTCATCCTCTGAGATGGGCTTCTGGATGTTACTGATTGCTGTAGGATTGTATCATGGTAGAGTACCTGTGGGTTTAACGTACTACAGGAATAAAACTCACTAGACGTACAGAGTCTTTATGCGCAATCACATGTCAGATAATTATTTTCTTAGCACTGTTTATTATGCAATCACTGATGTATTTTAATGTTAGAGAACTTGTATTTTTAAGTTCAAATCATATGAGAGAACAGTAAAAAATACTAAAATTTAATTTTTTGGAAATTACAAAAAAAAATCTGGTTTTGAGCTATAACTGTTTCCTATCACCAGTGTTTCATCGCTTGCTTGCAACTGCTAGTGTCTCTGCATACTTTTAGCATGTTTGAGATCACTGGTTTATAGGGGTTTTTTTCTTCTTCCTTTTTTTTTTTTTAACCAACAGTATATTTCTAACAAGAGCTTAAAAATGCATTCTGGGCATTTTTATAAAAGCTGTTCTATGTACATTTGTATTAGTATGCTTTGTTGTCTTAATAGCTGCTGATTTGTTTTAAGGATGTGTACAAGAACTGTATTTCCAAAAGCAGAAAGGTAGCAAAAGTGCTGTGGATGAGGTTACAAAATGTGTGATGGAAATAATTGCCCTCTACAACAGGCTTTCGTTAAAGTTCCTTTGCACCTCGCTGGAGATGCTACTGATAGGATGAAGCTGCTAATGCCCATCTATTTTCTAAATAAAGAAGCAAAGATTAATTTTTTTATCTGGTTGTGATCCAGGGCCAGCTGAATGCCATGGATGGAGTGGTCGTTGGCTTCGGTCTCCGTTCTTGCAGGGGAAGCTGGCTAATGTTTTATTTCTTGGGCCAATACTCTTGTATTGGGCAACTTCAAACATTACAATGTCAGCCCTGCTCCCTCCGTGGATATGATGTGTGCTTCAGTGCAAGGGAATGTCACCTACCTGTTACCCATCTTAAACGTGATGCTACACATGTTTCCTATCCTGTTGTTCGCTGACCTAATTTAAGCGTACACGTTTGCCTTGCAGAAACAGTGCAGCAGTTTTTTACTGTTGTTGGTGTGGTGCCTTCTCCCTGTAGCTATAGGACGGCCCTAGGGCTGAGAGGAAGGAGAAGCCGGTTTGAAGCAGCTGGGTAGCCTCCCTTCAGGGTGTATCGTGGAATGGCTGCAGTGGGGTATCAGAGGACACCAGAGCAGCCAAACGTTTTGCTGAGAGATAAGACAGACATCAGTGGGAAGGGTTGAAGCGATGAGGAAACAGCCTGCTTTTGCTGAAAGGGATATGGATGTGGGACATGGATCCAGAAGTCTGAAGGTGAAAATAAGCATTTGCAGAATTGTTACTGAAAATCTGGTTTTGTGCACATTGGTTTCGATTCAACTAAAAATCACTATGTCAACAAGCAACAGCCAGTTCTCTGGATTTGGGGCTGCTTTTGTGCCGCTGTTACATAGCTGGGGTCAGGCGGCCGTTCCTGGTCAGTGACAAAATGCGAGAACTGCAGGCTTTTCTGGGAAGCTGCAAAACAGCCGCTGCCCTCTTGCTAGTAGTGGTGCTGTTCAGAAGTTACCGTCATTTATTTCATATGTTCATAACACTGAGTCATTCCTGAGATTTTAATGAGGTTAAGTGCTCACTCTTTGTTTGCTTTTTAGTTCTTACATTGTTATTTGGTTAATAAGCCCCTACTATTCGATAGGAAATAATCCTATGGCACGTTTGTTTTTTATTTTATGGGTGATTTTTTTAAGGAAAGCTTTTCAGTGATTACAAAGAACTGTGCACATTGCATTTTTAAGGCAGAGGAGGACTTTATTGTGTTTGATAGGAGCTTCCTCTAGAATAATCCCCCATTTATTTCACTTGGGTTATTCATGGAAGGGTGGAAAGGTCTGCTTTATATGTCTTTTTCAAATGTCTCCCTTCTAACATACCGGCTTATTTTTTTTCATTCACTGGAAATTAGGATACTTGGTTAGCCAACAATGAAATATTTACTCAGTTGTTACTCTACCATGGGACTTAATAAATTAAAAATTTAACCATCCCTGCATTTTTAGGGTTGCAATCAAATGCCCCACACAGCTTCAAGGACTAGAGTGTGAGTTGATTTGTATTCTGTTTAGTGAAATGTTGGCTGTGATGATGATACACTACTTCACATAGAGAGTAAAGCGAAATATTCAAAGAGAAATGTCGGTGTGTTATACATGCAATGCAGGAAGCTATTCTTCTGTATGTCTCAGTACTTAAGCATTCATGATAGCCCATGCAAAATGAAAAAGTGTGTCTGGTTTTGGGAGGCTATTAGCATTTTGAGAGGGAGAGGAGAAGGCATCATGAAGCTATAGACAGTGCTTCTGTCAGTCGCTCCATGCAGCCATGCTCGTGGCTACTATTAACAGACCCTGACTGGTCAAAATTCACATCTAAATCCAGTATCACAGATTTTCTCAAAAAATATTTTTCCTTTGGAAAAATGTGGGTACAGCAAAATCATCATTTCTTGCAGAAACCTTTACTTTCTGAAACTTTGGATGGGAGATGCTCCTAGACCCAAGACAGACCATCTGGTCAGAAGGGGAGACTTCACAGGCAGTTTGCTCAATGTTCAGGGCACTTTCTTGAGCTACAGAAGAGCGATCAACTTTAAGCCCCTGATGTGCCTGACCTGGAACAGCAACCAGGACCTGCCTGTCCCAGCTTATGGCCCGACCAAGGTGCAAGAGCAGCTTCCCATGCGTGAGGTCTCACTCAGTCCACGCTTTCTGTAGGCATTTATGCAGAGCAGAATATGCCCAGCCAGAGAGGATAACTGGGAACAGGAGCTGGAGCATGGCTTCATCTGAGAGGATGTGTAGACCATGAGCCTAGTGTGCCTTACTAAGTCTTCAATTTCATGTGGCTATTCTGGTTTGGACAATGAAATATTTTTTTGTCAGCAGGACAAGATTAGGCAGAGCAGATAAGGATCTTCCTCAGTGCATGTGTAAGTGTGCGCTCGTGTGTCTTCCTTTTGATCATGCATTTCTTTACAGATTTGTTAATGTTCATATCACCTCATGCCTTTCTATGAAATATTTGTTTCAATACATGGTAATTCAGTGGTGAAAAAAGAAAAATGCCCAGCTAAATGTAGTGACAGGTTGCCTTTGTAGATCAAGCCATTTTTGAGCCTTTAAATATAAATAATGGCCTGGTAATTAAGCAAGGTGAACAGTTTCCATTTCAGAGGCATTCCTTTAAACAAACTGCCTGTGAACAAACATTAATCCTTCATGATCAATGTCCTTCTCCTAGTTATTAAATTTATACTAGGATGCAGTGGAAACATTACCACGTCTTTCCAGACAGTTCTTAGCTCTCTCTTCCAGGGAGTTTTGCTGACGTTGCAAAATGTCAGTGGTTAGTGGATTCAGCCCTGTTACTGGTAAGTTGGTGAATATCCTTTTTAACTCAAAAGATTATCTCCAAACTGTTTTTATGTGTGTGGCACTAGTTTTGCTGCTGGGAATTCTGTATCCACATCAGGGAGAGGAACTTGTTCGGCTATCATCCAGACAGTTCCAGCTTGACGCTGTGAGGACTAACTAGCGTGGGGTGGTGATGGCTGGCACGGTAAAACAATCCCAAAGGGATGGTTTGGACTTGGAACCCTTCACAGAAAGCGCTTAGGATGGGCATGATATGAAAATTGCTTTTTGGTGGTGTATAAGCTGCTTTCCTCCCACCTAAGCTTCCAGATCAGTAGAAAGAGAGCCTGTGAAAGTTACTAGCCAGGGAATGAGGGGTGTCTCTTCTCCAGCACCATCAGCCCTTCGGCCTTCAGAGCATACAGTCCTTGACAAGAAAATACATGGCGTTATAAAAGAAGGAAGAGAGGCCCTCATGAAGCCACATATTTTATTGACTAAAGAGTAAAAGTATTTTTTCAGGAAAAAGATCCAAATGATGTAGTACCTTTGAGAAGAGATGATGTATTTTGAAGCTTTTTTCAGTTATCTTCATGATAATGTGCTATGAACATATGCATTATGTTTTACTTTGTTACTGATTTTTTGATATAAAAATCGTATTGCAACATTATCATTGTTAATCTAAAAAAAATACCCTGAGGCTATTATATATTTGAATTTTAACTTATAAAGTAGATAGCCAGATTTAAGCAATTTGTTTTCACAGCTGCAGACTGTCCACGTGGTAAGCTGCAAAATGTATCGTGTTCTATACTATGCCCATCTAATTTTGGAAAATGTATGTGATATGGAGCTGGGTGCTACATTAAAATAAAAGCGTCCAATAACTTCAAATTGCCTTGCTTTTGTGGTTTATTTAGGATGTCGATTGTGCAGATCTGCCAGGAGAGCAGAAACTGTGACTCGCTGTGGAAAAAATACAGTGTTGAAATGGCTGACCTTCAACTATGAAAGATGAAATCACTTACATTGGGATTGTGTGTACGCAAGAGAGACAGAGAGAGACTTATTTAAAGTGAAATCATATTTCCTTAGGCTTCAGTTAAGTCAAAACTTCATCTTTACTTTGTCAGGCCTCGCTTTGTCAAAATTCAGACCTAGCTCCGTGATTAAGCCCGAAGAGGCGCATCATTTTCTAACCTGGACGGCACCACCACGAAGGAAAAGTCCTTCCAAGCCTCCGGCAGACCCTTGGTCGGAGCGTGCCCAGGCAGGAGCAGTGAGAGGACCCGAGCTGTTCCCCCCAGCAGCCCCATGATCAGTGGTTTTGGCCCCTTGTCAACTGCAAGAGCTGAAATGAAACTGGGAAAAGGAAAACATTTGAATAGCTGGCTTTCATGGGCAGGGAGCTGGAGGGGACGGTGTACTTCTCCTCTTTAACTAGTGTGATTTTTAAGAATTATGTCACAGCTATCCAAAGAGCAGGGCTTTAAAAGAGGAAATAATTAGTGATAAATTAATTCTTACGGCATTAAGCCATGACAAGGGATATTTTATTGGCCTAAAAGTATGCCTCTGGTGCACGTGAGGCACAAGGCCAAGGCGCTAAAAACTTGTAAATATCCTGTAGGGAGCTATTCTGCATCAGCAGCGGGATGGATTTAGATGGCTCTTCCATTCTTAGTTTTTACAATTAGATGGTACTCTGGGGTGCTTTCATGCAATTCTAGATTGGCTCTCCGTATTTAAATTCACGTTCCCAATAATCTTTCTTCAAAATTAAAAGATGCATCTTCCTGCTCTAGAAAAAAAGTTCTTGGTGGAAGTGGGAAAGAAAAGAAACAGGAGAAGCTTCAAAAGTCCTTTTTTGTCCTTCTGCTGTTTTTAAGGTAACGCCGCTTCACAAGCGTGCCTGCTTAGGTGGGATGCTTACATGGCTTCTGCGGCAAAGCAGAATAAAGGAAAATGAAGAAATGAAAAAATTCCCTGGGTTTCCATAGCCCATAGCTGGATCAGAGCTCTTTCACCTGGTGGTCTCATCGCTCCTCCTGTTTTACCTCCCCCGCCAGCCCCCCGTGCTGCATGCCCTCAAACAAATGCACCTCGGAGCGGGAGGCCTTGGCTACATGAAGCCACCTTGCAGCAGGCTCTCAAGTCCCCAGTATTCCCTCAGCACCCACCGTTTTGGGCACATGTCTGGAAGCAGCGGCATTAGCTGTGTCATCCCAGTAGTCCACCAGCTAAATGCTGAATCCGTATTCCCAGTTAAATCCTGAATTGGTTTACGTTTATTGATTGCTAACTTAAGCAGCATGAGCTAGGAAGAATGTCTTATCTGAGGACGTTTTGAGGATGCTTTATGCATCAGAAATGTGATGGGCTAGACAAGACTAAGGCTATATATTGCATCTAGTTTGTTTTTTGCGGGAGGGAGGGAGGGTGGAAGAAGGGGATTCTTGTCCTAGCTAGGCTGCTCCCACAAGAAACATCATTATTTTACTTCCCATCCTTGGTTCATGTAGGGAACTTACTCATCACTGCTGTGGTCTTCAGTGAAACATGGGTAGAACTGCTAGCAAATGCGCAGGTCATGTCTCTGCCACAGGCCTTCCACCAGGACCTCCTCACGCTGCGGAGAGAAGTAGTAGCAGAGCAGTGATAGCGTGTCCAGCCCTCTGACAGCAAATGGCGTGCAGAGCCCAGCAAGGAAGAAAGCAGAAAAGGAGGCAGCATGTTGGCTCTGGTGGGACCATGACGAAGGGAAAACGTGACTTGGGAAAAGTAATCGTGCTTCTGAGGTAGCAGGGAAGTCAGGGCACCTCCACCACCTTGCTCCACCCCCACACAACAGAATAATGTGCTTAAAAAAGCTCTGCTGGACACCTCGCTGTCAGGCGGCTTGGATGTAGGGCTGCTACTTGATGCATGAGCTATTGCCTTCCAAGGTCGCTTAAGGAATTCAGTAGTTCATGCTGTCTGTCACAGGTTTAGGGTGTGTTAAGCCAGCGATAACAGTGTTCGGCAGACCAATACAAAGCGTCTATTGTTTACTACAGTTTTCATGCTCTTATCTGAGAGGGAAAAGCCAGCGCGTGATCTCACCTGGGTCTTGTTTCCCAGCCCTGTGCTGTTCCTAAAAGGCACCGTATACTCAATGAGAAATAATGGCTTCCTGTGTCATTAATGAGTTCTTCCAGCAATTTCCCGTCAGAGTAATCACCTTGGGTGATGGAGGTGTGCACTTCCAAAAGGCATTAGCCCTTGGGGGGGGGGCAGGGGGGCTGTTCTGGGAGGCACCATTCTCTGCCACCAGAAAAGCAACCCCCTTTTGGGTTAGACGCTAGCAACCCCCTTTAGCTTAGATGCTAAAGAAACCAGTGCTGCCAGAGTCATCAGTCACTTGAAGCTATCAGCCAAAATGTCTCCTGGGATTAAAAGAGCCCTCCTTGGAAAAAAGTTTGTTTCCAGTGCTTAATACCATACCACATGGTGGGGGGGGAAGAGAGAAAAAGCTGTTGCTTTGATTGCTCTCCAAATGTCTGGGTAATTCAGGTGCCTCTTCAGGCTGTGATTTCTGAATTTGTTAGTGCAAAAATCCTCAGTTGGGAACTTTGATCCCAGGACTTTTAGGGGGCTCTGATTTGGAACTGGCCTTCATGTTTCACCCCAGCCTATTTACTCCAATCACCCACATTAGTACAAATAGTAACGCATATTTTTAAGCCTGTACATTTATTCTTACAGCCTTTCAGACTGCTGTTGCAGGTATATCATGCTCCAATTAGAGCTGGCCATTAAGTGCACATGGAGCTACGTCAACGTGAGAGTAAGCAAGTAATGGCCATTTGTGTCAAGTGTGGCAAGCAGAAGGGCTAGCGCTGGACCACAGGGGCTCAGGCAGAGGCAGGCCAGCAGTGTTTTCCTCCTGCTCTGAGTTTTACCACCATGGGTAAGCTCTAATTTGAGGAAGAAAAATGCAGTTTGTTTCCCCCCACCTTAGTTATGAGGATAACTTAATGCATATTTTAATGGGTTGTACCCTCAGCCATACTTTCTTACCCTTTCCTCTAGTTTGATTCATTGCCTTGTTTTCTAAATTTGTCTGGCACCCTTCAATTGCTTTGTTTTGCACAAAGTGGAAAGACTGAGCGGAGTGCAGGTGCTTACCAGCTGGTCCTGCTTTCAGCCCATAGCCTGGGAGGCCTGGCATGCTTTTGCTCTTGCGTACAAATGTATGGTTGGGTTTACGACTTTGCTCTGGTTTGGTTGATTCTGGAGGTGGCTTTGGCTGCAGGTGATGAAGTGCAGGGACGTCTTCATGATATATTGGCTGGGTGGAGATCGTCTCGTCGTGGACTTGCAGCTTTGCAAGCTGGATATCAAAATGGTCTGTGGAAACCTGCACTCGGCTCAACCTTTGAGCACAGAAACCCGAGGGTGCTTCACAGAGCTTGGGAAAAGTTACAGAAATAATATTTGAGACTAATAGCAACACTAACGCAGAACATGTGGAGCTGTTGCTCCAGGTTGGCCCATCTCATCCAATATGTCACTCTGACATTGGGCAGTGCCAAAAAGTGTTGGAGGAAAAGGGAAGAACCCCAAAGTTGTTAAAAATGGTTCAGCGAATAGACTTTGGATGACTACTGCCTTGGCTGACACGCTGACGTTTCTTCTGGCATCTCTGGAACCTGAAGCATGGACCACTGCAGTCTGCTCAAGGCCAACATCTGCTTCACTTTTGACCACAGCAATTTCTCTCTTTTATAAATCGAGACAGAGGAATACCTGTAATACACACTCAGCAGTATAACCTCTATACAAACGTATTTACAGAAGTTTCTGCTTTGCTTTTCCATTTGCCATTCATTATTTGATATGTGGGGGTTTTTTGTCATTTCCTGTGTTATTTTTCTCCAGTATAGACAGAGGAATTCCCATCTGTTCAGCCTGTCCTTTTCCAGATATTTCTTTGTCTCCAGTTGGTTTTGCTGCCTCTCTCTGGGACTTTTCTCCTTCCTTTTATTGTTTTTTTTTTGAAACAGGGTAGCCAAAACAGAAGCCAGTTTGTTGTCACCTCATTTCTGAAGCAGTGACTCTGTAAAATACAGTATCATGACACCCAGAAGTTTATACTTCTTTTTTTTTTTCCCCTTTATCTGGTAGCCCTGCAAACATCAGCTGGCATCCTGGAAGGATGGGATCATCCTAGTGGGCTGAGAATTTGTAAATAACACTGTACAAGTAAGTAAAAGAAGGTGTGAATCTCTGTCTCTCACTCTCTTTCCTCAATGCTTGCATCGAACCTGAGGCATCATTTTAATGTAATAATTTTTTTTAAACCTTCAGAAGTGTGTGTGAGCCACCCTGCCCTGTAGAAGGTACACTCTGTAACCGTGCATTTCTCAGAGAACCACATGGAGAAGTTTCTGCATGAGCTGGAGAGGAAACCTCAGGCCTTAGCTGACTGAGGGCCTGCATCTCTCTGAAAAACAGTGCTAAAAAAAGGTGTCTCTTCAGACAGATAAAAATTGTCCTCTGACCTCGCACACTTTGATTTCCGCTCCCTCAGATAACAGCATCGCTGCGTGCATCTCCTGAGAATGCAAATCCCAAGCTCAGGAGTTGCTCTGGGGCTTATGGTAATGGTAACTCTGAGCCTGGGCTTGGGAAGCTCCCAGGGAGAAGGACAATTTTGCAGGTAATTTTACATCCTGAGGTGTCTCATTAGCAGTCCAGTCTATTTATTCTCAAGAAGAAGAAGCGGGATCAAAGGCAGGAGAGGAATGAGATATCAAAATTAGTTCTAATAAAATTAATAAATATATCAAATTTTTGTTTCACTTAAATAGGTGTATTTATTGCTCCTCTTTGAATTTTGTAAAGCCTTTGGAGAGTTGCTCTGATTTTTGTGCTCAGACATCACTGCACATTTTGCCTTATGCAGCTGTCTTATTATTAGGGAAGAAGTAATAATTCAGGCCTCAAATTTAGCTTTTGTCTAAAAGAAAATCAGGTTGATTATTTACTGCCTACACAATAGGATACCATATAATCCTCTCATCTGTTAGAAGGGCACAAGTTATTTATGTTAATCCTCAACCTAGATGTATGTGTTAGTAGCTGCTATTTTTTGACAATAGTTTCATTATGTATCTTTTAATACAATGGGAAGTGGGTGACATATAGGGGAATGTGAATTCGCTTGCTGCGTGTGTAAGTTTACTGTAGGCAGGTGCTGAAGGCTTACAGCAGTAATTCTGCAGGTCACAGTAGCCACAGGACTCAGAAAGACTGGTCTGTTTTCCTTGTGCAAGTTGAGTGAAATGCAAAAGTAAATACACAACATAAGTGGTAAAAATAAATTACATTTTAGAAATTCTTTAGGGACTTAAGAAATGAATAGGAAAACCAACTTTATTTTCAAGGATTTGATCTTCACTTTCACAGTGTCATGTTGGCCAAGGTGTTACAAGCCCCAGTGATTCAAATGTATGAATCCAGCTTTCAGAATCACAAGGTGGCCTTAAAAACAGCGAGAACTGAGAATTGAATGGGAAGTTTGTTTAATGTGACTTCTGGCTCCTGAATCTTTATTCAGGGCACCTTTTTAATGCCTGACCACAGATTTTTCAAAATTAAAGCTAAGCTTACTTATTTTTAATCCCATGCTTCCAGCAGCTGGAGCTTTAAGAAATACAGTCAGTACTTGGAGAGAGCAAATAAGGCAGCAGTGGTGTTCAGCTGTTGATACACATATAACAGCATTGTTGCCGTCCCAAAGCATTGTATCTAACGTGTAAGTAATAGCCATATTAAAAAAACTCAAACAGCTTCAGTATTATCCTGTTCATTCTCAAAAAAAAAAAAAAGTTTCAGGGAGTACATCATTATTTTGCGCAGTTTTCATGTATTCTAAATCAAAATATCTGAAATGTCAAAATGGCTAATATTTCACTCAAACCTGTCCTGTCTCTGGTGTCAAGCACAGAGCATGAAAGCTGCCAGACTGACATGCCTGGATGTGGAGTTCCTGTTGCTATAAATAGAAGGAGCATTTCCAGCTTCTCTTCTAAAGGTCCTTCTACCAGCGGAGAGTTCAGTAATTGTGACTTCCAAGGCCCCCGCCATAAAGGAGTAAACATACAGGAGCTGTATTTTCCTCTAGCACCAAGGCTTACCTTCTCAGAGAAGACTGCCAGAGTGTTTGGGACTATTAAGTTCCCAGTGACAGGACCAGAGGCAATGGGCACAAACTGAAACGCAGGAGGTTCCCTCTGAACATCAGGAAATGCTTTTTCACTGTGAGGGTGACTGAGCCCTGGCACAGGTTGCCCAGGGAGGTTGTGGAGTTGCCATCCTTGGAGATATTCAAAAGCCACTTGGACATGGTCCTGGGCAACCAGCTCTAGGTGGCCCTGCTTGAGCAGGAGGGTTGGACCAGGTGATCTCCAGAGGTGCCTTCCAACTCAACCAGTCTCCGATTCTGTCATTCTGTGATTAATACAAGGTCAATATTGTCCCGTTAGAAATGGGAACATCACATCTGTATTAACCACCATATCCAGCTTTATAAAAGAAATTAGAAGACATTCCTTGCTGTATTTTGCTTATGCATTGTAGCCTGCATGTATTTCATGTTTAGGCAGTCTATCACAATTATTTAGCTGAATGTTTCTATGGGGCAAATTCAAGAAACTGAGTTCTTGTTTCTGTACCCTGGAGAGGCAGGAGAGCAGTGATCTTTGTTCTGAAAACACTTTGGGGGCAGAGAAATTACAGCCTATATTTCTGACAAAGCCAGCCTGTTACTGCAACTCCTTCTCTTCCATCAAAAATCTCTCTCAACCCAACAAAGTTGGCCAGTACCACCAGCCTTCCTTGAGGCAAATGGGATTGACCTCAGCATATAACCCACTTTTGTGAGGACTGTCATTTCAGAGAGACTGAATTATTTAATCAGCAGTGACCTAATAACATGTATGTGGCAGGTGCAACAGAGCTCAGTCAACTAATGAAGTATGGATGGCCCTGGCTCAAGAGTCTGGGGGATGAATCGGGAAGCTAATACGGGATGAGCCAGCCAAAGAGATTATTTTCTTGCACAGGCAATGGGGAGAGCTCTACAAAGCTGCCTGAAATCCTGCCTTCCTAGAAATCCACTCCTTTAAGCTTGTGGACTGGATTCTTTGGCCCCCCAAAGGGAGTCAGGACACCCTCCCCTTCCCTAACCAGCTGACAAGGAAACAGGGAGACCTGGACTTCACTCAGCATTAGCGTGAAGACGACTGGAAAACCTCTACTGATGCTACTGACTGGGGGCAGGTGCTGAACCTCACCAGCCAGCGTCCTGCACAAGCCACGGCAGCGTAAGCCCATGGCAGGCAGCCGCTCGTAAATAAAGGTATTAATGGAATGGGTTACAGTTGCATTAATAAAATATTATCCTGAGGAAATAATCATCTGATTAATTCTGAGAAGAAAAAGTGCTTGAGGCTGTCTGTACTGTCATGGTGTTTGAATATTTGCCGCTGACACTGCAGACGAGAGTCTGGCTCTCAGATGCCTGCCCGAGAGAGGAAAGATTGTCCAGGCGTTAGGGTATGAGCCATGGAAATCTGGATTCAAATCCGTCTCTGCTGCAGCCTTTTCTGCGGCCTTGGCAAGCCATCAGAGGTGGGGTTAACCTTGTGTAATTCCACCTGGGTAAGAGTTAAAGCTCTAGAGTCAGCTAGTTGTCTGGGCTCCCTCTGGTTTAACAGGGAGAGAAGAGCACTTCTGGAGGGAAGCTGCTGCAGTGCTGCCGTGCTGGTGAGCACAGGAGGGCTCCTGGCACCTCATCGTGGCCCCAGTCTCACCTGGGCCTGAAAACGCCTTGTGGCAGTGCTGCCCTCTTGCCTTCCCGGCCCCGCGGCTGCTCCGTCCCGCCCTGGCAGTGCCCCGCGAGCCCTGCTGCCACCCAGATCAAGGAAGAGAAATGAGTCAGCACCCACCTGGCAAAAAATGGGTCTTTTAACCCAAACGAGTTTTAACCCAAACCTTTGGCTTGCTGTGAGGCCATTCGTGCTGGCACCAGGGCAGCAGAGGTGAGAAACAAGGTGGGGGTGGTGGGCATATGGAAGCAGGACTGCCAGAAATGGAGACCTTAAATAGACTCCTGGTATTTAGCTGGTTGGCATGAGGGGAGGTGAGCCCCATCATCAGCCTCTCTGTGTTGGCCCAGAGTGCTTCCCTCCGCCGAAGTGAGGATGCGTGTGCCACTGGAGAGACAGGTCTTGCCCCTGCTTGGGGGCAGGCAGGCACCCCAAGGAGGGGGTGGGAAAGGGAACCCCCCCAGATCTTGAAACACCAACACAGACTGGGAATGCCTGGGACAAACTCACTGCAGGTGAGGGATCACACCGAAACCATTATCAGCATCACCTTCCTCGCTGGCTTGCAAATCCAGACCCAGCAGCATCAGCACCTCCGGTGCAGCGCAACGGCTGGCCAGGGGCAGGGACCAAGCGGCTGAGGATGATGAGAGGGCAGGCATGAAAGAGGAATACCCTGGCTGCAAGCTTTGTACATGAAAAAAAGCTGCTGGCCTGAGCTGTGAACGCAGGCAGATTCCCATTTACTGTACAGGTGGCTTCTGCCATGCTGAGTGCACAGGACAACCTGGTCACCCAGAGGGACCCTAACTGCACCCTTGCAGTGTCCGAGTCATCTTCTCATTTTTGAAAGGTAGTGTCAAGGGTAAGTGAATGAGGAGGCCTGTGAGGCAGGTATCCTATTTTAGCTCTTGTCCTCCAAAGAGAAGCTTTTAAACTTTCTGAGATCATGAAATAGTGTTTCAGCAGCAAACAAAAGGCAAAGTTGAGTCTGAGCACGTGCTTGTATTTTCAAGTCACCTTGTTAGAGAGGGTCCAACCTGTTGGACACCGTGGGGACAGGAAGACACATGTACACACACATGTGTGCATGCACAAGCCTGCCTGCAGTGACGGCCATGGCACGGCTTCGGCAAACAAGCCAAGGAGCCCATGCTGTCCCCCACGTCTACACTCAATAGCCAAATACCTTTTTCTGCAAATAACATCATTAACTGTGGTGAGCTCCAGCCACGAAAAGAATTAAGGGTATTTGACCAAATAAGGGCAGAGCCAAAACCTCACCCAGCCCCACAGAGAGATTTATGGCAGGCCAGGGCTCCGAGCCGCACGTTGCAGAGGAGCCCTTTCCCTCAGCGTTTCTGCAGAGGCAGAGTACCGTGACATGGTGTCATGTCAGTGTAGCACCGTGACTCATCACGGCTCAGCTGGTCCGTGTGTGCCCTTAATCCATCCCAGCCTGCTTCTCACATTGAGTTGTTTTGAAAGTTTGAGAAAGTTTGCTTTACTCTTGATTTCTCATTTCTGCACAGTTCATTCCATCTGGGCCTGAAAGTCAAAGCACCGAAATGTTGCAATAACAGCTGTGCTTGCAAGCTTTCCATCCGAGCTGATAATTAAATGCAGAATAACTCAAGAAAAACTCATATCTAGAGAAGACAAGCCCAGCTGTTAAAAAAGAAAAAATACTGAAATCAACATCTGAATCTGTAGGTGCTTGTGCAAACCAAAGCCAGCTCGCCTCTTCTCAGGTTAAAGATTTAGCTGA